>CM046663.1:35619696-36819696 GCA_025594165.1 Tamias sibiricus
CAAGATGGGACCATTTAGTGACACTGATGCAGAGGGCCCACCATCAGCAGAAGTAAATGTTGATGAGTGATATTGCTGATAAGAATTGTAAACTAGAAATGATTTTCTGTTATCAAAGTTGTTTTGAGATAGGCAACAATAAAGTGTTTTAAAAATATCATTTTAAAGTAGTTTGGAGAGTAACATCACCATGAAACTTGTATTTTTTTTGCACATGTAATTCATAAAACTTTTTGTAAAGAAATTTTCCCCTTTCATAAAGTAATGTTTTAAGAGAAGGGAAAGAAGAGGATATAGAGAAGACGAATATTTGTATCAATTAGGTTGATGTAACCTACTTCCTTTATCTCCTTTTCCTCCTCCTCAAAGCCCTCTCTTCTATTTTTTAAAAAGTTTATTAGCATGTACTAATTACACATATTTGTGAGGTTCAATGTGATATTTCAACACATGCATATAACATACACTGATCAAAATCAGCCTCCTTTTTCCATACCCTCCTCCCTACCTTTAGTAATAATCACTAGTCTATTCCAGCTGTCTTGCTCTTTCTCTTTCTCTCCCCTCCCCTCACTTCCTTTAACGTTCACATATGAGAATAAACATGCAGTACTCATTTTCTGTGCTTGTTTATTTCACTTAAAATTATTTCCTCCCATTCCATCCATTTTGCTGCAGATAACAGGATTCCATTCTTCTTTATGTTATATAGTAGTCTACACTTTTCTTTATTCATTCATTCATTCATTCATTGGGCACCTCGGTTGATTACATAACTTAGCTCTTGTGAATAATGCCACAAGCATGGTATTGCTTTGGTGTGCTGATTTCATTTCCTTTGGCTATTACCCAGAAAGTGGCCTACCTTCTATTTGAATATCTGGGAACGCTGTAAACTTGATCAGTCTACAAAACCATTTACTTTATCTATGGCCTGGTTAACTATTGATATAATGTTAACTAATAAAAAAATATTATAACGAAGAAAAGTCAGTCTAGCTTTGGTATCCTTATGCTCTTTCTTTTGAACCTTCTTCCTCCAAATGAACAAATATACTGCGAACCCACTCTCCCAACACAAATCCAGAGAAGTCAGCAAATTTCACGGAATTTCTTTCTTCACTTAAAAAGTACTTTGGATCACCTGGTGAGGAAGGATGTTATACTCACAAATCAAGAATCAAAGACAAGAATGAAATTTTTTAAAAAAATTATATAATACTTACTATTTGATAGATGCTGTGGGAACACAAAGAAAGCAAATGGATTCTGATAGAGACCAAATTGAAAGACCAGTTGTGGGACATAGTTAGGAGTGGCAGTTGGGAACTCAGCAGGAGAGCAGTTAGAAGCAAAAATCCCTAAAGGTGGAGGGAATAAAAGGTTAGGGAAAGGATAAAAGTGTAAATAAGCTGCAGTTGTGAACAGAAGGAGCTGGACTTCTGCAGCGACAGGAATAAATACTTCCCCAGTAAAGCCTGATGACAGGGCTTTCTGGGGAAAAGCAACAGTAGCCAAACAAAGGAAAAGCTCCAGTAAAACAAAGTTAATTATCTAAAACTCCAGGTTTCTTTCCTGGAGGACTTCTTTACCCCTTTAATAAGCCAATGTGTTTCATTATTCTCCCATAAGGTGAATCATTAGATGAATATTAGTTACTTCAAGAGGTGATTAATGGGACTAGTGCTCAATGGAACACAAGAGCCGGAAAGCAGGGCTTGAGTACCCTCAGTCAACAAAGAAAATGTGGCTCTTTTGTTAGACAAAAGGAAATGGAGATCTTTCAAGATTCATTATATACCTCAAACTGGGGCACTTTCTTTCAAGCCAACACACAATACAACAACCACATACACAACACACACATATCCACACATGCACATATTACTGCTTATTATACGTCTGTCTACATACCTATTACACCATAGATATAATAAAACCATGAGTTACAACAGTCTAAGTCATTATGTAACTTTCAGCTGTGTTCACGTTTTACAAAGGAGCTAAAGCATTATTTCTACTGCTGGAAATAACGGAGCAATCGTGGAGCTGGTGGCATTTGATCAAGAGACTTAGAGGAGATGTAGATGTACATAAAGGGCTTTCCAGGAAGAGGGAACAGCATGGATCAAAGTCTGTCCAAAGCTTCAGAGGATAGTAAGGAGACCTGGCTCAACAAAATGTGTGTAGTATATGTTGAAAATTAAAGATGAGGAAAAAGTTTTTTTTTTTTTTAAATATTTATTTATTTGCTTTAGTTGTACACAATGGGTTTATTTGTACGTGGTGCTGAGGATCGAACCCGGGCCGCGCATGTGCTAGGCGGGCGCTCTACCGCTGAGCCACAATCCCAGCCCCGAAAAAGTTTAATCTTATCTAGAGACTGAAGGACGCTGAAGGTCAGAAGGTATTTGAAAGTAATTCTATAGATAGTGCAAAGTTCTAAGATTGTGAACTACGATATCATCATAAGAAGAAACAAACTTTGAGGACTTCCTGAGTTTAGCATTATTTATCTTCAATTAAGATACTGTGGGTGGATATATCTTATGTACTTTGTATTTTGTTGGTGACAATTTTAAGAACTATCTATCTATCTATCATCTTAGAAGGGATTTCTTTGTCCTTAATTTGTGCAAGAATAAAAAATAGTTGCCAATACCTTGTTTTAAAACCAATGAACAGATTACTTTTGAGAATCTGCTTTTTAAACTTGGTTTAATAACATACAAAATTTTTTTAAAAAAATTATTTATGAGGCTAGATGAAGTTACACCTATATATGTGACATTTTGAGAACAATTATATGCTATATACTATATATAATGTAAATATAAGCATTTTACAATACAGACAGAGAAATGCATGTTGCTCCTCTTCAGTAAATGAAATGCAAAGAGAGCCAGATGAATGGGGCGATTTGGAAGAACAGAGAGAAAGCGTTATCACTACTGTGATATCCAGTGTCCTTGCCTCACTGGCCAGGCACTTCAGAGTAGACTGGAGACTGAGACATTGTTTGTGGAGTAGGAATACATTGAGGAAATGCCAGGCATATTATGACCACCTGCAGTTTCAATTTAGAAAAGAGAAAATGTTTTTATATTTTTAAAAAATGTTAACCAAAGTTTCTCAGTGGCACATGAGATCAATGTTATTTTCATAAGTGATAATGTTCCCACCAAGAGAATTTCTGAGGAGTCAATGTTCCATGTAGAAAATGACTTGCTTTTGCATTTGGTGACTCGGCTTTCTATCCCAAATAGCCTATATTCAGTAAGTTATGTTTTAGACATGTATAAATTTGTTTGTAAAGAGTAGATTAAATGACACATATTTGTAGTTTACATATAAAGTGCTGTGTATATTGAATTAAAAATAGGCCATGTATTTTTAAAGCATTTTTTTCAGGATTGTCTTAGATAAACCTGTAAAACTATACTGATTTACCCATCTGTAATGTTGGAGCTATTTCCTTCCCCATAGTCCACATATGCACTTATTTTATTTATCTTATTACATTTCTATGGTTTTGGATTCAGGAATATGCACAGCTTAGATATTATAGTATGCATTGTGAAATAATCCTGGGGGTTTAGGACTAGAATGCTAGCAAATAAATATTATTTCTCCATACCTGGCATAAGAATTTTAAAATGATTATTATTATTCTTTTATTTGTAAAATATTTTCCAAGTAGTGTGCTTCAAAATGACATATTGTTATATATTTCCTAGTAATAGAAAACATTTTCCTAAATCAAAATAGCAAATGATAAGATTCTTTAAACAGTTCATTTAGCTGCATTTAATAGATATTACATAGATGATCTTCTAACTGCTACTGATTATCTATATACATACACACACATATCAGGTATACATAAGATATTTTACATGAATTTTCTCATTTAAAACTCAAAGAATATTAAATTTCCCATTTTTGATAGAGGATACTACCAAGATAACAAAAGGTGTAACAATTTGTTGAAGATACCAGAAGAAGCAGAGTCAGTGTTGAAATGTTGAAATTTGAATTGTAACCCCAGAAACTACAATTATTAACACAAGATCACACTCACAATCAACTGGTATTCATAATCAATAGACAATTTACTGAATTTATTAATGTATTGAATTATTATGAGAAGTTAAGGGATAAAGCTGAATATATTCCATTCCATTGCATTACACAGTCCATTGCATGACTTTATGTAAATTAAATATTGTGAGTTAATTCTTCTCATGTACAGAAAAAAAAAAATGTTTTCTTTTTTTTTCTTGTGTAGACCTAAAAAGATGATTAGTCCTTGAGATAATTTGAGACCATTAAGTTTATTCATATCATCACTATCAAATAATCAAGTACAATATAACCTGGGAAAGATTCCTGAATATGATTAGATGTTTTTGACTTTGAATATGTTATTTTTCCAGTTTAGCAATGTAATTTTTTTGCTTTCCTGCCATTTTTCTGTAGCCCAATGAAGTTTCAGTGTCTTTTCTGCTAATGATTGCCAGTTTTCAATTACTGAGAGGAGACTATCTTATTTGAAAGGCACTTGTCTCATCCTTCATCAATTCTCCTCTATTTTGGAGTTGCTGCTGTCACAAGTGATGATGTCTGACGTTTGAACTTCATAGGATGATTGTACCCAGGGGCTTTGGAGGCAGCTGTGTTTGGTGTCTCATGGACATTAAAAGTAATGCCCTTGCCGTTGCTCCCTAACAAACTACTAGTCATATAGTAAGGACCATGAATCGAACCAGTGTTTTATAATTATTCTATTTGCTTTGATTTATTCTTCAGTATTTCAATAGCATAGTGCAGCCAATCTCTTGTTTGTTGTATTCACTATAGCTATGCATTGAGTGCTTTGCAGCTTTTATCTTTTTAATAATAACATTTCCTTTCCTTTCTTGTATCCTGAAGCATTTTTTGGATTTGCTCTTATTCCTTCTGTTTGTCTTTTGATTCCAGGATTTGTTTGCATTCATTTGTAATAAACTGATTTTTTTATTCAAGCCAAGCCTCTTATATTATCTAAATGTGTCAGTAAGTTCTAGAGGATGTCTTATTTCATTTCCTGTTCTGCTTAATTTTATAGTATTAGGAATTGTGCAACCTATTGTAAAACTAATTTGAATAATTTTTTATTCAATTAGACTTTTGATGTGTTGTCTTACAAATGCATTTTTGAGATTTCCTTTCATGTTCCCTTCCTATCTCTATGACTGGGCAAAATGAGAGACCCATCTTTTGTTGGAGATCTTTTAGTTGAGGTTATTTTTACAATGAGCAAGGTGGGAAAATGGACTTCTTTCATATCCATGCTACTTACATATAATTAATCTTCAATTGCCATTTGATATTTGAAAATGCATTACTTTCTTTTCCAAAACTAGTGTGCCATCTATAGGGATGTGCATGTGTGTGTCTTACAAAGTGGGGGAAAGGAATGATAATTGTTAGCCAACCACTAGGGACTACAAAGAAAGCAAGCATGTTCATTTTGCTGAGCTCTCTCATTTTTAGGCATATTGTTTTGTAGCCATCTATTTTCAATATATGAATACATTTCAGAGTGGAGGCTGGTCTATGACTGTTGCCAAAGCAATTATGTAGCCAGCTGTAAAATTAGCTTAAGATTTGTACTTGTTTGTTTTTCTGCCACCCTGGAGAATACCTCCATGTGGTTTGGAGAGTGTGGATTCCTACTATTTAATTTGACATAATTCTAAATAGAAAAAAACATAATTAATAATTGTGAACTATATATAACATGTATCTATAAGACATATCTATATACATACATACATATATATATATATATAGCTTATGCACACACATATGTATTCATTTGACTTAGAATGAACCGCTGCTTTCCACACTTTTTAAATGAGTTCACAGCAAATCTTCTGTTTTCCAAAATGACTGTCTTCTCCACAAGAGATGCATCACCCTCAAAACAACATCGTTACTGTTTCTATAGTGATGCTTCTTCCTTCCTACACTGAATGAGAATGCAAGGAGGTCCTAGGTTCTCCACACCCATTCCTGCATCCTCTGTATGCTTTCTGTGCATGCGTTGCTCTGTCCAGTTGGAAGTGGACATCCACTAGTTAAGGAAACAGAGAAACACTGAAACTGTCCTTCCTGTTTTTGCTTGTCCTAGACTCTGTTCTTCAGCTGCTGATCTCTGCTTTATTACACTTTAAATTCAGCCAAACTCCCCCTTAATCACAAATTCCTAATGGTTTAGCATCTTGTCACATATATTTGTTTATAAATAGATTTTTCTTATATGTTTTTTAAAAGGCCCACCATGTAAAAAATTTCAACTATTTGTTATGCCTTTTTCAGGTCCAAAGATTCTGACTTTCAGTTACAGATTCTGCTTCTCCATCATCACACCTAACATCACACTCTGCAAAGATACAATTAGATTTCTGATGCCTAAATGCAAAATGGTTTCCTTTTCATTTCTATTTTTTAATGGGTACTACTGCTCTTAAATTTAACCTCTCTGTGAATTTGATTGCCTTACTCATCTCAGTTTTTCACTCTCTGCATCTTCTTTTTACTTCTTCAGACCTCAGCCATTATTTTTTGTATCTTTCACTATCTGTGAGGATATTTCTGAAGGGTTGAGACAGTTTTTAGATTGAAGACTGGTGTCAAATGCTCATCAAGGAAAAGAGAGTATTAGATTAAAAGTTTTGTCTTCTCTAGTTTTCTATCTGTATTTAGCAGGTTAAAAGTTAATTTAAGCACCATTAAGGTGAAAGAACTGGTGGGAGTCATTGAAATATGGGAGCGGGTGCTGTTCTTTACTGAGTTCAGAAGAATACAGTGCCAGATAAGGTATTTTAATTCACAGGAGCCACCCACCAGAAAAAAAGAAAAATGTAGTTTCTAAGGAGTAGAATAATATTTTCTCGCCTATGAACATCAAACATCAGGTATTTGAAAAGAACAGTGCAATGAAGATGTGTTTCCCAACTAAGGAGTTGGTTTAAACATAAAATTGTAAGATGCCTAAAGGGAGAAATAGGAGAAAAAATGATCTGATTGCCTTCGCAAATCTCTGACTTGAAATGGGCAGAAATGCAGGCGCATTTTCCCAGAAGAACCCCCTAAAACTTGTTCTGAACCTGATGCTGCCAAGGCTTATTGTATTCTCTAATTCTTTGGACATTTCTGATTCAGGGTTCTCCTTTAAAACTACTTTGCCAAGTTTGAGAACCTTAGGTGAAAAGTCAAAGCCTTTTGGAGAAAAACGGTAATCCAGTGTTATTCAGATTTACCTTTTCTTAAATTTTGCTTTCTGTTAATTCTGTTATTACATTCTTATCACATACAATGGGTCTTGCCATTCTCAATGAAAATTCATTTTTAATGGTCAAAAGGACACATCTGACTTTTCTGTCAATTCATTTTTTAAAATATGGCTAAGGTTTTTCATGCAAATTGTTTTATTTAAGCTACTCAATTGGATCTATAATTTATTATTATTTTATATATAGATTATAATATTTACACAGTATGTAAAAGGGTCCATTATCAAGTATTGAAAGTTGTCTGAATTTCAGGATAGTTTCAAAGACAAATAACTTCAAGACATTGTTTTGGAAGATGTCACCATATTAATAGAAATATTATTTGTGAACCTTTCACATTTTCTTTAAGGTTGTGTTTTGCTTATTCGTGTTTAAACCATTTTGATTTTTAGAAGTCTCTATTTTCTACTGATTTAAACAATAATTTATATAGTCATACCTTAATCATTATATTTATTTATTCATTTACTTATGGTACTGAAGGTTGAACTTAATACCAGTCTATCACTGACCTATATACCCAGGACTTCTTATTTTTACTTTGAAATGGGGCCTCATTAGGTTGCTGAAGCTAACCTCTAACTTGGGTTTCTTCTGCCTCAGTGTCATTATTCATTTTTAATTTAACTGTTTAGACACAATACTTAACCTAAAATAATCTGTAATGACCACGACTATAGAATAGAAACAAAAATTAAGTAATATCAAACACTAGAGAAAATGACATCTCAAAATTCACCCTTCTAAAAATTAAGTTCTATCAGCGTCTTCATTGACATAAACTGAAGGATTGTATTTTAATTTAGAGTCAAGAAGTAAAATTTAAGTTAGCAGTATGAAACTTGATGCTCTGTGCCTTTCCCCTTCTTGTAAGACAAGGTTATTTGTTACACAACGCTTCCATTTTTAATTGGCAATAACTGAAAGTCTGATCTGTAGTTATGGCCTTATTTTTATACTGAGAAAGACAGATGCACAATAATTGAGTAATTTTTTTTATTTCCTTACTCTCAAATTCTTGATGCATAGTATTCACTTTAATTCACAGTACAAAGTCTAATCAGTTCTCTTCATTGGTTTAAGTAAGTTCTGGCAATATTTTGGTGAATAACTTCATCAACTAAGCACTGTGATAATTCACATGAGTCATTTATCAAGTCATTATCATTCATGTGGTGGCAAGACAGAATAACTGAGTTTACAATGAACATATTTAATGCCTTGATGAATTGTTTTGGTGGTTAACAATAGCTAACTTTAAATCCAAACTCAACCTTTTATAAAAAATAGAGATATTAGAATTGGCAGCCTTTCAATAGAAAGAAAGAACTTTAGGGCCTGGCACACTGCCGGATACATAATGTGTGTTTATGGTACAATATTTGTGGAGAATTAAAGTATATACTCTAGGTCCCCCAAGTTATTCCACAACTGTATAACCTATGGATTCTAGTATAAACAAATATGAAGGGGTCATTGGCCCTTAAACCCTCTACAGAGCTTCAAAGTCTTAGCAGCAAATTACAAATAAATTAGAAATTCTACTTTTTTGAGTTCGGATCACAAACATATGGGATTATATAAGAAAAGACAGGGTAAAACGTGATTTTTATGGTATGTGGGAACTTTTCCCTGGTTGACATTTAAAAATACATAGTGCAGTTCTTTTCACTAAAATAGACACTGGAATGGAAACTGCCCAAACTCTCTCATGTAGAAAAGAAGGAAAATGCTCAAAGTAGCTTCTTACCCTGTGCTTTATGTGCTTGGTGTATCTGGCATCGTATGCTTTCAAGGAGAACCCACATGGGTTGGTGTTTACTAAGCACCAGGGTGCACAATCTCCTATTGCAGTTCATGGGAATGCAAGCATACCATACGCTTGACTATTCTAAAATAATTTGTAAGAAGATGCATGCAGATCTATATGTAATATGAAATTAATTTTTTGCCCCCATGTATAAAGAGCTCGGTAATCAGATTTTTACATAGTGGGTTGTGATATTGTAATCCCTCATTCATGTGCCATGTGTTTGAATTATGGTTCTTGAATTATCAAAGTCATCTTGCTTTTTAAATGCTGCTGGCACTGTATTTGAGAAAGCTTTATAATCAAGACTAGCTCCTTTAGGGGAGATGTTGATATTGCCTCTGTAGGGGGTACAATAGATGTTAGTTAGTGCTTGAAGCTAATTTTATTTTTATATTTCATGTATTTATGAAACAAACATCATTGTCCACAAAATACGAGAATTCTTAGAAGTTTTCTCAGTATTCTTCTACCCCCAGCCATTCTCTTTCTCCCACAGGCACATAAATACAGGTGGATGTTTTGCATATACAATCTATTGCCTGCCTACTTAGCTCTAAAACTCTAATACAAAAAGAATAATTCAATGAGCTTTAAAAGTTTGAAATACTTTAGCAATTTTATTAGATAGAATTTAATACCTAGGGAAACCTTCAAGCCTTCAGATGCACAGTGTAATGAGTCTTATCTAGTTAAATGAGTCTTATTCACTATTGTAGCCTCAAAACAATTATACCAGTATGTTCTGCTGAGCACCTACCCTAAGCCAGATATTCCCTAGGTATCCTCACTGATCTCATTTACTTCTCTTAGCTTTATAATATTATAATTATCACCACATTATAGCAGTATAAAGTGAAAGTAGTTATATACAAATTTATTATCATGGAACACAGTGCTGCCCCCACTTTCACTGTCGTCGTGTCTTATTTTTATTACTGACTTTGGTAAAGATCCACAAAATATGTTTATCTTATCTGTATGTAGTGTGAAGTAGCATCTACAAGGTGGATGACAGAATCAGGGTAAAGAAAAATCTTAAAGTGACTTGATTTAAAAAAAATAGTTTCATAAAATAGTTTTATGTTATTTTTTAGCATATAAGTTAAATCCAAGGAGAAATATAAACAGAAAATTATTTGACCTAGATTTTTAGTGAAAAAAATGATAAGATTTGGAGGATTAAATTGATTATAATCTATTGGGATCCAGGAGGTTTACATTGTCATTTAAAATGATAATGTTGTCTTTATATCAGATTAAGAAATGTTCAGGTTCTGTGATAAAGAATTTAATTATATGAGTGCCCACATATATTTTGGGCTGATCAGGTTATATGCAGAGTTGTTTTTCAATTTAATTATTGGCATTAAAGTTTCAAATAGGCATTGCTACAGTGGACTGTATACAAAGTAGGGAGACTTAGAAGCAATTGGGCATCATTTCCTGTGGCAGCCAGGTATATCCAGAAAACAAGAAGCCCTGGGAAACTGGACATGAGAGTTCAGGAGGAGCTATGTTTGTTCTGTGTATCTTCAATATCTAAAAGATTATCTTGAAGAATTGAAGTGAGGAAATCTATGGCGTTCGCTTCCACAAGTGTATAGAGTTGAGGAGAAAAGCCTGATACATTAAGAGAAAAAATCTTTATAGCATGGAAGAACTGCTGCACAATGGAACAGGTTGAATTGATAAGTAATGAGCTTCTTTTCCTTAGAAATGCATTTCTCATATTAAAAGATAAATTGGACTATTTGACATTCACTGTTCCTTGAAGCTGGAGATTTTATACTTAAAATGTAGAATGAAGTGGTGAGAGAAACTCACTTATGCATATTTAAAATGTATGAAATGGCATTCTTCCTGTAATTGAATCTTTATTTTCTAAAATTTTTATAGATATTATAGCAACATTTCATAGCAAACAATTATAACAAAATAGACTTTCTCATGAAAGTTGTTTGCTTACTAAAAAGAACAAAAAACAAAAAAACTTTCTAATCAGACACCTGTTAAGTCGGCTTGACTTTTTTTTTTTCTTAATTTCTCTTAACTTTTCCTGAAAAAAATGGTAAAAAGGATAACAGAACAATTTTTATAATATTTAAAGGTAACTTAAAATGCATCTATCTTCATGTTTAGATTATATATTAGTTTTAGAACTCATGTTTTAGACTCATACATTTTAAAAAATAATCTCTTTATAATCATTTATAAGTAAGTAGTATGATATGTCTCTAATTAGCCTGTTTCCACCATCTATTTCTAACCATTACTAATAGGTACTATTGCTCAATGTATTTCTTTCTTCCTTACTTTCCTCCTTCCTTCCTTTCTTCATTCATTTATTCATTTCCTTCCTTCCTTCCTTCCCAGAGATTGAAGCCAGGGCACTTAACAACTAAGCCACAACCACAGCTCTATTTTAATATTTTATTTAGTGACAAGCTTTCACTAAATTGCTTAGGACCTCACTAAGTGGCTGAGGCTGGCTTTGAACTTGTGATCCTCATACCTCATTCCTGAGCCACTGGAATTACAGGCTCATGCTACTATGCCCACCTTGCTCAAAGTGTTTCTGACTTCATAAGCATATTATCAAACTGGTCACATTGTTTGAGTTTAACTGTTTAATTTTAAAGACTTCCAAGATGAATTCTATGGAATTTGATCCATAACTGTTCAAACATCATATTGGCTTTCACACATGTATTTCATTTGGCCTCACCAAAGAAGGTAATATAAAGAAAATGAGAAATAAAGTTTTAAGAGAATGAATATAGATAAAAGATTTGATTTTAAAATGCCTTAAATTTTTTCTACTAAACTTTTCTTTGTGCTGTTTGAAGATTTTAATTTGAAATGTTTTTTTTTCCCCAAGATTGTTTTATGGAGAATTACTACATAGGTAAATCTCCTCCAAACATTTTGTGTATGGTAGATAATAAGCATGGATGTAGGTGCAGCCAGATATGAGCAAATTACCTAAAGCTTTATTCATTAAATTTAAAATTTAAAAAAGTTATGTCAAAATTCTAGAGAAAAAGAGAAGTAGATCTTTTTCCTCTTGTGATTTGATTCATTAACTCAATGAACATAATTTACTTGTGCAATTCTTGTATGAAAACAGTTGTAGCACATAGTGGAAGCCATATTTCACCCTCTTTAAGTCAAATATTTCAAACATCAGAACTTCACTAATTTTGACACTGCCTTCAAAGTTTGATCATACTTTTTAATTTTGATCACATATCTTTAATTGGGAATCTTTAATATCTGGCACTGGTTAAGATAGTTTCTACAAGAATACAAAGTCTTCTAGTAGATAGACATTTTTTTTTAAATAATCAGAATTCAGTTTCAAAATATGCTTGAGGAATGGACCGAAAAGGTTGTCACATACTCTGATTGGAGGGCTTAGAAAAAGCATTAAATTGAGACAAAATTTAAGTTGTATCCAGAAGGAAGAATAGAAGTTTGCCATGCAGTAAAATTGGTGGCAATATTTAAGAAGAAATATGGAACACAAAAAAATTAAATTTGACTGGAAAATAGGATTTATTTTGAATGTGTAGAGAAAGGAGATTTAGAAAGTTGTATGAGGACATATTAAGATGTGTCTCATTTAACTAATGTAAATAATAAAAAAAGTTCAGCTGATAGTGGCATGGGCACACCTGTAGGATAGAAGACTACTCTAGCTACTGTATGGCCTCAGGGATTAAAGTCAATATCATTCTGACTCAGAAGGATTAATTAAAAAACACCACAAAAATCCATGTGAAGCAATGAGTAACAATAGTAGACCATCATGATCATTTTGGTGTTCTTACCCTTTGTGTTCAATTTCTTCTATGCATGAAGAAAAATTAAAAAGAATGATGTTAACTGGACTTCCATCACTCTCCATAGCCCCAGCCTCACTTTCCTTTCTCTTTTTTTCCTTTCTTCACTTGTGTCATTAGTCTGTCACCAGTATTTCATTTACTGAAGAAACTCTGGTGAACAGTAAGAAAGAATGATGGGGACTTATGCATGTTTGTGTGTAATGACAGGTGATTGTTTCAAATTATAGTGAACAAATACTTGAGCAACAAAGTGTCAGTCAGATTCATAACAGTTCTTATCAAAAAGCTACACATGTCAATATGGAGGATAAGTCCTAGTTTTTCTGCATTAGCATTGTCATTTTGGGAAGTATTTCAGTTAGACTATAGTGTATGAACAGGAAAGATATATGGAAAAGACGGACAGCAAAGGAATGGAAAATTCTATTCTTTGCAGTCCTAGAAAACTGTGTTCAAATCTCATCTTTCTTGTTTTCTAACAATAAAACCTTATATAATTTATCTGAACTCTCTCCAAAGAGAAATGAGGAAGACACATCTATTTCCTTCCCCTAGGGGTTGTAAACATAAAATAAACAATGAATGCAGCATCTGTCCCATTGTTGGCTTTCAATCAATGTCAGTTATGATGATGATTAAGGCTCTCTTAATGCAAGGACACCATGAAAACTCCTCATTAATGTTTACTGCTGTTAGTTGTTAAACTCAACTTTGTCACTTTAAAAATGTCCTCTTCAAATGTTCAAGCTTTATTAAGAGAGTAGGAATGGTAGTGAAGGGACATCTTACTATAGGTAGTCTCGAACCATGACTGACAGTTGCAGGTCAGACCTAGAAATGGCACATAAATTGTGGTTATATTCATCAAGTATACTAATGAATAAAAATCTTTCCTGGTGTGAATGAATCTAAATTCAGTATATAGAGCACTGGGCCAGAACTATTTAATCATACCTTTTATTTTTCCACAGCATAGCATATCTGCTTGTATCACTTTATCCGGTATAGGGTTTTAGTACAGCTTTTAAGCCTATAAGAACTATGCTAGTTTCTATGTTCCTCAAACACAACCATGTTTTTCTCATGTTTTTGAACCTTATGATTCCTAGCAATATATATGGCACATGGTAAGTATGCAATGAATGTCCACTCAGTAAATCAGAAAAATATATAATTTACTTTCCCAACTTACTCTTGAACAGATTTTCCCAAATAGAATTCAACATTCTCTTGTTGGCCTTTATATCATATGTCTCTTAATCTTGGTGCTTACCACCAAGTTGATTTCACAAGCATATTTCACATGTTCAGTTTCCATCTTTGGACCTTATTACTCAGGGTTTATGTCTGTGATATTATGGCCTCACACCATGACAGGGAAATCCTACAAATACTTTCAACAGAGCATGCAACATATTTCTGTTCCCAGAGTCCTTAATAATATTTTTCATATGGTTAGTATTCCTCAAATAGTTTTTTGAAAACATGTAAAAGGAAGGTACTTTAGTTTATTTATGTAAATGCATTTGTTAGAAAACATGAAACTCACAGCCAACAATTATAAATGATTCTAGTATTCCATTTAATTGTATATTATCTTCTATAAAATTTTGATGATGACTTGAAAATGAGTTAGTTAGTATTATCGAAATTCACCATGTAAATAAACGTAATTATAAAACTAATTATAGTATTTTCGTCATGGTAAAATTACCTAATTTGCCCAGTTGTACTGTTATCTTCATACACTAGTATTGAATTTAGCCATGCTAAATTTGTACTGCGTATTATATTTTAGCAGCAGTTTCAGGAACCCATTATTAACTGTCAGATGTCATATTATATCAGTGAAATTTGAATCACTCATTACATTTTGGCATTTATATTGTGACAGTAAATCAGTCTAGGAAGTGTATTTAGAGGGAGATTTTAATTTTTGCTAATTTATTATTTAAAAATATCTATTTTAGCAATCTACCAATTATATTTATATGAATACGTACAATAAACTTCTCTTGAATCAGAATCAAATGAATTGAAATCCACATTGATTTGTCCATCAATTTACAAAATCCTAGATTTTTTTATACTTCATAATTTTTCACTTTCATGAGCACAGTTCTTTAATATGCAGTATCCTTAGATATGAGTGGTAGAATTTACTTTTGTCTTTTTCTTTTTAAATATTACAATTATTAACACATCTCCATACAGGTACATATTGAACTTTGATCACATCCACTTACTTTTCTTTCCCTGCCCTTCCCCAACTTTTGCCCCTGTGCTCCTGACCCCTTCCTAGACTCTCATAGACTTTCAGGTTATCTTTGGGTTTTTGTTTGAGTGTTTGTTTGTACATATGAGAGAAAATACGGGATATAAGTCTTTCACTGTTATTCACTTAACATGAATAAACTTGATTTGCATGGGAAAACAAAAAATAGAAGAAGAAGAAGAAAAAAATGATTTTTGGCTATACTTGAGTCAGAACATACTCATCTCAATATTCTATGCTTTACCCCTATGGAATTATTTACATTATAAGTGATTTTTGAAAATATTACTTTATCGCAATAGCAAAAAGGAAGTCATCAAAGAGAAAATATAGCTTTATATAAATCCTGTAATAATGCAGTTTGGACACACTTTTTAATATCAAGGCTTAATAAATTATTTTCCTCTCAACTTTCAATTATTCAACACATTCTATGTGTTGTAGCTATTTTTTTATTTTTGTAGCTATTCTCATCAAATATACATACCTCTGCCTTGTCTTTTACATTTTATAATTCATATCCAAATATTAAATCATATACTATTCAGTAACTCAGTATGACACTGTGAAGTCTCCCTAAAGGGAGAAAATATACTTGGAGATAAGCAATTAGGTATTTTAAATATTTAGATACCCAAATATCATTCCACAGTCTTAGTCTCCCTTATTGAGAAAAATTGTTTCCTGGTTCTGCATCCATAAACATTACCAAAGAGAACATTGATAATCATTAGGTATGTTCCTCCATAGAAGTTGGAAAACAGTTGAATGGGATTTTCACTTAAATGAAGAACATCCATGAGCAACATTTCCTTTGTCATGAATCCTCGGGGACTGAGAGATAACCACTAACAAGAAAATGATCACTTATCTTTTGGTTTGCTCTTTCTTTCTGTCTGAGTTCAAGAATAAAAGGCTCAAAAAGCATAACTGATATAGTGATCCAACCCTATTAACTGCTGAATATAAAAAAATACAGCTTGAGAACCTGATTTGGTCATTACTGAAAACAGTTCAAAAAACATGTAGATGTAGTATTTGGATTTCCAGTATTAATATCTATTGTCTCGGAATAATTGTGTTTAGTCTTATATTTGCTAGATTTCAAAACTGTCAGAAATTTAGTTTAAGTCCATACTGTGAGGTGACAATATCCACATACACATCAGCAAGTCTCTCCACCTCCAAAGATTATGTATTTCCCCAGAGGCTTCTAGCTATAGGAAATGCTTAAGGAGATTCTCATTCAACAAATACTACAGACACATATTTATTCTTGCCTTTTCTCCTTTCATGTTCTTGTTTCTCTTTCTTCTCCTTATAGCAAAGCATTCTTTTATCATCAGTATTTTTTAAATGTAGAAATGGAAAGGTACAATAACAGGGCTAACTTGTAAATAAAATATATATATATATATATATATATATATATATATATATATATATATATAGTATATACTAATGAACTTGAGACAACAAACTTTAGAGGTAGCTTTGAATTATGGATAAGACACATACATTTCAGGTTCAAATCATTTTTGTAAAAAAAGATATAGCCAGGCGTGGTGGCACATGCCTATAATCCCAGTGGCTTGGGAAGCTGAGGCAGGAGGATTCCGAATTTAATATCACCCTTAGCAATTTAGCAAGGCCCTGAGCAATTCAGCAAGACCTTGTCTCTAGATTAAAAAAAAAATGTATATATATACACACACATATATGTGTATATATATATACACACACACATATGTGTGTATATATATATATATATACATACATACATACACACACACATATGTGTGTGTGTATATATATATATATATATATGAAATGGCTCATTGGAATTTAAACATCTCTGAGTTCACTCCCTGGTCCAAAAAAAAAAAAATAGATGTAAGTGTACATATCATAGGATACATTTTCAAAGAAGTTGACCACTTAATATTATTATGTGTCAGTGTTCTGGGTACATCTGCCATAGTTTAAAAGTTCACTTTGGAAGTAACTTGAAGGAAAAATAAGTGAAAATCATTTCTGCCATACTGGAATGAAGCTTTATAAGAGAATATTGAGAAAAAAATGTACTCTCCCAATACAACCCATATTCCTCCCTATAATATTTGTTAGGCATCCCTAAGCAAGAGGGAAGGTATTTTGTGATGTGTCCTAGCAGAGATTCATTGAAAAAGTATTCTATATTGTCCAATGTTTCTGACTTATGGAAAAGTCAAAGGACTATAATTATCCCTATAAAAGAAAAGCTGAAAGGACCAAAAGATGTACTTTATCCCACAGATTTTACTTACTTAAAATTATTGAATTATTTTGTTAATAAAACTATTGCAACTTATAATGACAACATATAAAAAAAATGCTTAAAATTTTGAAAAACAACTTTACTGCATACAAAAATAAAAGCACATAGCATTATGGGACTGAATGACCTATTATTAATATTTTATCATGAGGCAAATACATGCAGATACCTAGAGTATCCATTAATGACCATAATGTGCACAGCAGATTTTAATGTGTCTATAGTGTACTTAGGGTTAAATTAATTATTTTAGCCACATTTAAAAAGTTATTTTAAAGTCTTTGGCCACCTCACTGAATATTTACACAATTTTTTTAAGGAAAGAAGCAAAGAAATCATAAAAGTATAAAGATTCTCTTTTGAAAACACACAATTTTAAAATTTATGATATTTGCAAAACTCGATGAAAAGAGCTTGTTTTTAAGACCTGGCATATTTCTTTCCCTTCTATTTGTTCTCCTTCTCTAACTCTTGTCCTTACTCCAGTTTCCCACCATAACCGAGTGATTAAGAATATGCATTGTTTTTTTTCCTTAGCACTTTTGTTCAGTAACTGTTCCTTTTTGGTATTTTCCAGGCAATTGGTCAGCTTTCAAGTTTATTTGCATTTTTAAAACGACATACAAAATAAAACACCCTCAGATCTGATTAATGCTTCCCAGTTTAACTTCTGAAACATAAACAAACAAGCAGTGCTGGCTAGCCACCTGCAAAATAGTAAAGGAGACTCATAATTTTCTGGAGAGAGAGAACTACATGAGGAATTTTGGGGGCAGGAAAAAGTGGGCAAAATTGACTTCAGAGAAAATGAGCTTGGTCACCCATTTTGAATAAAGTGAAATGTGAATGAAAGAAATATTCTAAATGTCCAAATGTATTTTGAAATCTGCTTTGGTAATGTTATGATGAGCAATTGAGAGGAAATCATCCATAATTACTTTTTTTTTTTAATTAACTTTAATGATGACAACAACAAGAAGAAAAAATTGGAAACTACATAGAGTTTGGAGTAAAATTGGTCCTGTTTCAAAGTATCCAATATATGGTTTTCTTTCTTTGACTCTTTGAGAGGAGGGAGGTGCTTGTAGTGAGCTTTGGGAACTGAATGGCTCCAAGAATGAAGATCCTCAAAAATGCTGCCACTGTTAATAAAGGAGGTGGAGATACCATGTAAAATGTTTACAATATAATTCCTACGATTCCATGATTTTTTTTTTATTTTATAATGTTCTTTAATGTCTATATGTTACCTTTTTCCTAGAAAATTTGCACATCATATAGTTCCTATGTTGGTAAAATTTTGTGTTATTCCAGTAAATCAGTTTCAGAATATGCTTAAAATGTGCATTTTGTTTGGAAAACTGAAGTTCATTAGCCTGACTTTATGGGGTTTGCCTCCAAGATACCTTATAGAGAATGTACTTTTTTTTTTTTTTCTCACTTATTCCTCAGAATCAAATTCTGAAGTGGTTATTAATATTACCCTATTTTACAGATAGGCAAACTGAAGCCCCAAAAAGTTAAGCATCTTTCTAAAGTTTTCATAATCAGACAGAACATAGCCAGAGTTAGACTCTAATAGTTCTTTTATAGATCTTGTTTTTGTTTGTTTTCTGGTCTCATTCCAGCCCTGTGGTACAACCTAATTAGCCTCTGTGTAGGGATTTATATATTTGAGTCATAACAACTACTTTTAAAGAAATAAGACATTACATCTCTGAAAGCATGACTTTTGGCATGCCATTGTCAAGAAAAGTGAGATATTATTATATAGAGTTTCTTACTCTGTTATATGAGTTATTATTTGTGGTCAACTACTAAAAGCAAACAAAGAAAAAGCTGTAATTTTTCAAATGCCTAAAAATATATAATGAGTTTCCTCAAATTTAGTTTTTATTTTATAATTGTTTTTCAAAATTTTTTCTTGCTTGTTCTTTCTACTGGGGTGTGCTTAAGCATGATAAAATATAAAGAAAGTAGCAAATATATGTTAATTGAAAATCCTGAATACAGGAATGATAACAGTCACAGGGGATTCTTTCCTGATGGAGATGTGCTCATTTCATCAATCTAGACTGCTCATGTTATAGGATATGGTAATAATTTCTTTATTATTCCATTCTTTATACTAAGAATTACTGACTTTAAGGAATTTGCAGATCATATGTGAAGAAACTTTTGGAGAAATCATTGTAATACAGAGTGACAAATGAAATGAAAGTTATAGGCAGGCAGAACACCCTGAATATGAATGAACCAATCCAGACTGGTCCATCCTAATTGGTTTCTTGAGAAGAGAACCATCAACTGAAGTTTAATGACTTAGGAAGCTTCCAAATGGACTTTACTTCCTTACCTGTTTACATTTCAGACAGCTCCAAACAGTTAATGAAAAAGAACGAACAACCAATTTTCTTCACTCTACCATAATTAAAAACTAGCAAAACCAAAAGACATCTAACAATATGAAATTCAAGGAAGAGATTTATATTTAACAACCATTTTGGCATAGGCTGTCTAAAAAGCAGAAGAATATGGGCATTTCCTGATAGGCAGTGATGCATGGAATTTAAATACTCTTCATTTTTCTATAACAGGAAAATATGTGTTCAGTGAACAGAAAAAGCTTTTTTTTTTTTTTTTTTTTAAATTCTCAAAATTGCTAGACATAGTGTGCTTTACAACTTTACACCTACTCACCCTAAACACATGCCATTTGAGTAGATGATTTCCTGGCTTAGATCAAAGTTTTTAGGCAATGTTTCTTTTTGTGTGTACTCTCCTTTGAGCTAATAGAACACCCACGGTATATGCAAAAGAAATTGCTTAGGCATGCACAACCCTTTCTCTAAAGATTTTTAAGTATTAATAATTGAGGTTTGAGAACATATTATTTAAATGGTTACAAGGCAAATGCAAACGTAGGAGAGGCAGGCTGTTGATAATGTTTAGAGTAGCATCGCTGTGACTAATGTGGCATCTTGCTGGAAAGTTTACTAAAAAAGAAACAATAGATGAGAATGTTGGAATCCATGATTGGTTACAGAATTCCCTTTGGTTCTACTTGTGGATTCCTCCTTTCATGAAAGGAGAATGGCAAGAGAGGACAGGAGATAAAATTGTACAACAATTTTTTTCCTCATAAGTGCTTTAATCCTTCAAATCCCATACAGATTTGAATTTGTTCCTTGTTCTGTGACTTTTATTAACAATAGCATATGAAGCATGTTGTCAGCACTATTTCACTTATTTGAAAGCATGGCCATTTTATTTATTTATGGATATGGAAAGCTCTAGAAAATATTAAACTATTTTTCTAAGAATTGAAAATAATGGGTGGATTTTATGTAATGGGAACAATACGGCCCACTGGAGGCATTTAGTGTCCAGAGTGGAGTAGCCTTTGACTGATTAAGTGGGCAGACTTTATTGACTACATTATTAAATATGAAATCTATTAAACTTAAGTCCAACCTTTCCCCCCTTCAAATGTTAACATCGGTGCCAGTGCAAGAATAAAACTCATGACATTTAGAAAGGAGAGAGAATCAGATGAGATTTACCAGAAAGAGGATGTATAAATAATTGAAGAGGAATGTCTGTAACAATACAGCTCTTTTAGATAATACGTGACAAAATATTTCTCTGTTTTCTGATGGGGAAGTTTCTAATAGCAGACTCAATCAGCTGTTCCTTAGGCAATACACTCAGGGTAATTTTGGAGACCTCCTTCCAGGTTTTGATTTATCACCCCCGTGTCCCAAGGGCCCTCTGTGTGATTGCCTTGGCACTGATATTTATTCTGGATGAACTCAAAGTGCGGCACTTAACGTGATGTTATCTTCCTTAGGTCACAAGAGTGCCATCTTTCAAGTACAGTTGGGTGATTTTCACACCACCCCATATCTCACCAACACTAGAGGTATCTCTTCCTTGCAACTTAGAAGGAGCCCACTAGACCTGTAAATAATATTCAGCAAGTCTCAGTAAACATTTCCCACCCCCAGCTGGGATGCCTGTTCACAGAAGAGGAAAGTCAATGTGCTGAAGTGGGATAAATTAGTGCACTGGCTCATAGTACCAGCTATGCAGCTGTGTCATGATTTCCTTTAGGGGTCTAGGAAAATGTAGCTTTTCATGCCTGATATTCTTTCTATTATTGTTATCTATCCTCTTCCAAGGTGTAAAGAAATGACCTTTCCCCTTGAAATGCCAAACTGCTGCTTTCAGAGAGACTGTTGTTGCTTCTAAAGAGACAGGCCTCTGCTTTGCTCTTTTGAAGCATCTGCCATTGCAATCACAGGTAAAGTACTTAGCAGGATGAAGACAGTGCCATGAGTCTCCAAGGTAGGCTCAGTCTCACAACGGGGCACTGGGGTTTGCCACCGCCTCAGTGCGTTCAAGCTGCCAGAGCACTTCTTGCATGCTGATATCTTTAGATAGTAAGACCTTCACTGTCCTTGTTTACATTCTTAAAGTGAGGCTTTTCTCTCTGCTGAAAGTTTGCAGTCTGACAGCTTTAGAATTTGAATTTTTCCATGTATTTTCAGATCAAGTACAGTGGCACTGACAGGAGTTTGCCATACTGCCTTGTGTTCATTTTCTGTAAAACTTGGGCTAAAGCCTGGTGCTAACTATGCTCACCATCAAGCTGGACACCAGAACAAAGACAGCAGACTGTTCCCAGCTCATAAGGCACAGAAATGGCTTTGTAGCAGGGGTTGCTGTGAATGTTTATATATGTATGTATGTATGTGCATATATATATATATATATATATATATATATATTTGATAAAGTGAGGTCTTATGGAAAAATGGCTTTATTCATATACCTAAAAATTAAGAGCAAAAAATTATCCTTTCAATGTTTTACCAAAACTGGTGCCACTACATAAAACATTGTTAGATTGTTTTAAATGTTGGCATTGTTTGGAAACTGAAATTGTTTTCTCTGGGAACCTTGAATCTAACCCTCTTCTTTCTTTTGCATAACATTAAATGATCACCATACAACTTGATTTCCCTATATTCTTTTGTGTATTCCAACCTACTACTGAAATAGACTGGGAACCTAAAGTATAGCAGGCCATAATAAGTCCAGGCTATGGGTGTCTGTAAATTTTTTAAAGTGTGAAAATACATTATATTGAAATAACTTTGTGTTTCTTTAGGTTATAGGAAAGGCAACCTTTTTAATATAGGGAATATCTTCTCTTAAGGATGAAGGGTTACAAATAACCAGGAATTATGTGACTATGACTCCAGAATATAGCCCACCACATACCTTCTTCAGGGGTTTTATAGGTTTCATTTATTTGTTTGTTTATTTATTTATTTATTTATTTATTGTGACAATGGGGACTGACCCCAGGACCTCATGCACACTAAGCAAGAACTCAACCACTAAGCTCTATAGTTGTTCTTTCACTGAACTTTTCTCAAAATGATTTAGAAATGCCACCACAATCAGATTAGTATTAACACAAGAGAAGGAGGAGGGGAAGTAAGGAGTTAATACTGGGGATAGAAATGAAGAAAACTATGTTATATGTATTTATGAATATATCCAAATGAACCCCAGTACTAGGGACATAAGTACAATGCACTATTTTTTAGAAAAATTAAACAAAAAAGAAATCACTTATTTATAATTTGATTGCTATATCATGTATGATTTCACGAGAAACAGTATTACATATTGGCTTAATCACTAAAATTCTTCACTAAACTTGCCCTCAAATGATTTATGTTTGTGCCTGAAAACATATGCAGAATTTCTGTCCCTGAGACCATTTAAACATATACAACTCAAACATAGTTTTTATTAGATATTACATAAGTCTAATTACTCTACCTAGCCTAAATTTTATCCTTAAACTCTTTTAAGATGAAGTGTTATTTAAGCTTTGGCATTTCAAAAGCCCTTCTTGTTCAAATGCAAACATTAATGAAAATTAATATGAAGAAATGCCAACTGAAGAAACAATGAATTAGCCTGTCTGTTTACTGCAACAAAAAGAAAATATTAACAACAGTGGAATAAGACCTCAGTGTCCTGAAAACAGAAGGTTGTCTGCTAAAATAAATGTAGTTAAAGTTTGGATGTCTAATTAGTGATTTGGATAAAAAAGATTCCTATTTGTGTTTTCTGCTTTCCGATGCATAAACCAGCATGATTACTCTTACTTGCTCTTCATGAGACTCATGTGTTATCAAACCTACAAACACAGGAAGGTGACATTAAGCCCTAAGTGAATGTCTTTATTTTGAAAAGATTTTTTTGCAATTTATCTGATATCCAGAACACTGAGTAGTAGACTTCCGAAAGTTCATTTTAACCAGTAATTACTATAAAATATTAAATAAAGCTATACAGTGATTATGTAGACATAATAAAATTGATATCAGAGGAAGCGGGGGAGAGAATGGGAAGGGCCTGATGATGCATTAAGTGTCTACTCTGAGCCAGACATTCTCCAAACCACTGTGAAACAAAAATCAATAGAGGCATGAGGAATTGTTACCTAATCAGGAGGCAGACATGTAAACACATAATTACAGCATGAGAGACTTATTAAAATAGAAGACAATAGAGAACCCTGGGAATGTCCAGAAAGGCTTGGCAAACTCTGTCTCATAGAGATTGGTAGCCTGAAGATGGCAGGACAGAGGAGATTTCAAAGGAATTTTAAAATTTGAGCTGATTCATAAAATTGAAGTAGGAGTTAAAAAAAAAAAAAAAAAAGAAACATAAAGAAAAATAGAAGAATGTATTACACACAGTGGGAAAGTGTGTTACAATGCTTATATGCTAAATATATAAAGTATTTCAATAAGTCGATGTGGTTGGACCCAATGGTACTATGTATGGGCATGGCAAAAGAAGGATTTGGAAAAGCCAGAATGCAATCTTGTGTGTCTTGTTAAGGAACCAGGACATTTCATCTACACCATAGGAAGGCAATAAAATATTTTAAGCAAATTTTGAGTTCCAGAAAACAAAATCAAAATCAAAATTGTTCTAGTGTTGGGAAGTAGCATCCAATTCTTTTTCAAGTTGATAGAGCTAATTAATTTAGGGTATATCCCCTTAAATATCATCTCAAGGAACTAAAAGGAAAAGGTAAATGAAAACTGAATACATTTACCATGTTTAAATTGGGGAAGAGGCTGATTGGACATGAGTAATTTAATTTCACTGTTCATCCTAATAATAATACTATTTTAATGATATTTCAACAAATCTGACTGAGAGAAAGATTCTATGCATTCTATACACTGAAGTCATCCCAGGACTTTGCTAGTGCTATGCTTCTTGGGCTATTAGGTCTAAGGTAAGGAATAAACAGGTCATTGACTGAGGACATATGTTTTTTCACCTGCTTTGAGGCTTTGTGGCTACTGTTATGGACAGGACAAGTAATGTCAGTGTGTCTATGAGTTTCTTGAAAATGTGCTGTACCTTCAATATGTGGATCAAGTTTCTAAAGAAATAACACAACAAAGTGGTCTATACAGTTTTCATGTTTGCCACATTTCTTTTCCCTATCAAATAGTACTGTTGAACCTGATGTCACTTATCTAGTTGGACTTGAATGGCCCTAAGTAAAAACACAAAAGAAAAAAAAAAAAAAGAGAGAGAGAAAGGAGATATAAACATGCAGCCCAAAGTGAGGAAGGGATTTATTTACACTTATGATGCATGATATGAGTTTCATGTTAGAGTATCAATATAAATAAATGCTTGTGCGTATTCTCTAGTTCCATCTGTAAGTTGCTGCTTGAACATCACATTTTTCTGCAGCATACAAGTAGAGTGGCCACTTTGGCACAGACTGCTTTGTAATTTCATGACATCCTTTTCTTCATCATCTCCACTCTCTCTGTCTTACACACCTATTGCTAATCAATAACATTATTTTAAAAAGTCTTGATTGCACATGTGGGGCATGGTGGCACATTCCTGTAATCCTAATGGCTCAGGAGACTGAGGCAGGAGGATCATGAGTTCAGTGTTAGCCTTAGCAAAAGAGCAAGGTGCTAAGCAACTCAGTGAGACCCTGTCTCTAAATAAAACACAAAAAAGGGCTGGGGATGTAGCTCAGTGGTTGAGTGCCTCTGAGTTTAATCCCTGTTTTTTTTTTTTTTTGTTGTTTGTTTTGTTTTGTTTTGTTTTTGTTTTTTAAAGTCTAATTGGTCATTTGTTTTCTCTGAGGCTTTGGTAAACCATATATACTAATGGGAAAATGCTTATTTGTTCCAAGGCAAAGTAGACCTTTGAATATCAAAACTTAAATATATATTGTAAATTTTTGTTATAGTAGAAATCTAAGTAGTCCATGACCTCTTCAAAGGTATTGTTCTAAAATACTGCTAACCACCACCCCCAAAATTACTAATACTCAGTCAGAGACTTTAGAATTTAAGATCTATGTGAAGTTTGCTTGAGGAACTCAATTGTTATGATGAAATTTTCAAAAAATTAAAGCTTAAAATATTAAAAACACTAACACATTATAGAATTCTAGAATGGATTTTTAAGTGAAGAAGTAGTTTAAAAGGATAAAGGTTTATGTAGTACTTCCTGGTTTCTTATATTTAATTATGCATTTTTTGAAAGAGAAAGGTTTATGTGATTTATGTGAAAAAAGAAATAAATGTCTGACACATACTCCCTCTCCTCCAGGTAAATACCCAATCCCCCCTCCCCATCCCTGCCATAGGTAAAAGAATATGTACCTGTTTATTATGGAATGCAAATGTAGAAAAAGCTTTTGGCAGGAGCATAGATGTAGATGAGAAAAGGTGATCAATATCATACCTCTGGAATAAATATCAGTAATATTCATGCTAATATATTTACTGGATACTCGTTTTATGATGGAAATTCCTTTCTCATTATCCCCACCCCAAGTTTATATCACTTAATAATATGTCAGCCTGTGGAATCAGTGCTGAACCAAAGGAATAAGATGGATAGGGCTATTATAAAAATGTTAAAGGAGATTCTTGATGTTCCAAAGGGCAGTGAGATAACATGCATATACTGGCTTTAAAGATCCACTGGGGGAAAAATTATCTTTATATCATTGTTGCTACAGGTTTCAGAAAATACTTTCCAGTCATAAAAAGAGTATTTTCAAAAGAAGCTATTTATTGTGGTTGGTAACAATTTTCATGTGATCAGAGAAACTAATTATTACTCTGTTTCACATTCATTCTGTCTTATATGCATTAAAGCTCCTATTGTGTTTATAAATTAAAAAGAGATTACCTCCAACTTTTTCACATTGCCCCTATGTGTGGAAAATTTTACTCTTCTTTTACAATCTCTAAGATGGTGATAAAACCTTTAATTTAAACAAATCTATCATCTGTCAAGCCTGGTTCTGTGTGCTAAAAATTATCAAAATAGTACCACTTTTTTATGTTTCTATTTGTACCTAATATAGAAGTTCATAAATTATTTATTTACTATTGTAGAAGGTCAAAGGACTGAGATCAGAAAATCCTCCATTCTAGAATCTGAAAGTAAAACAGTGCATATGAAGGTGAATTCACATACTTATGCATTAAAATGATCCACCTTTCCCTATTTACCTCTCTATAGGAAGAAACTGATAAAGCATTATTATCACATTTTTTAGATGTATGATTTTATTTCTTTATTTTATTCTTAGAGGAATTTATAGAATTTCCAATGTTTCACCCATTCAGTATATCTAATGCATAAAAACCAATGTCTTGCTTTTGTAGATAGGTGTATATGTATGATTTATATTTATTTATATGTAAATGACAATAAATTATAATCCCCTGTTAAAACAACAGAAATCTTGATAGGCAAGTATGTTATCCACAGCCTGACTATGCATTTACCTGCCATGTACAAATCACTTAACTTGAGAAGCATTTTATTTTATTTTTTGGTCAGTAAGTTCAGACACTAAGGTTTTTAATAATAACTATCCCATAGACTTGCTGTTAATACAGAATACATATATGTATGTATACATGTATATTTATTTATTTATTTGTAAACTGTTTAACATAGTGTGTGGAATAATAGCTAAATAAATGCTAGCTAATATTTTCATCCTTTGTTAATTGAAAAGCTGGTTATATTTCTTTGGCCAAAAAAAAAAAAAAAAAAAAAAAAGTCTGGAGAAATCAAGAAATGAGCGAAGGCTACAAAAGTATAATTGTACTCTTTAATAACAGTGGTCCCATCACAGCAGATTGGGAGATTTGCACTTTGTCAGCACTCAGTACATATTAAGGAAACAATCAATCAAGGCTTCATGACAACACAGCTATTCCTAATCCATTATTCATTTCTAAAATTCTAGTTGTAAAGCAACTAGGTCTGTATGTTGGAGCTGATTTCCCATTTTTTTTTTCCCACGTGTTATTATTTTGTGGTGAAAGAGAGGAGTGACTTTTCTACCATAGACCAAGTCTACACTACTGTTGAACAAAATAAAATCAGAAGAACCTGTTTCCAACACATAAGAAGTCAGCTTCCAATCAACATCAGTAGTGCTGCCCAAACCACTGTTACTCCTTTTATAATTTCCTCATGCTTTGCTGACTATGAAGGAAAAGGAAAAGAATAAATCATAGGCACTTAATCTTTAGATATCCATTTAGAAAGGACCACATTCAGCTTGTGGCACACATGGCAACATGCTATGAACAGCCTTTAAACACCTAATTCATGAATTCCAAACCTCTGCTCCTATGGGAAATATGGGAGTGGGTTCCTGGGAGCTTCTGTCATAATATTTTCATATATGGATCAATACATAAACATTTTTAATGTATGTTTCATACATACTGTTAATTCATTAACACTGAACTCATGACAGAGTAGTGTGAATCATGACAAAACAAAGTTCATCTAACATCCATATTTTCTTTGCAATGTATGTCATAGGTTTTTGTGTCCAGAAGCACTTTAACACCATGTTCATGGTCTATAGTAAATTGCAAAATCACAAAAATGTAAGAAAAAAAAAGTGGAACTAAATAGACCTTAAAAAGGACACCCATTTACAATATAAGATTTGGAACAGAAATGGAGAGCATTGCCTTGTTCAAACACCACTAGGAATATATACGTCAGGAGACACATTTTTCAAAGCTCTGCACATTCCTGTGAAAGACTTTAAAATACTATGAATATTGATTATGGGATTATGAATAGATTTTAGCACAGTAGGCAAATTCACAAACAGAATTCTTGAATAATGAAGATTGACTATTTCTATCAAATAATCTAGATTTTAAAAATATATTCTTACTCTAACAGTGCAAACTGACTTAATAATAATAGCAATATAATGGCAATAATATGGATTTATTGGGTATATGTCATATCAGGTACTGGACTAAGCACTCTCTACATTTATCAACCATGATTATTCTTCATTTCTATAGACAAATGAAGTGTTTTGTTGTTGTTGTTGTTTTTGTTTTTGGTACCAGGGATTGAACTCAGGGGCACTTGACCACTGGGCCACATCCCCAGCCTTTTTTTGTATTTTATTAGAGACAGGGTCTCACTGAGTTGCTAAGTGCCTCGCCATTGCTGAGGCTGGCTTTGAACTCGCGATCCTCCTGCCTCAGCCTCCCAAGTGCTGGGATTACAGGTGTGCACCATGTGCAGGGCGACAAATGAAGTTTTAATGAAATAAAACTGTCATGGTAGAAGTGGACTTGCCATGATGTAATTGAATATTGCATTGTTTATAATGAGATGGATTTTATAGTGTGTAAGAGATTGGAGTCTTAGAACATGGTTTGAACCCTAGGACAGACTTTGTGGGTCTAGGAATAGTATCTTTCGCTTTGGTATCACTTTGATCTTTGCCTCTCCTGTTTAAGGATTTACTTCTTACTTTTGAACATGCTATAGAAATGTAAAATAATATTTCTATCTTTGCAAGTTTTGTGAGGCCATATTCCTCCCAATTTTTGGTCATCTAAATAATTTCATATTTTTCTCAATATACATTCCTATAACATGACTAATGAATAATTCCTATTCCCACAATTCATTTGTAAGTGACTTTGAAAGTTTCCTATGTAACTGTGGTGGTTCCTGACCAACCCTCTAAACAGACTTATTCCTAGGAAAAGAATACCAACAGTAATTTTGGAACCTTCTTTTGTAACATTGTTGACTTGGGAAAATGCAGCTGCTGGGTGGAATGACACAAATATTTATCCCTGGTACTGATGATCACATTGTTGATGAATGGCAGGGGCAATATGGGTACTCCTGTAATTTGGAGGCATTCCTGGAGATCTAAGAAAGGGAACAGACAGACTCCAGAAGCTTTGGAGCTAGGTAGGCAGAATGAGAAGAAGGAAACAGATTGAGCTTGGAAGATGGAGAAGAGGAAGGTAGTGAATAGTAAGGAAGGAAACTACAGGGATTCCTAGCTGTTCAGCATGATTTCTACCTGGAAAGCCATCTTGAGGCCAAGGACCTTTAGGCCAGGGACTTTCCTACCTGATTGGTATGTCTTTTTCGCTGTTGACAAGTATAGATACTGGCTGATAAACTGATAATCTAAATTCTTCCCAACTACCAGAGGCTGTGTTTTCTTCATCTCCCTACTGCTCTGAAGATTTTTTTCCAAAACTTTTAGATGTATTCTTGTCCCGAAGTTTAAAATTGACAAATAAAGAATGCTAATAGTGGAAAAGTAAGTTTTTAAAAAGGATTCTCTACTATTCTCTTCCCTCTCAAAAATAAATTTTAGAAAATTTTGTACAGCTTTATTATTCTCTAAACGATACAACATAACAACTCTTTACATAGCACATAGCATTTGCAATGTGTTAATATTTAAGGAGATCTAGAGATGATCTCAAACATATGAGAGGATATTATATGCAAATACTATGCCACCTTACAGCATTTTATAAAAGGGACTTGAGCATAGATAGATTTTAGTATCTATGGGGGTCCTGGAATCTATTCCCCACTAAGGGAACACTATTTTGTTATGGTAGCTCAAACAGACTAAGACAAGAACTTTAATGTATTCTTATTATGTTGTTCAAAAAAATTCAAAGACAAACTGGTATGACACCACACTTGTCACCAAAGAGCTCAAAGTCAGTTAAATAGTTTGTTCAAAGTCAGCAAAATGTGAGAGAAAAGCTATGGTAGGTGCGGATTTAATTCAGCCAGTTTCACTCCCAAACCTAAACTTCAAGTAAGGAAACTCCCATACTTCCCATAGATGTAATTTGGCTTTTAAAATTTTATTATGGATATCTAATTTAAATATTTTGCTTTTCCTTTAAAATCACTTTCATCTTAAATAATTTGTTCGTTGGGAAATTTTGTAATTCATCAAGGTATAAATGTATTGTTACATGTTAAAAAGCTCTTTGTCAATAAATATATTCATATTTCTGCCTTAAAGGGATTCTTATGATACAGTCAGAAATTTTTCATTACTTTCTGAGGAGAGATTTTTTTCTTCCTAATGTGTTGAAATATTTCTAGATACTAATGCTTTTGTGGCAAATTTCAAAGGAAAGTTGTCTAAGGGCAGCGTGTAGTTTAGAAGAGTTTCTCAAATGCTTTCCTGTTCTTTGTTACACTTTGTATTTTTAAGTTCTTTGAAAGTAGGTACAGTTCCTCATATTCAAAAAGATGTTAGAAGAACCTGAACTAGATTTCTATTGGTTTAATTTGACATCTCTTTGAAAACATGCAAGTTGGCAGAGACAGAATTTCCTCAAGGAGGTCCAGAATTTCAGTTCAGAAAAGACCAAGTTTTGTCTATAGACTCACTGTTTCAAAGCATTAACGCTGTGATATAACTTGAGAAGAACACAGGGCCTCAAACAAGATATCTCAAAGATCAGCTGGGCGTATTTTCAAATGAAAGAATTTCCTACAAAGGTTGACTCTTCTGTTTGAACTAAAAATTTCTAATGTTTCAGCTCAGTGTATAATCATGTCAGAATTCGCTGTTGTCACATGTGGAAAAAAATAATCAACAGATGGGGAGCAAAACACTGGAATATAATTTTACCTAAGTGGAAGGGAGGGATCATACTGGTTATCTTTAAATTAGATATTAGTAGATTTTAAAGTAATTTACTTTTATTTATTTTAAATGATGTACAGAACAAAGGAGATTATAGTCACCTCTTGCTATTGATGTCTTCTTCCTATTATGTTGCTATTTTAACTAACTTTATAACAATAGCATATGACAACAACAACACCTAAGTTTTTTGTTTTTTTCATTTTTTGACAGTTGTCATTCTAATATTCTCAAGCAGGCAAGATTTCTGCACCTCAAGTCCTGCTGCCATATTTAGTTACCTGACATTATTGTTATCTTTCTTTGGTAGGTGGTAAAATGAAAGAACACCTTTTCTTCCTCCTTTAGCATATTAAGTGGCCAGTAGGGATTGACCTATCTTCCCTTACTCCTAGCCATCTAAGCAGCCTGGTCTGGCATTCCTTTCATGCTAATATGGCAGCACCCTGGTGTGCAGCATTTCTTAGCAGTTCATTTGGCTTTGTCCCTCCGATCACTGGGAACCTTAAAAGCAGCATCACCTGGTAGTTGGTAATGTTACCAGAGACTTCTTACAATCTCATTTCTCATTGTCAGTCTTATTCATAATTGCATACTTCTGAGTTTCTGTTTCTTTGACTCTTCCAAAGGACTAAAAAACATGCTTTTCCCTGAGGCTAGGAATCCATTACCTTTAAGTGGCATAACTCTTCCATTTCACTCATGTGGAAAGGCATTACGAGGTATGACTTACAATTAATTTCTTTATCTGTCCACCTATGATTGTCATCATTTAAGTACATATTTAGGACATCATCTGTAAAATTATCACATAGGTTCCCTACAACACCTGCATACATACATACATACCAAACAGTGGCAAGATTACTTACCAAATCTAATGGACACTAAGGAAGGCTGTCTTGCAAGCAGTTTTAACAAATCAATCAGTGCGATACATTGTCAATATTAGCTATGCTGTCACATTGAAAGGAACGCATGTATTTTGTATGTCATTTAGTAGGAGAGAATAGTAATATTGGTCAAAGCACAATATAGCAGAATATTGCTATGGAAAAGTTAAGTAACATAAATTTTTATATAACCAATTTTGTAACTTGAACAGATGATATATGCAGTTACATGTGTGTACTGAAATGTAAATGAATTAAAATGTTAAACTTAAGATTACATGCATAAGAATATTCAGTAGTGAAGTTACTTATAAGCTGTTAATAACAAATGAAAGAAAAACATTTTCTCTCTTTCCATGTGTTCTAGAAATTTTGTCCTAAAAGCATGTGGAATTATCTAAACTACACACTTATGAAAGGGTCAAGCTATAGAGGACTGTTTATATTTAGAGGACAGCAACAGAGCATCAACATTTATAAATACTCCCACATTCAAATAATGAAATTATACTTCCCAAGATTGCAGTTATTTTTTCAAGGCAAATATTTGATTAATGATGTTTTGACAAAAGAAAAATGGTATTTCCCTCCTTTGATAATATAAGGAAACAATAAAATGTAATTGGCCCCCTGATGATATCCTGCTGATCTTGAAAAAAACAGTGGTCAAAAATTAGTTTCAGAAGCTGAAGAACAGTTTAGCTACTTTAAAGTTATAAATGTTCCATGATCCTAACTATAGCATACTTGTATTAAGCTTGATAACTTTAATATAAATTTGTAATGTGGCAAAATAGTAGGGGAAAACATTCTTTGTCATAAAAGCAATACCTCTTTTTATTGAAATATTACTTGCTGTTTAGGCACTGAATTTGGTGATATGCTGAAATTCTTACAGGAAATTTGGGTATTTTATAAATTATGTAAAAGATATTGGACATGCTAGAACAATCAAAGTGAAAACAGAAACACAGTCTCAAACACAAACACACACAAAAATACACAAATAATTTAAATATATATAGAAAATACTTTATAAACATTTGAAGATATAAAATAATACATTTCTTTTAAAAGATTTTTATTGGTAAATTATAATTTTACATAGTAGTCACATTCATTATGCCATATTTGTACATGCACATAATGTAATTTGATCAACCTCTTTTTTCTAGTATCATCTTAAATATGACTTTTAATCATAGTCAAATGGGAAAACAATTATTATGGAATCAATTTCATTATAGAAAATCTTGAAATCATTAAAGAATATTTAAGTATATTAATATAATTTTGCATGAATCTTTTTCTCTGAGACATCATTGGTAAGTTTTCCCAAAAGTGAGATCCTATTAATAGCTTATATGTATAAAACTCAGAAAATGTGTTAGTTTGCCTGGTACTGTGGCACATGCCTGTAATCCCTGTGGCTTGGGAGGCTGAGAAGGGAGGATTGAAAGTTCAAAACCAGTCTCAGCAATTTAGCAAGGCACTTAGCAACTCAGCAAGACTCCTTCTCTAATAAAATATATTTTAAAAGGCCTGAGGATGTGGCTCAGTGGTTAAGAACCCCTGGGTTCAATCCTCAGTACCGAAAAGAAAAAAAAAAAAAAAGTGTTATTTTGATATTTTGACATAGTTTTATAGTTGTATGTTTAGTTTCTAAAATTTATTTTTCTGTTCAAGAGAAATGATGAAATTGATTCATTTGAATTTTGAAATCTGCTTTTATTAAGTTATCTTATTTATCAGTCAACAACTGCAATCAATGTGTGGTACAGTGTGTGTGTTTGTGTGTGTGAGAGAGAGAGACAGAGAAAGAGAGAAAGAGAGAGAAATTGAGACATAGAGATTGGTGGAAAGCCTAGAGAGGGATCTTATTTGTTTTTCATAGCAACTTTTTACTATTATAGTTTTTACATAGAAAGTCAAAGAGAAGGAAAATGTCCTTTAAAAATGGTTTATAAATTTACTCAGTGGTTAAAAATTTTGCTCCATTCTTAGTTATATGGCACATGTTTTTCAGAGATGGAAATTCATCTTATATACAAAGACTCTAGCTGAAACTAGTCTTTGTATATCAAAATTTAGTGCCCAATAATTTTATTTGTCAAAAGAAAGAAAAAGAAAAGTAAACTAAGGGTAAATATAAAATTAAAAAAATAACACAAATAAAAGGGATATATCATTTTTTGGGACTAACAATATGAATCGTCTTTCTAAAAAATGAACTATATGGCAATATTCACACTATTTTAGAGGATAGAATTATTTTATCTTCTAGTATTTTCAGTGGGTTACTAAAACCTCTGGTCCAACATATTAGTAGTAAAACATGGCATTCCTAACATCTGTCAGCAAGACTTAAATTTCTTAATTATTTAACATAATACATGGACCTTAGATTTCCTTATATATTTTTCCAAGTTCTTTGGCAATCATTTTCTAAACATTTACCCAAACCCTATTTACTCTGATAAGGCTCTTCTTATTCACTGCTTGCATGCAAGCTCATTTGCTTGGGTTTTGTTTCTTGCCATTTCTCACCTCCTTCATTTATTGTATATGTGTTTATATGTTTGACTCTAATGGCCCCAGAAGAAGTATTATGGCCCATCTTGTTGATAACTCATATTTTACACTCTCTAAATGCATGAATGGCATTACATTGTATTAATCCCCACTTTAAGTATCTAATGACTGATAATGTCATTCATGCATTTACCAGCTTAATCTGTGTCTTAATGGACCCCTAACTGTTTGCTTATGTGACAAAGTATACTGACACATCAAAACCTGATGTTTTATCTCTGTTGTAATTGTTATTATTAAAAGAACACTATAGAGTACATTTAAAGTAAACATTGAGTTTCAGAACTTAAAATTTTCTTCTGAAGGAAATCGTTCTATAATCCATGGCAAAAAGGATATCTGTGGCTTTTGGGCTCTTTCTTAACATTCAACTTTATAACTGCTCTACAATTTAAAAGCTATGAGCATGCTATCTATGACCCCACAGAATCATGAAAAAAGCTCTGTGGATTTCCTTTTTTATGTTTGTGTGTATTTAAATTGTCTTTTCAAAAGCTTGGATACAAGGTATCTGTTTTCCAATCACAAAACACCTGTACAAGGTTATCTGTTCCCCAATCACAAAAACACCCTTTGCATGGAATAGGGTTTTTAGACATTCTCCATTCAACAAAGAGTTTCTTTAGACTGGATACTTATGATTAACATGCTACTTAGCTATGTATAGGAACTTTTATTATACATTCAGTGTTTGGAATATTTTCTTCTGTCTTATTTCTTTAGAAGTTTTCCATTGATCACACTAGAAACTAAATTTGTGTATAATGTTAATTATGAAGAATTTGGAAAACAAAATTAAATAAAAAACTGAATAGTAGTACATTCATTTGTAGGGAGTTTATTTTTAAATGGTTTAGACTGAAATCTATCTTGCAGTTATTTACAGAATTTCACACACCACCCCTTACATATTGTCTTTGCCAATTATCTCTCAGATATTCTTGAAAATATGTATATAAAAAGTATATACTGCTAAATTTTAGTTAAGTCTCTTACTTCTGCAGTGTACCAGACACCACTAAACTAAGGTGATTTAAATCACAACTGCATTTGTATATAGGGCATCTCACCAAAAGGACATTTAGTGACTTGTAGTTTCAGTGTATGTTAATTTAAGATTCAAGCAGTGGCATCAAGGATCATATCTTAATCCAGTTCCTCTGAGTTATTCCATTGTCAGACTCACTTTGTGCCTAGCACGCATGCACAACTCAAATGGTCTCATAACAGCCCTGTCCAGGAGTTTACAAATAAGACATGATATTCACCATATCTCCCTCTGAAAATGGGTCACCTGATAATCATCCTATCCATCTCCCCATGAAAATGAGTCACATGTCCATCCCTGAATACCTATTAATGTCTGTGGGGAGAGAAGGTGTTGTTTGGAATGTCCTAAGATTCACATATTCAAAGTAAAGAAGTCCATCCAAGGTTAATTTGGGACACTTTTCCTAAAAGATATGCAAGTAGATTCCAGACTGAAAGCTACAGCAAATTTCCATTTCATGTGCTCTTTGAAATCTAATATGTGTAGACTCTGGTGGTCACTAGAGAATATTACAGTATGTGTGTTTGTGTGCAAGTGTGAGATATGTCTCTAACAGATGTGGTCTTCTAGAAAAAGTTCAACTGCTTAAAGCCGATATTTTTGTTGGTGATATTAGGAGTTTTGTAATATTTGGATTTTTCCATCTGTCTCTGTCTACATGTAAAACACAACCACTTAAATCTCAAAGCAGTGGATGCAGTAGCACTCCTACTTAATGAAGGCTTAGTCAGAGTTATCTTTGCTGAGGGCACACACCTGCATGTAGCTGGCATCTCAAACCTGGGTCTACCTGAAGTTCACTGCTGATAGTAATTGATTTCCTTCCTTCAGTCAACTTAACATAGATCAAGAGTGAAGTGGCACTTGGCTACACGCACAATCTCAGCAGCTGCAATTTTGCTGTTGCCTGTCATACAGAACACTTCCAGGGTTTCCATAGAGGCTGGGCATGTTTTTGAATTTTATTTCGAGACACAGACTGATTCTTCCCTGTACATTGGAATTAGGGAGACATCTTACACTACTAATTCCATGAAGAAAATTGCTTCCAATATTATCATTGAATTCATATCTTTCCCTCTCTGTGAAACACTTATAATAGATTTAAAATATTTCATTCTCATTATCTTAATGTTAGGAGATAATGTTTTATTTTTATCTTCCAAATGTCAGGATTAATAAATCAATAATCATATTACCAAAACACAAATATTTACTATGTTGATCTTATTTTATCTTCAAGTTAAACATAGTTTTATGCCATCCTGATGTCAAAAAAAAAAAAAAAAGAGAGAGAGATGAATTAGTCTCAGTAGCTATAACATGTCAGATCCTCAGGGGGACTCATCTTGGTTCTTTTGGAATTATCATATAAAACCTAAAAAAATTAGTGAAGAAAAGGTTGAATAAAGAAAGAAGGGCCAAACATGGCCCTTCCTTGTTCAGTTTAAATGACTTTAAAGAACTAGGATTTGAATCATATTAAAATTAATTCATCATGTACTCATTGGGAAAACAAGTTAGGGAAATAAATTTTATTTTGCTGGTGTAATGTTTAAAATAAGGCCCACATCATATGTAAAAGGTTTTGTAGTAGATAGTACCCTCAGACATAATACTGAGAGTATGAGGATTTATTAGTTTTCAAGAATTAGCTATCTTATAATGTGGAATAAAAATTAAGGCAAAACACAGTTTTAAACTATAAAATTAAATGAAGCTGTATTTGATGTTTGCAGTGTCACATGGTATGCTTTAGGAGTCTGTGCTACTTACTGTCCTTGCCTTTCCCATATTGTCTTAATTGAGCACATCCATGTTTTATCTAAATTAATGCAATGATTTCATTACTTCCAAAATACTTTCCTAATGAGAAATGTAAAACAATAAATCCTATGCTCTGTATCCAACATTCCATGTTCAATTACAGGTTTGTATAAGGTACAGGGTAAATATTGCAGTCCTTCTATTAATATTTGTTATAATAATGATAATTATTATTGCTATTATTATTTTGTAAAACCTACATTGGGTTACAAATTAGGCATTCCAAATATGGCATGGTTCAAAATAATTATTGTTGTCTGTATTTGTTTTAAACTATGTTGACTGTGAAACCTGCAGGAAAAAAAAAAAAAAAAAAAAAAGTGTGTTGTGTGAATAGCTCTAACATTTTATAACCTGTAGCTAATTCTTCATTAATAGTACTGTACTCTTTATTTAAAAAATATTTATTTTCAATAGCATATTGTGCTGTTTGAATTTATATTCCTTATAGTTTGGTTAATTAAACATGTGAAAAACAGGCATGTTTCTAGGAAATCACATAATTGCCATGCAGTGTTCATAGCATAAGATGTTTGTCAAAAAGACTTTTATATGTGCCCATATTTATGCATTCTTTATTTAGGGAGCTGCAGGCTATTGTAACACTCATTATCATAATTTTCTTTCTTTCTCTCTTTTTTTTTTTTTACTTGCAACCTCTTAAAGATATTCTCTGCCTTTTAAAAATATTTACATATGATTTAAGTGCCTATGTGTTCAAATTTTTAAAAATAAGTTATATTTTAAACATAGATATTTTTCTACAATTTTCATGTAAGCAGCTCATGAGGCAACAATTACATGAGAATTCAGACTGAGACAAGCCACTAAGGTACTGTTTTCAGTACCCAAGTGGTCTCCACGAAACAGAGCATCTAGGGGTATATTTTCTTTTAACTTGACTTCATTTCTCCCTAATTAGTAGTGTGCAATGTACCATTGTGATGCCTGCTTCACCCCCTTGGTTCTTGCACCTCCCCTTGGGGATTTCCCAGCTGTTTTGCTCTCCTGTTGTAATTGAAATCTTACTTGTTCCAGCCTGTAATTGATAGTGAACCCAACCATTTTATGTTTGTCATGCAACAGATGTACAACAGAAACACTCAAAGTGGCATATGGAAAAACTGCCCTACTAGAGTGAAATCAGATCTGTTCTTATATCACAATCACATCCTCTCAATATTTTATGGTTTTCTCTCCTCCTTACAAGTACATTGTTGTTACAAAGTCAATATGAAAGTCGTAATATTCATTTGCTGTGTGGTTATTCTTCTCTGGCCTTATGATATGACTGTGTCTCTATAGTAAAGACTATACAGAATAAGATAGATTCATTAACAAGTAAAATAGGGTTCTCTGCATACTTCTTTTGTCGAAAGTGGTTAGCAATTTTAATCAAATAATTAACCTTACATGGACAAGTCTATCTCCATGAATAAACCAAGGAATTTTTGAATTAATTGAATTATTCACTGTATTGTTTTTAAATATAAACACAAAATGAAACAAAATCAATATAATTGCATCTGTAGTCAAAAATCATAACTTCTGCTTCAAGGAGGAATAGTATCTTTATAACATAATATGTAAGATTTTTGAGTAGTTGATTTTTATAATCACAGAATATATTTTATGTTGAAGAGATGGTACTGAATGCCTTGTGATATTTGTTGATAGACTTTGGTATGGATTATTGGGCCTCGGTGGCTGAACTAATGAGAAATGAGACAGTGTGAACTAAGCAGGATAGGGACTAGATGAATTAGCTACATCACAGGGTAGCCAACCCCCTTTCCATGTGGAGTGAGATTTCCAAGTACAGTATCCATGGCATTAAAACTTCTTGGGTGAGTATCTAATGAAGTCTTATCCTGAAGGTATAATATGCAAGAAAAATATTTGGGTGTTTGTGATCAGGAAGTGTAATGAATAACATTTACCTTGTTCCAGTGTTCCTTTTACCTTTTATTGGAACCCCATCCAATAACTGAGAATGTGAGGACTAGAGTAAAAGGGAAACATAATTGAGAAGTGTTGGGAGGTGTGATTGCACAACATTGAAGGAGGATCCAAATTATACCACTGAGCCTCAGTGAAGACATGAAGGGCTAATTAGATAACTAAGGGAAGAAGAATAAATGACTGAGTACAGAGAGGTAGTTTTGAAAGATGACTAACAATGATAGCAAGTAGATGTGAGGATGGAGAAGTAGAGTCAGAGAATAAAGTCTATTAAAATATCTAGGTAAGATACCAGAATGAAAAAGACAATAAGAACAGACCATGGGAATATCCAATGAGCACCCACTGCATGGGAAGATGTTTCAGAGGTATAATTGCCATGACTTTCTGCCATGTTCCATGAAATGTGAAGGAAAGTAAAAGAAGAAAAGGACCCAGATATCATAGCCTGACTAACTGGAACCTGTTTTAGCATTAATAAAAGGGGAAAGATACTGGGGAATGCAAAAGCAAAATTAAAAAAAAATTAGTGATAAAGAGATTTGGGACATAATATCCCATAATATCTTTGGGACATAATATCTATCTTTTGTTGATATATCTGGATGCAGTGTAAAGTAATTATTTAGAAGTAGAAATCTGGAGTCCAAGGCAGAGAAATCTAATTGAACATAAACAATAAAAGTGATTATGGTATATTAAAATGTTATATAATATCTGAACATATTTCAGAATCTTCTATAAGACATTTTTAAAATAAAGGTTTTACGATATTTTAACAATATTATCTTTTAAAGTTTCTTAATATTCTTCATCCTTTGGAATAAATAATTTCTGTATAAAATATATTAGAAAAATGATTTAAATTTTATTATTATATTCAGTTTACAGAAGTACAGATCAGATAATAATCTGAATATACTTCTTTGCACTGGTTCTAAATGCTGTGCTCTTTGTTCTGAATTACTCAAATAAGTAACATTATTTTCAAAGTGATCATTTCTCCATTTTGAATAAAAGTGTTAGTAGAGATTAGAGCATCATACATTATAAACAGAACAGAAAAATGAGTTGCTTTAAATAATTCTAGTACATCATATTTTCCCTTTAAGTAAAAAACTAATGACACTGGCATTTAGCTATGTTTGTAATAATACATGGCTATAAACACATACATTTTATTTCAATTGTAACATTAAAATACAAACATTCACATGGGTTTTTATGTACTATAGTTTTTCATGCTAGCATGAAAAATTGTGTTAATATTGGTTTAGTTTTAATGAGGTAGAACAAAGGATTGTAAAATATATCATGTACATTTTATCTATTAATATCAAAGTAAGTTTCCTCTATTGAAAACCTCACTAAATTTAGCATCATTATTAATGCATACATGAATGTGTACATATTATTTTATTTATTATAAAATTAGAACTTACCTTTCTCCAAATAAACCTTCATAAGACACATTTTCAAAGATTAGAATAAATAAAAATATTTCTGCAAATATGAAGTTTGAAGTACATGGTATTGTTGAGTTGATTTTACTCACTTGTATTTCTCAAATTGCTGAAGTGTACCTAGAGAAGGACTTTAATGGAGAAAGTGAAATGGTTTTCTAGTTAGACTGTAAGGTATTGTCCCAGTTTACAGAAAACTGAAAGATGAGAAAAGGATAATATGGAATGAAATATATGTATTCTGTATATGAATATATATTAAACTGGAAGTCATAGTAATAAGTGCAAAATTGGAAAATTTGGCATAGTGGATTAATTTCATTTTAAATTTTCCATGCTCTAACTTTAATTTTTGATGTTTAATTTTTTATTTATGTTTCAGCAAAAATATAGTATTCAATTTCATTTGCAGCATCTTCCTAATACTATTGCATTTTCTGGCACATTTTGATTAAAATGGCAGAGGGAGAAACCCTTGGTGTTCATTCCCAAGTGTGTGTATTTGGCAGTCATGTTGTGTAGCGACATCTATTGCCTAGGGATTGCTTTCATCGTCTGGAAGCCTGTTTGACAAAAAATTTACCAAAACTCATAGCTACACAAAGATGACACGTAAGATTATTGCTTAAAGAGAAAGTTATTTTATGTGAAAGAATTGAAACATGCAATGTTTTGTAGCTGATTTAAATAGGCTTTAGAACAAAGATTCCTCTTCACTACACAGTTTTGTTTTTTCTCTTCCCTATTAATTGATTTAGAAAAGAGAAGCAGAAAGTGACCAAGAAGAGAAAGCAAAGGAAAGGGAGTGAGAACAGGTATATAAATGAATGGATGTCTAAGAGAAGCTCAATGCAGAGGAGCTGGAGTTGACAGTGTTTCTGAGCAAGGTCTTTGGAGTCAGACTGCTGTGGTTCTATCACATATTCTTGCCTCATTTCTACATGTCAGATAACTCCTCTGCCCCTCATTTTCCTCCTTTGTAAAACAAAGCCACTATTCCTATCTTTAATTATTGAGCATTTATTTAATACTTTGTAAAACATCTAGAAAAGCGCCTGGCACATCTTAAGTGTTTGCTACATATTTATTAAATAAAAAATGAATAGAGGCTCAAAAGAGAACTCAGTTTGGGTAGATTTTGGAATTAATAGGAAATTAAAAAAAAAAAAAAAAAAGGTATTAACAGAGTCTCAAAAGTAAAAGCTGAGGCCACTGACCTTCTTAATTTTGGCACATCCTATGACCCAGCTTTCCATCATGAGTACATATGCCATGGAAACCCTCACAGTTTCCACACAGGTCATTCCATACATTGATGATGATTGTGGGTGAAGAAGGTACTAGTGGCTAGCACTTAATTACATTCTTATTACATGTTTGATGCTTTTGTAAGTAATTTTTCTGCATGAACACTTTTATCCCTCTGGCTAACTATATAAGGCAGTTTTATATATTCTAAGTTTTGAGTCTCAGATGAGTTTCTTTTCACATATATACAGCTAGTCCATCAGGGATCTGGAATTCAGGCCAAAAATCTAATCCAGAATCTCACTTTTACTGACCAGCCATAGAAATAAGATATGTCAAGGATGGCTTCTTTCAGAAACATTTAGTCAAAATCTACAAAGAACCAGAAACTGTTCAGACACCAATAAAGAAATGGTGTGGGATGGTGGGGGGAGGGTGTTTCCAGTCTCAAACAGCTCAGTTTGTCTCAAATAAGACAGATAAATTAGTAAAATGAACATTTAGTGAAATAGATGTGCTGATATAGAGGCACTGAGAATGGATTTAAACCCTATGCCTGCAAGTGTACAGTTCAGATGAAGATATAATAGAGGAAAGAAACCATTGAATGGGATTACTAAGGTCAAGAAGTTTGCTAGACCTGCAGGGCTGGGTTTCAGGAAGACATTCCAAACAAAAGGAATGATATGAAAAGTTTTAGAAAAATTTCATACAAATGATACCAAAATATGAAAGCATGTGAATAAAGAAACAAAAACAGTTTGTAAAATTTTCAGAACATAAAAAATAATTGATGATACTGCAGTTCTCAAATTCATTCTAGATTGCTAGGGAGAAGGTCTCTGGTCAGATTTTCATTCTCCTTCATTTCTAAGAAATATATAGCCAAAAGAGGGGTTAAGGTTATAACAGAAAAGGTTTTCAATTTTGAACTTCAGTGTTCACCACTGTGGACAATATCAAATTCAAACAAATACACAGTTTCTTTCAACTTTGTTTCCCCATGTGACTACATGTTTTCTCACTTTTTTTCCTATCTATTCTGTGCACAGCTGCTGTTTTCTTTGTTTCTGATGTTTCAACTCACTTAACATTTCTTTCATGCTCAAACCTCAGTATTTCTCACACCTGGAAAAAGGAATGGTAGTTCTTTCATATTTTAAATTGATATGCATTTGACTTGGAACCTTTAGCTCAGATTAAATGCCTAGAATTATATTCAAGCTTTTTTCCTTCTCATTTTTTATAATCATGTAAATAACTCCTTTATCGTCCTTGACAAAATCTCCTTTAATAAATATGTTTTAAATGGATTGCAGTGGTAGTGGAATGACTCCAGCCTTCCCTTTTAATTTCAAAACATATGACAGCCTTCTAATATTGTTTGTGCAAAAAAATAAATAAAGTTCATTGATTTTAAATTCTTTAATTGAAATATTTATAGGCATCCTAATGTAAAAAAAAAAAAAAAAAATCATTGTGTTTGGGTAATTAGGAAGAAGACATGTTTTGTAGCACTCTAACAAATCCCAGAGAAAAGTTAACCCAGCATATAAGACAAATTCAGTGGGAAAAATAGAACTGCAGATCATCTATCACTTTGGTGTTGTGACCTCTGCTGAATCTACTAGCAAATTCTGTGTTATTGAATCACAATGACAGAGCCAAATACAAATGTCATGACTTTGCTGTGTTCCCTAGGTCTTGCCATATCACCATCACCATTTTATATTCCCTTCCTGGGGACACTTTGGAAGATTTAGAGGCTTTCAGCCTAATCTGACTGGCTCCACACAAACAGCTGGAGCTTTGCCAAGAGCCCAGCCTGATTATGTCAACAAGGCAGCCTCATCCACATGGGAGCTCCAGCCTGGTGTGCTGAGTTCTGGGAACCGCCATGAATTAGCTTTATATGCTCTAAGAGGCAATTTCCTACAAAAACAGACTTCAAAAGCTGCCAGAGGAAATTGTTTCCCATTGGAAACAGGCCTAGCTGGCGATTGTCTTTAGTGACTATGTCAGCATGGTTGGCAGTCTTTAGGACATACCATGCCTGGCAATGACATTCAGTTTCTCCACAGAACCACACCCAGTTAACATTTCTGTAATGCTTATGGAGCTCTTGTTCTGCACCCAATTATTTAAGTCATTATTTTTAAGTTTAAAAGTTAGCTAACTATACATATATTTTCTGACCTCAACTTACAGAGGGTTGCTGCTATAATTTAAAAGAAGGCATTCTATTAAACACAGTATACAAGTTAAGAAGAGAAGCACAAAGCTCTCTGCAGTTCATTAGCCTTTTGCTGAAGTGTTAAATGGAACAGCAGGAAGCTTCACTTACAGATGTATTTAAATATTAGTGGCATTTAAGTAAGGGTTATGCATTTTGACTAACTCTTCACTGTATTCCTTTCCATAGAGTGTTCTAGTTCAAAGGCCACCAGGAAGAATAACTCTTAGATTTCTAATGTGCAATGAGTTGGCATCTTACAGATAACAGCAATACAGTATGTGCTAGGTTTTTTTTTTTTTTTTTTTTTCCTTCAATAAAGAAAATATCTCAAGATTTGAAAAGATTCTAGTGTTCTCAACTTTTGCAAAATTTAGAAATTGTAATTTGGGATACATTTTTATCACACATACACATCTAAAATTTCATAAACATTTTGAAACATCATTAGGCACACAGAAATTATATTCAGGGCAACAAATTGACAAATAAATGTTGTAGTAACACAAAAGCATAAACACTATGTGTACATGAAATAGCCGCATTATTGCCAAGGAATAGATTTTTACAACTTTTTCACTCTGTGAAAGCTATTCTTTGCTTCCAGAGGGACTGGTATTTTGGTAGAAAGTTGATTGACCTTAGATATTTGTCAGCTTGTTATCAGCTTTTCTAATAGCAAAAGTCACAGACAAGTCATTTCTATCATAGATCATCTGTTATCCATCTTTCTACACACCACAAAGGAGTTTGTTGAAATCACAAATTAATAAAAATTGCTTCCTCCCCCTATTTGTACTTTGAATCTCTTTTAATCTCATAAAATCTGACTATGGAAACAATATTTGATACTTACTTTGATCATACATATGTAACTTCTTTTTTATATGACATTAAGTTAACCATATAGATAGAAATAGGAATGTAAAAGTCACTATTTAGTCATCTGTTAAAAATTAATTTTGTGTGTCCAAATATATATGTTTGCCAAGTATATAACCTTGTAGACACTGTGAAAAATATGAAGATAAGAAACGGCACTCACCCTCCATGCTGTACTCCCTCAATAAGAAAGACGGGGAAAGAATGCAATACTGTAATGCAATGCTGACCAAGAGAGGCTCTGATATAGGAAGATGAGATTATGATGATCCTGTACTGTGGGGGTGGAAAGAGCACCAGGCAAGATATTATGGAGAACCCAGAATTTCAGGTTAAAAACACCCAAGATTTCACCTATAGAAATATGACTTAAGTGTGGAGAGAGGTTAAAGCAACAAGAACTGGGCTCCAGGGACAAATTTTATTTCAGTTTTGTCAAAAGGAAGGAAGAAAGGAAATAAGTTGGGGCATATTGCTTAATGTTGCTCTGCGAAATCAGTAAAGACATTACAGTAGCTGTTCAGAGCAACACAGCTCTCCTTAAGTATATTTGCTTGGCACTAATGTGCATGATTGTTGGGAAGGGGAAGGACTGACTGGCTGGAAGTGGACAAAGTAACATTTTTGATTTAAAATAGGAATAACAAGAATGAAAAGAAAGGAAGACCCAGATGCAAAAAGACATGACAACAGATTGATGATACGAAGAGGCAGGACATTAAGATGCAGAACCAGAGTGATTTGGGATGTGCTAGTTCTGTCAAGGGCATAGGGAGCACAAGAAAAACACAGGTGACAGTAGAAATAAGTTCAGGGCTGTGCATGATTAGCATATCACTGGTATGGCATCCAAGTGGCTTAAGCTCTTAGGAGAATGATGATCAGAGACTGAGAAACATTTAGTAATCATCTGATTTTAGCTAGTGCCTAAAAGTTTCTGAGTTGATATTTACAGCTGTATTTTTAAGACTTGAATCAGAATTTCTTTCAAATTATTGATCAGATATTCTTCAATTTTGAAAATTGTAGTGGACTTCTGTGATTTTTTTTTCTGGACCCAAAACAAACATACAACTTTGTGAGAAGACAATGTATTTGTAAAATGGCATGCAAGGAATTATGTAAATCTTTGACGCTTTTGTTTTTACTACTGAATGTGTATTACATTATTCACTTGCCCTCACTTGCTACGTATCTTACCTTCTTAGCAATTCTGTCCCATATGCCCAGGGCACGTCTAATATGGAGGAAAAATCTATACTTAAATATCTGTACTAATTATAACCCAGTTTAGTAATATGATGACTCATGTTGTAAAAACTGAGATTGAAAGCCAGTAACTCATCATGACAATTGATTTGGACACATCTTTTTTTTTTTTTAATTTTTTTTATTATTTATTTACTTATTCATCATGCACAAGTATAGTATCTTTTTACATACAACTGCTTGTATACAAAGTATATAAGTACCATTCAGATCTTTAATATACAAGTTCTCTTCGCAGTCTCAGTTTCAATTTGATGCTTTGGATGAAATTCTATTTTTGATAATCAAATAGAGGTTAACTGAAGATTACACTGTTCTGTTGTTTAAATGTCTCAGCTTTGATCTGACACCAACATGATATCTGGGTTTGATATCAATGTTCCTATCTGTTTTATCTTTCTGTCTCCGAGATCTTTCCTCACGGCAGCTAACAAACACAAGGGTGGGGGGCAAGAATTAGGATGTTTGTCACAGCTTACTATCATTTTGGAATTCCCTTGTAGAAACTTGGAATATAAAAGACAAGGAACACGATACCCCCTTAGTGCAGCTTAATTTCAAGGAAATATTGTTGTCCTAAAGCTATGCCTCATGCTTCATACCATTTGAAAGAGTATTTTTTTTTAAGCTTGAAACAAAAAGAGGTCATAGATATGTTTTAAAAATGCAAAATGCTGTTCAGTAGCCAAAAGGAATAATAATAATACACATTTTGGGTTATCAACTTAACATGCATTAAAAATCTGTAAGACAGAAGGAAACACTCTAGCCCAAGAATTAATAGCCTCATTTGTAGAGGGCATCCAACCACAGAGCTTCAGTTTCTGTAACTCATATTCCCCTTTAGATTCCCAGAGTCGGCTAGTAGCAAACCATGGGATGAGCTTATATCTTTGTGTATTGACTTTTCCTAAGGGACCTTACTTATTTAATAGCTGCAGCTGTTTCTATTTTATGTGCTTTCTATTAATATTTTCACTTTCGTACTCATGCCCCAGGCACAAAATTTGTGGAAATTGTAATTTAAAAAGATGAAACTCAACAAAAATTAAATATTATCTAGCTCTCTGTGTGTGTATGCTAATCATCTTTAATTCATCTACCCCTTTTTTTGCCAGACTGAAGAAAAAAATATATTAAATTATTTTTGCAATTGTGAAACATAGTCAATTGCTTAACCATTTATTTAAGATATCATGAGTTAGTTTATATATTTACTGGCATGGGTAAGTTGAAATATGTACAATTCATACATTTTGGAATTCATAAAAGAGAATTAGTGGTTTTCTTATACAGACGCCCACAATTAGGATATGGAACTTGATTTTAATTCTTCTTGGATCTTAATTAATTACTTAAACTCTGAATCATTTTTCATAATGTGAAAAAAATAATACCTCTGATTATACATATATACTTACTTGTAGGTATAGGTATATTAATATTGTGTCTTGTTGGTATTGCATTTAATTCAAATATATTTATTACTTAACTTTTAGAACTCTGAGTTTATTTACAAAAATAAACTCAGTGTGGCCATCTCCTTTTTGGAGCATCTCATGATGAAGGAGAGCTAATGACCACTGACAAATCAGCCAGATTGCCTCAGATGAAGTAGCCTGCAGCCTTTTCAAGTCAAGTTAGACTTTGAGCAGTTGTCAAGTTGTGAGCTCCCTGTTTAATCAACCAGTGTTCATCTCCCTTCATGTAGAGTCTTGCCTCCATTGTTAAATTTCTATCTTAGATGCATGCCATTAGCCACTGAGGAGCAGAAGTTCATATTGCATATTTTTTCTCTAGCTGCAAGTATTTTTTGTCTGGCTTTATTTATGTTAAGGTTTTATTGATGTTTTTGTAATATTTATAGCTTGGCAAGGCCAATTTGCTGTTCCTTTGTTTTGCTTTCCTATCAACAAACTGGAAACCAAAGGTAATAAAAAGTTGGTAAAAAAATAGTTTCCCTCTTTTATCAAAATATAATTTTTATATGCGTTAGTAAAATTCACCCCTTAGGGTTGAATGCAAATGAGGTATTTTTGAATATCACAAAACTTTGAATTTCTGAATAATGTTGATTTAAATTAGTTTCGCTTTGTTCTAGCATTCTAAAACATTGCATATGCTATCTGATAGACTTAATTTAATTTTATTTTAAAAACATGTGCTCTTTTTGGATGATTTATTTGATATGCAGTATTTGTATTTTCTTTTATAGATGTCATCTTTTCTCTGACTTTTACCTTGAAAATACAATTGAGTAAAGCATATTACTGGAAAAATCCATATTGGTAGGAAAAAAAAGTGTGTACTTTTGATAATTAGAGGTAAACTTAGATTTGGTTCTGTAGTCACAAGTGCTTACTGTCATTGGTATTTTTTAGTACTTTTATTTTGGTAGTGCTATGGTTATATTTCTTTTCGAAAATGGTTACATCACTGGAATTTTCAAATTATTTTGCCTTTAGGATAAAATAACTATCACATTAGGAAGTTTAAAATCCCAAACTATGCTATGTTCTAAACTTTAACATTCCATGTTTCTTTTCTTTTATCTGCCAGTATTTTCTTCAGACCTTGCTTAAGATGTCAGTTTGAATTTAAATTCTTAAGTGAATGTTTTTATTTTATTTATAAAGAAGGCAGATAGAAAGAAGATGAGCTCTATTTTTATATTCCATAATATGGTAAAAAAAATAGATTATTGATTTCATTAACAAAAGGAATAACTGAGAAAGTTTATATTCTGTCTTTTATGATGTGCTTATAACTATCTCTTGCATTTAGGTGCACAGAGGATTATTACCCTTATTGTCCCTGAATATTTTCTTTAGGTGATTCACTGCTACACATTAGATCACATTTACAATAACCTTGCTGCTTAGAAATGAACAATGACCAAATATGGGTTTATGATTCCCTTTCCACTAGATTAGCCATCTCTCATGGATAGTGCACAATCACCAGTTCCTTCAGGTTTGCAGATGACTTTCTTCTTCACTTCATTATGTCCTCAACATCAACAATTTCTATCAGCTCCACCTTAAAAATACAGTCAATGCTTGAACCTTTCCATCATTTCACTCACCACTATGAGATCTGATTCACCACCATTGCTCCCTAGAGTATTAACTAGAGCTTCTGACAGTCATTGCTTTTACTAGTGTCTTTCTACAGCGGCTCATATGATCCAGTTCTTGCAACCTCTATGAACTTATTTTTTGCCATTTCCTTTTACTGCTCCAACACATTACAACACACTTAAATCTACACAAAATTATCTTTCAGTTCAGAAAGCTAGACATCCAAAATCACTTTCAATGGGCTGAGGTAAGGGTGTCAGCAGGGTTTGTTCCTTCCTACAGCAGATTCTACTTACATGCTTCTCTTACTCCCTGCATCCTTAGCTAGCTATAACTTATTTGCATCACTTCAGCCTCTTCCTCCATATCCTTTCTAGTCAAACCCCCTACTGCCTCCATTATAAAGACTCATGTGATTTCAAGTGAGTTCCATCTTTATGATCCAGAAAAACTCCCTCAGTATTCTTAGCTTAATCACATCTGCAAATTCGAGGCATGAGGATGAGGATATCTTTGGGTGATGTTATTCAATTTACCCTCCCTTTTGAATTGCTCTGCTGAACCCAAAGCTGGTTGTTTTAACAAATCTATCATCTATGTTTTCTTTCTTTCTTTCTTTTTTTTTTTTCTCTCTCTCTCTCTCTCTCTCTCTCTCTCTCTCTCTCTCTCTTTCTTTCTTCCCCTAAAACATAGCCTTTTTTTCAGTTAGGCCTCTGTTCAAAGGCCACTCCTTAAAGAGACCTCTAATTTTGCATTTGATATTACTTGGTTAATTCATTTAATTTTTACTATCTTAGCACCCCCACAACCATGAGGACAGGTTCTTTACTTTGTTCACTGACACATCTCCTGAATTTTAAGTATCTGAAAAGAACAGCAAACTCATATATATGAATAAATTAATACAATTTTTCCAATTATATAGGTAAAGAAACATATCTATAGGTATTAAGTAAATTGTTTTAGGGCACAGCTGAGATTTTGTCTAGATTCACCTGACCCTAAAACTCATATTTTTATATTATATCATTTTTATAGGGGATTTCAACTTTAACCAAGAATTTTATTACTATGCATTTATATAAGCAACAGGAGAAGAACTTAAACCAGAAAACATAACATTTGCATTTTTTTTCAGGGAATCCTAACGAGTAATATACTTGTAAATGGTATTTTCTTTTTCCTGACTTTGTGCCATTTTGGAACCCATTTCATGACCATTTGGTGAATCCAAGCTCAGAGAGCGATTTATGTAAGTACTTGAATATGTTATACAATATGGTCCTTAATATGCAAGTTATCTTTCTATCATGTTAAAAATATTTCTGTAATGTTAAATATCATCATCCTTTAGGTAGATTTATTGAAATACTTAGGGAGTCTCTAGGTTTTAGTTTGGACTAAAATGTAATTTTATACATAAAATGCTTAATTTTCTTTATTAGTTCTTTAAAGATAAACATTAATGCCTCACCAAATTATTGTGATCAATTATACAAAAACTTACAAGTCAAATTTTAAAATAAGAATGATTTCCTTCTGTAATTCAATATAGTTTATGATTTCTTTTGGCACCATTTACTGTTATAAAGCTGTTTGTCGCCCAGCCAAATTCTTGAATCACTGCATTCATGTGGAGTAGTAGCTTGAATGTGTTAGAAAACTAGCATTTCATCATGTTGACTTTGTTCTGAAACACGTCTACTTTTATCAATTCCTTGGCAATTTTCATTTAGCTAAATACATAACTTAACAAACTTCTATGATACTTTTTGGAAGCTTTTGTAACATTAAACTTTAGCTTTAATTAGGGTTCAAACAATAATGTTTACAGCCAGTCTTAAACATTATGCCAATAAAGTAAGAAAAACTACAACATGTTCAAAACAAGGAAGAATGTTTGCTTTGTTTCATGTGTTCATTCATTAGCACCCCAAGTGGTATAAGAATATTCTAGAACCACTTCTTTACATTATTAGAAAGTGCTAGCAAATTTATAATTAATTAAAATTAAAGAATGGTATTTCATTTTCTTAACAATATAAGCCTATTAAATTTATTGAAATATTTTATCTTAATAGTTTAACTCCCATTCTCCATTTATCGGTTATGCTGATAAGAGAAGTATTTTGCAAATTGAGATATTTGGCCCTAGAACACTGAAACAGCTCCAAAGCCTATCTTCTCACAGAAGTATAATCTTTTGAACAGATTTAGACTTTTGCTTTGGACATTTTTAAAATGTGATGCATTCTTTTACCTTAAACATTTTATGAGTTGAAAATTTATTTAATAATACTTTTTCTGACTATTGGGCTTCACATTTTTGAACACTTAACTATATAAATATTATTTCAAGCAGATTTAAAAATTTTAAATTAAAAAAATTTAAATTTAAAAATTGTACCAACTATTTGTGGAAAGTCAACAAGAATAAATTTATACATTTTTGTTTCAGATCTGCTAATTCAAGCAAGTATTTTAAAAATAGATATCTTAAGTAAACTTTTTTCTATATGATAAGTTATAAAAGAAGATTAGATATAAAAAAGAAAAAAACTTTTTAGAAAAAATTGTTTAGATCTCCTTCATTTTTCAAGATCATTTGGCACTTTCCTAAGCAGAATGCTTTATAAATATTTTGCACTACATAGGCTTGAGTTTAGTGGGTAACACATTTGATGAGATAAATTCACAGAAAATGAAATCAGATAATTTGACCTTTTGGAACTATTAATTTAGTGTCAGAGAATCAGTTTAGTTGACTAGAAGAAGCCATTTTATAATCTGAAAATACATGAAAACATTTGGGGCATTTTGGGTTCTATATTAAATTATGTATAATATTTAACATTAGAGCAGAGATGCTGTGATGAACCAATATATAATTTGAGGACAGGATGAGCTTTTAGACACACCACAATAATCAGTCTGTTTTCTAAATGTTAATACATTATTATTTGCAATTAAAATCTAGTAAGATGTCCTATGAAGCTCATTATTTAAATAAATTCATTTATTTAAATGAATTTAAATTCATTTTTTTTCTGTAAGAAAGCAATTTGAAAAGTGTTATTTCTATCCTAAAATTTGAAATGTCTATTTGTGTTTTTAGTTTATACCTTTGTCTATATATCCATGATGTATATCAATATCTGATAATATACAATGTTGAAGTATCTTGATATTATATTTATAATTGTGTCCATAAGATAAGCACACATTTATTTACTGCTTCTTTCTTTCCTTCTTTATGAGGCATGACTCAATATGCACCCTTATTTAGATACTTTATGTGAAGATAGTGTGATCATAAAAAATATGTAATATTTGCACTTTAAATGAAAAACTAAAAACATATAAACACGTATAACAGGTAGAACTGATATTTTCTATTCAGCATATAAATAATCTGGAATTCCATCATAATTGTAATCTTATTACTGTAAAATTTATAATCTAACATAATAGAAAATATGAAATAGACTGAATTATTTTACTTAATTTTCAATGCATATGAAAATTTTGTACTTACTTTACAACTAAAAATATAATCTCTGAAAAATTTGAAATATCTCTTAAAATTTTGGAGTACAATCTCATACCAAAATTTATTAGCAGTCCTTACCTGATACATATTTGATAGCCCATATTCATTCAGAATTAAGAGATCACTTGTCTTTACTTAACACATATTCTTTTAAATTCATTATGAATGTGTTTATAAGTTAATGATTTAAAGTATCCAGAGTATTATAAATTCAGATTAATCTGTTTTTTGGTGTAGCACAACAGTATATAATGAAAATTTTTATTTATAATTATGGCTTTGAAACATGTCATGAACTCAAAGTAGTAATTTCTTGACCTAGACACAGGTTTTAAATCTTTGAATATTATTAATTCATAAAACATGTTCAATTTAACTTTCAACTAATTTAATCAGAAATGTTCATTACCTAATAATTTTAAATAAATGTGAATATATGCTAAAAACTTTTTAAGATGTGTGTGCCAAGAAAAAGTAAATTCATAAAAAATCAGATTGTGTGTGTTTATGTGTGTGCATGTGTGTGCGTGCGCGCAACTGTTGAGATGAACCATGCTGATTTATACTGATATTTTCTATTCAGCATATAAAATACCTGGAATTCCTTCGTAATTGTAATCTTTTTACAAATAAATATAAAAATATTTATATATGTTGAGGCATTAAAGTCAACAATAAAAGAAACAACTTTCAACATTTTATAAAAGCAATGTTCATATAGACTACTCTTTGTAAAAGAGTAGTTGACATAAAATCACATGGGGAAACTCAGTTAAAAATTTGTAAAAATAAATGTGCAAGATAGAAGACTGTCTCCAGCAAAATTAACATGTTGCTTAGCTAAATCTCTCAGACATGTTGCTAATTATATACAGTTATAGTATCAAACACTTTGGAGATTGCATGAACAACAAAATCTTCACATAAGTATATCAAATTCTTACAGAAACAATTATCAGAAGAATCATTTTTAAGATTGAGGTTTTGGACAAAGAATTTGTAGAACTGCTATGAAATAAATCTGACTTACTAAAAACAAAAGTTTCTGCATCATTTACTGTTCAAAATTTATCTCCTTCAGAAAATAAATGTTCTGGCTTACTCTCTTAAGGATGCCATTTAAAATACTGACTTTTTCTATGAAAACTGACTAAGTACTTGGAAGAAGATATGTTGTGCCGTTGCTAGTGAAGTATGACTCTTATGAGTTTGGCTTCCCAGAAAGTCTCAGAGGGATATAAAATGGTCCGTTTAGCTTATGTTTATATAAACCCTATTACTCTGTAAGGTCCAAAAAGGAATAGCTACTATATTTCTGTGATTCAATTTTCCTCTTGTTGCCTATTACTTTCTAATCCTCTGAGGTATCTTCATTTTTTTGTTAATCCAGAGGTCTAAGAAAGATCTGAGTGGGAAAACAGGATTGCACTTATTTATCTAGTGTAAAGTACAGCTTTCAGCTATACATAAAAATGTAGATGAACATTTCCACCTTCAATGTACAAATATAAAGCAGAGAGTTCAAGGTCACTGGAGATATAAAAGGTTTTCAAAATATAAATAACTAAAAACATATAGTTCAGTTTGAATTTATACTCTGATCAGAACTTGCTATGAATAGAATGATTCAGAGGAGGAATAGTTTAATACTCAATGAGTTGAAAGGAAGGTAGAAAAGCAGGGTAGTGACAAAGAAATCCTGATAAAAGCAGAAAAAAATAATAAATTAAACCTAAACTTTCATCTTATTTTGCAACTGTGTTTAATATAGTACATAGCAAACAATATGGATTAGGGTTTTGGTTTGTCTTTTAAAGACTAAATCATTGTATTTGAAAGCTGATATTCATTTTAACTTAAATGTTTATAAAATAACTTATTGTAACAAGTTAAATGTAAAAAATTTGCTGACTATTTACAATATCTCATCTTAAAATCTTAATTTACTTTGAACTATTTTAGAATAAAGTGTTAGATAAGCATTCCCTTTATTTCAAAATGCCCATAATTCTCTTTTCTATTTGCCCTTTAACCTTTATAATGATTTAAAATGAAGAGAAACTAAAAACACATATTCTGAAAGGATATGACTATTATTCTCCCTAATTAAATCATTTTTAAGGACTACCTGAAAATCTAATGGAAATGTTTTTTGTTTAATTGAAAAGTTTTCAATGCCAAAAGAAATCTCTGTTATTGCAATAAACATAGTTATATTTAACAAATCTAGACTAGAGATGGGTAAGTATATCCAAAGCCTTTTTCTAAGGTTCTTTTATGGTTCTTCATTTTATTAAAGAAAGAGTAAAGCAAAATATGCCTCATCAATTACTTTAGGAGGAAGCAAATGAAAAGTTTTATGATGGTAAAAATTAATAAATGCCTGAGAGGGTAGCTCTGCTAAGCTTTGAGTACCCAATAGGATTTGGCAAACAAATGTTTCAGGTAGATTTCTTTTATTTGTTTAAAATATTGCCTGGAAGCCAAGCACTTTATCTTTCTTATGCTTGATTGGAGGAATCTTGAGCTAAAGCACATCTGTTGGCTTTGGCTTTACTAATGAAACTCTCCTTTGTGTAAGGTATTTTGTTTTAAACATGCATATTGACACCCACCTTAAATTTACTTGAAACCTTTTGTATTTTCATTTGAAATAAACCGTCAACCCCTTTTTGACAGGAAGCACCAATTCCTCTTCCTTGTGCTTATGCCTTGTGTTTTCTGCCTTTGTCGGCAATTGCAACATGGAAGGAGAGAGCAACTGGTTGCTAATAGTCTGTTTCACATATTGTCAGTTTAAATCCTCATTAATTAATTTCTCAAGTTCTTTTATGCTGATGCTATATTATAAAATATGAGTTTAGATTTGGTCATCTTCTATGTTTATTCAGTAAAATTATTTTCTTTTAAAAATTGATTAAAATTGGAGTTGAAATAAATATTTTGCACCTTGAAAGATTATCCAAATATTGTGAGTTTAAAAAGTAAACAAGTAAATTTAACCATTACTTCATTGTAGAAATAGAAGTATAAAAGGAAATTTAAGTCCTGCTTATTTGGGGCTTATTTTATTTGAAATACACGTTTTCTCATTTACTCCATGCCTGTGAATATGCCCATGGCTAGGAAAAAGGGGTGTGATCATTCATATACCTAAATCTATGAATTTGGCATATTTGGTCAATATGCCCAAACCAGTTAAGGTTTCAAATCTTGATAATAAAAATATGTTCAGAAATAAAAATGTTATCAGTAAAGAAACAAAACTGGGACTCTCTCCTTTGGGGACACAGGGAATTCTATGTATTTTTTATTCAGCATCATTGATTTATTTGGACTTACTTATTTTGAATCTGAGTAAGGTGATTATCTGAAATCTTGAAAATAATTCTTGTTACCAGTTACTTATTTATATGAAAGTGAAAAATCAATTTAAACAAATAATGTTATTGGTATAAATATACCAAAATAATTACATTTAAAAAGGTCAAAAGTATTACAATATTTGTTGGATTCCGGGCAGGGAAAGGCATGCCTCCCAGGCAGCTCAACTAGCCACACCCCCAGGCGCCTTGAGACTCCCAAGCACCCCAGGTCAGCTACACCCGCTGGCCACGCCTCAGGTTGACCATGCTGCTGACCACTTCCCAAGTGCCTTACTGAGCCAATTGCAACATATGGGCTTGCCTTCTGACCCCTGGCGGCCTATGGAACTGGGACTCCCTCTTGGGGGGGGGGGGGTCCCTCAGACCACTGGACTACTACTTAAGCGCCCTCCAGACTGAAACTGGCCCCCTTTTCTTCTTCTTTTCCACTTTTCCTGTTCCACGTGCTGATTCTCCCTTCCCCCCACGTGTCCCTTCGGCTGATTAATAAAATCCCTCCCCCCTTTTCTACACAGCGGTCCCAGTGTGTTTCATCTGTCCTTCAATATTACTATGGTATTCAATGAAAATTAGAACCAAAATAGAATATGCCAAAGTTGTTAATATGCTCATTTCACTTCTCTTAGGTAGTACAGCAAAGCTTAATGTAGTATGTTACAAGGGGTTAATTAGTAGGACTAAGTTCAGCAACATGTGTCAAAGAGAAAAGGCTGTATTTTGTATGAATTAAAATTCCTAAACAAAATCAGTCTGTTCTTTTTTTCCTACAGAATGCTTTTCCTAGCCCAAATTAGGAAGACAAAGGAGGTACATGCAACATTTACCCTTTAAAGAATTAGAAAAAATCCCACATTTTATGATTTTTAACACTTGATCAGGACAATTATTATTTACTCCACAATGAACTAAGTTCCTACCCTACATAGTACAATACCACCAGCATACCAAATCCCAGAAATTAATGCTCTATTTTTATATTTTTTTATCCAGGAGGATTGAAAATATTTGTTGAAATGCATCTTTTACAATACCCAAAGGAATGTCTCCTCCCTTTTTTCTCCAGGTGCTACACAAACATGGAAAGAATATTAATGCTTAAAACGATTTATTCAGAATGTGTGTGAGAGAGAGAACCTTGAGTACATTCCATGCACTTGGATTCTTACTCTGGCTATGTTCTTAATTGTAATCATACTGAGCTAAGATGGATTTAGTTTTAGTTTGTTTTTTGTAGATGACTTTGCTATCTTATTTAGGGCCAGAGCATGGTGTCCTAGAAAAGAGCATGTAATCTGTCTGAGACATATATGGGCCATCCTCCATATTTAACATTTATATGAACTTGGAGCAGTTACTTCATTTCTTCATATTTTTGTCACATCATAATGTCCATTTGATATTTGCAACCATAGAAATAAATTTGAATAATTCTTCTTTTCTATGCATCAAGTCAGACTTGTATCAGTTGTAGGTTATTAAAGTCTTCCATTATTATCTGTATGGATAAGTATTTATTTCTATGAAATTATAACATTTTACAATAAAATCATAAGCTGTTTTAGTCAGCTTTTTCACTGCTGTGACCAAAACCCTTAACCAGAACAATTGTAGAGGAGGAAAAGTTTATTTAGGGGCTCACGGTTTCAGAAGTTTCAGTCCATAGACAGCCAGCTCCATTCTTCTGGGCTGGAGGTGAGGCAGAACATCGTGGTGGAAGAGTGTGGTAGAGGAAAGCAGTTCACATGATGATCAGGCAGCAGAAGAGAGAATCCACTGGCAAGATAAAAAATATATACCCCAAAGGCACACCCCCAATGACCCACTTCCTCCAGCCACACCCTAAACTTTCATTTACCACTCAGTTAATCCCATTAAGGGATTAGGTTAAATCTCACATAACCCAATCATTTCTCCTTTACACCTTCTTGCATTCTCTCACACATGAGCTTTTGGGGGATACCTCACATTCAAACCATACATAAGCATTTAATACCATTTATATGAATTTATAAGGATACTTCATAGTATCTTAGCTGTACCACATTTTTCCATTATCTTTGACATTTATTAATAACAGCTTAATAGTAAATTTCTCCTAATAATTCTATGTGGGAAAGAAAAAAATAATCCTATAAATAAACTGTAATTGAGAGAAGTTACTGAATACTCTCTGGGGGGGGAAAAACACATTTTTTTGGAGGACACTACTTTCTAAACATTCTTTGTAAAAAAAGAAAATGTTATTAATTGTAAAGGACTTTAAATTCCTCCATGAAATGTTACATGTTGACTTTTCAGATTGGATGTTCATTTTCTTTTTCCTTGTGAGCAATGCATAAGCTAAAACTTGGTGACTTTTGTATGTTGTACCTCAGGCCTATATTTACACATTAATGTGACTGTGTTTTACTAATTAGTGCTACACTGTGGGTAGCATTATTGTCACTTGCTCCATTCTTTTCTGCTAGTATTTTAAAGACTGTGCTTTGGTAGTAATATTCACTGTTTTAACTTAACCTCTAAGGCTTTATTTACACATTTTCTTTAGCGTACAAGTTGTTTTTGAACTTGAATTTCACTATTTTGTTTGTAATATGGTATTTGTCCTTGATATCATTTTTAGAACAATTGAGGGATAATTTGTCAGGGAGCATAACATGGGGTAAAATAAAAAAACTATACTTATTAAACAATTAAATAATAGGCAAACTATACTCAGTACTATCTAGAGGAGCACTGAGAAATCAATGCATTATTTAAAGATATTTTTCAGATTTTAATTTATATGTGCTTGTAATGTTTATCTCTACCTTGATACCTGTTTCTTTCCTTCCTTTCTTCTTTCTCCACTCATTTATACATTCAGTAAACATTTGAGTATTCAACATGCACCAGGAGTTGTGTGATCATAATCTCTGTTACTAATGCTACAGTAGGATAAATGTAGTTTTCTATAATGCATGTCTCTTCTGTGGATGTTCACATCTGATACTGATTTTTATTGCTGTAGAAATTGCTTTAGGGATTCTAAGTATCAAATGCCTTTAGGTAGCCGTAGCCTTCTCTGTTCCAGTACAATTCATGCATTAGGGCATGGTAATGATCTTCTAACTTATTGACAAGAGAAAAGAGTTGGTGCTGGTAGAAAATCAATATTCACAATCATTTCTGACTCCATTCATCAATGCTCCTGTCAGAAAATGGGAAAGTGAACAGTTCTAGATGAGCAATCCGTATTTGTGGGTGTGAAGAATTCCACTGATTGTTGGAAGGAGAATTCATTGGTCTTCTGTAGATCTCCCTGTGTAGACCTCTGCAGAGTGACACAATTAACCATGGAACTGGGATAGTGTTGGAAAAGCTGTGGTCTGTGATGATCATTCCAATTATAAATACCAGGGAGTGCTATCACCCTTCAGCCTTAAAAGGAGAGATCAGGATTTAGTCCAGAGAAAAATGACACAACTAGTAAATATCTTTTTAATTATTTCTTCAACTATTGTTTTTGATTCTGTAACTACTACAGTGTGGTCAGCTATTCATAAGTTTAGTCCTCCTTTTTAGCTGTTAGTACTCATGGAAATTACATTCTATCCTTAAATGTAGTGATCTGCTCTATTCTGTTTCTTGGTACTCTGTTGCTCTCTTTCTTGCAAATACTATTTTAAATCCCCCCAGGCTCCATCAGTGCCTTAGGCTGTGAAATCAGAATAGAAGATGAGTTGCTCCTAGACAAATCAGATACATTTTATATGCAAATAATTTCTTACTCAGTATCATCAGAATACATTAATTTGAGTGTTTGACAGAGTGATTTATCAGTGTCTATCATATGTCTCTAAAATATTAGAATTTACCTGACCCAACAGGAAGTGGAACTAAACCTTACAAGTTTGTCCTTTCCTTTGTTTTGTTTTTCCTTAGGCCTACTATAATGAAATTTAATATATATTAATTTTAGGAATTTTTACCCCCACATTTTATATTTTAGCATCTTCTTCTTTCCAATTAAAAAGGTCTTTATAGGTATTAAATTTATCCTAAAAGTACTTTTCTCAAGAAATTAATGAAAGAAAAGTCTTAACCCATAAACAAATTTATTAAACTTCATAATTAATTATGACTTAATCTAGTATTGTGAAGATATATTGGTTTTGAACATTGTATATGTCTGAGAGAGAAAGAGACAGAGAAAGGAGGATGAAAGACAGGAAAGAGGGAAGATGTGAGGAAAGGAAAAATTTTTTTTCTCGGAATTGAGTACTAGTGAGGAAAAATATTTTCAGGTACAGCTATGAGAGTTTGGTGAAAAGTTTTAAGCGTATAAAAAAATAGCATTATCGTGAAAGCTAAATGAGAGTATTCCATAAAATATCTTTATTACTTATTTCCCTCATGATTGCAAAATCTTGACAATAATGCTCTTGGTACATAGAAAGGTGCTCCATGCAGGACCACAGGGGCTTCATTAGCAGATTCCTTAATACAGTGATTTGGGGCCTGTGTCAATTAGTATTTCACTGTAAAATAGCAAGAATACCTCTTTCCACTTGCTTTTCTCTGGTGGATGTAAGACCCAAGAGGCTATGGGCTAATAATTAAAATCAGTATTCTTAATTTTTGCCAATGCTACTGTATGTTCATTGTTTTAATAAATTTTATTTCTTTACCAAGTATAAAAGAAATTCATTTCTAGACAAATTTGAGGGAAAGATATTCCTTCCCTTTGACCCAAATATACTTGTACTGAAATAACACTCAGTGGAATTACAATCAATTCTCAAAGGTGCTACTGAAAGAGGTTTTATTTAGTTTTCAGGATAAGTATGATAAAACCAAGAATAAGTATGATAAAAATATAAAATCATATTTTCATTACTAAAAATAATTGCTTGTGCAATACTCAGTTTTCTTATCTGTAAAAATTACCCATATTTTATAGAGTTATTTGGCAATACTATAGAAAAGCTTTCAGTTTTCTTAACACATATTTTTCATAAGTTTTAAGTTTTATAAAAATACAATAGTTATTTCTTGAATTTTTTTTAAGTGAGAGGGTCTAACTATGTTGCCAATAATGCTGCCTCAAGTGATCCTCAGGCCTCAGCCTTTGTCATAGCTGGGCTACAGGCATTTGGGCGTGTGTCACTGCACCCAGCAAAATATAAACTCCTATACAAAGATAAAGAATTTATTCATGTGAAAAGTTTATGTGTGTCATCATAAACATAAGTGCTCACTGTTGTCTAAATTAAGTGGGGTTAACAATAATAAACCTACCACTGAATGAGTAGTTATTTGTTCCCAGTACCTTACAATTATTATATTTCTAAGAACATTAACAAATATATGTTTTGAGCAGGATTTTAGCTGACTGTGGAAACTGGGACTCTGATACAAATAACTTATTCATAGTCTTTGTGTTGATGATTGCTGTGACCAAAATATTGAACAAGAACAACTTTGAGAAGGTAAAGTTTATTTTAACTCATGTTGTCAGAGATCTCAGTCTATGATTTGTTGACCCCATTGCTCTGGGCCTGAGATGGGGCAGAAGAACATCATGGTGGAAGGGCTTAGCAAGAGGAGACCTAATCAGCTACTGGCAAACAGAAAGTCAGATAGAAGTCAAGGGGACAATCTAATTCCCAAGAGCACATGCCCAGCGGCCTACTTCCTCTAGTCAACCCCCTCCTACCTACAGTTACCAGGCAATATAGAAGTCCTTTCAAGTTATTAATACATTGAATGGATCAATCAAATGATTAAGTTAAAGCTTTTATACTCTAATTATGTCATATCTGAATATTCCTTCATAAATACAGGAACTTTTAGAGGACATCTCATATCCAAATCTTAGCAGTCTTGTTACTATTAATGAAAAGACTAAATTTAAGTTTATGTGGCTCAGTTGAACTGTAACTTTCCTAAACCTTTATAGGAATTATTTGTGATTTGTCTATTATTAAAAATAAAAGTCTTGCCGGGCGCAGTGGCGCACGCCTGTAATCCTAGCACTTTGGGAGGCTGAGGCAGGAGGATCGCGAGTTCAAAGCCAGCCTCAGCAATGGCGAGGCACTTAGCAACTCAGTGAGACCCTGTCTCTAAATAAAATACAAAAAAAAAGGTCTGGGGATGTGGCCAGTGGTCGAGTGCCCCTGAGTTTAATACCCGGTACCACAAAAAAAAAAAAAAAAAAAGTCAAAAGGTACCTTAAAGAAAAATTGAAAATAGCATTTATTTTATTTATATATATGAACTTATTTATACATTTATTATGTAAACTTAAAAAATTAAGCTCATAAAAAAGGATTTTAAATCCTCTGTTCATGTTTTTCTAAAACACACACAAACACATATACATACACACAAAGAATAACATGAATGGTTATTAGATGTGAATGCTCAGTGAATTGTGTCTATAAGCTTTTATGATAATATGTAACATAATAAATAAAATGTAATTCCACAAACATACAGTAATTTTAGCTATTTTTTATGCTTAATTCTCTTTTTCCTGGTTTTTCACGTCTTTTTTTATTGCTATGTCTGTGCACTTCAACTACATATTTATTATTATTATAATTGTTGTTTTAATTATGTTATATTATCTAGCCATTAGTGCCAAGGCCAAAATACAAAATATTGTTTTAAAATTTTAAAGACTTCTGATCATATATATTTTGGTAATTATATTTTCAGCGATATTCAATATATACCACTTAAGTAACCCCCCCTTTTTTTTTCTTGCCAATACTAAAGCAGATACTAGAATTATAAAAGCTAAAAAAATATATTTTTTTATTTTATGAAATTATAAGTATGATAATAGATAAGTATAAAAAAGGAAATTAGAAGGCACTGGAATGAAAGTATAGGTGATATGTATAAGCAATAAGTTGTTATAATCATGTGCTGTTGTTAGATATACAGAAAACTTACTGTCTGGATAATGACATTAAGCAACAATTTGACAAAGACTTGGAAACTGAGAGCTTTGTTACTACATTTAGTCATGTTAAAAAATTTATTAATTTTTCCTTCTTAGATAACATATTTGGTAATATACAAGCATTCTTATTTATTGCAGAGCAGGTGTTCTTAGAAAAAAATTAAATACCACAAACTCCATAAAGATCTCATTATCAGGGGTAATGGCTAGTGTCTCATTGGGGCGGGTTCTTCTTCCTGCCCAGGAAGATGTAAGCCACCCTATAACTTAAGGTCTCAAATAATTAGTGAATAACAAAACACAAATAGCCAAAAATATATTTACAAAAGTGAAGTCCCTGATAGATCTAGTCCACATGGGTGCTGAAACTACACAAAGAAAAGATGGCTCCTGTGATTTATTTAAGGGGGTACTCACAGGCAGAGATTAGGGTGGAGTCTTACTTTGTGATGTCTAGTAGTCAGCATCTTATCGGGTCACACTCATCTCAGGTGCTGTGTGGGATCTTTGGCAGAGCTTGAGGGGGAAGTTCACCTGCATCAGGCGGTCAATCCCTGTGGAGGATGCCATGGGAAGTTCCCAGTGCTAGACTTATCTCCTCACTAGGCTGCAATGTGCAACATAGTCCACACAAAGCCCACAGAGGGCTTGTGACATCTCATGATCATTGTCATTTTACCTGTTTTTGGTTATACTTAATTAAAAAAAATTATAAAACTTAATATGTAGTCAATGTACAATGTATGTAGTAACTTTTATACCCAAATTCAAGGTCTCTCTTAAAAAAAAAAAATGTTTAAAATTTTTAAGTCATAGGAATATCTTTAGTGGAGCTTTTCAAAACATAACCTCCTAAAAATCTTTTAAAAACACATATTTGCATTCAGAAATCATAGGATTGGTCTTGAGAGTCTGTATTTCTAATAAGTTTTCGAGATTTGCTAATACTGATGATTTAGAGACTATATATTAAGAAACAGGGACCAAGAGTGTTCATGATTGATATGCATTTTGTATAATATGCATTTTTTAGAATCTTTCACCACTGTCATCAATTAACTTATCTTAACCAGAGAGAAGAAATAGAGTATTTTAAATAATCTTGAATATAATCAGGTGGAACTTAAGTGACTGTTTAGGAAACATTAAGTACCAGTTTATCACATGCCTTCCAATTTGTTAATAATCAGTAATTGTCTTTCAACTTTAGCAGTACAATATAAAAACATGTAATATTACAATATAATTATTTTTAAAACATTATATATCCGAGGAACATACATTTTACTAGAAATAGTAACCTCATATATATATATATATATATATATATATATATATATATATATATTGTGTGTGTGTGTGTGTGTGTGTGTGTGTGTGTGGTACCGGGGATTGAACTCAGGGGCACTAGTCCACTGGGTCACATCCCCAGCCCTTTTTTGTATTTTATGTAGAGACAGGGTCTCACTGAGTTGCTAAGTGCCTCGCCACTGCTGAGGCTGGCTTTGAACTCGCGATCCTCCTGCCTCAGCCTCCCAAAGTGCTGGGATTACAGGCATGAGCCACCGCGCCTGGCTTATTATCTATATTTCTATGGACCTTTGTCTTCAGAGACATTTTACAAAGTCTAGGTTATTTGTGATATACTGGTAAAATACCATCATCTAAGACACCATTTAAATAAACTTTCAGCAGCCCTGTCTTTCCTCAGAGAAAAAAGAAATCAAAATATCCATATATAATCCTTTTCTTATAGTTGCAAATTTTGCCTTGCTCAATAAAACAACGATATTTTGGGCTATGATCTTTCTGCATGTGCTTTATTCCTTCATAATAAATAGGTTATTCTTCAAGTCTGGCCATTTGCATAGCACTGAATCAAATTGAACATGAAACAAACTCAAAATCCTCTTAAAGAGACCAAAGCTTTCCGCTGGATATGTATGCACTCCCAGTTTGATCTCCTCATAGTCACCACTATTCAGCCTCTCGAGGATGGAACCAGAAAGTAGAAACCAATTATAGCACTATATATCTGCCTCTCTTTGTTTTTTCACCATTGAAAAATTCAGAAAAGATTAAATTTTTTACAGTTATGAACACAAAAAATTTGATTGATTTTTATTAATATTTTGTATATTGCTTCGCGTTAATGCAAAGGGTTAAAAATTCTCAGGTATTGATATGTATATTATTAGTGGGAAATAATACATTCTTTTGTCTAATACTTTCTATCTTTCAAAATAGTTGAAAATTATATTAGCAATACCACAAATACTTATTTAGTATTTTTAAGCTGCACATCTTATAAATTTATATAGTACCCTATTTTACTTAAAGCTTAATAAAAGTTTTTTTTTTTTTTTTTTTTTCAAAATAGGATATAAAAACCAGTGAAGTTAAAGAACTTGCATACCTGTTGAAGGACAAAAGTGGGTTAGAGTCTTTGCTGATCTTAAATTCAAGCTTTCAGATGCCACCCTTCTATCATAGTTCTTATTTAAACATTGAGATAGAACAGAGTACAGTGATTTTCTAATTTTTCAGTTTGAAGCATTATAAACATAGTGTGTTCAAGAGTGCTGACAAAATCCATATGCAGCATTTAAACTTTCAAAAAGTGAAATAATATATGCTCGGAAATCCCCAGGCTAAGATAGGGTATGTATTTGGTGAAGCAAAGGAATAATAATGGAATGAAGTAACCCTAACTTATAAGCCTATGGTATAAAATAATCTTGGAAGCTACTGTATGTTTGTATTTTTATTTCTCATTATAGGAAAAAAATGGTTAAAGATGGTCTAATTTCATACTACTAAAAATACTCTGTAAATCTGGCATTCACTGATGAACTGAACTTAATGTTTGAGTATTTCATTGGGGTTTATATCAGAATTATTAAGGGAAATATAAAAGTGCCTGCTATGAGAATTTTCTACAAAAGCTATTTACTTATTTGAGGCAGAAGGGAAAGTGTAATGAGAGGCAGAATTATGAATAAATTTTAAAAGCATAAATAGATACAAATAGCTCTGTTTTCCTTTTGAGAAATGCATAACAATCCACTATTATTTATTCACATATGTTATAATTTAGATATGATGTGTCCCCTGAAAAACCCCATATGTGGGGCAATGCAAGAAAGTGGAGAGGTGAATTGATTGGGTTATGAGTGTATTAATCTAATAAGTACATTAATCCACTAATAGGAATTAATTGGTTAGTAATTATAGGCAGGTATCATGTGGTTGGATGAGGTAGGTCATCAGGGGCATACCTTTGGGGTATACATTTTGTCCTTGTTGAGTGAACCTCTCTTTCTGCTTTCTGGTGGCCATGTCCTTAGTTGCCTTTTTCCACCATGCTCTTCTGCCATGATATTGTATCACTCTTTGGGCCCAGAGCAATGGATTCACCCATGTGTGGACCTTTGAAAAACTAGGAGCCCCAAAATAAAAAGTTCTTCCTTTGATTGTTCCTGTCAGGTTTTTCAGTTGCAGCAGTGAAAAAGCTGACTAAAACAACATATTTGTTGCCAATATTTAAAAATCAAAGAATTGATTGCCATGCTACTGTGCTAAGCAATGTACTAACTCATTTCATTAAATGCAGCACATTAGGGGACATATTATCCCAATTTTATGTATAGAATTTTGAGAAATGAAGTTCCTCATTTAAGGTTAATTACATGGCAAGAATTCATACACTGCCGAATCATACTACAATCTAGGAGTAGTGCTCCTAATTTGTAGACTAGTTATTTAATTATGCTAAGGAGTCTATGTGGGCTGTAGAAACTGTGGGTAGTTGATGACTACCTCTTTGCTTCCATAACAACAAAGACAAAGGTAATCACGGGCAGCCAAGATTATACTGGGCAAAACGTTCAGCAGATGGGCCTATTCCAAAATAGTAACGAGGAGTTTGAATTGTATTGGATACTGTCTTGGAAACTTAACTTTTTAGCAAAAGGTGGATACATAAACTTCAAATAGCTTCTAAGCCATGATTAGTCCATATCAAATTATAATACTTGAGGCTACTCTGTGATTATCATTAGAGCTCCAAACTGTTAATTGTCTGGTACCACTGAGCCACCCACAAAACCAAGACCTAAAAGGAAAAAAAAATTAAATTGTATCCAGGATTTAAAATAAAATTTTAAAATATTTTAACTGGAATGTTTATGCCTTCATAAATATATGTGTTTTTATATGTGTCCGTGAAGATAGATAAAGATCTATACACACACAGAGATGAATTCTAAAATTTGATATTTTCCTCCTGGATTTGACCTATTAAAAATATATTTTTTAGTTCAGAAAATACATGCTGTCCACAGCTAGAGCCACATTTGGTAACCCATTGAAGAAGTCATGTTTTTTTTCTGGAATTGATTGATGGTTTTCTGAGGAAAAGAACAGTGGGTTTTGGGGAAAAAAATGTCATAAAACAGAAAATAAATATGAACTACTGTGGTATTTGGCAACCTTTTATCAACTCTACTAAGCCAAAAGGGCAGTCTGCCAAACCTCAAATGCAATTGCATTGTATCCAGAGTAGATAAAAAATACTGTAGCAAAATAAATAAGAAAAAAAAAAAAAAAGCAATAGTATCATCTTAATGTGAAGCAAATATGGGAGGATTAAAATATTTCTACCATTTTAATCAACAAACCTATTAAAATTTTTCTGATAAAATGCAAAATGGAGGGAAGGTTCGGTTACAGTCCCCGCGGGAGAGTTCTTGGTTGGGTGACTTTTTGCCTGTTATTTAACTTCAGTGAACCTGATGTCCATCCTGTGTAACAGAAGGGGATTAAAGTCACCACTTACCTCCTCCCAGCAGTAAAACCCACATTTCTAATTTTATACATTAATATGAAACTTTCTTCCACTTAGTTTGAAAGTTTTGTCTTTATTAAAATTCTCTGTGATTACAGAATCATTATCTCTGGATTTCCTCAAATGCTCACAGGCCCTAAATTATTGTCTTTGGACCTGTATACTGTGTATCCTGAATACGTTAGCCTGAAGGATTAATTCCCTTGTTTGGCAATTAGGACACAAGAATTTTCTCCAGAGATTTGCTAGATATTCTGTAGGATCACTGTAATATATGTACGTTAGGAAACACTGAAAAATCAAAGTTTTCAAACTCAGAACTATTTCTGTAACACCTAACAGTGGTAGTTCTATATAGTCTCATCCAGTGAATCATTTAATGGTCCTAAGGAACATAAGCAAACAGTGAATTAAAAAAATATTTATTAGATGTCTAAAATAAGATGCTGATGGCATAGTAAGATACATTCTTTTATTCCTACCAAAGTACTCCTTCCATGAAATCCCTGTGGTGAATGAGCTTAGCTCATGGCCTCAGAACCTAGAAAAAAATCTCCAATATGTGGGTTGACCATATATCCCAGTGTGTCCAGAATTGTACTTGGGGTTTTCATGTAATTATGAATAGCTCTTCCTTTCATTTTTAAAAGTATTTGATATTAGGCAAGTACATACTTTGTCATCTCAGTAGAAGTATAGGAAATCACTACATACTTTCTAGAGTTGAACTTCTGGTCTTCATAGCTCTTCTTTCACTCTGGAAGGAATCAATTATATCCCCAAATCTACACAAAATGAATGTAACTGTCATTCTCATATAAGAAAATCTGATCAGCTAGTTTAAGAACTAACTTCACTCTTAAAAGGATAATTTCAACTCATTAACAAGGTATCTTTTGAGCAGTAATTGGGCAAAAGAGTACACTTTTTTGTTTTTATAAATGTATTAGTTTTATGACAGTACTGCTCTTGCAATTCTGAAGGGGAAAGGTAAGTGACAACTGACCGTTGTCCTTCAGTCCTTGTGAAAGTATATGCGCTTTTAAAATCTTTACCTCTATCCCAACCAGGAAACTTTGTAAAAGTGATTTAAATTTTATTCTTCAATATTAAGCAATGTAAGAATCAATCAAAGTGTCAGCAATAGTCCCTTTGTTTCTCCAAGTGACCTGTCTCCTCATATCCATATATGTGTGATGACTATGTATTTATGTTTTTGTGATCTAATTATTGGTAATCTTTACTAAAATGAAACATCAACAAGGCTATTAACCCAAGGATTAGTTTTACAGCTGAGTTACTTGAGTGTTTATTTGAAATACAATATAGAAAACCGTGACATCCTGCTAAGGGGAGAAAAAGGGAGAATTAGATGCATATAAGTAAATTAGATAGTAAGGCTCCTCATTGGTAACAGTGGAGTCACATACCCAAATGCTGTTATTACAGCAGGATTTCATTGATCTTAACCAGGCAAATGGCTGTTTTTAGCAAAATCATGTTGTGGTCACTCAGCAGTCCCTGTCAAGCTCAAGGCTGAGTTGTTCAAGTCGCCTCTGGCACCCAGTGAGCCAGAGACAACCGGTTATTACACCAAGCAAATCACACAGATCGCTTAACAGCATGTCTGTCTCAGTCAGTTGGAAAGCACCTTCACATTTGTGGTTTATTCTACAAGCCAAGCATAGTTATGCCACACGTTTCCAGATACTGTTGAAAATACTTTACTAAGCAAAGGAATATGGATGACACTTCTTTCTCATGGGTCAAATTATCTGTAACATTATCCACACATTTTTGCACTGAGCAGTCTCTAAACCTGTTTGCAATATGCATATGAAATGAATCATTATTGTAATGAAATTCGAAACACCCTAGAGTAATGGAGAGGAAAGGAAAATAAAATAAAAACCTGCTGCCCTGATATTGAAGACAGCCAGCAGAAGGGGCAGTGAATAAGTGGTTTTGTGATTGTGGAAAGTTGCTGTAGGAACTCTTGTGGGTGGGGAGTTTGGGGTGGCAAGTGGTCTCTACTGGATGCTCATTGTGCACATTAAAAGTACAGTAAAGATCATTGAGGCTTTGCTGTCCAGAATATTTTGAAATAGTTGTATTTGAAATTTGAGGTAGTTGAAAGCAAAAACTTGTTTTGTTTAGCTTTTAAATGTTGCCTTATGACCTAGTGATAATTTCATAGGCTGTCTTGGAGGCAAAGTACTTACCACTCTGCACTAGATAGCTCCTTAATCAGTCAGTTTGAAAGCACCTTCCTGCCATTCTTGTAAGGGGAATTATGTGTTTATAGAAAACAAAAAAGATAAAAAAGAATGCTTGTTTCATGGCATAGGGCTGAAAAAGCATATATTAGATGTGTACCTCTAGGGACTGGATTTCCCCTCTAGAGAGACCTGACATTGTAATTAATTGCACCTATTTGTTGCATCGGAAGGAAATTCAATCCTTGCCTTTACTGTGTACTCAGAGTCCATACTAATTGTAAACCTATAAAGTTCACTTTAATAACTTGAATTATAGATGTATGTCATAAAATTAATAACTTCTGTACTTTATTATTTGAAAACTAAGTTAAAGATCACTCTGTGAGAGTCCCCGAAGACCAGATTGAATTTAGGAGCAAGATTCCTTATGATAACATATTAGTACATTTAGTGTGTTACTAAGCTGACTGGAAACCAACTTAATTAGTAAATCACATCATCCTTTGAAATAATTGGGAAAGTACTGAATCAAAGGGAATCATAAGAAATTGTTATATGTTACATTTTTGTTTTTCCTCAATTATTTTGCAGTGTTTCAGAAATAGTTTTATAAATAACAAATTAATAGATTTTTTTATTATGTGGGTAGAAATTTTTAATGTTTCATGATCCTTGTGAGAGAAAAATTAATTACCTTTAAGCTGTATCATACTCTATAGAAATAAGCAATCTTCATTTCAGATTAAATAACCATCAAAAAGTATACTGCATGCTATATTTTTCAATTAAATGAAGTTCTTCACTATTTCTAAGAATTAGGCAGTACAAAATATGCAATTATGAAGATAGTTGCCACATTTCTGATTTCTTCTTCATATTCATAAAGTAAAAAACTTAAATAATTTAAAATTATATTCAGTAAGAAAACATTTTGCATAATATTTACAAATTAAATTGTTATTTGAAAGTCCTACATGACTCAATTTCCTTGTATTTGCCATCCCTGTACACATATTATAGCTGTAATAAGTTAAAAAGTAATTAATTTTTTCAGAACTTTTGTTTCTGTAATTTTTTAATATTTAAATATATTATTATAATTTTATTTCTGAAATGTTGACTAATATTAATGAGAATAAAATTTGTAGAGCAGACTAAAACAATAAATAGCTTTAAGAGTAGAAAAACTGATTAATGAATTCTGTGCATAATTGACCTATGTAAAAGTTAAATTTATACTATGTTACAGTCTCTCCCAAACTTATTCAAAGACACTTTCCTTAAAAAAAGAAATTACCTCATTCACATGTTATGAAAATTAAGGATTCAACACATAAATAAATTCATACACTTATTATACTGACATCAGTTCTAATAAATCTTCAGAAATATGCTTTATAAACTATATTTTTTAAATGATCATAGTGAATTTATATAATTTGAAGAGAGAAAAAACTAAATGGCTATTTTTTAAAGAAGGAAAATATACTAAAGATTATTTTAAAACCCTCAGGACTATTTTCCATTTGCTTAATAATATAACTTAACTTTCAAAATGTTAAGATGTAATATCTTTGAACATACAAACACATATATATGTATATATAAGCATATATAAACATATATATGTTTTTTGGACATATAATCTTTTGAAAGTTATGATATGTGATTTTTCAAGATATATAGGTGCCAGATTCTGTTTTTGAATCCTACATATATTTGAATTATGGAGTAAAAACTAATTTAAATAACATGCATTATTTATCTTTGACTTTGGACTCTCTGCCCCTATTTTCCCATGAAATCTAAATATAGACAGACTAAATAATGTTTTGAAAAATATGTGCATTGAACAAATTATTTTAAACATAACCAAAATATCGCATGTAACTTTTGAACATTTTGGAATTATATAACATCCCCTTGCTTGTATTCACATATTAGCTTTTAGAGAGCTGTGCTTGATTTTAAAAGCATTTTCCCCTTAATCCTCAACCAAACAAAATGATAAATTCTGACACTCTGGTAATTTGCATAACAATTGGCTACAAAGAGTAATTCATTAATATTCAATGAAGTTCTAATTTGCACAATGCCTGCAGCAATATGTAAACTTCATTTTGCTTTAAGATGGAAATTTGTTACAGTGCAAATATCAGTAAGTATAATTTTATTAATCAATCTCAATGAGCATTTGATTCTGTGACCTTGACAATGTCTGTACTTTTGTCCTAGAACACACAGGAAAAAAAGGAAACTAAAGTCTCCATATATTTTCTATTGGTCAGTACTTATATTTTACACATAATTCTAAGTATTCAAGCATACTACAGTGCAAGGAGCATTCATCATTCACAATAAAACTAATGTTATTTGTTAACCTTCACTCAAAAAATTTAAGTTTATTTTTTGTTATGTTCATTAATTTAGTCTACTGGTATTGGTGAATGTTCATCGTATTCCTACCAACTTGTAAGGTTTTGGAGCTCTCAGAGTATGCATTTGGAGTTAAGAAGAATACATTTGCTATGAAATAAGGCTGGGAATACTCCAAGTGAACTCTGGTTTTAAGATGAACTAAATGATAATAATAATAAAAGATTATCCAGTTCTTACCATGTGACAGGCAGTATTTTAAATGCTTAATATGTATTAGCTTATTTAATCTTCATAACAACTCTTAAGAAGTAGATAGCATTATTATCCCCATGGTAAGTGAGATAACCGAAAAATAGTGAGGCTGCTAAATGTGATAGTTACAAGAACAGTTTGACCTATTTTGTTATTTAAAATCAAAATTTGATTTCTACCAAGATTTTCTGGCTAGATTTAGATGTTACAAGGGTAGTTAACCAATATCAATATGCCTGTGATGCATCTTTCTGACAAATTCTAAAATTTTTAGATTAGCAAATTTGTTTTCATTTACTCATCTGACATTCATGAATATCCTTGAGCAGTTACAGTATCCATTTCAGGCCTTGAAGATTCATTGGTCAGTAAACAAACAAAGCCTTACCATCTTGGTGCTTACATTGGATTGCTGATGACACATGATAAACAAGTAGATATAAATGATAAACATGTGTATAATACATTTCAGTTATTGGTAAGGAAAAGAAAGCAGTGTGAAGTGATTTGCAGTTTTGGTAAATGAAGGTAAAATTTCACTTTGTGTGTTTAGATGTTGCTTCTCTGAATGGTTGAGCAATGACTTGAATGAACTGAAGACTTTCTCTTGTTACAAAATGAAAAAAAAGTAGTTAGAAGAAGGAAGAGGAAGAAAAGATGTATTTTGGGGAAGTAGAAGGGTAAAGCTGAGTAAGTTATGTGAATCCAGAGACTGCAACATCTGGACAATAATGAAAACTTTGATGATCATAAAAAAATAGTTTTTATTTTATTCCAAGTTATGAGAAGTTAGTGGAGAATTTTGATTCTAAAAGATGACTATGGTTTAATATAGAAAACAAATTTCAAAGCAGGTAGCAAGGAGACAAGGTAAGAAGTTTCTGATTCTATCTACATGAGTAGTAGGTTTCAGAAGATATGGTGGATGTGATGGGACATGGTCAGATCCAGGGAAAATCTTAATAGGTTAACCACCTGTTTTAGTCTGCTTTTTATCTACCGTGACTAAAAGACCTAACCAGAACAATTGTAGAGGAGTAAAAGGTAAAAGTTTATTGGGGGCTCAGGGTTTCAGAGGTCTCAGTCCATAGACAGCCATCTCCATTCCTCAGGACTCAAGGAATGCTGAATATCATGGTGGAAAAGTGTGGCAGAGGAAAGCAACTCACACTATGATCAGGAAGGAGAGAGAGAGAGAGAGAGAGAGAGAGAGAGAGAGAGAGAGAGAGAGAGAGAGAGAGAGAGAGTCCACTGGCCAGATACAAATATATAACACAAAGCCATACCCCCAATACCAAACTCTAGCCACACTCTAACCACCTTCCTTTACCACTCAGTTAATCCCGATCAGGGGATTAATTCACTGATTAGGTTAAGGCTCTTATAACCCTAACTTTTCTCCTTTAAACCTTCTTGAAGTGTCTCACACATGAGCTTTGTGGGGATACCTCACATCTAAACCATAACACCAATGAAAGTTTCTTTTGGGCTAGAGTTTTAAAGCTATCAACCAGATTTCTAAAATCTCAAATTTCAAGCACGTTCATAAAATTTCTTTATCTGGTTTCTGGTATTATGAATTGACATTTACCAGAAGGTAAAATCTTGGCAAAAATTTAAGAAGAGATAATTTAAAAACATTTATTGTCCCTTACATTAATTGGATGTAATGTGTTTTAATTTAAATACAAGGTAATACAAATTGTATTAAAGGGCAAATAGAAACATATCATGATTACACATTCTTTATTCCCTGAAAATAATTTATGAATGAAATAAAAGTTAGTTTCATATTTCTCAGAAGAAAATGCTGAGTATCACTATATATTGGGGAAAGTAGGTTTGTTCTATATTAGAGCTCTGCTAATAGATTAGGTGGTGTGGGTAAGGTCATATGCTTATGAGTCATCAGGGTGATAAGTTATTGGTGATATTCCTCTAAAGCAGCATGGTTTTAAAAATGACACCAATAGTGCACAGCCACCATTTGCCAGCCACCTGCCACTGGCATGATATGTGTGGTAGAAGGCTCTTCACATTACTGCCTGCCTTTTCTTGTTCAGTCAGTATGCTTACCTTCTTGACCCTTTGACTGAATACATTATTCCCCAATGTTTTCCAATCTAGGAAAGAATGATTCATGGACATAAATCACAGATGCTAGATGAAAAAAAGAGACTTTAAAGTGGGAAAATGTAAAATGTGGTTGTGAACTAAGTAAGACAAGGGAAGTAGAATATCCTCTTAAAAAGAAATAGGAAGGCAGTTTATTCAGTCAAAAAAATTCAAATAATGTGGAATCTGTTTGCTGCATCTATGCTGCTCTCGCCATTTCAGATTGAAGTACCTTCTTTGGGAAAACAAAATTTGCTATTATGTTTGATACTGTAAAGGTACAGACTACAATGTATGAAGCAGCCTTCAGCCTATTCAGCAGCTGGCCAAGGTGGAATTTCAATGGGCAAAACTCTTTCCTAGGGTAATGCCTCTGTTGCTGTGAGGTCATTTCAAATGTATTCACCTTCATACAAATTAGAACAAATGTTCTAATTTTCATGGAAGAATCTGCCTGTTTTTTCTCTAGGACATTATGCTATTTTCTTGAGTCCTTGTGTGTGTTCCCACTTGAATCTGTTGACAGAAAGGAAGGTGAAGGGAAGATAAAATGTGATTAGGGACTCTCCTTTAGGAGCATTTTATTCTAAAGAGTCATTGGCCCTGATGATACTTTTGCTTTTTTTTTAAATAAAATTCTTCAGGGTACTTAAGGTTCAACAATTAATAGAAGGTTATGGCTAAATCATACTTAGAACCAGTGGCTTTGCATAGATGATCATATATTTCATAGGTCTATATTTATGTTAGTAAAGAGTAAAGGGAATATATAATTTAATACTCATATTGGAAAACTAGGGGGAAAACTGTACTTTTCTAACTGCAAAGAATAAATCCCTTTCTCACCCTCTTTCCTGTTTGTTTATATCCTTTTTCTTTTTCTTATTTCTGCTTTATTTCTCTTCCTCTTTCCCTCCTTTTTCCTTTTTCTCTTCTTCTCTCTCTCTCTTCTCTCACACACACTGCAAAATATTGTTGAATGCTTTCTGGGCATATGCATTGATGAGAGCTTTTTATGAATGGATATGACTGATAGGGCTAGAGAGAAAATGAATCCAGGCCAACTGGGAAGTGGCATTAAAGATCCCAGAGAGTCTAATATCCAGTTCTTGTCTATATATAATGTTGTCACATATTTTTAAAAAATTATTGTTCTAATATTATTTAAATGATATGTTTATTCTTTAAGTGGAGTTGTCTTTATTGGTGTATTGTATTGTGTACAAATCAAAGACATGTCTTCATATGGTAGAGGTTCAGTGTCAGATTATTTTGGACATGTATCGTATTCACCAGAATAAGCCTACTGGCTTCGTGAATTGCCTCCAATTAATATTTATGCAAAATTGTTTTAGAAACTAATCTTTCAGCATATAGCTTACTTAGGAAGTTTATTACTGGAAGATGAAGACATTATGTTGTATTATAATTTTATTATTGAATAAACTTGAAGCTGCCAAATATTAACAATTCAAAGAGTCAAGTCAATGAGGTAAAATGCTAGGTTCTATTTTGTTATTGTTTTCTTTTTAGTTATACATGACAGTAGAATGTATTTTGACACAGCATATATATACGTGGAGTATAACTTATCATTGTTGTAGTTGTACATAATACGGAGTTACACTGGTTATGTATTCATATATGAACATTGGAAAGTTATGTCTAATTCATTCTAATGTCTTTCCCCTTCCCATCGCCTCCTTTTTCCCCATTGCCCCCTGACCACTCCAGAGAACTTCTACTCCTCCTTCCCTATTGTGAATCAGCATCTACGTGTTAGAAAGAACATTCAGCTTTTGTTTTGGGGTGACTGGCTTATTTCACTTAGCATGAAAGCCTTCAGTTTCATCCATTTACAAACAAATGCCATAATTTTATTCTTCTTTGTGGCTGAGTAATATTCCATTGTGTATATGTGCCACATTTCATTATCCATTTATCTGTTGAAGGGTATTAGGTTGGTCCTGTACCTTAGCTATTGTGAATTGAGCTGCTATGAACATTGATGTGGCACTGTCGCATTATGTCACATATGCTGATTTTAAGTCCTTTGGGTATAGACCAAAGTGTGGGATAGTAGGGTAAAATGATGATTCCATTCCAGTTTTATTAAGAATTTTCATGCTTCATTCCAGAGTAGTTGCACCAATTTGCAGTACCACCAGCAATGTATGAGTGCTAGGTTTTTTTTGAATCCCACATATATTTGGATGATGGAGTAAAAACTAATTTTAAATTAATATGAATCATTATCATCTTGGAGTTTGGAGTACCTCTCTGCCCCTATTTTCTCATGAAATCTACACATGGGCAGATCCTATAAGTTTTAAATCAAATGAAAGATTAATATCTTAGAATACTAAAAAAGTAGCCCTATTTTACAGGGAATTTCTCAAGCTATAGATCCTTATAGCCTAAGATATATAGTCTTAATAATTTCACACAGCATAAGAACTTTCTTCTTGATCATTTTTTTTGTCTACTTCCCTAACTATTTCTCCCTGCTTCAACCAAGGAAGTAGGCTATACTGACTTTCTTGAAATTCCTCTAATGAGCTATATTATCTCACTGCATTATGTCTTTTCTCTTGTTATATTCCTAGCACAGAATTGTATTCCTTACTGTACACACTACCTTTTAAAGTCTTCTTCTGCCACACAAATGAAATTTTCTCTCCTCTTTATAGCCTTGTCTAGCATTCTTTTATTTCTACTACTCCATTCATTTTTTCCCTTTTTGAACCAATGATGCATTTACTACATTTTTTATTATTAACAATGTAAATAAAGAATGATTATGTATTTATAGGTGTGTCTCTCCTAGACATTGTGCTTCTTGAAAGCAAGAGCTATTTTATTTATTATTTTTACAACCAGTGTGTGACAGAGGCTCAACAATTTTATTGACTGAATTAATTCCTTAAAGCCAGATTATATTCTGAATAATAATAAAATCATTGTTCTATGTAATACTTATACATCCTTCATATGAGAACCTTGAATTGTGCTTACATTTTTTCTCAATATCATCTAAAGCAGAACAATGGTTATGATTATGTAACTTTTTTTTTAAACCAGAGAAGTCAACTTGTTTGAGGAAGCTATCTCTTTTTACAGTAAACTGGGATACTGCTTCAATGATTGTTGATAATTGAAGAAAAGAGACTAATTGGTTATAAGCCATACCACTACATTAATGATCACATTCCATTGACATGATGTTTTATGGTAGCCTCATGTGTTCTGCAAACAAGGGTCACAGCATTATTCTTCCTCAGCCACGTACACATTAAAGAAAAAAAAAAAAAAGCCACAATTGTATATACAAGTGGAACTGACTGAAGAAATAGCTTCCTTCACACATCTTCAAATGGATCAAGAGTATGACATATAAGTGCTAGCCATCTGCAGATGAAAGCCAGAAGTATCCCATAAAGCAAATGGTCGTGATAACTGGTGGAAAATACTCCCCCAAACCACATTAATTTTCATAGATATATAAAATATTTGTGAAAGTCTAAAACTATTTGTTTGGTTGAATAAATTGCTGATTAACTCGTTAATATCGCTTATAGAGCAGAAGAGGGCGATGCAGACAGCCATCTTAGCGCATTACTGGGCAGCAGTTGCTGCTTCCCAGAGGATATAGGCACTAATGCCATCCAAAAGCAATGAGCAAGCACACAAACAAATCAGCAGGGGAAGCCAAAGGATACAGCAGAATTCAATGTTTGTGTAACAAAGAGATGATGTTTTATAGCCACAGTAAAAGTTCAGTTGTAGAATAAAATGAGTGCAAACAGACTTCTGTAATGAGCTGCTTTAAATTGACAGCACTATCATCTTTTACCATCTTTGTGAAACATTTGTATTAGCTTGATTGTTGATGATAAACAGAACCCACTTCCTCTCTCTACCATGTGAAGGGGGAAGGATGTATCCTAAAAAAAAAATAATGAAAGCCACAAGTATAAAGGAGGCACACAAACACCATTCCTACTCAGGAAACCTTATATCACCAGTAAAGAAAGAGTAAAATTAATGAAAGCATGGGAATATATCACATTTTGCTTGATAACAATTATTGTCATATATTGACAAGAATGATCTGATGAAAAGTATTTTTACTTTTCACAAGAATTATTGGGGGCTGGGGTTGTGGCTCAGTGGTAGAGCGTTCGCCTAGCACGTGTGCGGCCCCGGGTTCAATCCTCAGCACCATGTAAAAACAAAAAGGCATTGTGTACAACTAAAACAAATAAATAAATATTTTTTAAAAAAAGAATTATTGGATTTAAAGTACTTATAAATTATTTATCAGGCTGTAACTTTTTAAAAGTGTTTGTAATAAGTATTTTTAATCATTTCACTATGAACTTATACATAGTATGATTTATTTGAGTTTACGAAGAAAAAATAACAGATACTGTAGAAAATAAACTCTTAAGAAACTTGACTACCTTTCATTGTCCAGCATTTAAGACACTACTTTCCTTTTTTCTTTCTTATTTCAGTCTCTCTGTGTGTTTGATTTAGTTCCATTTACAAACTATTTCATTACTGACCAAGGACTGAATCTAATTAGGATTAATTCACTTTAATGTTATTTATTAAAAATACTATACATGTAGTCTTCAGTGTTTTAGCGAACTAGAAATAGAAAAAGGACCAAAAATGCTAATAACAGTGCAAATGCTTTTTTATGGTCTCATTGCTTAATCAAGAACTTTACAGTACATTATACACATAGGATGAAAAGAGAGTAAACAGGTTGAGATACAGTATTGACAGCAGGAGAATTAAGGTCAAGCAAAGTTGAGCAGCAACATTATTGCCAGCCATTCTTCCTTGTAGATCTGAACTTTAATCCACAGAGATTCTTGAAGCCTCAGGTGGAAGTTGGGTGATAATGGTGGCTGTTATCCTAAGGAACAGATGGTAGAGTGAGTGACACCTATAAATGTGCAGGCTGTGTTGCTTCAGTGACAAGATGCTAAACCCTTCTGGCACTGAAGTAAAAAGACAGGTGTCTTGACACAAAAAGAAGGATCAAAACTCTGCCTCCAACCATGTATAATAGTGCAGCAAATTCCTCATACCTAAGTAACTGAAAATCCAAATTGGGATGTATTAATATATAAAAATTACTCCTGGATCTTTCACATAGATGTTTCTTCCCTCTATCCCTCACTCTCTCCCTTTTCCTCTCCCTCCGTCTCCCCATTCCTTCCTTCCCTCTTTCCTCTTAATTAGTCTGGATATATATGTCATCTAGTAGTAAGTTAACAAATCATCCTTATAGTCTGTTTCTGATTTAGTGGGTTCATGCATTTAAATGAAAACCTCCATTCCTTATTTATCTTACAAATGGGAGAGTATTTCTGTGATGGAATTAGACATGACAGTGAAATTCTTCAGCTACCTTTGTGTGTACTTTAAGTGTAGTGTGAAGTCAATCACGTGCATAGATATGTCATTTATTACAATTGTAATTAGCAGTGTCAGGTTTAGAGATTCATGTGGCCAAGAGGGAAAACACAATAGTGTAAAAACCAATTTAACAAATGTACTTACTTTAAATTCCATTATCACTTCAACAGATTACTTGTTTTAAAAGGTATTAAAGCTAATAACATTTAATCTACTTGCTTGAATGTAGCAGCATTTTTTGGGAAGCCAATGAAAATAAAGCTTCAATAATCAAGTACAACAGCTGTTAAAGTTTTTGCCACGCTTCTTTCTAAAAGAAATTAGATTCTAATAGCCAGCTCCTCAAACCCTCTTTTTCTTCCCTTGCATTTTAAATGATACAGTCATATATTTTTCCAGAAAAAGAAATAATGTAATGGAACAATAAACTATTTTATAATACCCAATTAAATATTATGAAAGTAGAAATGAATAAATAAAATCATTATATATGTTGAAGTATAACATGAGGGTTGTATGTTTATTGCAGTGGTGTTGTGAGTGAATAGGACCACTAAAGCCAATGTAGTATTGGTATTTAGAATTAATTACAGCTTGGTCCCTACTTCACTTTACCTGTTAAAATCAGTGAGCTGTCCTAAAGCAATATTAACCTCTTTTTAGCTTTGTTATTTTAGACTCTGTCTTCTTTTCACTTATACATAGCGAAATGAATTTACTATATACCCACTCTTGCAATAATTCTAATATGTGATGAATGAATACAGAAGACCTACACCATGCACACTGTCAAGTTGAATTAACGTTTGGAAACCAAGTTCTCCACAGATAAATTCTTGGATCACTGTAGATGTTTGTAGACTAAAGGTAGGCTCCTTACCTATGTCTTCTTACTATCACATGACAGTGCATTACAAGTTATCATGTTAGCTTCCTATTACTGTTACAAAATACCTGAGAAAATCAACCTAAAGGAGGAAATATTTATTCTGGCTCTTAGTTTCAGGGGTTTCTGCCTGTAATCACTTGGCCCTGTCACTTTGGAAGCAGAGAGATATCATGAAGAAAGGACCAGGGAGAAGATATAATCCTAAAAGGCCTATCCCCAGCCAGGCACAGTGGCACATGCCTATAATCCTAGTGGCTTGGTAGTCTGAGGCCAGCCTCAGCAAAAGTGAGGCGCTAAGCAACTTGTGAGACCTTGTCTCTAAGTAAAATACAAAATAGGGCTGGGGATGTGGCTCAGTGATCAAGTGCCCCTGAATTCAATCCCCAGTAACCCCACCCCCAAAAAAGGATGAGTCTTTGGGGAGCATTATTGATCCAAATAATAACAGCCAATATATTATCTATTCTTAATATATGTACAATATTTTGCAAAATTTGAATTGATAGCAAAAGGGAATTTGGTGTTTTTGTTTCACAAAGGATCCCACCAAAATAAAATCTAATCAATTAAAATAAGAGGAAAGTTTCTTTATTCTTTGACTCACCATTGAAGTTATATTATGTCTGTGGTTTTATTTAATCTTTTATATACCAACATACTATATGTAATATGCAAAGTATTTTAATCTAGTATTTGACTTAACACCCTACTTTTCAATGAATAATATACATATATAACTAGGAGAAGGTACATTTACATATATGTATGTTTATATATGTATATACATATACATAAATATATATGAATACACATATACAGTCATATTAATCATCAGAAATTTTCAAAGTTAACCTATAATAATATGACGAAAATCACATTTTCATATTTTATGAGGCTCCATAAGATACATGGTCTGCATGTTACTGTTATATATACAACAACATTGAATTAAAAAAACAAAAGATACATGGTCTGTATTCTTCTACTGTTAGAATTTCAATGTATACATGTGTTCTATGTTTAATAAAAGTACATTTTCACATCATTATCAATTGATTTGCCCTTGAGTTAATTTATCTAGTTGTATGTGTTAATACAGACATTTCCCTATGTTTGTGAACTTCTTTATGTGACCCTGGAATAAATTCTGAGGGTGATAGTTTGACTGACAAGAAAAAAAGATTTTCAGTGACTGCATGGTATAAAACCACATGAATATACCTTAATAGACCCTTGGAGTTTTGTGAAGTGAAATTTGCAAAGCACTCTGGTGGAGCAAAGTAAGCATTCTAAATAGGATATTATTGATTTCCATTGTAAAATTCATAACACAGGTCTTTAAGAGTCTTGGAATAAGTATCTATTGACTTTGGGTCAGTAGAACAAAGATTTTTTTGGTGCATAATTCAATATGTTTGGGTGGTAATTGATACACTATAATATTTATATTGTAGAAAAGTCCACATGATAGGACAAGAGTTAGGGAGTACAGTTTATATATTTTCAGAAAATTATTACAACAGAATGTTATTATATGTGTGCATATGAATCTAAAAATCTTACAGCCCTGCAGTTAGTCATTCTAACATTTCCAATAGATGAGAATTATTGTACTGAAGGGATTACCAGCATAGCATAGTAATGAGTTTTGTTTTTAACTTAATTGTTTTCATAAAACATTGCCTGTGTTATAATATATTGAATATTTCATCACAATTACAAAACATAAAATAATTGTCAAACATTAAATCCTCTCTGTTTTTATGACTTACCAACTTTGATTTTGCTGTAGTTATTTAAAATGTTATTAATTTCCCTATGTGTTTATGTGCGAAGGATCACCATTGCATTATTACAGATTAGTAAAGCAATAACAGAAAGTGAAGTCACTACACCTACTTTTATAATAAATCCATTGTAGTGTAAGATGCTAGCTAACCTCACACAATAGCTGCTGCCTTGCTAAAGAGTTAAAGCTGGAGATTTTGCATAGTAATAGTAAATTGCCTGTTTAGAAATTATCTTGCATTTGAGTATTAAGTTTCCTACATTATGTTTGATTGATTATTTATTGAAACTTAACTCCCACAGAGAGCATATCTTGACTGGCTAAGATAAAATGCCGTTTTAAAAACAGTTAATGTGATCATTCTCCTGAAGTGACATGAGACTTCATTTTTTAAATCCTGCATTAAGTTTCATAGATTAAGTATATGGCTAAGAATTTCTGGCCATATGCAAGAATACTATATATGAGAACATTATGTATGAGATTATGCACTTGAAAGACATGTAGGTATGTCTGATATATATAAGAAAAGTGGCAACTTGATTGGATAGGATAGGATGTTTTCAAACTGTCAGGGGAAGGTTTGGTCATTTATTTAAGTGAAAACATTAAAGAAGCCCTGGTCTCACACCATACACATGCACACCAAAAATGAATCTGAACTAAATTAAAGAAACAAATACTTAAGGCAAAATAGATTTTTAAAACACCATATAGAAATATATCTCCATCTAGCTGAACTCTTACATAAAGCAGACAGAAATCATAAACTGAAGGAAATAATATTGCACTATAAGAAATGAAAACCTGTTGTTTTAAGTTCCAAAAAAATGAGTGAAAATCCAAAAAAAATTATTTGCCACTTATTTAACATAACAATGATTACTATGCAAAGTACACTACGACCCCCTATGAATCAATAAGAAAATGACAGTGATTTTTTGGTGGAGGTGGCTGGCAAAAGAATATAACAAACAGAAGACACAGGTTCATAACTACATGAAATGTTGTCCAACCTTATTAATTATCACAGATGACTGAGTAAAGTCCCCATGACATATTATTTCACATATATCATTTTGTCTATGTAACTAAAAGATGTGGCAATGTGCAGGGGTCTGGATGTGGCTTCAATGAAATTCTTATTCATTGTGAAAAAAATAATGGGTAGCGCCACTTTAAAAACAATTTAGCCTTACCCAGAAAATACCATGTAACCAAACTACCCTGCTTTCAGAGAGATGCTCAAAAATAATTTGAACTGGGAGTGGTGGTACAGACTTGTAATCCCAGCACCTAGGGAAGCTGAGGCAGGAGGATTGCAAGTTCAAAGCCAGTGTCATCAATTTAGTGAGGCCATGAGCATCTTAGTAACACCATGTCTCAAAATAAAAAAAATAAAAAATGGGCTGGGGTTGTGGCTCAGTGTTTAAGCATCCATGGGTTCAACCTCCAGTACCAACACAAAAAACAAACAAACAAAAAAACAAACAAAAAAACAGAAATAATACAATTTTGGTCAATGACAGTATTGATAACTAGATTTTTAGCTTTACCCAAATAGACAGAATTTTTTAGTGAAGGATAGACAGGCCAGTCCACCATTTATTTTGGCTATTCACTAATATAACTGCTGAGAAGCAGTTACTGTCTTAAATTACGCTTTACTAATGGAGGCAGAAAACATATGTAATCCATATTGGAGACTGAAAGTAGTTTTGGTAGTTCTTTAAGTAGAGGCTAGGTTCCAAAGCAGAAAATTTTCTAACTTAAAAAAAAGCGGATAGATTACTGCTGTACTGTGTAGAGATACTGCTCAGGAAGTGAAATTTTAACTTTTCTGATTGCCAAGAAAAGGATCATTTCAATCTTCCCCAGGACAGCAGGCATTTGGAATAGAAATTCCTTCAATGTTAATGGCCTGACTAATAGAAATTGTAAACCTCCTAGGAGGTTGCCTTGAGGTGGAAGGGCTCTGGCTATGGAGTCAGACATTTACACACATATTGACTTTGCCAGATTTCACCCAGCTGAATTTGAGCCAGTTCCTCAGGGTCTGAATTACCCATAATCCACAGGAATTTGGGGTGGATTAAATAGGCCAGCATCTATAAACAACTGGGTTCACACACTGACATTCTGAAAGCACCATACGTGGGAGACATTTGTTGTTTAAATTGGTGCTTGGGGATTTAGGATTGCTGAGCCTTCCTGGTGTAGACCAGGAGAGGAGGAAGAGTAGAAAGATTTGAGAAATACAGTGGATTTTTAGAGAACCAGAGAATTCTGGATGTTCTCCAAAAATTGGAAGGCTTGTCTCTGGGAAACTATGCCTGCATCCTGTGTTACCAGTAAAGAAGGAAGAGTCAATGGAAAACAACAGGGATTGACCACAGATTTCACACAATAGCACTGCTGTGAGGCTTACAGGAGGATGAGTTTGGTTTGCTGGGATTGCTTTATTTTGTTTTGATTTTTCCCTTGAGCCTTTAAAATATTGTTTTGGAGCCCAGAAAAAGAAAAAAAAATACTGTTTCTCTTTGTATCTGGGGAAATGCTAGAACAAAATTTCAACCTGAAATTTAGAGTACAATTCAGTGAGTGAGCAACCAGTTCCAAAATTTAGTGTTATAACAATAGGGAGATGCTGAATGTGCTGAGTATCATGTTAAGAGGATCTGTAAATACATAGAGATTTAACAGTCAAATTTCTATGAAATGTGTTTATTATTCCATATCACAAATTAGGACGGGTCAGTCAAGTGATACAATTTGCTCAACATTGCTAAATAGCAATATGATAGAACAGAAATGTACCTTAAATCTTAATGTCTTTTGTCCATGCTATTCCCTGACTGCTTCAAACATCAGCTGACCTGGGGAAAAGAAAAAAGATTTTATATTACCAACTTCCAACTCCTATACCTTTATCTTTGGAATAATCTCTTATTTCCAAGTAGATTAATTACTCTTATATACTTATCAAAAATCTTATTATTTTGTCATAGGTAACACAGAAGGCATATAATTATCCATATGAGTTAAGAGTTGTAGCACTGGTCTCTAAACAATTGATGGTGGAGGGAGAAATCCAAGTGATTCTGAAGACAGGTTGGAAAAGCAATGGATTATACTTCAAAAGCATCTTTTGGTAACAACTAAAATAAAACATCAAATATAGACTTGGTGCTATCTTAACATTTGCTTTTGAAAAGTTTTTTTTTTCTTTGGAAAATACTAGACATACAGAATTGCTTGAAAGATTTTGTGTTCTTTACTGTGCATATGTTGCCCCAACACCACGTCAGAAGTGCTAGTTTACGAGCCAGGAGTTGCACCAAGCAGCACTGCCTGGAGCCAAGAGTCATGTGACTAACACCATCAACAAACAAAAAACAAAATCACAAACTAGAGGTCCATAATTAATTCTACTTCCCACCTAATAACTCAGGATCGATTTATGACTACATCTTTGTCCTTTGGAGAAGCGTCATTAGGATATTGGATAAATCCTTTCATTTTGACTTGGTTTTGAGAAATTTCCACTATCATTTGTGTTGTTCTTTTAATCCTTTCAGTACACTGCAAAGACATCTCCTGTAATTTATTATAGATCATGTTTTTATTTTTTCCTCTTTTTAACATATGCATGTTGAGATATTTTCTTTCTTTGAAATTTAATCCAGGGTTATATTCTACAATTATCAACAACTTTACTGCTTGTTTATTATCCATGAAAATGATTAGTTTCTTATTTAAAACTGATAAACTATTCACCCAAATTTTGGTTTTCTTCAAATGAAGCTAGTCCTACCTTCTTACAACATAGGGCAATTGAAAGAGGATGGTTGTTTAATCTGATGGTTTAGGGTGCAAGAAATAGACAACTTAATTCAACTTGACTTTTTTAAACAATAAGAGTATTGTACTTATCATGATATACTCACATCAAGGGTACAGTAATGTCACTGAGAAATTCGTAACTTCCTCTGTGTTTTGCCACTCAGTTTCCTCTAAGACAAGTTCTTCTCCTGGTTACAAGATAGATGCATGTGATGCTTTGACAGTTTTCTTCACATGCATGTGTCCATAAAAGCAAACCTTTCTGTAAACATGATGCATAAGTTTCTCTTTTGGTCCTGTTGGATCAGCTTGATTTTTAATGGACTTATTTGTTGATCAAAAGCAGTCACATGGCTAATTATCATGAAAACTTACTCTCTGATGCTTGGAGTTATGATCAGCTAACCCCAATACATGCAGCTCTATGTAGCACACGTGTGCCCTTCAAACCACACTAGATTCATAGTGAAAGGCGGAGAAATGGGTGTTGGCCATTCAAACATCGCAACACTGTGACTAATTAGCTTTGCAACTAGGGGAACATTGATGATGCTCTCAGAGCAATACCAACTATAGAGGTTAAATTTTTGCTTCATTTGAAACTAAGAAATTAAATCACATAATGAAGCATAAAAATAACTGTTTCATCCTTGGCAATGCTCTCTGCTCAAAATTGTTACAAAGTTATAGTATAACACTATTATATTCATATCACTATTATATTAAAGATCCGAAGATTCTTTTGCTGTTCCTCCCTAGATAGGTAAATTATAGTCTTAAGTAGTTAAAAAAAAAAAAAGGTTTTTTTGATGGAAACCATAAAACCTCAACAATATTCAGCTAATGAATATCAAGATGCAAAGATGACCCATACATGCATGGCCTATTGAGTGATGCTCCTCTATTAAGGAAAATGGTGAATGAATACTCTCATTTGGTCAATAGCTTTCTATTTGATTACAGAACAGGAAAGATAGATCAGAATGACAGACATGCAGAAATCTTACCTTTATGTTGTTGATATCCTGTCACTTATCAATTATAGACTTATCAGTAGAATTATATTTCCTGGAGCACACCGAAACACACACACAGACACATTTTTTCCCTATATAATACATGCTGTCTCAGGCAAACGCTTTTGGGCTAACTCTACTTGTTTCATATTAAGACAAAGGAAAGTGCAATAGTTAGATGAATGCAAGTTAAAGTAAAATTACTGACACTAAGATAAGTGGTCTATTTGGACATAGGTGAAGGAGACTACAAAATGATACTCTTCCAAGATATCAATTTAAAATTATTCATCAATGCCGGGGCATGGTGGTGCACACCTGTAATCTCAGTGGCTCTGGAGGCTGGGACAGGATGATCATAAGTTCAAAGCCAGCCTCTGCAACTTATCAAGGCCCTAAGATATTTAGCAAGAACCTGATTCTAAATAAATATTAAAAAAAAAAAAAAAAAAGGGATGGGGATGTGGTTCAGTGTTAAATGCCCCTGCGTTCAATCTCTGGAACCAAAAGAAAAAAATTACTCATTATTATTATGAAAAATTTTCAGGTCTTCTGACTCAAAATTCCACTCAACAATTTTCTAAATGTTTACTCAGTGATTTGGACATAGATTGATATACTGGTTGTTATAACCAGAGGCCAGTGGGTATGTAAAACACAGGTTAAGTTTAGATGGAATGTTGTTTACTTTTGGAGTAATCTAATGGCTAAGAAAGCTGCTGTCATGTTAAACAAATAAAGCAGGTGAAAAAATGTGGTTGGAAGTATCTCATTTTTTAAAGAAAAATATATTTATTAGATACATGTACTAGACTTATAAGTATTGATGATAATGTAAATACTAAAGAAGATTTTTTAAATGAGGGAAAAGGGAATTATAGTGTACAGAATAACCATTCAAAGTTTAGAAATCAATTACTAAAATTTATTGTTCAGTGATAACTGCAGTTTATGAAATAAGGGCAGGGCATAATGTGTGATTATCTTATTGCAAACAGGAATGCAATGTATTAATTTCAGGAAAATGTTTTAGCTGACTAATTTATGTAAAAATGTTAAATGCCATCTAAATTGTTTTGAACTGATACATCACACGTTCAAATGAATGTAAAGGATTTCTTCATTGAGTTGCTTGAACACAACTTCTATGGAGACACCTGGAGAAAAGTTTTATATTTACAAGTCTCTGGGCATGTGCCTGCATGACTCAAAGTAAGAATATGATTTTAACATTAGAAATATTCTATCAATGAGAATTAGATTCAGCTGCATAAAAATCATGAAGAGTCACTCAAAATATATCACAGCTTATCTATCACAACACAAATTAAGTCTGGAGATGAGTGGTTCAAAGTTTCTGGATTGCTTCTTGGGATGCCCAAAGATGTGTTCTGACATCCTGGCATGTGACTTTCTTTTGCAAGACCTCCATGAGTTCCAGGATTTTGGAACTCTAGGCTGCATTCCTCTATTCCACACAGCCAAAAGCACAAAGAAGGAAAGCAGGTGAAGTTAATCCTTTTTAAAGAAACTTCTGAGTTGTCTCACACATTTCCACTTGTAACACATTGGTCTAAATTTAGACATCTGGTAATACTTAGATGCAAGTGATACTGGCCTTTTATGTCTTTGGCAGTGTTTCAGGCTAAACATTATAGTACTATTACCAAGGAGGGAAAGATGAATGCCTATTGGTGTAGGCAGCCAGCAGACTTTACATATGTGTAATTAAATTTCTCCTATTGATGATTGTGATCTGGCTATAATTTGCTTAATGAAATCTATGCTCAATCTAACCTATTTATGAAGTTCTTCTCAATTAGATAATTTCATTTTAGCACTTTGAAATCTGAGACTTATGCTGTTAATATTTCAGCACATAGGTAAAATTAAATCATAACCAGTGCTACAGTAATCCTTAAAAATGAATTTAAAAAAACAAATGTGAAATCTTACATACAGTTGGATAATACTCAACATATTTCAATACTTCTGTGTTGTACCTAAAATAAATCAGAAAATACATAATTACAAGAGGAGTGATAATACTGGGGAGAAGAACATATGATATCAAATGCAAACATTATTCATTACTAAGAGATAACAGCTCTGTGGTTTTCTCCTTCATTTTGCTTCTTCATTCCATGATTTATCTGAAGCTTTGTCTGTTTTTTTTTGTTTGTCTTGTTAAAATACTTGAATGAGCTTGTAAAATAACAATTGCAGCATTGGTATATTCTTGGTAAACATCAAAGTTCACTATTTTGTAGAAGTTGCTATTTGTTTCTGTTTTGTTTCCTCCATTGTTCATGACATCTTTGACAACATTGTTCACTATATACCTGCTTTCCCATGGCACTTGCCTGGGAACTATCCAGCCTGTAGCCTGGGCTATGGGACAATCTAAGGGTCTGGTTTTTTTTTTTTTTTTTTTTTTTTTTTTTTTTTTTGCTTGATAATGGTGTCTCTTTGGCCACAAGTGGTAATGACCAAAGCTGAGAGGAAAGAGGAATAGAATAATGCAGAAAGTCATGATGGTAAGTACGGGGACAGGGGGAGAAAAGGAAAGGAAATCAAAAGAAAGCAAAGGCAGGGCAAGGCAAGGCAAGGCAAGACAGAGGGAGCATTCAAAGACAGTAGAAATCCATGAGCATCTATGACAGTGTATTGGTCCTTTCAGCTAAATGGTTCTCAGAACTGCTTTATGCAGTTTTGAACAGCATTGCTATTTTAGAAAGTTTGCATTCTTGCAATGGGAAGAACAAACTAAAACATATGCATGTGCAATTGTTTAGATTAATTTACGTTAAATGAGCCATAACTACATAGTGGGTCATTAATTTAGAAATATTAATAATATCCATTACTTCGTGACAGAAAAGAAAGCTTATTTATTTGACTGAAGTTATGTGTAATTACCTCTCATAGGACATGCTCCCATATTTGAGATATTCTTTCTGAATACATTCTAGACCTGTGCATTCCAATAGGACTATAATATGTGCCAGAGATGCAAGTCACATATATAATTTTATATTTTCTACGAGCTGTATTAACAAAAGTAAAAAGAAATGGGAAAAATCAATGTCAATTTATCAGCAAACTAGTTATTATTATTTATATGTAATTTAATACATATATATGTATATAATTTAAGTACAAGTCTGAATGATCACTTGAACATGGAATCATTGTGAAAATATTAATGTACTTAACACACATCTCAGTTTGGATTAGTCACATTTCAAGTGGTCAATAGCCACACGTGGTGGCTGGCAATCCTATTCAACAGTCAAATTATAGAGATGTTGATATCTCTGTTTTTGGTTTTTTCTTTTTACTTTTTTTGTTTGTTTGTTTTGGTGCTGGGGACTGAACCCAGGGCTTATGTGCATACAAGGCAAGCACTCTACCAACTGTGCTATATCCACAGCCTGATATGTTGATATCTCATCTGCAAATAAATAAATCAATGAAGATGCCAGCTAGGAGATATCTCTCCTATATTCTATCTTCCTTGCATAGTTCTTTATTAGGCTACAAAATAATTAAATAAAATAATTATATATTAAATAATTATATATCAAAGAATAAATTTTATGTTAACCATGCCTCTGCAAATAACCTTCTTCCTAATTCTAACTTGCTAATAATTAAGAAGTTTTAATTTCTTAAATAAAATGAATGTAAACTCAATGTTTGCATTAAGAGAGAGAAAAGTAAGGGTGGGAGGGAAAAGGGAAGAAAAAAAGGAAATACATTATACATAAGTTCATGTTACAAAATTGAAATATTAAATTCAGATTACTAGAAGTTTAATATATTGAGATTTACTTGAACAAAAGAATTTAAAACATTATCTCTTTGCTAATTCTTTTTTATTAGAAAAATAAGTTCATATTAATGAACAACAAGTGTTTGGGGCAAATTTTCAGAGAATGCCTCTAAAGTTTGTTGATTGATCCTTGGTTGCAGCCTTTTCATCCTGAGAAAATTATTTTGTGATCACTTATTGAAATAGCCTAATATATAAATAAACAAAGTTCATAACATGTGTGAGTTGCATGACTGAAGGTAATACTTTGTCATTAGTTTTCAGGATTGATGGAATTTTAAGAATCCATATCTGCAAAACAATTATAAAAACACATGAATTTATATGTTCTACCAGTTCAACATAATATTTAAGTCACCAAGTCTTTATGATACCAAAAAAAATTTCCCATAAACCCAAATAATTTAAGCATAATTTGTATTTTTAAATTTTCTCCTCCCAATTGTTTTCTTTTGGTGCCAAGGACAAAATATAAGTGCTGAACTAATAAACTCTTCAGAGACCAAGCCCTTACTAATTATAATTTCCTATGCTGATTTCTAATTTCTTTGTACTATCAGTAACAATTTTAACACCTTGTCAGGCATTCAGGAACTTCCATCTGTGCAACATGGTGTATTCGTGAAATAAACCCATCTGTACAGCTGATTAAAATTTGGATTAAATCCATGTTTTGACTTTGCCCTGCAAGAGGTGAAGCCTAGTACAGTTGTTGGCTTTAAGGGAGGAATGCAGAATGACTTACATGCGTAGAACTAATAGACAAAACAATATTTACTGTTTGTTAATTTTAATTCAATCTTAATTTAAATAAAATTATGTAACATTTAAATTAAGTTCAATAACCTGGCCCAATTTTAAACAGGAAATGCTTTTCATGATTTCATTATAGTGAAAGACATGTTTATAATAAGTTCTGCCTAGTTTCATACTACTTGCTATTGGCTACATCACATGACCAGTAATTTGTGGGAAAATTATAAAAGCACTTACTCTTTCTATTCCTAGCCTACACACCAGTCTTTGAACTGGCTTAAACTTTACAATTATTACTTCATGCCATTACTTCAGTTAAGGTTTTACTGTTCTTTTTTTTTTTTAAACTGCATGTGTTGTGGTTAAATTTTTTTTTAAAAATTAAGTTAAAATACATTGAGCGCCTACTATGTACTAGATGTGGTTTGAGACGATGGAGATAAAGCAGTGAGCTAAATAAAAATTACATTATTTGCTTACATAAGACTTTCATTCAATTATGGAAACCACCTAAGAAAGAACTAAGTAAGGTGTGTGTGTATGTATGTGTGTGTGTGTGTGTGTGTGTGTGTGTGTGTGTGAGAGAGAGAGAGAGAGAGAGAGAGACTCTCCCTGAGTCTCTTTAGTTATGTTTTTGTTTGTTTGTTTGTTTGTTTTTTACATTAGTGGATGGTAAGAGAATTGTAGGACAACAAAATTGACTAGGAAAGAGAAGGGATCAGTTTTGAATAGAGTGGTCTTGCATCTAACTGAAGAAATAACTATTGACTGAAGATCCTAAGGAAAGGGGCAAGGTGGTCATGTTGGTGTCAGAAAGAAAGGAATTCTAATCAGAGAGAAACTCTGTTTCTAAATTAGGAGAGCACCTGGTATGCTTCAGATGAATAGCCACAGTCTGGTCATGTAGTCAAAATTTGTACCTGGGGGTTGGCAACCAGTATCTTCTCTATTCAGTCCTCTGCACGACCTAATATGGCCATGCTCAAGACAGCAGGAATCAGATGCTATTCCTAGTGAAACATAAAATAGTGTGTTATAAAATATGATTCATAAAATAACTAGAGAGGTTTGCTTCCATGGACAACCTCTGTAAATTGAAATATTGTTTAAGAAGAATAGAAATGTAAAAAAAAACCTCATTGTACTATAAAATTATTAATAATTCCAGTGAAGAAGAAATCAGGAGAATAGCTATCAAAATTATGGAGACTGAACTGGGAGCTTCTGATATACTAATACTTTTCTAAAGATAAAATATTGATTAAAAGAAAACTGGAAGATAATCAAAGGTAAATACAAAAAATTGTTTAATTTATAAGAATCATGTTCTTAAGTCTCAAATCCTAAATGTATTTTCTTATGAGGAAATGTTAAAGAAAATAAAAATGATTATTTTGCTACAAATTATTATGCTACAGATAAGAACGCGGGCTGGGGTTGTGACTCAGCAACAGAGCGCTCTCCTAGCAAATGCAAGGCCCTGAGTTCAATCCTCAGCACCGCATAAAAATAAAAAAATAAAATAAAGGTATTGTGTCCAACTTCAACTAAAATATATGTATCTAAAAAATAAATAAATAAGGACATAAATGAGGACAGGGAGGCCCATCAAAAAGGGAAGATGTTTATGTTAAAGTAAGAGACTAGATGGAGAACTGTACAGAATTGCTGGTCATATTATTACATTAAAAAGACAAAAATCAGACAGACTTGAGATTGAATTCCACTTTTTTTGTATAGTAGCTCTATGAATTTGTACATGACATTTAATTTTTTGTATCTTGGTATTATCAGTCACATGTTAGGCATATGTAGTTTGAAATTATGTGAATAAAATTTTAGAGTATTCGTCAGTGTCAGGTACATATTTGGTGATATTTGGAGTTAGATTTATACCTGTAGTATGATTCTTTGTAATTTACAACTTTCTATATTAGCTCTTCAGCCATCTTTGTATTCAACTCAATAAATACTGTAGAGATACAGGCTTCACAGTGAATAACAAATGGGGAACAACCGCCCCTCTTGCCAGTGTGGAAGAATGATATGTGAACAATTCTCTGCAACATGAAGAAACATATATTGGCTAAAATGAGAGGTAATAAGTACACCACAATCTGGGGGCTAAAGGACATATTTTTTCAGTTGTTACTGGAGTACTGGAGATAATATGGGGAGAAAAGAACAATTGAGTGGGAGCATAAAGAATGAAAAGGATTTTAAAAGGGAATTTGGTAATGACATTTTACAGAATAGGGTAAAAAGAGCAATGGGAGAACAATGAACTCCTAAACAAAGGGATTACCCCAAAAGACTTTAGGTAGAAGCAGAATAATTTCAGAGGGCCTCCATCATGGTTCATATTGACTAATGGACAGACCTCCTTGCAACATAGGAAAGCTCAGTCACTGGTGCAGGAAAGGCATTCACCTCCAGCTGAGGAAGAACTCCCATGATATATCCAAACATCCTTAATTGCAGGGTCATCAGGTCCTCCTTTACTGGGGACAGCCTGCTGGCTTCAGTTCCATTTTATAAGAGTCCCATATGGACAATAGATTGTATAGATACTTTACTAAATCCAAATGCAACATTAGGTGTGTGAAAAATGAGAAGTGACTTAATTTTACTACATGCATGTCCTATTTCCCATGACACTGATAAATCCCTATTCCTATTCCACTTCTTATTCTTAAAAAGTGATCCTTTAAAAAAAGCAAACAAATGTTATGTCATTTTCGAAGGAAACACAGTGTTAGTTCATAATCCTTAAATCAAAGCTGCTCAGGTAAAAGGTTCTTCCTTTTGTAAAGCTTTAGCAATAATCAGCATAAAAATAGGAGCTTAATCATCATGCAGATAGAATCTGATAATTATAAAGGATTTCAATGTCATATACTTAGAAAATAATAGCCAAATTAAATCAAGTGAGGTAGTGGATGGTAAAATGGAAAAAAAAAAAAAAAAAAAAAATTTCAGGGAGCCAAGTATCCAAACCTGAATCTGTAAAATAAAGCTGTCTGACTCAAGGGGGGGGGGGGGGGGGGGGGGGGGGGGGGGGGGGGGGGGGGGGGGGGGGGGGGGGGGGGGGGGGGGGGGGGGGGGGGGGGGGGGGGGGGGGGGGGGGGGGGGGGGGGGGGGGGGGGGGGGGGGGGGGGGGGGGGGGTGAGTAAATATGAAAATTGGCTAAAAGTTACAAGGACGTGGGTAATGGTAATTATACACAATAGAATTACTGCCCACTGAGTGCTGAATTTACCTGAATGCAGGCCACTTTAATGCTTAGGTGATAATAACAATACGTCATTTGGAGTATTGTAAATCACCTCCAGGGATCACTATGAAAACTCCAGGGCTGAAGAATACCCAAGTGTGGAACCTTGATGAAACACAATAAGTACATAGGCTTCTTTTATAGAACAAGTCAGACTAAAATATAACCACAATTCATTATGTTTAGCACAATAAGCTCAATCTGTTTTATATGTTCTGGAAATATGTTAAATATCCTTAAAAATTTGCTGATGAGTTAGTTTCACCATAGAGTACAAACATCTAGTAGATGAGCAGGAAAAAGCAGTGACTCTATCATTTCCCCCCTTTCTTCAGCACAATGATAAACCATCTGTTTGAGAGCTGCTTTTTTCCTCTCATGCAGAAGCAGACGGTGATTCACATAAGGGACTGTGCAAGCCCATTAGGTCTGCAAGGTGGCTTTTTATTCCACCAGGTAAAGATCGGGTGAGTCAGACATTGGCTCTCATAATAGCAAGTCTGTCTCCTGTGACCTTCACTCCCTTTTGAATATAACTAAAAAGACTCAGAGTCTTATTCTGCAACTTGAATCTGATCATTATGAATATGTTTGGACATAATTGTCTTGTTTCTCTATGCAAATTTTAATGAAAAAATTGTAGAAATAGGTACAGACAATTATTCCAATCATCTTCTGCTGTCCAATATAGTAACCACCAGCCACACGTGGCTGTTGAAATTTAAATTAATTAAAATTAAATTAAATTTTAAAATGTAGTCCTTGATTATGTTAGGCATTTTTCAAGTGTTCACATGTAGCTGGAACCTGGCATCCTAGACAACAAAGATACAGAACATTTCCATCACTGAAGAAAATACTATTAGAAAGTACTGACTAAACAAGCCATTTCCTTTTACTTTTTCTGTTGTCTGTTATATGATGAACAGTCATATACAAACGGCACACCAGCTGGCTGACTTAGAATCAGTCATGTAGTTTATTAGATACGTCTTATTATCATAAAAAGTGAAATTCTACAAGTTATACATTTAGTTTAATTTATTCAGGTTCACATGTAATCAAGCCAAACTTAAGGGGGTTGCTGGCATCCTTTGTAATCAACTAAATTTAAATGACTAAAACTATTTTTTGTTGGATCCCCGTGTCACCTGCTTACTTCCACCAAGCAGTGGGAATCTATATATGTAATAGACAAAAAAAAAAAAATTGACTCTAATATGCTAGATATAAATATCAATAGTCCTATGACATTCATATGCTTTGCAATGCTTTGCTAAAAGTTACAAGTTTCCATTTGATAAGAATAAATAATCAAATATAGTATTTCCAACTTGTAAAGTTTACTCAAACATTATTGTGGTTTTATTTTGTGTTTTTCTGATTTTATCAAAATATTTATTATTTATCAAAGTATTTATTATCTATGCTGATGCTCCTTTGTGATATTTAGAAATATCATTATATAATCCAAGATTAATACTGTGTTTTGGGCCATTTATATATGAGTTTAAAGGATATTAATTATATAATATGTAAAAAAGATAATATTTATGGTTGGTGTTATTTTCTCAGAGACAACTCAAACACTTCACAATGGTGATTAATAGAGTTTTCATTAGCTTACAGTTCAAAAAATATGAAAAATATTCAAAAATAATTTTTTTAGATGAAAAAAGAATACTAGGAAATTGAACACTTGCCTGTAAACAAGTTCTGTCACTGATAACAAGGTATGACTTAACTTTGCATTATAAATTAGCATTAGATGGAGCCACAGAGGATGGGAGTTTTAGGAATGCATAGAAATATGATTTCTTTTCCTATTGCAAGTATCTTGAGATCACAGGATGATTCCTAGAGCAAATCTGATCAGATTTATGCATGAAACATACTGTATTAATAAAGCTGTTTTATTGCATTTGCCAGGTGGCTTCTTGTACATAAAGCTATATTTATGAAGCTGATATAATGTTATTTTTCCAAATTCCTTATGCCAGAATAGTGGCTACCTTATGCTTTGTACTTAGATTTCAGTTGCTCCATGTTTTTGTGAAATTTTAATTATGATTAATTTAAATTGAGATAGTCTTCTAAAAATAGCAAAGATGCTCATTTTTATCTTTTGTTTTTCTTTTTTATATATGGTCTAAGATATCTTTGCCTTTCTGGAAATACTATTATAATGTTTACTTATTGTATCTGTCAGCTTCCCTTTTCAGAGATATATGTAACTCTCTTATTTAATACATATAATAATTCATGGAGAAAATTGTGTAAATACCATTTGTAAATAAGAAACTTAGAAATTGGAATGTAAATCAACTTACCTGGTGATTGTAGAAAGCAAATTCAGGGTCTAAATTTTGAAACTAATTAGAACTGAATGCACAACCAATATTCTTTATCAAAATTCAATGCTGCCTCCTTTCTTATGGCAGTAGTATTATCTGCCAACTTTAAGTTCTGATGTTAGTGCAGGGAAGTTGGTATATGATCTTGAATCTTGTCCTTTAGCACTTACCTTGATTGTAATTAAATTATGACTCATGCAATTAATGATTTAATATCTGCCTTCCTTGTCCAAATGTAATATCCAGGAGGGCCAGAACCATGGTGAGCTCTTGCTAAATGTTTATGAAGAACAGAGGGAAAGAAAAAATTACAGAATGACAAAGAATAAAGGTGGAAAAAAGGAAAGAAGGAAGGAAGGAAAAAAGGAAGGAAGGACAGGACTATATCCTCCTGTAAGCCAAAAGCTAATTACACAAATTATTAAAATTAAGATAAGACCTATGAAGAAGTACAGAAACACAATAGGGGTACCAACTAAATAGAATGTGACATTTAAACTGAGCCCTGGAAAATAAGTAGGAGTTAATTCAGGTGAAAATGGAGTGATGGAGAAAAGTCAGAAGTGCTTTGTAGTTCAGGTTGAAAATTTAGGGTTTATCAATGATCATATTTATTTGATTTTAGAAAAGTTTATTTGGCTTCATGACTTAGAATAGATGTGAAGGGATAAAATGTAGATGTTATGACTGAAAAACCTAAGAAGGGAAATTTTTCCAAAATGGAAATGGTAGTTATTGTTATGTAAGTAGACAAGGCTGTATGGCTGCAGCTGTGGCCATACAGAGTGATGAGAAGGACAGCCCAATGATGATTGATACTGGGTACCATTCTGCTCACCATCTAGTCACAGTGCTGATGTCACACTGGTTGAACCCAACAAGAAGTTGGAAGGCAGGAGTCTCATACTAGTGGTATCTATGGGGATTGTCCTCCTTAGCACAAAGCAGATGGCAAGGGGAAATGTCTATCATGTTGTCAGAGATTAATCCTTTTTAAGAGACAATTTAAGCATTTGAGCATCCTGCTAAAATCTAGAGATGTCAGATGCTACTGAACCTGTTATTAAGCTGTTTGCTTACTTAGAGTTTATAAGTAGTACCCTTTCTGTGTGTAGTAATTGTTTTTGCCCTTTTCGTAACAGAGATGAGTATCTGTTCACTGTTAAAAGGAACATGCACCATATTTTCCAATGAAAAATGCATGATTCTCAATTTACCACCTCTACATTTCCCTCAATAGAGATTTATTTTCAAAATATTGTAGAATCACAAGCTGTCAAGATAGATGCAAATGGTTACTGGTTTCTTAGTTACTTGTGTTCAAGGGGAGATTACCCCAACTTGCACATTCACCAATAAGCTCCTACACCTCCCAGGCACTAATTAAAAAAAAAAAAAAAAAAAAAAAAAAAAAAAAAAAAAAAAAAAAACTAGCTTTACTTAGAAATTTCAAACATTTGTATTCATGCAGACTCTTCAACTAGAAAGATAGAAAGTTTGAGCCAATGAAGGATCAATGAGTTTCCCTGATGCTGTGCTGTTCTGTGGTTCTATTTCCTGGTAGATCATCTAACTGAAAGCCAGTGTTTGCTGCTATGGATATTTAAGGGCATCATCTTCAAAAATAGTAGCCCATTGTAACTTCAATCACAGACCAATGAAAACTTGTTCAATTTCTAATTGCAAATCAGTTACATGTGGTCTGTAGGTCAACTTTTAATAGCATAAGTATATGTTGGTTGATAGAATTGTAACCACACTATTATCATAGTGGCTCCAAGAGACCTAGGAAATTATGTATTTGAAAAAAAATTTAGCTATTAACAATGCCAGAGAACTTCAGGAGATTGCCTTTCCTAATATTAATTTTTCTATATTATCCCCAACTTTCATTGTAGTGCTGCACCCAATTAAAGCATCAAGCACTTAACCTATACTTGTGAAAAAAGCAGTTTATGATGGGTGTAATAATACTCCCATAGGTCCAATTATCTCAGTTGGCTTCCAATTAATCCATGGAGTTGTTATGGCCTCCTTTTAATTAGATCTCTTCCTCTCAAAGAACAACCTTTCTTTTTTTTCATATTTCACTTTATTATTTCCTTTACTGGAACCCTACAGGGTGGGAATACTACTTTGAAATGTACTTGTTTGTTTGATGACTAGTTGAGACTTAATAAAAGATGATATTTTTAACTGGCATCTGCTTTGGAGTAGAGATATAAATGTATGTCCTTCAATGAAAATTAAATGCAAATATGTACAATGTGAGATAAGACATACTTGGTATATTTTAAGTTCAACATTATTCTTAAATTCTATTGATCTTTTGCATTTATCTCCTTGAATATGAAAATCATCACTGAATTAACTTTTTCCCCTATCTGATTTACCTATTAACTTTATTACCTTTAAGGACATTAATTTATATTTTAAATTAAGATATAATAAAATGAGCTCTAGAAGGAAGACATTTGATCTGCAGTGACATTTTGCCTGTTAAATCTCCTCTAGGCCATAGATAAAGTACCAAGGATAAAAGGTTGCTTTGTCAGCAAGGGGTTTCTTTTATATTTGCTTTCTGGTAGCTGGTATACTCTTGCATTCTTTTTAGAGTTCATCAAGAAAACTCTTTGAAATTATAGATTAAAATCCAGCATTGTGTCACTCTTAGCTGTTAACTTTCTGAGCTGTTAAAAATACTGTTTTATGTGAATAGAACTTTTTTCATTAGATTCATAATTTATACAACTTTAATTTTTTTTTGTAGTTGTAGATGGACACCATGCTTTTATTTTATTTGTTTATTTTTATGTGGTGCTGAGGATCGAACTCAGTGCCTCATACATACAAGTCAAGCACTCTGCCGTTGAGCTACAACCCCAGCCCCAGAATTTATACAACTTCATAGGAGTAAAATGCCCTTCATCATATCTCATATACACTCTTCACTGACACAGAGTGCATTCCCCTAAAGAACAGGGAAGTCAGCCATTTTATTCTTAAATGTATCGACCTTACAGGAATTTAGGAAATTATGCTCCATGAGGACTGAATTAAATTGCAGGCTTTGTTGTATGTGCTTAATATTATATAACTAAGTATACATTTAAATTTTGGTTTGGAAAACCTGGCTAACCATGTGAGATACAAATTAAGTCCAACTGATTTAATGATGTATGCCTTTGATTTTATCTACTATTTCCCTAGGTGGGAAATTTACATATTTAATGGAGTCATACAGAATATCAATAAATAATAAAAGTATGAATAAGCAAAAATACTCATAGATATGAAAATGCAGATTCAAGATCTGTATGGAAGTTTATTTGACTGAGACCATGTAGAATGATAAACTGAGACTTGATTCTATAAACTGATTCATCCTCATCTTTTTCGTAGCAACTATCACATTACTATTATTATCGTTCAAGTCCATTCACTACATTAGGCAGAACAGACACAGGGCTCAGTCTTTGCTCTGCAGTTGAAGCTCTTTTGTATTGATTGCAATATTTACAAGGCTTTCAATAAATGTTTATGGAAGGAAAAAGGAGAAGAGAATAAAAAGGATTTTTGTTAATATCTACTTTATAGCATTGTTCCATAGACAAGATTGACTACTATGACATTCTTTTAGCACTTCAGGGGAATAAAAGGTTATACTGAACAGAGCTCAACAAATTCACTATCATGAATTCCATACCACAGAGAGTTTTGTTAGAAAGAAGCTGCAGAGAATCCGGTCCTTTATTGTCAACCTGTTCAGCATAGCTCTTTTCTGAAAAGTACGTACCATGTACTTTTAGTAGAAATTCACAAGGATCAGGAACAATATTGCTAGGAGGGTTGTCAATTTTAGTCTCCACTTGGCATAGAATAATAAAAGTGTATATAATTCAGCATCCCTAGTTATTAAGATTAAACTTAAACATAAAATACCTGAATTAACATTAAATCAGGCACCATTCTGATTGATGTGACTCACAGTTGGTCTCAGGTGAGACACAGAATGAGGAGTGAATTGCCAGGATGTTACTTATTGATCAGTGACTTCTAACAATGGGATCTGTTTAAAGAAATTAGGCTTAAATAATTCCTTAAATTTAATGCACCTGCAGTTTCCAGATAACTCCTTCCCTTTGATCTCAGGGGAGACCATCTCCCTTGGGGTCTGGACATCTCTGCCACTGTGTTTCTGCTATGCCCGTGCTCCTGCTGGTGGGTCTCTCAAACGTTGTCACTCTTCAGGTCCACATAATTCTTCTTTACATAGTTTAGACTTTATTTTTGGATTTAAGATAATAACTGGGACAGGGTTTATGTAAGAATTTAAATACCTCTACTCAAACCATTCTTGTGGCTTAACGTGCTTCAAAGCAGTGTTATTGCACTTCTTTTACATGTAGTTTTAAGTGATAACTATATTAAATGTTTGAAAAAAAAAAAACACGTATTGAATGAAACCACTATGTGGTACTCTAACTTCATGTTGTAGCAGCTAAAGTCAGTTGTTATAACTAACATGGAGGAAACTAAAATCTTTAATTGTAATTTGGGCTTGCTGTTGTATAAAGTAAACCTTAAGCCATGTAGCACCATAGCTGACTGACCCATCCCAGCAACTAAATTTCCCAGATACACAGGAGTTACAGAATTAGAATATTTAATGCCATCATGCCTAACACACTATTCTTAATATTATTATTTACCCCTCATCCTTCCCTTACCTCTTTCTCTTTTCCTCTCCAACTTTATTCCTCCAGCCTTTATTCCTTCCCCTACCTCTACCTCCTCCATATTCTTTTTTTTTTCCCTTCTCTTTCAAATATAAAGTACATCCCAAACTCAGATTTGTAGTCTGCTTCAGTTCCAAAGACATTAGAATTATCTACACAATCCACATTAAAATATCTGTGAGCATGTGGTTTGGTGGGTCCAGAGTGGGATCTTGAATTATGTTACTTTTTCTTCCAGTGCTTAGTTGTTCTTGGAAAAGAAAAGATATGTCCTCTGTATGTGTATTAGGTGTTCCTGAGAACTCTCGCCCACCTCCATTTCCTAAGCAATGGGCTTTTTCACATTGGTGGGACCATGGATATTTGGTGATGGCCTTTCATTTTGGAGTAACTGCAGAGCTGATGGAGTGGCTGCTTCCACGCAGCCTCACCCACAGTCTCCAGTATCTATACTCACAGTTGCTGCTACTCGTAAACCTCTATGTATTTTTATGAATTCCAGTTTTCCTCTGTTCTGTTCTCCTTCCCTCCCCTCTTCTCTCTCCTCCTTCTTTCATCCCCTCTCTGGCCCTCCCCTCCCTTCCTTTCTTCTCTCCCCTCTCTTCTCCTCTTCTGCTCTCCTTTCCTCCCCTCTTCTTTCTCTTCTAAGGAGTGCTATTCTTTCTTTATCTCTGTATTTACTGTAGACTCCTATTCTTGGTCCATTTTCACCATTGTGATCGATCTAAATAAATGCACTAAACCTCCACACAAAGATCTTACTCAATATTCTGAGAGAAAGTAAGAATGTTGTCAGTGTTGAAATATTTGTAAATCTGGTCCAAACTACTTTTGAAGTACAATATTATAAAATAAGTAATTCATTCTGAAACTATGCTGGTTTACTATTTTAAAGAAATCATTTTTCCACATTCTTTGCTTTTATTTATATTGCTATATTACTTTGTAACTCAGACTATGTGGAATACTGAAAGCTGAGTACTGTGAATACCTATGAAGAATTTTAAAAACAAACAAAAAAAAATCTATAATTTATCTAAAAAATGGACATCTCTACTTTAAAACAGAAACTTTTGGCATGGAATAGTTTCATTTTGTGGTCTATTCCAAAAATATTAAAAACCATGAATAACATTTTATTAATATTAATGAAATGCCATAAATATTAAGATTACTTCACAAGCCATGACTTTAATAAATATTTATCAGATAATCTGAGGTTCACAAGAAAAGTTATATGTATATAATAAACATCTTTCTGAAATTGTAGAGCCTATTATTATCAATTAATGTTTTTTCTTTAAACTAAATTTTCAATGAATTTAATTAATTAATTAAATTTGAGGTGCTGCCAATCAAACCCAGGGCCATGCACATGTGAGGCAAACATTCTGTCAACTGAGTCACATCTCCAACCCAAAATTTTATACATTTTATGTAGGAATTGTGAGAATAGTCCTCCTTTTATCTTACATTTTCATACTATTTTTGAATTCTGGTAAAAATTTTTATACAGGTGTAGAGAAAATATCAATAAATTAGGATTTTTTAAAATCAAGTATGTATCACAATGGTGCAAAGCTATAACAGCATTTCTGGCATGTTGACACTTCTTTGCCTGTTCAGAGCTAAGTGACTTTGTGCTGTGCTGGGAGAACTGATAAGCTCTGCCCATGACTTTGAACTCCATTCCATAGATCTAGTTGAGAGGACATAGAATAGAATAAGGTTCTTGCTAATTTCTTTCTTTAATTATTTTCTTTTATTTAAAAACAGGGATTTTAAAGTTAATTATAAAATTACAACATGTTATGAGAATCCCTTTCACTTTCTTTGAACTATTTAACCTTTCACTTAATAGGGGTATAACTTAATGACTATGGTTGATTCAAGGTCTGAAATTGGAACAGCTCTTATAATTTATATATAGAAAGTCTTACATGAAAATATTAATGGCTCCAACCCCAATGAACTGAAGGAACTCAACTCCTGCCTGAATCACAAGCTTCTTGTTGCCTGGGTCATTCTTTTAATTGACTTTTACTTGTTTAACTTGAATTTGTTTTCCTAAAGTAAAGATAGCATGAGAAGCCAGGGCTGTTTTTTGCTTTTTAGTATACACATCCACATATGTATGTCTGTGTACAATTATTTTATACACTGATGTTCAATACATAAATCTTGTACATATCCCACTTCTCAAGGACTGTAACATAGAAAGCTCTATATATGATTGCTCACTTTTAAGTTTTAAAGAGATTTAAAAAGTATTGAGAGGACAATTAAACAAAACCTGTGATCAAGGTGACATCAGCACAAGAACCCTTAAAAGGACAGGCTGAGTCTCTCTCTGTCTGTTGTCAGTGATGGTGATATCCCTGTCTCCTGTGAATTGTCTCACCTTCAATAGGGTTGACTTCTCATCCTTCCCTGTGTTGCAAAACTATGATGTTTGGTAGATTAAGTGTTCCGAGTGCATTTAACCTTATTTTTTTTTAACATACATGGATTTTTCAGTAGATTAACCCCATTGTAAATCAAGGATTATCTGTAGTTTCTTTTTCTACTTCTTTTGAACTTTCATCAGCCATTTCTGAGAAAAAGGTATGGCAGAATTAAAAGTATAAAGCATTTGGCTATAACAGACCTATTTTAAATCTGGCATGGAAAATTCTATCTGCTTTGGTAGAATCACCATTATCTTAATCTATTATATCTTATCATCCTATATATAGCACACCTATAAAACTTTATAGGATGGCTATAAAACTGCTCAAATTAAGTTTTAATAGGTGTCTTATGTATAGAACTATGGGAACTAATGAATATAAGGTAGCCTCATTTTCACTACTGTGTGCATTCATCTTTCATATTCTTGCAACTAAATATTGGCTTTAATTTGGCCATCATGTTATCTTTCAGTATAACTGCTATGTAATTAAATATATCTTCTTCTTGGCATGTTGCCATGTCTGAACTCTATGTTTATTTTCCATCTTTATACCTTAATTATGCCTTCCTTTATTCCTGCATATAGATTATACACAAAATATATATGCTGTATAACAAAACATACATTTGTGTAAGCACATACACTCAACAAGCATGCAAAATTTAAATAATCTTTTACTTAAAATATGGTCTCTGAATTTAGATATAAACTGCTACTTAGTGTGTATCTATGGCATTTCTTTTTTCATTTCCTGAGAGTACTAGTCTAAAAAATTTGGATACTCACAATATAGACTGATTCATACATCCCATTGTCTATGTTTTATAATGTCACTTTTAAGATCAAATCTTAGGAAAAATGTTTATTTTGCATATTACTTATCTTTAGTTTGTCCATGCCAATAACATTTAATAATGCTGATACATTGAAGAGATAATTAGTAACATTTTAAATTTCAAGTCCATTTAAGAATACACCAAAGATTTTACCCTAAGTCTAAATTATTTCATATTTTGAATAATGAAAAATTTTAAATACTGTATTACTCATGTGCTCAGAAATATTTGGTTTAGATGATATTGAAATGCTTAATCTTATCTGGTGCATATTAATGTGATGAATAATCATTATTGCTTATTTTCTTACTATAATTGTTAAGAGTTTTCCCTGTTTTTTTTTTTTTTTTTTTTTGGTACCGGGGATTGAACTCAGGGGCACTCGACCACTGGCCCACATCCCCAGCCCTTTTTTGTATTTTATTAGAGACAGGGTCTCACTGAGTTGCTAAGTGCCTCACCATTGCTGAGGCTAGCTTTGAACTCGCAATCCTCCTGCCTCAGCCTCCCAAGTGCTGGGATTACAGGCATGCGCCACCACGCCCAGCTTTTTCCCCTGTTTTTGAAGGATGAGTTAATACTTTTTTCTGAGTGATGTTAGTTAGCTTTCTGTTACTGTGACAAAATGCCTGAGATAACTTAAAATGAAGAAAGGGTTATTTTGGCTCATGGTTTCAGAATTCTGTCTATGGTTGTTTTTCTGTTGCTTATGATTTTATCAACACAGTACGTAATGATATGATGAATGAAGACTGTTTACCTCATGGTTTCTGGGAAATTAAAAAAAAAAAAATGCGAAGTTCTTCTTTTCCCAGTGAAGTAACTTCTTCCAACTGTTTCTCATCTCTTAAAGGATCTACCATACTGTTCCAGGTCTTCAATAGGCCTTTGCGGGGCCTTCCAGGTTCAAAATATAATAACTTGAAATAGTGTATACTATGCTTTAATTCTGAAAGGTAAATTCCATGTCCTGTTTTAAATCATTTAGATGTTTCAGGGAGTTTTAAAATTTTAGTGAAGGTACAAAGAATTGAATGAATAAATGGATGGAAAAAACCAACAGTGCCAATTTAAGTAAAACCAGTCTGAACTCTCAGACCTATGTTTGTGTTGTAGTGAATTTAAAGTAAGCCCTTTGCAAAGGACTGAAAATAATTTAATGCCTTAAAAATTCAATGAAATAAGTAAGAGTTAAGTGAAGCAGAGTTTATTTTAGATAATGATCCAAATCAGCTACTCCAGGTCAAAAATTGCTGTGTTCTCATGAACTCATCCAAAGATCTGAGAAAGGGATGATCTGTCTTCTTCAACTTATGCTTTCAATATCACTCTAGCAAAGGCAGAGGGAAAAGGAATTGATGATAACAAATGCATGTTGGTCCAGAAATCAGCCACATAAACAAACCTACCTGCAAGGGGTGCTGGAAAATATAGTCCTCTAACAAGCAGCCATTCCCAGCTATAATTCTGTTATTATAAAATAAACAGAGAACAGAATTTGGCATATGATTAGCAATATCCACCATAATCCCTTGGAGTAAAAACAAATATTTTTCTATTTAAAAAAAAAAAATATATATATATAATGTCCAGAAATGGATCTACAGAAATATGAGAATTGGAACTCCCATGATATGGAGCAATAGATTCGGACTAATATTGCATCAAAGAGTATGCTATAAAAGAACTATCTTGTTGACCTCATTGATAGCAACATCAAAGGTTATAGATCCATTTGCTAATATCTCCTTGTAAACCTTAATAATGAACAGTAATTTGTCATTAATAGAATTCTTAAACCTATTTATATATTTAGACTTTAAAGCTTCATATGGTAATCAATTTAATGACTTAACTCATGGTTAACAAAATAGCCATTTATCTTAATCATATCTCAGTCAAGACTTCTTGATTTTTTTTTTCATTGTTCTGATATGCTAAGATTTGGTAAATATGATCATAGCCACATTTCTATATTTCTCTTAATTTTGAAAATATAGTAATTATGAACTTAACATTTTTCTTAAGAAACACACTATTTTATCTACAATAGGCACTTAATTACACACTTGTAGACCTAATATAATTTTAGATTTCTTAAAACAATTGCTGTACCTTCACTCTCTTGAGCAATGTGACAGTTTCTCTGGGCCTTTGGCATCCTTGATATTAATCAAGATATGATTACAATTTCTAGGCACTTATCATTAATAAGGCAGCTCTGAAGGATGCAAAGGATATTGGTGCACACAGAAAGCCACTCTCAAGTGCTAAAGCCGCCTTATCAATACTCATTTGGATGTGTGAGTTTGGGATCCAAGTATGCCCTGGAGAACATCTGTGCCTGGGTCAAGTTCACACTCATCAGCCTTTTCTTTGTGCTCCTCCTTTTTCTGTGGGTCTTAGTTTTCTAAGACATGTTCACATCCAGGGAATATATTACTTATTTTTTATACATTGCCCTTAGGAGATTCCTTCACTTCCAACTCTCAACAGCTCAGACCTCCCAATTTCAATTAGATTATATATTTTTAAAGGTATAATTAATAGAAATTTTAGAAGACCAGTTGCCTTTTCACTTTAAAGAGGGCTAGCCAACAGGTATCTGCAGTATAGTGGACATCTATAGGTTTTGTTTTGGAGAAAAAATCCTATTTCTTGACTTAACCCAGTGTTATACTACACAATGAAAAGATGATGAATTTAATGTCAAATAAATCCTCTTGTATTCACAGCTCCCCTTCTTCATTTCAACTGAGCAAATAAATACTGGCTCCCTACAATATGTCAGTCACTCTTCTAAGAATGCTTCCAGGTTTAGGAACAAGACAGTCCTAACCCTCAAAATATTTAGAATGCACTACTTGGGTGATGTCAGCAATTTACTTAATTTCCATAGTTACCAGGTTTCATCTTTGGAAAAAGATAATAACCGCTATCTCATAAGAATATTGTGAGCATTAAATTTATTTGACACTGATGATTATAATAAATGTGATTTTTAAGTTTTGATCTGGGTCCAGCATATTTTTTGGTGTTATGGGTTAAAATCATTTAAACATGTTAATGTTACAGTTTGGGGGATTATTTGAAAGTTGACATTGCATAGAGGAAGCAAAAAAGCAAATAATGCCAAAGTGCATAACAAGCTGAGTACATTAAGATAAGTTATTTATCTCTGACACATTTCATGTTGATATAATTCATATAATTTGTTTCTCATTAATCAAAGTTTTCTTCAAATAAAAATAAATTCTAGAGGCATATTTTCATTTCTTGTAAATTTCCACCCACCTTTGAATGTTGATATTGTGTTTTTGATTGTTTCTAAATATATAGCTATATGTCTATACAGACACAGATATGTAATTCCTTTCTTAGTTTGGACCTCTTACAAATAATAGTAGTCAGTGGACCAGTATGATTTATAAATTTGAAGTAGGATGGATTAAATTTTTAATTTTGGTTTCTGATATAAATGCTGTATGTATTTCCATCCACATTAGTTTTATCTAGTTAATATATTTATGTCATAGCTATACAATTAATTGATTTGTGTCCCATAAAGAAATTTTGAGAATTCTATAAAATTCTAAAGGATTCAGAATTCTTATAGCACATGTAGACTATATCTTGACATATTTTCTTAATTTATTAAAAAAAAATATTTTTTGAAAGCTCTGGACTAAAAAGGATTTACTTCATAAATGAGTTTATCCCCTTTTCACTCCTGTAGTGCCCTACCCACACATAACCCTTAACAACAAAAAAGAATGGAGGAAAAGTTTGGAAGCCACTTAAATAATAAGAGGAAGTTCAGAAAGAAATGCATGCCCCCATGTTGCCAGAAATTAGAGCAAAAAGAGTGATTAAATTGACCTCATTGAAAATCAATACACTTCTAACTAATAAAAACATGAAATCAATATTACTGTTTTTACAGCCAAGTTAGTGTTAGTGTTCTCAAAATATATGTTTTTCCCCATGTGCATCTTTGACACTGTACTGATTGTCTGAGTCCCTTAAAACAAGCAGATTAGTATCTATTTTGTGCCTTTTGCCATACTATTTAACAAAGCAAAGTGTCATTCATCTAGAAGGATTCAGCAATGGTGAGTTTTGAGAGAATGTATGGAAAGCATTATTTACGGAGAGCTGAACTGAGAGTGAAGAGACAGATAATAGAGGGCAGTCTAATAGTCTGTTCTGTTCATCTTGTCCCTCCCATCAGGGTCCTCTGAGCTAAGCATCTTGATTAGATGACATTATCTTCTTTCTACTTTAAGTAGAAAATTCCTCTAACAAATTTATTTTGAGTATCTATTGGAATTTTTTTCAAAGTGCAAATATAATAAGGCAATAAATTGCATAGTATCAACAGGTAAGTGAGGGGAGATTCACAAAATATAAATTATTTCAATAGATTAGGATAAATTTTACAGGAAAAAAAAAAACCCTGAAGAGTTTTCCTAACTTAATCTATGAATTTCAATTATATTGAAAAAAATTACTATCTCCTTTTTGAGAATTACAAATGTATATTTCAATCTTGAACTTGCCCTTGATCCTCCCTCTGGCTCCAATTGCCTAGAGAACTCCCTTTGAATATCTCAAACACATATTTATATTAATGGACACATAACCAAGTTAATTTAAAGTTGGTTTTTTTTTTTTCTTTTGTACTCTCCATCTGAGCAAGGTTCATTTACCTTCCTGTTGAAGCCTCAACCCTGATTTCTCTTTTTCTTAGTCCTAATATCTAATCCTTCATGTGTGGGTTGTATGTATGTGTGTGTGCACACATGCACTTTTGATCCTTCTGCTTCTTTCCTCTTCAAATGCCAATGCCATATCAAACCAGAGAACTGAAATACCTTAGGACCTCTTCTCCTCAGAACCTATTTTTTGCTGTTTCATTCTGAACCAAACAATGAAAGTAAAAACTTAAACTCACAAACATAATAATGCTTCTTTTCCCATTAAAAATGAAATATTTTCATAATTTAAAAACATCAAAGACCTTTAAAAATACTCAGTGTTGGACAAATATTAGATGCTTCTTAATTCTTCTACTTGGAGTTGTGTCTTTCTCCTTCCTGCTCCTTCTGCTCCAGCCACATGTTTCTATCAGTTCCATGTAAAGTTAAGATGGGAAAGCCTTGGTTTCTGCTGCTCCCAGCCACATATGTGCTTTCCTTGAGTTGTTTCCTTTGTTGGACAGTTATTTAATTCAAGTTTTGGCCTAAAATTCATACCCTCTCTGTGACCTTTCTTTTCTCTGCAGTCATGTTGACTCAACTGATGCTTTTTGCAATCATGTTTTTCTATACAGTTCTTACTTCACACTTCTCTTTTCATTCCTTGACTTGTGCATCGTCATCTGCACTAAACTATGATGAATCCAGTACTAATTCCTCTTATCACTGCACACCTGTCTAGCAGATTGCTGGTTGTAAAAGTGCAACTGGAACTGTGCTGCTTGGTATAGATATAGTGGATATCTAAATTTAAAATTTTTAATTCATTAAAAAGTAAACAAATTACAAATATATTTCCTCTGTTGTAAGGGCCACATTTCGTCTGTTAAATAGGCAAGTTCAGGCTAGTGGCTGCCACATCAGACAGTGAAGGCACCAGGTTCATAATTGAAGTGATGAAAATTCTGTTGAACAATGTTGCTTTAGAATAATTAACATGTAAATTGCTGGCTTTCATGAGATCACCAGATCATTCTACTAGGATATAATTATTAACATAAAAATAATTCTACAAATTATATTATTGGTGTATTAACACTGAAATTCTGGCCCTTTTAGTAAGGTCAAGATATTTAATAATGTAGGGGGTTCATAATTGTTATTGTTTTTGCTGACCTTTTTGTTTATTTTTTATAAAAAAACAAATTATTGTAATTTTATACCTTGACATTAAAGAACTCAGATTTATACATTACAAACCTTGATCAATTCTCTCAGAGAAAATTTCTCTTTGAAGTCATTGGGAGATCCACAAAGAAAAAGAAGATAGAAGAATTGAGCTGGGGGCAAAATGTTATTCCTTTTCATGTATCTGTAAAATGAAATAAAATATATTTGATGAGTTGCAGTCTATTTGCTCTGCTTTGAAACTTCCAAGGTACCTATGTTATTATGAAATATAAATGCCAAGGAAAACTAAATTCCCTGAAGAGGGGGTGGAAATGTTGGAAGGCAGAGGGGAGACAATAGCAAAGAGATAAAGTAAAAGGATCAGAAAATTAGGGTTAATTGTTAGCTGTTTGTTGTAAGTTAGTGTTAGATGAAGAATTGAAGTGCTCCTAGTGTTTGTTATGTTTCTTGTTTTGGAAGTCCATCTTCATGAGTGTGTACTCACTAAGTCTTAAACACTATACATTATATTTGGTATAAGTAGAATATATCATCTAACCTCATGAAGTTTTATATATTCATTTAATATACATGCAACTGTTCTACCTTCCACTTACCGATGTTTTATTATTATAGCTATGTTCATTTCATTTTTGAAATTATTCTCATGTTTTCTTTCTAAACCCTTTCTGTTTATCTTAGGCAAAACATTTTCAGATTTAAAAAAAAAAAAAATTCAACCCAAGACATTTTTTAAATTGTAAATGATTATATTTGCTGTATATTTTTAGAGAAGTTTTTCCTTTCATGCAACATTCTAATGGTTTATTATTTATCTTTTATTATTATTTTTCTTTTTTAAAAAAACTGTGTTCTTGGAGGATGAAGATTGGCTTTCTATTGTCATGAATAGGCAGCTTTACTGAGAGTATAAACACAAGCAAAAATTCTACTTTCACTTTTTGGCCTCTTTCACACATTTAGGAGAGGACTTCTTCACCCTCTCACATCTTCCATTAGCAGAGGCAGTTTAGGGGAGTTATATCGTAGGCCAAGAAATCCCCACATTGGCTCCAACACCCCAAATTTCATGTCCTATCCCCTTTGCTTACTCTGTTGCACTCAAAATAAATAGAGAGATGGGTTCTGCATCTCAAAAGCGGTCTCTTTCCCAAAGAGGGCAGTTGGTCCTCCCTCCATTGAAAAGGAAACATTCTTTGACTTTCTTATTGGCCTCAGAAAGAGAAATGTCTGAGGTTTGATGATAAATATCAAATGTACTTGCAAGGTTGACAAAGGACCCCCACCTTTCTTGTATAAACTTGGACAGGCAGATATGTCACCCCCAAATGACAGGACACAGACTAGATCACAGTTGGGGTGATTGCTTTTACTCTGGCCCCAGTAGTCTATGTGTCCTTACCCCACCCTGTATGATTGGGGAAGAGCAAAACCTCAGCTCCAGCAGAGCACAGAAGGAATGAGAGACTGCAAGGCAAGGCAGAACACCCTCCCACTCTCCCACACCTGTGTCCTTCCTCCCTGCCCACCCCACACTGGTTTTCTGTGGCTGAGGCATGGAGCACAGACCCAGGAAATTCAACAAAATGGCCTGATTCTGCTGCTGTGCCACAGAACCAAGACCTGGCAAGGAAGTATGATTCTTATTCTCGGTAAGAGGCAAATAGGCAGTTCTACTGAGAGTATATACTATCAAAGACAGAATAACCATAGAAGGAAGAAGCGCAAATGGGGCCAGAAGAGAAGGCCCAGGAAGAGATTCACCTCTTATTTATTCTACTTTATATAATATTAAATTGAATTCAAGCATTAGTTAACTAATGTTTTTCAATATCTTTTCCTTTGCTTTCCTGTTTCCTGTTGTTGTAATTAGCAAATGAGTTTTAGTATTGGTTTCTTGGATAGCCCAAGCAGTCACACAGGCTCCAGTAAGCAACAGGATTCTGTGCTTGATTTAGTGCTCTGTTGTTGCCGTCTTCGGATTCTTAATTCTTTTGAACAAAGGGCCCTACACATTCATTTTTTAACTGGGTCCTAGAAATATAGCCATTCTTGATTAATTTCACCTGTAACAAGAGTTACAGATTAGTCATAAAGGTATCTCTTATTTCTCCATTTTCTTCAAGTTCCAATTCCATCAAGCATCAAGATTTGTCTGTTTATTTCTTAAATACTTCATAAATCCTCTTTCTCCACTCCTCATGTCACTTTTTTATTTGAGGAAAACATCTCACCTGGGCCACTGTGGTAGTCTTCAGACTCTTCTTTGTTCTGTTCTTTAATTCATTCTCAATGCTGCTACAAGTCATCATTTAAAAGCAAAAATAAAAGCAAGACATCCAGTTGTTTAAATGGTTATTACTTATGGCTCACTAATTTTTGTACAACCATTTTTTCTACTCCATATATGTTACCTGAGATAATTTATCTCACATATTTAATGTATTTTCTTATTGTTTGGTAATTAATTCATTTTAAATATGAATCTATTCTATGAAGAATAGCCATCATTCTCTTTTTTAATAATAATATGTCTTTCCTCTTTACCTAAGATTGGATGATAGCCATTTTTTAGAAAAGCTACATGATATCTTTGATTCATGTTTGTGTGTGGTGAGCGAGAGAGAGAGAACAAGAAATTCAAAACACCATAACACCATTTTCATTGTAGCTGTTTTTTTTTTTTTTTTTTTTTTTTTTTTTTGCTTATGCTTAGGATTGTCTTCTTTCAGGACTTTATTTTTTTTTTTTTTTTTCCTTTTGTAGAATCTAGAGTTAGAATACAATGGATGGGACAGTGTAAAGTCCTTGTGATTTTGTCATAGTAGATTTTGTTTCCTAGTTCATCCTATTCTTGAAGCAGAGCTTAAAGTAACAGGTTCTGTTCCAAACTAAACATTTAGAGCTTGAAGTTGTAGATGTCTTTTCTTCTAGTATAGACATTTGCTTCATTTTCAGAAATTGTGCATTTTGCCTTTCAAATATGTTAGGAACTCATTCTAAATTGTAGTTTTGAGTTACCAGCAGTAATGGGAAAGAAAACTTTCTAGAGCACTTAAGAAAACCTGTTTTGAAATTAAACTGAATTCTGATAGTACTAACCCTTCTTAATGTATATATGTACCTTGGACACTAATACACAGTTTTCTCACGTACACCATCAAACTGTAATGCTTAGTTGATATTCATTCTGAGGATATAAATATGATTGCCTGGGCCTGGTGTGGTAGTGCACAACTGTAATCCCAGTGACTCAGGAGGCTATGGAAGGAGGATTGCAAATTCAAGGCCAGTCTCAGTAATTTAGTGAGACCCTAAGCAACTTAGTGAGACCCTATCTCAAATAAAAAAGAAAAGGAGCTAGGGATGTAGCTCAGTTGTTAAGTGCCCCTGCAACAATTCCTGATACTAATAAATGTACAATTGCTTGGTACATGGTGAGCACTATATAAGTGATTGTTGATTATGATGTAGTAATTGTTATGCTCCTGGGGTAGGTGCAGGAGGGGGCAGATGGACTTTTATCATCTTACCATCAGAGTTGATGATTGTCTAAAATACAGGTAGAATTTTAACCAGATAATGTCATTGTAACATATTGCAGCTGTGGCTGCAGTGCACCTCACACCCATGTGATATTTTTGGTGGGCACAAGGGCCTGAGAAGATGAACCTTGTACTGGTGAGCAGTATATACAATCTAGCTGTTTCTATGTTTGTGTGTATATTCATAAGAAATATTATATTTTTTATAATTGTGACTATAAACAAAGATCTAGAATAATTGCACAATTTTACAATTGTTTTCCTTTCCTAAGCCACCATAAGCAAGTTTTAGTGAGCTGCATATGGAGTCCACTCTGCTGAGACACCACACCCCCAGTGTGATAAGTAGAGACAGAGTAGCCATTACCTTAAATATAAATAGATGGAAAATAATTAAGATCAAAGCAAATGCATACTTTTCTTTAAAAGTACATGGTCACTTCCAGAGAATTACCTTAATGACACTTGAAAGGTCTGGAGGGATGCAGAATGGGAAAAAAAAAAAAATCCTGAGCTTACCATTCTTGTTGTTATTGTTTAACTAGTGGGAACTCACTCACTTCCATAATAAATCTAACTTTGACAAGTTCATGGAACAGCCAATATTCAAATTGTTCCAACATTAACAAAATAGATAATTCTTAAAAGCATCCACTTTGTATCTATCTAGTGCTACTGGGTGTGGGTTTCTATAATTCCTCACCACTATTTGAGTCATCACTGTAACCTTGTCCATTGATGTATATTCAGTAATCCAAGCTAAGTGTTCCCACCTTTCACATCTATAATATTATTTGGGATGTATCAGCAATTCAAGCTTTTTTGCTTTAATGTGCATTTCAGTTGCCACTGAACACAAAACATGAAGGTCTAAGCCGGGTGCGGTGGCGCACGCCTGTAATCCCAGCACTTGGGAGGCTGAGGCAGGAGGATCGCGAGTTCAAAGCCAGCCTCAGCAATGGTGAGGCACTTAGCAACTCAGTGAGACCCTGTCTCTAATAAAATACAAAAAAAGGGGTGGGGATGTGGCCCAGTGATCACGTGCCCCTGAGTTCAATCCCAGGTACCACAAAAAAAAAAAAAAAAAAAAAAAAAATGAAGGTCTAATGAGTTGGCTTTTATGCTTTCTTTACCTCTTTAAATGTTTTTGTTTTAATTGGTTATACCACACCATATCCTGAAATACAATGAAAGTTCACAACATTGATGCTAATGGTCTGTTTCTAATTATGACACAATCAACAAGTTCTGACAATGCGGTTTTAGAGGTTAGATGCTACAATTAGTAATCATTGTCATCGTTTTAGGAGGCAAAAATCTTAAGTTTCTATAATAATGTGGAAATTATATGTGCATATATGTGCTTCAATTTGTGTGTTTGAGAATTTCTATCAGTCTCAGATAAATGTACATTTAAGGTATTTTATTTTGCCATAATATATAAACACATGTACACACACATCATTTGGAGGAAGAAATACCACTTGATAATTAATTTGGCAGAAGTTTCATTCCCAGTTTAAAATACTCCCTCATAAATATATTGAACAATTCTGGATCATCTCTCTGTGTGTGTTTGACCTAGAGTTGGAATTGTATATTCACACTGGTAACAATTAAAACACTAATGAAAAGAATTAGTGACATGCCATATATTTAACAGATTTAGCCCTACTTTTCTTCAACATAAATACATGCCTCTTTATAAATTTTTTATAAAGTTGTCTTTACAATTTGTAGTTAGGAAAGCATTTGAGCAAAAAATCTAACAAAACATAAAAGTTGGAGAAAAGGGACAACCATGTTTAGTCATCCCAAGAACATACTATACAAAGCATTATTATATATATTACCTCTACCAATGAATTTCTAAAACATTGATTATTTGTTCATCAAGATGATAAGAAGAAATTTATCTTTGCTTTGGTTATGCGCACTTGATTTCAGTTTAATTTTCAGATGTAAAAATATTGCTATTTAAGTTTTATTCTTGAGGAAATTTGACGTAAAATTCGCTATCAAAGGAGTATTAGGTCACATGTTAACATTTTAGGAAAAAATAACATAAATCTCTTTTATACAAATCACATAATATATACTCTTATATTAATTTTTCTAAGAGATTTTTAAAGACCTTCAACCAATTTTGTGTGCTTATTTTTTAGAGATATTTTACTACTAAAGACATTAAATCCCTTTTTGATTCCTGATTTCTTTATCCCTTTCTCTCTTTATACTATTCATCTAACGTGTAATCTGTCTTTCAAAATTTTGTGGTTTTATGTTAAGAAAAAATAATGTCATTAGGAATTGTATGTATCAGACACTTTTATCCATAGGTGTTGCAAATGTTTGCACATATCACAAATATTTTATTTAATCTAAAATACAGAAAATATCCCGAGGTTTCAAATAATTGCTCTTATAAATCAGTTATGCTTCCTAAGATATTAGTTCAAACACATTCATATGTGAAAATTATTTTTTTATTTCTTATTAACACAGCATTATTTTTAGGTCTTGTAAGCAAAGTATGCTAAAAATAAATCCTGTTATATTGTCTGCAATCTAAAGTTATCAAAAGAACAGACAAGTGAAAATGTATTTGCAAAGATAAGGTAATGCCAAGTGTTGGGAGAGAAAAAAATAATAAGAAAAAATGAATTAAATGAATATGTCAATGTGTTTTGGAAAAATCAGCTGAAAATGATTGTTTAGTAGTATTTCTGAGAGTATAAAACTCAATACAAATTCAGAGGAAACATTTAAATTTTAAACAGGAGGCCATTGGGAGTCAGTGAAAGGATCTAAGGGAGTAATAATGTACCTGAGCAAAGTAAAAATGTTCCGTATGTTGGCAAATCCTAATCATCTCTTGCTGTGATAATTAATCAGACAGCTAAGTAGTAGCCACTCACCTGCTTCAAGATATAAATTTTAGTTTATGTGCACAACAAATTACTCTTTCATGAGATCATTAAAAAGTATATACAAATTCTCCATGGAAGAGGGGAGATATTTGATAGCTGCCTTTGATGGAGATGATTATTATTAATTTAAGATTAGCATACTCTAGACAGACTGTTAGCATTCCTGTTCATCTAAACACAGCCACGTGAGGGGCACAAGGCTGTCGGTGTGTTGGTGGAAGCTCTCCCACTGTTCCCAACAGCTGCTGAAATCACAAACATTTCAATCCTATTAATTCAACATGAAAAAAATCATTAGCATTGTACTGAGGTGTTGGAACCAGCTCACTCCTGCTCAGTTGATCTCTCAAGTCAAATTAGGAAACTTCCTGCTCAGGAGCAATTTACCATTTGTTGAATAAAACATATCATTCCGGTCACATCTTGAGGTGATGCTCTTGGTGTTTGTGTTAGAAGCATTGATGAATTAAACTCAAGAATGAAATTGTGTTAGCATTTGAGGGGGAGAGGTTTCATTACATTTAGAAATCTCTTCAGGTACAGTACTCAGAAAAAACTCATAACATTTTTAAAAGAATAAAAGACTGTTCTCATCAATGACAACATTCAATCCTTAATAAATGCCAGGATTATTTTAATTGGCAAAAATGTATTAACCCCTTTATTCCTGTTATTCCTGTGAGAGTCTTGTGAGTTTGGTACTATTTATTCCATTTCCCAGATAAGAGAACTGAGGCAACAGAAGAATAAGTAGATTGCCTAAGATCACATAGCAAAGAAGTCATGAGACTGGATTTGAATGCAGACCACCTGACCCTGGAATATATTGTCATTTTATACAGAAGAGTGTACAAATACAAAATTAAACCAAGAAATGGAGAAAAGAATCCCCAAACTCTTTTCTTTAAGATATTTACAAACAATTTTGTTTTACTGCTGGAGGTGAGGAAACCGGTAAATGCCAGAACTGATATAAATTTGAGATGTCTGATTTATGAAAGTCAACATACCAGTGTCCTAATCGGAACTGGAAGTCATATTTCCTTTCAGTTGAAAATTCTGTTCATATTTACCTTGATAGAGTAACATATTGAGCATAGTATGATTTTTCTTGTGTCTGGATTACGTTTATTTATTTATGTAATTTATTTATTATTATTATTATTTATTTATTTATTGGGTACAATAATGGGATGGAGGGACAATAGAAAATAATACAAATATATAAAATATGTATTTGCCCTATTATATAGAATTTTCTTAATATGCAAAGTAAAATAATGACATTATTGAATTTATATGTAATTAAACAAATACTGAGGGTGCATTTTTGTCATGTGAATATGTTTTGGATATGATATATGCTGGGAGTCTAATGCAAATTTAATATTTAGTATAATGGATTAGCATTATGCTTTTTGTTTGCTTTTAGGTTCTCAAAAAAAAAAAAAAAGTAATTATCTGATATCCCTGATGACCCTTTTTTTTTTTTACATCTTGCTTTCGAGTACATCAGCATAGTTTTAGATCTATGATCCAGGTGTATAAATGGCTTTAATATTTAATAAATAAAAAAGAATTTTGGTTCTGTTGGGCTCATAAGATCTCTTTTTCCTGAAAGATATTGTGAAAATAATAAATATGTGCTATAGAAATTGATGTCTGTTTAAACACATATTTACAGTTGGGTTTGGAGACAAAGGTTAGAATCTCATTACCCAAATATATAGGACTCCCTAATTCCAGTTTTTTTTAGTAGAGAATTACAAATGACTCAGGAGTAATAAATACCAGGAATCTTTTTTGACACCGTTTGGCTATTTATGCACTTATGTCTCTACTTTCATGTTTTGTTTTGTTTTTTGCTTTTGTATTGTATTTTTTATTTTATTTTTTTGGTGTATGGATATGGAAATTTATGTGTGGACATGACTATTTTTTTTTCAAGTATGTTAAAGCAATTTTAAAAAGAGGCATTATGTCCAATACAGCTTTCAATTTTATCTCATGGCCTTACTTGATTTTTAATTGTTTCCTTATAACAGATTTTTAAAATTAATAAATTAAATTATTCATTTTTTATTTAATTTTTATTTTTAACTGACAGACTTTGTATATGTTTATCATGTACAATCCAGTGTTTTGAAATATTTATAAGTTGTGGAATGACTAAATCAAGGTAATTAATATATAAATTATTTAACATTACTAATTTATTGGTGAACACACTTAAATATATGCTCTTCTCTATTTTCAAGTATACCATACAGTGTTGTTAACTATGTTCACACTGTTATACCATAGATTTATTAAACTTATTCCTCCTGTTTGACTGAAATTTGTATCCTTTGGCCAACCTCTTCCCAACTTTTAATTTAAATCAATAAAAGTAAAATAAAATACTAATCTATTTAAGGCAATGAAATGAACCACAATTTTAAGAGATACCCTGGTATAACTTTTGCAAATTTCTCAGTGTTCTTTCAAGTTATTCCTGAACTACCATGCATGTCTGACATTCCAGATCTACAGGTTCCTCTCAAACATTCTGTGCATTCTCCTCAAATGGAACCCAGTTCTTTCCTACACAAGACTAGTGATCTTCATGACAACAGTGTATTCCACAACTCTGTGAGTTTTCAAACTTCTGAAATTGATTGCCAAGTTTTATATATCTCATTTTTGGACAAAACACCTATATTTTAAAATTATTTCTGAAATAGATACATGAGAAAGAAACCTTGAAGAACCATTGACCTATATATAAGGACTGGACAACAGTGTTCAGGCAAAATTAATCCTTCTTAAATGACTATGCTAACAACATAGTAGGAAACTAGAAAAAAACAAAAACAAAATATAAGCAGTTATGTATTTTAGATAGAAAATAGAAATACTCTAAGAACATAGATTTGTGCTAACTGCTCAGTGAAACTTATCTAAAATGATTATTTTTGAGAAATGAAGGTAAAATAAAAGTTATTGCACCTTTGGATTTGTTAAACTTTTACTAAAATTATTCATTAAATCTACATCATCTTTGTGTTTATTTTATTATACAGTGCTTGGGGGACAATTAAAAGTACTTTTGGTGACCATGTTTCAATGCCTAAGCAAGCCCTGGTACTGGTTTTAGGCATTACCTAGAAAACTGGTTTATAACTAAAAATCTGTATTAATTTGTTGAGACTACCATTAACTAAATACCACTATAACAAAATACAAAATTAAACTGGGTGACTTTAAGAACCGAAATTTATTTTTTTGTGGTTGGTGAAGCTAGAAATAGAAGACAAAGGTCTGACTATGTTTGGTTTCTCCTGAGGCCTTTCTCCTGGACTTGGAGATGCCCAGTTTTCCTGTGTCCTCACAGGGTATTTCTTCTTGCTTAATGAATCTGTGATGTTTCTCTATGTATTCAAGCTGTGTCTTCTTATAAAGTTGCAGATTGGATTAGCACCCAACAAAATAGCATCTTTTTAGCTTTAATCACCTGCTTAAAGGCTCCACATCCAAATGCAGTCACATTCTGAGAAAGTTAAGGCTCTAATATGTCAGTATTAAGGTGATACAATTCAGTCAAGATAAAAACCCAAAGTTCTGGTAAAAGAAAATAAATACTATAAACATATAAAACTATCATAGAGTGATATATTTAATTATCAGGTAATGTAAGATCTGTGAATCAAAAAGTAAACCTACTCAACTCTTTTTTAATAAGCACAATGTTCCAATAAATCTACTAATTATTTCCATATATCTTACTTCTAATTTAATCTTTAAAATTCCTGCATGAGAGGATAAGAGCAAATTTATACGGTAACAAATAGCAGATTTAATTTCATGAAATTTACTCTAAATTTATTACTTTTTCTACCATATTTTCCTCATACATATTTCCTGTATGTACCTCTACAAGAAGATTGGCAATGCTATTTACTTTACCTGAGTTTTACATTCTTATATGCATATGTAATAATTTACATATCTAAGTGTATGTAAATGTATGTGAAATGGTATATCATTTTATTTGAGCACAAAGAATATCCAGTCTTTAGTTTATGAAACAGTTGCTGATATCTCATAAATTCTTTTCTTTTTTTACTAATTCAAAACTCCTTTCTAGTCTAGTGCAATGAGATTTAGTTGCACAAGATTTTAGAAGTGTTTGATAGTTAAACTTCACATTAAATTTTGGAGCATCTTGATGGCATATTGTGTCAAATAAAGGTAATGGAATATGCCTGAAATTTCTCAACTGCCCTAATTAGCTTATACTCATTTGAGACTTCGAGAAGTGAATAGCACAATCTGTTGTAGATATAATTGTGCACTAAACAACTATCTGACATTTTGGGTTCACGAAAAGTGTCCAGCACTATAATCATGTGACTAAACAAGCTATTTCTTGTACTTTAGATAATCATGTAATCACAATTTACAGACTTTTCTAGCCTTAAAGTTATTTCAGACTTAATCAAATCAATCTTAAAATAGGATTGGGAGCTATGTTAACAAGGAAAGATGCATTTGGTAGTAGTTATGAGCATGGGACATATAATGGAGCTGGTTTTGAGTTTTTATTTTCTTATACAGTCAGTGCTAAATCTTAGATAAGTTACTTATTTCATTTCTTCTTTGTAAATAGATATGTTTTTCATAAGATGATATGATAAACCGAGAATAAAATACATGTGCAATACCCAGCATATAGTTAGTATGCAATGTAAAGGACTGCTGTTTTTTTATTTTACCAGATACACATTTCAATTATTCTAAAAAAAATATGCAACTTAGTAGAGATAGATGTTGATTAACATTGATGTCTAGAATAGACAAATAGTATGCTAGAAGATTGGCAGTTATGAATTACCTGGAATCTGCCAAACTGTAAAGTCTGAGTGCCTGATCCTTAAGACTCTTTTCATTTCTCACACTTGGAATCAAAACCCCTTTGAGGCCAGGTGTAGTGGCACACGCCTATAATCCCAGCACTTTAGAGGCTGAGGCAGGAGGATTGAGAGTTGAAAGCCAGTCTCAGCAATGGTGAGGCACTTAGCAACTCAGTGAGACCCTGTCTCTAAGTAAAATACAAAAAGAGGGACTGGGGATGTGGCCCAGTGGTCAAGTGCCCTGAGTTTGATCCCTGGTTAAAAAAATAAATAAAAAACACTTTGAGGTCAATAATTCACTGGAAAAATAGAGATTTTAATGAAAATGGTATTTACAGTTTATTACAGTGCAAGGATATATACTAAAAGCAGCCAAAGAAGTATATGCATAGGGATAAATTTGGGAATATTACAAACTCAAAAGCTCTCATTGTTGTCAAGATATTTTGGCCTCCTGGCATCATTGTGTAATAATATGCAAGAAATATTGCCAACCACGATAACTCATCCACACTCTGTTGTCCAGAAATTTTACTCAGCTTCATTATTTATGCACTGGTTGATTAATTGACAGCCCAACTGATTGAACTCAGTCACCAAGTCAACAAACATCATGTGACACAAAGTCCCTACCCTAAATCTTTCTGGTCTTTATGGTCTACATAGACTACTCAGTGTGAGACACCTTACCATAAGATCCGGGGCCAGTTATCTACACGAAGATAACCTATCTGAACCTGTGTTAGGTCCCTGATGCTGAGGGAGAAAGCCAGATCTTTTTTTGGCAAGGCCACATTACTTATTGCACAGGTATATTGCCTCAACTAAAATATGTTGATGTGTTTTTTTATCAAATCGTTATTTTATGAGAACACTGAAAGTTAATTTATAAATAGGAATAAAATAAGAAATGTAACTTTTTGTGAAAATTTTCAAAGTACACTCTCCAAGAGTCAATATTAATTGTATAACGAGAACTACAACTGAATTAACAACATATAAACTTCATAGTGTTAGTGCTATAAAACGGCTATTTTCATTTTTTTTTTCTATCTGTAAATTATCATTAATCTTAATATTGCTATATACCCATGATGTTAGAACAACATATACTGATTTTTTTCAGAGAAATTTATTGATATTTGTACATAAAATGGAACTATCTGCCTTAATTGTTAATTTGTAGCATATGAGCATATATTCAATAGCACATGCCTGCCAAATTAGTAAATGAGTTCTTGGCACTAAGTCTATATTTTGTGTGTTTTTAGTTACAGGATTAGTAAAATTATCTATCAAAAATGATTAGTGTGGAGGAAGGTGATCTAAATAATTAACTAAAGGTGATCAAGTGTCACTTTTAAAATTTAAAAACATGAAAGAAGTAATTTGTTGCTATACCTGATAGAAGAACAATTAGGAAAAGTTCTAAGTTTGAAATCCTATTGATGTCATAGTTAAAGAGACATTGTGAGGGATGAAATATCCTAAAGAGGATAATTATGTAAATGAAAACACTCCCTGATGACTAAGTTTATGAAATTACATGCAGAGGATTTTCAAGGTTAGATTCAAAGCCACTGAGCTACATCTCAAATCTCTATAGGCCTCAAGGTCTACATCACAGCCCATGGGCTTTATTTGCTTTCCTAACAGTGTAACCAGCATCTGCAACTATTAAAATATATAATTTAGCAAATATAAATGTATATGCTTGAATTGAAAGTTTCTATTTTATTAGAGATAACAGAATTACACTGGTGAATATGTATATTCATCTCTATGTATTTAGGTCCAAGGTGATGAGAAATGAACAGTAAAAACTACATAGGTATGAAGCCAAAAATTAGTACCTATGAAAAAATTTCTCTCTCAGATTATACTTTTTGGAAGATTTTGAGATTGTGTGTCAATTAGAAAATTTTTAGTGTCTAGTTTTCAAATACTTTTCAACCCACAAATAAAAATGCCAGTATTCAGAGAGCTGTCCTATATTCAATGTCTCAATTAGTCCTGTATTAACATCATTTGGAATGTACTTAGGCAATTTATAAGAAATAACACAACAGTTTTGACACAGGTAAGAAAGAAAAGCAAAGTATTTGGTAGGTATTTAGCATTTAGAAATTTGTCTATGATGACTTTGGAAAATGATTATAAAATATTAAATTAGTTTCTCTGTAGGCAGTTTTTTTTTTCAGACTTCAAATAGAGTCTAATATTGGAATAACTTTATTTTCCAAAGTTAGCAAAATCTGTATGAATCCAGACAGATAATATTTAAGTCAGGTAAGTGTAGACATTAAATTTTATATTATATCACAGGGGTCAGTAGTATGTTGAATTTTAAAAAATATCATTGCCTGAAAAGCTGAAGATAGTGTTTTATTGTAAAAATCAAATCATATCTTGAATATATGAAGGCAGAAGATAAGAGAAAAAAATTCAAATGTATATTTTTCTATTCAAGTTAATTATACTATTTCTAAAAGCATTCCACATATGGTAACATTTTTATTGTCTACACACAAACACACAAAAAAGAAGCACCAAATGTTTTATATTTTGGGAAACATAAAAGACTCTATGATGATATTGTATATGCAATTTTGTTTAATATTGATACAAAATATTTAAAATTGTGTTTTAAAGGAAGGTGTAGAGGAGAGATACACTGATGAATAGCACATGTAATTTAATGTTATGATAATACTAGTTTTTATTTGAAGTATGGCATTTATAATATATCTCCCTTGACTTACTTTGGGTTTTACTGCTTGTGAATTATTGAAACTTGATTCACTTATGAGATATGTTTATCTCAATTCAGTTCAAAGTGAATTTCCTTTTCCTTTCCATGCAAGAGCTTCTATTGAATGTTCAGTGGGACTATAATCCATCATGCTGTGGCTTGGGAAGCACATTTATAAACTTAATACTATACAGATAATTTTCATTTCTATTGCATAGGAGACACAAAGTTTTATTTTATTAGGCTAATGACATAATATGCAGTTTCATCTGGGCATATGATTCAAGAACTCTATAATGATCAGTAAAATAAAATGAATTCAAAAATCTAAAGGCTAAAAATAACCCTAAAAAAATCTCTGTTTTCACTAGAAACATTTTCAGACACAAATTGGATACAAACTGTCTAACTCCAATAGAAATCCTATATATAACCATGATGTTTGTGCTGCAGAAATTCCACAAGCTTCTTTAGCAGGTTACTTCAATTTCTAAACCTTTCCATTGAAAATAAATTAAACCTCTAATCAGGATTTATTCCTCTGATTGTTACCATTACCTTTTCCATAGTCTTGAAAAATAACCTGTCATTCTCTTTGAATGATTATTTTCTAAACCTAAAGATTTTTCTTAAATATCTTTTAACCATTCCCCTGTGGAGTTACATTTATTCATGCTTTGAATAAAACACATTGTGCCTGCATTAGTCAATATGCTAGGTGCAGGATATACATAGTGATATAAAACAGACATATACCCCAACTCTCATGGAGTTTAGATGTTAGTAACCATAAAACCATGAAATCCTGAGTGTGATGACTTGTCCCTGTTTTCCTGGAAAGCCATTTAAAGGAATTCAGATGCTTCAAACAAAGATAGGTCATCTGATTGTTGGGGCTGAGATCTGCAAAATGTGTAGTAGTTCACTGGATTAAGTGAAGCGAAATATTTTTCTAAGATTGTTGGCAAAGTATTCTCACAGACACTTATGTATTAGAGATTTAAGGTAAGAGATGATTTTCTTGAAACATTTACAAACATGATATGAAAAGTTAGAGATATCAAATACTTTTAAATGACAGTAAGGACTCTCAATATCTGCAGGTTTAAAATTAAAGTCAAAATAAAAGAAGAAATAAAAAGATTCCAGGATGTGAGTTTAGATGAAGAAAATAAATCAATATACAAGATATTATCAATAGAATTAAATATTCAAATGATTGGAATTCCATTGATTATACAGAAAGTCATCTAGATGTGGAAGAATAGGCCCTCTGTAGATGGGAAATAGGTTAAAAAATGAAATGAATGCAAATGAATGATATGACAAGCATTCAGAAAATTCTTATGGACTTTTTTTTCATTATTCTAAAAGCTTTTTGGTCATAGGGACTAAGATGGAATAAGAAATCATGTTTTATGTTCTTAAGCATCCCTTAATTTAATTGGTAAGTTGGACACATGAAATAGTCTGGCTTATTGTAGTATATTGTAATACATGCTAAAGTCTTGATTAGGACATAGCATCATCAATGTATCAGAAATCAGGAAATTTCAGGAAAGGCTTCATGAAGGAGTTACTTCTGTGTTCCATCTGGAAAACAGAACTGGAGTCAGCAAGGCAAACTCGGCTTAGTAGATGGTGGATTGTTTCCCTAGGCAGAAGGGACAAAAATAGCAGTGCAAGTTGCTAACTAGAACAAACAACAACCTGTTCAGTGTGTCAGGAAGAAAAATTAGGAAGTTGGAGATAGGAATATATAGTAGAAAATAAAGAATGAAAAAAATCATCACAAACTTTGTCTAATATTTTAAAAAGTTCAAACTTCTTACTGACACTAAAAGGAAAGTTTGAAGATTATTAAACAGGGAAGGAAAACACATTGATTTGCAGTTCATAACAATGTCTCTGGGGGCAAAAAAAAAAATACTGACTTTTTAAAACTTCATGGATAGTTACCTACATTCACATAACTAAAAGCAGGGGGTAACTTGGACAATTGTACTAAATCACCTGAGAGTCTAATTCAAGAAAAAATTGTAATGAATTTTGAGCCTGAGGAAAATGGAGGCTTAAAGGTGTATAGCAGAGTTCTAAAGTAGGTGTCACTTACCTGGGAAGCATATGACACTATATTATTTTACTTATCAAAAGTGCACAAGGAGAGAAACAAAGGAGATGATGATTGCATGTTGAAGGTTAGATAATCCTGCATTATTAAGTTGATATTTCACAGATATACATATCTACAAAACTAAACAATTAATAGTTTGAGAGCTCATAAGAGGTATCTAGACTAAGATTGAAATACATATCATCAGTGAATAAATGGTAATTTATGAAAATTAAATGGTTATTATAAGAATAAAAAGCAACTTGGGTATGAAAGGCTAAAATTTTGACAAAAACTAACAAGTTCATTACTTTCCTTGGTTAGCCTATCTCAATTTGTAAATTAATTTCAGAATCCCTCATTTCTTACATATGTATCTGTTCTTTTGGTTATTCTTTGAACTAGTTGCAATGTTTTACTGGTTCTTCATTAATTAATGTTATTCAAATGAACATTTGAGACATGTTAATTTTATAATTTTGTGAGAGTTATGATCATATTCTCTTTTAAAATTCATCCTTTAACACTTTAGTGTATATATATGTGTGTATATGTATATATGTGTATATATATGTGTATATGTGTGTGTGTGTGTGTGTATATATATATATATATATATATATATATGTATATATATCATACTCTAGCACAAGTCACTGCCTCAATGTAGGAATGTTACTTGTCACAGGCTAAACAGCTGTGGCTGGGAGGTAAATGAAGGAAAGAAAATATTGATGATCAGGTCATATAAGACTTGGTAGAAAAATTTTAAAACTTTGACATTTATTCTGCAGGTGCTATACTGATTGACAAATTGAAAGGATCATTCTGGCCTCAGTTTTGATAGGAAACAGGGGGCCAACAGTAGAAGCAGGAAAATCAATTAAAAGGCTATTACAGTAATCCAGATGAGAGGTGATGATAGCTCAGACAATCAACCAAGTAGGTAATGGTAAAATAGTGCAATTAAATCAGCAGAATTTGCTCTGTGAGAGTGAGGGAAGTAAAATATTATATCAAAATACTTGACCCAAGAAATTGGAATGGTGGAACATTTAGGGAGTATTTGGTGGGTACTCTCACATATATTTTAGTCAAGAATCCTCTTAAATTTCTGAGTATGGATGTTGTGGAGGAAGCTAGGGATCATAACTTAATTCTGAGAAAAAATAACATTGGGAGTTAATAAAAGATTAAAAAGATTATTTGTGTTTCTCTGTTTGGTCTGGGGTTGGTAGGCAGAAAGGTTTGAGAGGGTATCAAAATAAGCATTTACTGACAAAGGCTTGATCTTTATGAGACAGCAGCTGTAGAGATTGTGGTTTGACTTCCTGAACATCATATGTGGGTCAGAGTTGTATTGTTATATATAGTAGTTTGGCCTTGGTCCCTTTGTATCTTTAATCTCTCACAATAGAAAAGATTGCCATGTGAGTAAGTGTAGGTAAAAGGGGGAGAAAAATCTTTAAAAATTACATCACAAATGGTGTGAATATACTTTGTATACAATCAGAGATATGTAAAAATGTGCTCTATAAGTATAATATGAAATGTAATACATTCTGCTGTCATTTCTAACAACTTAGAATATAAAATAAATTTTAAAAAATATCACATCCATGCAACATGTATAGAAGTATTTTGTAACTACCTTGAATGAGGTAAGGGAAGGGTTTTCATCTCTGCAAGTAGCAATTTTAAGCTCTGTATTGGACATCTGTACATTTTTTAAGGTGTTTTTGATCTAGGTTTAACTTGTCTCTACAAGGACACAACTCACTAAAATATTGTTATTGGCTTGTTTAAATAACAGTTGATGTGAACAAAATCACATGAGTTGTGTATATATACCAAGTATTAGATTGCTAGGAGGAGATACCTAAGCTAGCCATCAAGGTCATTTGTAAAGAATCAAGACATTTTCTGCAGGGGGAAAAATTCTGGGCACAGTCAACTTGATAATTGATTAGCTCTGCCTGTATTGTAATTTCCCCCTCTTTGGGCTTTCTTCTCTTTTCTTCTTTCATCGCATTCTGTTGTCACCTATTCCTTCTCTAAATCTTGTGGCCTTCTTTTAAAGAATAATTTCCAATTAAGTAAAAGCTATGTACTTTACATTTTAAAGGACTCTTCTTGGAGTGAGGATCCCTGCAAGCCCTCCAGCACAATGATACTTTTAAACCCGTCCAACTGTTGTGTGGCCTTTTACTGTTCTCCTTGGCTCTAGGCTTGCCAGTGCTGCAGCTTTTCATTAGGATTCTGGGCAGGATGCGTCATGTTGGCAACCCTCTCCTTCCCTTTATTACCATGCCCTTCCTTTTACCCCCTTCTCTTTTTGCTTCTCCTTGGATCTTTTGTTACCCAGCTCCTTTTACCCATTTTGACTTGCTTCCTTGTCCTCTTTGTCCTCTTCTGTTATGATTTATGATTTCGCCTTCTCCTTCCTTCTCCAGCCATCTGCTTCCAAGTCAACTTCCTACCTTAAACCACTGACTAACTGCTTGACTTTGTTTGCAACTGAAGTTTTAAATAAAACACTGAAATAACTCACATTTGGAGTTATTTTGAAGACATGCAAATCCTTTCCCATAACTTGCTTATAACACTTCTCTGAGTTTGTAAAATCTAATTATATGCCCTTTTTTTTTAACACTTTGTTTCTGAATATTTACATTAGAAATGATTGTGCACTTTTTCCAAGAATGATTTTCCCCTAAAGATGTTTCATATGGAAACTTCTCCTGAAAGAAGGAGCTCTTTAACTTTGTTTTCCCCTTTTTTAAAAAATAAGAGGCAGGAGTAGAGGAAGCCATGTGATTTAAGGCAAAGAAAGAATCAGAATCAGGCAGGCACACTCAGATTATGAGTCAAACATAATTGGTTGCATATAAAGAAAGCAATACCAACTTAATTAAGTCCCAAATAACATTGCAGAGGTATTTTTTAGGAGAGTGTATGAGTACACCTTGCAGCATAGGAGCAGAAATTAGGAATTTATCCAAATCAAAAACAGGAGTCTTTCATTGTTTATGATCACATTTGTTCTATTCCTTTCCATTTGTCTTTCTCCACAAAGAAGAAAATAGCTATCCACTAATCACATATTCAAAAGGTCAGCAGACACGAAGGCAAGAATCTCTCCCACAGGAGAATTTCAGGGGAAAGCACTCTGCTTGGCCTACCTACACCAACTGGGTTCAATTAATTACTGTGTAGGAAAGGTGACACTATATAGTTAACCACAGCTTCAGGGAAGTCTGCCTTCAATACTTTCTGTTTAACCTGAACAATATACTGAGTCTCTTTGAGATTTCGTTTTCTCACTTATAAATTGGGGATATTGTACTACCACATTAAATGAAAAGACAAATAAGTGTTAACTATTATTATAGCCAAAATGAAAACATTAAATGCAGTCATATTCTAAGTGTGTAATTATTGTGAAACACATTCCAATTTGGTATGCCCACGTGCCTGATATAGTTTCAGCTTTAAGAAAATATATACTAAACAGGCAAGCAGCACTTACCCCTCTGCATCGTGAGGCCATTCCACATGGATGACAGTATTGGCAAATATCCATGATTATCTAGGTCACACTGAGTGCTGCAGAGTGGGGAGGGTAGTAAGTCTTCCTTAGAGCAAGTGTATTTGGATAATGGCTGAAGATAAATGACACCCAACAGGATGAAACAGACTAGGATGTCCCTTTGGGGTCCATGTTCATAAATTTATTCCTACAGAAAATGATCAGAAACCACACTAAGATTATGAATTGGAGAACTGTGTCTTTGGAGGTTCTGAGAGATATGAAGTATTTCTAGTACTTGAGCTAGAATGAGAGCAGCACTGCAGGGGAAGACTGTGGGAGGGCACAGGAAAAGGCTCAGGCTTCAATATTTTTGGAAAATTATTGGAAGATTTACTTACTGACTGGTGGCATATGATACTCCCCATGTATGACCTTGCTGGGGCATTCAGAGTGGAAGTAGTTCCTAATACTTTGAGAGAGTATCACCAGGTAAAATGCAATTGAGAATATTTTAAAAATATAAATTGCTCTAGATTTCCAGGTATTTCTGTCTCATTCATAATATGGTTGTGAGAACATAAATTCTGTCACATTATGACACTAAAATATGGAACACCTAATATAAATATACTGAGAGCTCTTTGTAATTTAGATTATCATCTCCCAAAGCACATTACATAAATGTCAATAGGTGACACAAAACACACAAGATTAAAAAAGGTAAATAGATATTCTACTATTTAGTCCTTACTGCAGGACTTCACAGAGACATTAATAGGCCAAAGTGCGTGATGAGGTACAGTATCTGGGGACCTTTAACATATTGAATTTCCATGGTATTCTTGATCTCAGTTGTCTTTTTCAAAGTCCACCTTTTGGGACTTGGCTTTCAGAAGACTACACTTCAGGAAACATAATTTCATTACATTGTTTTTTCATATTGTCATGTAACTATTCTCAAATTGGTAAAATATAATCAGTACAGCCTGTACAACAGCAGGATAGTCTCATACATACTTCATCAAGAGCACTTGAAACTACCCTGGACAAATAATTTATGTATTAAATTAATGCTAATAGTTATAAACTCAAAATATTGGGAACCCTTTGCATAAATGAATTATTTTCTGAGACAGTGATTATTATAATGTGTACTCAGTGTAGGTCAGCAAGTTGTGTATTAATTGCTATTTGTATTATTCCAAGTAAAATATTTTCCCCTAAATTAGCCACAATTCAATTTGTTTTTTGGGGTCCAAGATACAGAATTATGAAGTTACTATTTTATTCTTTAATTACTCATATTGTTAACATTTTCTCTCTTGTACATTATTGTATATCAAAATTTATTAGTATACTAATTTTACTTAGTATTTTGGGTTTTTGTGATTTCTTACGTTTCCTCAAAACACAGTTAATATTTTGGTATCCTGCCAGAACTGCCTGCTAAAACCTTAAATTCACATTTTATAGCAGAAATCCATGTGGCATAGATGACATTTAACTAGGACTCTAATGGTTCTTTGGAAGGAAAAAAATATATATGTATTTTCTCAATTCTTTAAAAAAAGAAACTACTAGTGATGTTATATGTAAATTAATTTTTCCCTTTAACTGTTTATTAGCTAAGGCAAACCCTTTAAATTACATATAGGAAATGGTCCTAAATTAAAAGTATTGAACAACATTTAATATTGCTTCTTCCCACTCATGTCTTAGTCCTCTAAGAGCTCAGAAGAGCTTATAAATGGTGGCTGGGTGATAGGAATTAGCCTGCAAGTACTAGTAGTAGCAGGAGAAGAATTCAAATATATGCCTCTTTATTCTTCCGAGCTGTCATGATTGATTTCACTCAAACCATTGGTACTTTCATAAATTCTTGTCCTCTATATCTTGTTAATTTTCCTTGCTGGCTGAACAACTTTAGTATGATTGCCATGAAAATGATCTGAGTTTACTTTCAAGGTTTTACTTTCAATGTTAACTACATTCTGATGTCAAACAATTTGACATGGTTGTTTAGAGAAAGGTCTAGAATATCCTTTAAATTATTTAAACAAAAGTGGTATCAATGTTTAACTCTACTTCTTCATATTTATTATCACCTTATATTGAACGCTTACCATCTCATTTGTTTTCATTGGGGCGAAAACAAAACACATTAGACTAGGTTATAAACAATAGAAATTACTTCTCACAGTTCTAAAGCCTGGAAAATTCAGGATTAAGAGAATTTTGTGTCTTTAAGAACTTACCCTCTGCTCCAGTTTTGGCACCTAGTTGCTGTGTACTTGCATGGCAAAGAGCCCAGGGAGCTCCCTTCAATCTCTTTTATAAAAGTACTGATTCTATTCATGAGGATAGAGCCTGCATGACCTTATCACTTCCCAAATGTCTCTAGCACTTATTATCACTACAATGAAGAGTAGGGTTCAATGTGAATTTTAGAGAATCCATTCAGACCCTAATGATATTTAATCCATACTGTGAGTATTTAAAGAAAAGGAGTTGACAGATTGATAGGAATATTAATGTCCTAAGACCATCTTGCTACATAGTTGTAGGACTATGTAGCAGAGTCGTATTAAAGCCCAGCTAAGACTGTTTGCAGGACCAAATGGCAATCTGTTAGACCACTGTTCCTTCTAGTATATATTAAAATATAGTATTGAAATATACATTATAAAATGGAGTCCTGTGTGAAGGTAATATGTTAGGCCATGTTAACTAGGTTTTGTAAACACAAATATTGCAAACAATATTGAAGTAGTTCAAAAGTCTTTGTTGTAACCACCAAGAGTTTGGAGTTTGTCTCAGCTAACATCTAATCTCACATTTGAAACAGTCCTGCACCTTTGGATCCAGAGCACTGCCCTGTGCTTCCAGACAGGTATCATAAAAGATCAGGAAAGATTACAAACAAATTTTCTCAAAGAAACATTGAAACTCTTCCCCTACAAGTTAGCTTAAAATCAGTCCCTTTGTCAACATAGGCTATGCTTAAACCTGGTGTTTATTTTGGACACCAACATTTCTTCTGAAACTTTTGTCTCATTGTGAAGTTTGAATAATCAGATCCATTTGTGGTTGTTTGCTATATAATTGCTCATAGCTCACATGGTAAATTAATCATAAGGCTTTTAGAAATTATAGTCTCATGATGGCTTTTATACCTCCTTTTGCCTTTAACATTTGGTAATTTTGAGAAGGTGAATAGGAAATGCTTTGTTATCTTTTAATTGTATTACACATAATTTAGAGACATACACATAAACAGGGTGTCATTTTTCTAGCAGTGTGGTATAATGAATTATAGAATCAAATTCAACAACATCTCGAGTCTTAGGTTTAAATCCTTCTTCATAGGGTGGTATCACACAAATACTTTAGAATGATTTAACCCTTCTGAATCCCAGTATTCACACATATAAAAGTTTGACACAAGATGTTGTGAAGTATTTATAACACAACATATATGAAAACATTTTACAAATCTTAAAGTACCTTCCCTCTTAGTTTTAATAGGTCTTAAGGAAGTTTAGATGATTATGAACTCTAGCCCTCATGCTTAGTTTTTAAGTTTGCTAAATTATGCTATGATTTAGGTTAAATTATGCTATGATTTAGATAAATGTTCCTCAGAAGTCCATATGTTGAAATCTTGCTCCTCATGGTGACTATACCAGTAGGTGGTTGAACCTTTAGAGGGTGGGTCCTTAGGTCATTGGAAGCATGCTCTTGAAGGGATGGTATGACCTTAGTTAGCTCTTTCCTTTCTCTTTTGGTTTCCTGGCTCTGAGGTGAGCAGTTTGCTCTACCATTGCCAACTGGTACCCACATCAGAAGCCCAAAGCAATGTCTTCCCAGTCTTGAACTGGAACCTCCAGAACTGTGAGCTTTATAAAGCGTTTTTCTTTATAAGTTAATTATCTCATGTATCTCATTGTAGTGGCAGCTGGTTAATATGGATTGTGAGTCATATTTACTCATCTCTTAAACAAAAAGTATGTATTTCTTGTGTATTGATCCTGAGCATAATTTGAATAAACATAATGCTGACAATTATTTTACTTTCTATCACTTTAAAATCATCCAAATATAATTGATGTGTCCTTCTACAGTTTTTTTTTTTTTTTTTCACTGTGAATAACAGTCTATAGTTAGTAAGATTGTTAAACAATAATTTGGCTATAGTGCTATAGTGGTCCTGATTATTTTGATCACTGTTGAAATATCAAAATGATCTCTACATTTTCTGTTTGAGATGTGTGGGTCTGTGTGAATACACCATTTACAAATTATTTGCACATACTAATATGCACAGATAAAACATTTATGAATTTCTGAGAGTCAGATATAGGAAAAGTAGACATTGCTAATACATGTGCTTATTCCGAAAATACCATGGTGAAGATTGACTATAAGCAGATCACAAAACTTTTGTTTCTTCCTAAGAGATTTTCAAAGGAGGCCTGCAAAAATTAGTAACATTGAAATAGGAGACAGTGTATACATTGTGGATGATAAAACTCATAATCAAAGTTGCATTTATGTGCTATTTGTATCTTGACTAAGGTTTGTAGTTTAATTTTATTTTTAAAATTGTGATATGGTATGAACAACTGGGTAACATTAAGTCCCTAAGACATTAAAAAGGAGCAAAACAAGATCGTTTTGTAAAAATTAAGCTCTAAGATCATAATATAATATACATGTGAAAAATCACCACAATAGGGCAAAATTGTTCCTGGGTGAGGACTGCCATATTTAGCCTAAATGGAGCAGGTTCAGGTTTCCTGGAATGTGAAGCTTATGTAATTTGGAAGACTTCTTTTCAGAAATAAATGTTACTTTTGATAATTTTATAAAAACATATTACCATGGGGACAGTTTGTTTTGGTTTCTCCCCAGACCTCAGAAAAGACCTGTTCCAGCAAAGAGCTTAAGCTTCTTAGCTTCAGGGTAATTCAACCAGCATCTAGCTGAATGAATGTATGAGCACATCTGAAAAAAGAACAAGTCAATAAAAAAAGGTGGGTCATCCCAGAAATGTTATATCCAGAAGAGTCCCTGAGATAAATATTGACATTGCCTACCCGAACAATGTCTTGGAGAAGAATCATAGCTAAAACATTTGAGTTTTATAAACAAAACTGCCTCTACTGTGAGACAGTCATAGTAGACTACTGTGAGAGGAATCTCTGGTTATTTTATAATCTTACCAGCAAATTATTCCTTATTTTGAAAGCTAGCATTGGACAATCTTCATCCAAGTCATCCCACTCTCTTGCTTCCCAAAGTACCACAACCCATCTAATGCTTATAAGAAGAGGATGTGTAGGCAGAATGAATAGACCATTCTGGTCCCCTCAGCACTTTTTATTTGAAATTAGCAAACAGGTCTAGCAATAACATATTTTAGTGGACCCAAGACTGAACATTACTTGGTTATCTCTCAGAAGGTATTTGGTATTCATATGCTGACTAGAATTCTGCTTTACCGAAGCACACACAGCTGTTTTTCTATCACTTTTTATTTTGTTAGGGATTTTACTAATCTTACAGAGAAAAACAAAGGATTTCTCTAAATTAAGAGATCATGGTTAAAAATTAGGGGAAAATATTAGAAATCAAAGATAAATACCTATTCTCAACACTTTGCATGTACTTTCTTGATTTTCTCTGATAGTATCAAGCATGTTATTTATTAATCTTATTTCACACATTTATACTAGCTCTAATTCTTGAAGCAGTTTCTATAAACCTTTCAGGTAGGAATAATACACTATCTCTAGTTTGCTCTAGGAAGTGTTTTAAAGGTTCCAAGTGCTCCTCCTTGCTGATAAAGTGATGAAAGCAGAAGACATTGAAAGAAGTAAGAATACAAAGCACAAATGTGAAATGGAGCTTTTCTTTAAGTTAAATCACCTCCGAAATGCAGACACTAATGCACATCAGTATTGATCTATTAGTTTTTATTATCCATTTATTGTTGCATTTATTTGTCTCTGTGTTATTTATTGACACCTTTATACTCAGAGGAATCAGATGAAGACTAGACTTTTTATTATGGGGAAGTATACTGTTGTAGAAACAGATAGCAGATTACATAAAAGATGTGCACAATGATAAATTATACATGTATATAATTTGTACTAAAGCATCTTATAGTGCCATGTAAATTATGGAATTAATTTACAGGGTTGAAACCCAATTATAAACTACATACTGTTCAAGAATACAATAAATACCACATGTTGACTATTAAATTATTCATTCCCTTATTTTCAAGTACACAAATATCTCATTATTACATGTCCTTCTTATTAATCACCTCATTTTTAAGTCATGTATCTGTGAAACCCAAGTAAGCCTATAATTAACATTAGTGAAACACCAACAAAACCTGTGGCTTTGAGAAGGAGATAATAATCACGTTATTGATGTAGTTTTACAGCAGAGACTGAAAAGAAAAATTCATTCATCATGACAGAAACTATACAGAGTAGATGTTATGTAATAGTAATTTATAATTTTGGCCATATGCATATTATAATGTTTAGAGTTCCTAGGATCTCTGTTAGTCTGAAAAAATAAAAAAGGGAAAGAAAGAAAGAAACCAAGGGGCTGGTAATTTGGGACAGAAGTTAGAAGTGTGCTTGTTATAACAGAACTTTGCATGTGTTTGTTGTTCTATGCTCAAAGGAACCAGTATTTGTTGCTTTTCTCTGTCATCATATAAGAATGTGTGCACTTTCTTAGCCTCACTCTCTCCAATAGAGGCAGTATGACTATTGTTTTTGGACAGTCTTAATTATTGGTATCTGAGGTGACTTTCCTCAGCCATACTCTTTAGATTATTGTGCTGAGGTTGGGGAAAAACAGCAACAATTAATTTTTAGAATTCAAATTATTTAGAAGTTTTGAATATCCACTCTTTGGTTCGTCAAAAAAGGAGATGCTATTTCACTAAAGTAAAACCCACTTAGAAATAAAGTGGGGATCTTTTATGTGATAAGAAACATCTTAATTAACTAACTCAAAGCATATAAAATGGTAAAAACATATTTTTATGATAATGTCCAATGCATATCCACTAATATAATCTGAATTTAATTGGTGTTGTGATTAAAAGCAGAAGTAGAGTAATGGACACTTAAGTAAGCCAAACTAAAAAATTACAGAGATAGATAGATAATTAGATAGATAGATAATTAGGTTGTTAGATACCACTCTTTTACTGTTAAGATCAGTGTCTTCATACCCATTACTCATTGCATTCCTAGACTATTAAATTGTTCTCCATTTCTATGAAATAAACCTAATGTTTTCTTTAAAATAACATTTAAAAGCAACGCTGTTTCCTTTGTGTGCAAAACTTATATCCTAATACAAAGTTGTAATTTCTTTTATATCATATAGCACTAGCATACTTAGCTAATCATCACTTTGACTTCTGCAACAACCTTCAGAAGTATAATAATTTTATCACATTTAAAATAAATTGTGGGATGAGTAATGATAATTAAATTAATTGAATCTTTCACAAGAAATAAGTAGGGTTCAAATAATTGAGTACAAAGTGATGTTTAGCAGGGTTCACTGTCCCATGTCCTTACATAATGCAAGGATATGGTGAGGTCTTAGGGCTTCAATAAGTTGCTTGGATTGCTCACTTAACAAAGTCTTTACTCCACTGCATCTTGATTGACACAATTAATTGGTTATGGAATTCATCTATAATAATTTTATAATTATAACTGTCTATTTTGAATTCACAGAATAATTCAGGTAAACCTAAACCTGATACTTAGAAATTCATGAATGCACCAGATATTCATTCACAAGGTCTCAAACAGTAAAGTAAAAATTGCAGATTCCAAAAGAACATGTTGGTTCTTATTGTTATTTGTAACAAATTGTATTGTTTACTTACATGATTATGTGCTTAATTTACCTCCTCTCTCCTAGACAATAACATAGAATAATTTCTGAGAAGAGGGTAGTATAAGAAGCAGAACAAAACTTGAGAACAGGGGGAGTCCCTGGGAGGAGAGAGAGATTGAATATAAACCTAAGGTACACATAGATGTTAGCTGAGTAAAAAGGAGAGATACATGCCCATTCCCAAGTCTCCTATACTTTCACTGTTACTGAGGAAAAGAGGCCTTGGTCTTAGAAAATGAGAATTGATGGATCTATGCATTTATGGTTACAAAAATATGTATGTGCTGCTTATGAGAAATATTTAGAAGAAATGGACCATTGTAGACATAATATGAAAGCATAGCAAATACAAAATGTTCCCATGGTAGAATTTACATGCAGTTTATAATTTGAAGTAATAAAGTAACTTTTTGGAAGAGAGATGCTTTGAGGAAGTAGAGAATGGAAAGGAAAAAGGAAAGAAAATCCTAAGAGGGATACCTGGGACAGAAAAATGTCTGGTGATGGGTCTGAATTTTTGTTTGTTTGTTTCCTAAGATAGCAACAAATTTTATTCAGAAAAACATGACAGTGGCATAAGGCATACATACTTTTGCAACACAAAACATTTATTATAAAGTATGTCATTTCCAAATAGTTAAGAAGTGTTTTGTTTTTTGAGAACATCTTGGTAAGGTCACTGTGTTTAATGTCTGCAACCATCTTTATGAAATCATAGAAGTTCATTCTATAGTCAGATTGTATAAGAGTGATCAGACAGTTCCTAAAAAGAGACCTTTTTTATACAATCTGAAAAATGTATGTTTCATTTAGAACCATACTAATACTGGGTAGCTAACATATTCAGCGGAAGTAATTATGAACAACAAACAGATTAGATGTATTACCAAACAAAATCTGAGTTAAAATAGTTAGATAATAAGGAAGGATGTTTTATTTGTCTTATTTTTGCCTGTACTTTCTCAAACTAAAGTGAATTTAATTATTTAAACTTGTCACTGACTATGGCCATTTGCTCTATGCAAATATTTAACATATAGTAATCAGTTTATGAAAAAAGCCAATACAATGTTGTTATTATATAGACTCAAAAATATACATGTATGCAATATGAATAGTTCCATAAAACTACTTTCAAAATTAATAATAACAGGAACAATTTTTGAATAGTCATATGAAGGTAAGATTTCCAATATAGAACAATTGAAAAGGTTATCCAACTAATTTCTACCTTCAAAGATTAATAGTGTCTATTTTTCTCCCAAAGAAAAATTTAAGATTGTATTAAGAAACTTTTCTCTGTTCATATGTGCAATATTTCCATTTCTATGTGCCCATAGAATATTCATTTTTGTGTTTAAATAAGTGACAATCCTCAGATTTTGTATAAGATATTTTCTGGAAAATCAAAACTCTTAATTCACATGATTGATTTTTTAACATTATTAAAAATAACCCTACTGTATTTAATCTAAGTAGCAAATAAATAAGATATGTATTTTTGTTTGTGTCTATTACTCTTGAATATCAATCTGGTGTAATAATAACCTTTTTCATTCAGTGTAAGCTGGCAAAATCATTATATCATATAATTTAAACTGTGTGTTTGAAGACTATGACAAAAATCAAAAGGGGATATTCTTAGAAATACTAATATATTAGTGTTAGAAATGCTCAGGTTTTATTTTAAAATTTGTTCGGAAAGTAAAAAAAAAATATATTATTCTACTTTTTTATTTTGCTAATAACTATCTATGTAACTTTTAAAAGTTCATATTTATAAGTAAAAATTTTAGCACTGTTCTTGCTCTATAACCCATGAAGGAGGACCATAATGAAAGAGAGAAGAAAGAACTTCATGAGCTGGAAAGGGATCATGCAATGTCAAAAACTTAGGAACTGGGAAACAAAGACATAAAGTAAAAGTAAAGTTGCTATTTGTGAGTTTGAGTCAAATCTCAGCAGGATGTTGCTGTCTGAAGCAGAAGCCAACAAGGGCTAAAAAATCAAGAAAGCTATTACAACAGATGTTCCCTGAGCTTATAGCAGACTCCAAAAAGCTCAAGGCTAAAAGTGTAATTGACTCAGATAATGTGACCATGGATTATAAGAAGGATAAGTAATTTGTGGTAAAAAATGAGCATATTTCAAAAGTAAAGCTAACTCTAATTTTCATTTTTTACAAAATCATTTACGTAGCCCACTGTCTACTAGCCTTGAGTCTTCAAATCTTCCATGTGTAAACTGTATTAACATGCAGTTTATTTTTAAGAAAAAACAACTACTTTAATTCTTCTTTACTTTTGGCACTTAATGATGCTCAAGTATAAGGCTGAAAAATACACTCTAACATCAGACTACATGTGACCTTTAATAAAAGCAAACTTCAATAACTTGGTTACTGTTTGTCAGGTTAAATTTGTTTTGTAATTTTCTTCTTACTCAATACAAATAGATCTTTCTCTATAAAAAAAAGTCAGTATATAGAATTGGGAGGAAAAAAAAAGGAAACATGGGTCTGAATCCATGGGGTCAATTTGCTTAACAGATATACTTGGAAGCACCTTCATTTTGTATTTATGTTGCAATCACATTGTTGTTGCGCCTAAGGCAATGATACCACGGGAAAGAAATCGGAGGCAGACTGGGAATGAATGGTTCCTTTATTCTTGCTTCTTCTTCTCTGCTTTCTCTCTCTCTCTCTTCTGTCTTCTCCCCTTCTCTGACACCCCCAGCCTGGTGAAATACTCTATACCCATCAAGCATACACGTGTTACAAGCTCAACTTACAGGTGTGGCACACAGTGACCACGAGCACAGAAAGATTCTTAGTTAATTACATTAAGGTCAGGTGTAAGCAAGTAAATGCCTCCTCTTTGGCTCTCAGCCAGCTGCCATCTTAGCTACTTCCTCATTCAAGGCTCTTACACATTTTCATGTCATTATACATGGGCTTCCTTGGTCTCTGCAGTAGATGTATAATGTGTCATTGCATGTATGTATCAACATTTTCTTTCTTCTCAATGGATGGGTAGAATTTATTGGAATAAAATGTGCTAAAAGTTTTTGCTTGTACAATAGACAAATAATGTTTCCTTTCCCCAAAACTCCATGTCTTAATCCCCAAAATTCATGAATATGTGGTTTTATTTGGTAAATGGACTTGAGATGTGAAAAAATCTAGGAATTAGAGAAGAAGAAATTATTTTGAGTTATTAGGATGAGTCAGGTATAATCTCAAGTTCCTTAAATATAGAAAAGAGAAGCAGAGCAAGAGAGAGTGGGATGTGGAAGCTTTGGGACAGGTACAAGAAAAGGAGTCAGTTAGGGCTAGTGAGAGTAATATTAGTGAGGAAGAATTAATTTGGAAAGGCTCATGTAAGGCAGTATTGAGCGGGGGACAATATTGATGTGGGAGACAACCTTTCTGGCTGTGAATATATAGAAAGACAAAGACCTAGGAGTCCAGGAATGAAGGTAGCCTTTGGAAAATGGAATACACAAGGTTATATGCACCCTCTGAGGGCCTCAGGAGGATAGATATTAATCCAGTGATAATTGCTTCCAACTAAGAACCTGTAGAATTGCAAGATAACAAACCTAGGTTTTATAAGCCAACAATTTGCAATAATTCTTTTTTTTATTGCAGCAACACAAACGATATATTTGCCTCTATTAATGTTTCTGTAGAAACTCATTTCTAAAAGTAGAGTTACTAAAATACAAAAAAATAACATGTTTTAAGTGTTTTGTGAGAGGTGTAAAGGCTGCCCAGTTGAAAAACATATTTTTACAATAAAAACTAATTTCATACATGGCAAAGAGCATTGCCATCTTGTCATGTGTATGCTTTTCTCTTTCAAAAGTTTAAAGGTTAGGCATAATTGTTTATGGTGCCAAGATAATACAATTCATTCTCTCTTTTCTTCTAATGCTCAAAATAATATAAAATCAAGCCAATTGCTCCTCCATGGTTAAAAATAATGGAGATACAAACACTTTAGTAAAATGTGCAAAGAAAGCTATATATTAATTTTCAATAAGTAAAATAAAACTTACTCCATTTCCAGTAATACATCAAAGGAACAGTTTACAGTACACAAATCTCATGCTAGACTGTGTAGTGACTGTGTATAATCTACTCAATTAAAGGTTTGTACTTGAAATAAACTTACCTTGACTGGTCAATAGTACCTTGGGTAATTTTTTAATGCCAATGTGTCTAGAATACAGAGAAAAAAATCAATCCAATTTCAAAGTCCATGAAATAATTGAAAAATTTAAAAACAATCAGTTTCAATCCATGATATATGATACATTTTATTTATTTTAAATAAGAAGATATTAATTTTTCTGACAGTCTTTCAATCATTTTCCTTTTATAGCTACATACTCACATATACATATATGTATTAAATAATATATGGTCTTAATCCTAACCCTTGGTTAATTTTAGCTTTAGAAAATATGATGAAGATACTAATATTTTTCTTTGGCATCATCTTATCTTGGTCTAGTTTTTCCTTTTCCTAAAATGCATAGTCTCCTTAGATGAATGGAGATTGCAAATTTGCATTCCCCATCTCTGCCAAGTGTATAATCCCTCTTGTACATTCTTCACTATCCCATTAAAATTTGCATTCCTGTATGATAGCCCTGGAGGTCTTTTCTGGAAGACAAATTAAATTAATAATTGACAATGATTTTTAACATATTATTTCCGTGTTACAAACATTTTCATTTTAACACTGATATCCAAAGGCGATGCTCTTCCTCAAAGCAATGTATTTGACAGTGATATTCTCAGACACCAGGAGAGGGAGTTGTTTGTTTTGTTGGTAAAGCAACCTGTTGGAAGCTCACTAATCAAGCCAGATATCCTTTGTCTTTAGTATCTGTCAACTCATATGCTGACCAAAAGAATGGGGCTCGAAATGAAATTTAGTTTTACAGAACATGATTGCATGATTGCAAAGGGCCACGACATGTACCATATAGCTTCTCCTGGATGGACTTAATTTTAGAACAGAAGCAAATAAGTGTTTCTGAACACTTAATGATGTTCTTTCACACATTTGTATTTAGTCATTGTTGAGACTCAAGAATATATTTTAAAATAGCAATGTAAAATGTACCCATGAATATAGTTTATTTTTGGAGTAAGATAATCAGTTTGAATGTTTAGTCTTTTACTGTCCGCCATAGTGCCACAAGCTCCCTAAGTCTGTAAATGTTAATAATAGCAGTATAGAAAATATCATGTTATTTTCACAGTGAATTGAAAAAAACCTCCTTCTAGGAAGTTGTGCAGTAAATCAATTGTCAAGTCGTGTTTTCTACCAGCACATCTAGCTGTATACTACAAATGAAAAAGCCTGAAGACTGTCTGATGGCTAAAGCTTTCAATCTCAATTCTGATCTTGTCCCTGAACCTAGGGCTTACTGAGAAACGATATGTTTCCCAAAGATATATCAGAGAACACCATAACTACTATGACACTTTATGGGTGGTATAATCATCTCCCTAAACCAAACCTCTGAAAATTTGGTTGGGGGCAGAATGAATGATCTCTATCAAAACAGCAGCTGAATGTCATGGATTTTGCTTTTGGGTATTATTTTTAAGTCTAGGAATTGTTTTGCCTACACTCCTCATATGAGCTACAGGGCCTGTGGTTTAATTGCAAATTTGATTTTTCTATCACTGAAAGCAGTATACATTATTTGAGTCACATAGTTATATTAAGGACACCATGTATGTTCAACATCTCTTTGTATTTCTGATGTGGAAAATGACTTCTTGATAATGTATATTCTGAGCTCTTTCTGACATTCCAAAACTAGAATTTTTATTCATTATTAAAAGACATTTATACATCAGTCTGTGATTTTCAACAGCTCTATAGGAGTTTTTCTTAATACAGTATTGTGTGTGTGAAATCATGTCAAAAAACATCTCCTGGAATATAGTTGAGTATATTCCTTCAAACTAGACCCAACAAGCTGGGTGTGGTGGCACATGCCAGTAATCCTAGCAGATCTGGCGACTGAGACAGGAAGATTGCAAGTTCAAGTCCTGCCTGGCAATGTAGCAAGACCATGTCTCAAAATTTAAAAATGTAATAAGACCAGGGATGTAACTTAATGGTAAATCACCCATGGTACCACAAAAATATATAAACTAAACTAGACCTGACAAAAATAAAAATACCATGTAACTAGATCACTGCAAATTTTAAATAAGAATTAAAATAAAATGGGATCTTTGTGTTTGATTATTTCCTCAAAAATAAACAACCTAAAAATTCTTTTAACAATAATTAAAAAGGCAAAGAAATTTCTACTATGAATTTCTGATGAAATGGGTGTGAAGATAAAAGCAGAATGAATTTCTAGAATGAACAGAATGCACTTGTGGCATACTGAGGAGACCATATTAAACTTTATATTTTAAGTGTTACACTGGTTGGCAATTCGATATATAGTGATATACTCAGGAAGTATTCAATAAATGTTAATTAATAGCAATTAGATACAATCCTGCCAAACATCCTCCTTGTACACAAAAGATAAGTGAGTGACCTGGGCAGAGACAGGAACATGTTTCTTTTCCATTGCTGCTAATTTGTCATCCTTATAATCTTGATAATCTCTCTGGGTTATTTCCACTGATGAGTTAATTAATTAATGTTTATTATCTGAGTTTAGCAAAAGAGCCTATGTAATCTCATTTATCCTGCGTTGATCAGCATGAATGGATAAAAGTGTGAGCGTTCCTGGGCAAGTGTGGAGTGAATTAAGCACTGCCTAAGTAAAGACAAGTTCATTTTAAATGGCCAGTACTTGAGGGTTTCTGTAGCTTAATAGCTGACTTATATGTTGCTTTTGTGTGGGTGTTTGTCACTTGTTTTTTTTTTTTTTAAGTGTTTCATCATTATTGTGTCTCCTCCTTCAACACAGTGAAATAAGTCAAGAACATAAATATTTAGATTACACAGCCTTGTCAAATATTACTCTGTCATTCTCAAAATTACGAATGAAATGAAAATGACCAACCTTACTCTACTTTAAACAGCAACTACTTAGGTTCCTGGAATATGTTATGGCTATGTGTTTTATTTGAATGCCAAATATTACCATGCTAAGTTGACTCCTTTCATTTCAATGGTATATTCCATGTTTGAAGGGGGATGTTGCTAAGATTAAAATAATAGTCGGGAAAAGATTTTTCAAGGAACCTCAACCCATATTAATTTGAAAAATTACTTATTGTGATGTATCTTTACCTTTGACTCAAAGAATTGACCCAACCCCTGTGATCATGTATGCCTTCCAAATGGCTTAGGACACCAAGCCCAACACATGTGGGCTGAAGCCCACACAGTACTGAAGTATGGGAAAATCCAGGACAGAGATAGCTGCTCTTTAATGGCTAATATTCTTGTCTTAGTGGGCATTTCATAACTGCCTCTTTCTAGTCCTTGACTTGGCAGATACATTTCTATTTTCTTAATTCTTCCTATTTCAATTCTGGTTTTCAAAGTTTTTATTGACCAAAAGGTAAAACTGATGACTGGTCTCTTGTCATTCCTAGGTACACCCCAAATGTCACAGTCACAACTTCTCATCTGTTTCTAATAGGGACATTTGCTTTATAAATGGCTTCAAAAATATGTACTTTAAATAAAAATAATTGCTAATTATTATGCTACTACCATTGCTGTGGCTTATTTTGGTAATCATTTCACAGTTGCTGCTATACTAAAAATAAATTGTAGAATCAAAGTGCTTCTTTATTCTATTATGTGGAAGAAAAAGTGTTTCTGAGAGGTTAAGGAACTTGTCCAAACTTGCACAGCTACTAAGTGATAGAGTATGAATTTGAACCAGGGTCAGGCTAGCTCCAAACCTTGAAGACAGAGTATCATTTTACAGCATATTATCTTTGTATTCCTGTCACCCAACATAACACATCCTATGTGTGTGTTTTTGAAGCTGACAATGATGTTGCCACTAAGTTTCATGGCCTTGTTTTAAGCCTAGGTTTCTAAGCATTTTTAAATTAAATTATTTCCTCTAAAGAGTATCTCTCACATTCAGATACATACTCTAATTTTCATGTTTTAGCTCAGCAATAATTAATGGCTTCTCATTTGCATAATATTAGCTGTCTTTTGGCCCCCAGTGTGCTTCTTATTCTTCCCCAATCAAAGTATTTCATTACAACCACTTGAGTTGTGATCAATAGCTGATGAATAACTTCAAAGGAAATTGTCTACAATCAGATGTGTATTGGGCCAAGAAAAAGTAGCCATGAGATAAAGGGCTTTTCCTTTCAATAAAGAACAATTGAATCTATTTATGACATGTAAAATTAAGTTTCCTAACGTCATCTTATATTCCTGATCATATATGTGGTTTGTATCCCCAGTTTGAATTTGTCACCTAGTTTTATGATATATCATTTTCTCTATCATTAACATATACTTCACTTATAATTCCATATTTCTCTGTGTGGAAAGAAGAGTGAAAACTGCGTTTTGGATATTATATCTTTGTGTAATATATTCTCACAGTAAAAAAAAAGGCTTGTTTGCTTGTGAAGTTTTTGAATATATAAGAAACATAAATTTGTTTATGGAAAATACCATCCATTACACCAGTTCTTATGTACTTTCAAGGTTGTCTTACTGAAATAGATGAGGTAAACTTTTTTAAGGTGTGATGGGGGATTGAGCGATTTGTTGTTTTCCTCTAGTCATTGTATAATTTAGGAGGAAGTCAGCCTAAGCAACAAGCATGTTGAATCAACATACAGTTAAGCTTGGAGAAATGTGTTAGTATTCAAATGTGATTAATGCTGGCATAGAGAACAGTCTTTCCCATGTCACCTATAAACATTACTACAGTAACAGCAGTTTATGTGCTACATGTTTTGTCTTTGTTCTGCATTTTAGAAAATAATGTCCTGGCATGAACAGGTGCTGTGTACAATATTCCAAAGAATTATTTCAAATTTCCTTACTTATTTTTATGAACAAAAGGACCTGAGTTATCTCTTTTATAAAATGTCTGTATTATAAGTGAAGACTGTAAATTTAACCCATCATAACCACTTGTGATATAGGTATTTATTTCATTAGAGAAAAGACATATTTTATAGCCCCAGTTTTTATGGGACAATAAAAATAAAAATAATTTGCAAATTCAATTAATCATCTGTATATAAGCATTTGTGAACACAGTTTGGTATAAAAAATAAAATAATAATGTATTTAGAATTAGAAATACTGTTCATTGTACTAACACTTCAATACTAATGTGGTATTTAGTCAGATTAAAAATATATATTTTAAGAGACTCTATAATAGAGCAAAATGAATAAGTCTGGTGCATTATGCCACTTGCATTTTCTAAACAGGCATCTAGAGAATTATTTCTCTAGAACATGTTTCTATACGACTCATCTACCATAATGAAAATGTGAATTTACTTTCTTGTGCTAAAAGTTACATTCATCGGTTCTTTTATCTTTCATGACATCAATTCCATTGTCATGATCCTGTCTTGTTATATTGTAATAATTTTCTATAATTTATAAATGAATTGAAAATCTTCTTTGCCTCTCTTCCCTGTCAACTTTTTCATTTACTTTAGTTTCCTCAAGTGCCAACAGCTTACCTTATTGCCATTTTTTCACTTTACATTTAGAAAAGGATAAATCCAGTGAAATTTGCTTTTATTTAGACTCTTAATAAAACATGAATGATCTCTGTAAGGCAAAAATGTTACAGAAAGAAAACATCTCTAAGAAATATCTCATATTGTGGTTCATATAAGCTTAGCCTCAGGCAACTAAACTGTCTGTCACCAATATGACATCGATCTCTGCTTTAACTAAAGTGAAGGCATGTTCCCAAATTGAAGCAATATTTTTAAATGTATAATAGTTTTATCCATAATTGAACATATCAAATTTCATTTCATAAACAAGCATTTTTTTAAAAAATCAAGGTTTGTATATATTCCAGTTTTGTTTTTGTGTGTTATATGTCTGAGTTTACAAATATAAAACTTAGAAACAATGATTTTTTAACTTCATATCATAGTAGACTAACTGGAATAAAGCATTTTTAGTACAGTATTTTTAAAGGAAAGAATAGTCAAGCCACACATATTTATTTTGATCAATTTTTATTCTTTATGGACTGAATATCAATTAATGAAAATGACCAGAAAGATTTTAATGAAATATAATTTTTTCTTAATTTTGAATAATTTGTTTGTCTGTTGCATCTATAGAGACTATATTGAGGAAATAAATATTCTCTTAATCACATCTACTCTTCTGAACCCAGAGGTGAGCAACATCATCAGAATTAAATATGAATCTTTGAATACTTTGATACAAAACTTGATCTAACCTAATATATGACTATTATCTATTATGTCAATTATTAAAGTCCTTCTACTCTGCACAATTAATTATATAAACAAAGAGTATATAATCCATTCTGCTAATGCAGAGCCAAAGCCAACTATGGTACTACTAATAGAAGCTAATTAGAGGGAAAAGCAATTCCTAGAAGATACACTGGTTCAACTATAGGGATTGAAGATAATTATGGGTATTCAATGGAAGTATCAATGATAATACTATGCATTACACAAAAATACCCGTTTTAATCAGCCTTTTGCTGCTGTGACTAAAAGACTTGACCAGAACAACTGTAGAGGAGGAAAAGTTTATGTGGGCTCATGTTTTCATAGGCCTCAATCCATGGACAGCCAGCTCCAATCCCTGGGACTCAAGGTAAGGCAGAACATCATGGAGGGAAGTGGCTCACATGATGATCAGGCAGGAGAGAGGGAGAGACTCTACTTGCAGATACAAAATATATATCCCAAAGATATGATCCCAATGTCCACCTTCTCTAGCCACACCCTACAAGCCTTCAGTTACCACTCAGTTAATCCCTATCAATCAGGGGATTAATTCACTGATTGGGTTAAGATTCTCACAACCTAATCATTTCTTCTCTGAACCTTTTTGCATTGTCTCACATGTGAGGTTTATGAGGGACACCATATATCTAAAACAGAAGAATACCCAACTGAAATATTAAAATCCTGGGTCATCTACACTGCTATTTGTTTCAGGACTTTTTAGTAGCAAGAATAACTTAGGAGTTTTAATTTATATTCAATGTGCAACTTCATTGTTTATTACAAATTTACCCTAGAAAACATACACACATTTATATATCCATGTATATGCATATATCTTCAGTATTTTAATTTTCAAAACTGACTTTTTTCTATCACTAAAACTAAGTCTCATTCTATTGTGATGGTGGCACTATTAGAGATAGAAACATTCAAATGAAATTAAAATGCCATACATTTCAATTTGATGGTCTCCCTTGGAATAGTGGAAACTTTTTCAATATCAGTTTGAATGTTTTTAGTCCATATTTGCCTTACTCACATTACATTTTCATAGCTATTTTCCAACTTTATTGACATATACCTGATAAATAAAAATTATAAATTATACACATTGTGAAATGATTACCAAAACCATGCTAATTAATATATTCTTTACCTTGGTGAATATGTGCTTGTGTGCTTACATGTAGTGAGAACACTTATGACCACCACTCTTTAACAAATTTCACATATACATATACGGTTATTAACATGCTGCACATTAGAGATTCCAGAACTTACTCATCTCACATGACATCTCCTTTGTGCTCTTTGACCAGCATCACTGTGTGTCCCTTTTCTGCCAGCTACTGGTAAGCATCATCCTATGCTCTGCTGTTATGTCTCTAACTTTTTAATAAAATTTCCACATATACGTACACTTTCTAAAACTCAAAGTCTGTGTTCTGAAGGGCTTATTGTGTAAATTTTCTTTCAAACCTCTTTAGTGTTAGATATTTTAGTGCTAAAATTTATTTTAAATATCTTCAGTGCTTCACAATTTTCACATTTCCCTTCTGCAAAATGTTTTCTCTTTCTTGAGTGAACTCATTTCTCAAAGGAAGTACTTATTGAAGCACATCATGAAAATTTAACTCTCTTTATATTACTAAGCTTTGTATAAATCCATGTTTCCTTTGTTGCTATTTGAAAATGAAACTGACTACATTTAAGAGGAAGAAGAAATGAGGTTGCTCTTTAGGCTGCTCACATTCCCGGTAAAGGTCATTGTCTTCAGAATTAGACTTGGGTACTTGGATTTTTCCCAGACTCCTGAATTTGAGAAAGTTAGTCATTTTGATAGAGCAGTTTTATTGCCTTAAAAAAAGTAATAAAAAACACCTGCATCTCAGGAAAAGACATTACTGGGATTAAATTAGAAATATGCATGAAATTCTGCATAGTTAACCAGGATTAATGAAAATTTCTGCTACTTCCTTTGCTATATTATTATGATGATGATATAACACAATATCAGAGAAATAAAATTCAGCTTATAAATGCCTAGAAAATTATTTTATTACTGGAAAAAACATAAACAAAACCAAACAGTAGCAGTAACAATAAGCAATACCAATTTCCATTGTTGCTGAAGCCTTATGAACCTGCTCTTAAATGAACATGCATTTATTCTAAACATAAATAAATAGCCAGCTCCAGCAAAAAGACAATCCTGGTAATTATATATTGCCTGGTTACTTAATTTCTGATGAACTAATCTAAAAATACTGGGTAGCATGAGCACTGACAATATATTATGCATATTATCTATTTGTGTACATACCTATATACATATACATTATTGTTTTACCCAATATTCTCACAATAATTTGAGGGCAACGAACATGTGGCACAGTGTATAAGAAGAGACTCATTGAGTCTGATGCTCTTCTTCATTTCAATATATCTGATGATTCCAAATATACTTGTCATTTTGATGCAGGTTATAAAATACAACTCTAATTTTTGCTATTAGTGTCTATATTTGTTTATTCCAGAGAAAACATAACATAAAAACACACATTCTATGAAAAATACAAAATATTTATGTCAAGAGAAAAGGACATCAATTTAATTTACTATATCACTAAAAATATGAAATTTTTTTTAGTATTTCTTTTTTTTAAATAATTTTTAATGTGTACAACTCACATACAACTGTTTGTATACAAAGTATATTCGTACAATTCAGGTCTTCAATCATGCATTTAGGAAAATGATATCCGTCTCATTCAACCACCTTTTCTTTTTTTTTTTTTCTTTTCTCCCCCTCCCTCTCCCCTTGCTCCCCCCCTTACCCTCCCTTCCCTTTAGAATGAAATATGTTTTTTTTAATTAAATTTTCTACAAGGAGGATTTCAAACATAAGAAATGATAGAAAAAATTACTAATGTGTGAAGATTATTTCCATTTTATGTGCATTTTTATATAGTTGCATGAGAATCTTGCTGTATATAAGAAATGGCTTCCTTGTTGGGGTAGGGCAACACATTTGCCAATTCAACACTTTTGACAGAACAAATAAGTTTGCTTTTCAAAGTCTCATCTTGATTTATAAAGAACACATAATTTTTTTTTCCTTTTGTTGAACTTCAGATTAATCAACCCAGTGTTTTTTGTCTGGATTTTGAATGTTTCTCCCTGTTTCTCCCTCAACTGTAATTACTCACTGGGTATCCTAGCAGTCCTTTGAGAGCTTTCAGTAAAACAATACAGAAGTTGTGGGTAAGGTGTTCTGACTGCTGTTGCATTCCAGTTCATCCTTCTCATAACCTTTTAAAAGCTTAGAATCCCATGTTTTATCAATGGCTTATATTAGTTTTAATTGCAATTATGTCCTAAGAAGGCTTGTAAAATTAAAGAAAGAAGGGAACAGAGTGACACCAGTCTTTTCCTCAGGACCTCTTGTCAGCTTCTGTCTCATTATGTTAACAATCTGCCAAGAGAATGGAGTCAGATCTTGAGAGCAGACTAGATTGATTTACTTTACAGGCCTTTCTATCCAGCCTAATTATTGCATTACAAATAGCAATTCTTTCACCCTATGAAGAGCACTTTGATTAGTGTCTGCAATACAGGTGCTGGGGTCTGCTACAGTAGGTGCATGTTAACTAGCTCCTGCATCACAGTCCGAGAGCTCTAATGACACAGGAGCAGGAACACAAGCCTTGTTGTGCATATTTCTGAGGTCTGTATGTTACCATGTTTGGAATTGTTATAGACAATGCTGTACCATATTTTTACTATTAGATAACAATAGACCTACTATATAGCAGTGTTCATTTAATAAAAATCATCAACCTAACATGGCCCCTCACTATAAACATTACATTTCAGATGTGGATAACTATTTTAAATATTATTCTAGAGAACAGTGAGTATAGCATTTCTGGTCAGGAATTGTAATTGTCTTATGTATTAGCTTTTCTGTGGTTGCCATAACAAATTACCACAAGTTGGGTGTCTTAAATAGCAGAATTTATTCTCTCACAGTTCCAAGGCCAGACCTCCAAAAGGAAGTTGTCTGCAGGGTCTAACTTCTTTAGAAAGCTTTAGGGAGAGAATCCCTTTCATGTCTTGGACCAGTTTCTGGTGGCTATAGCAATCATTGGTGTTCCTTGAATTGTGGTGACATCACTCCAATCTGTTTCCATCTTCACATTGTCTTTCTTTCTATGTATCTCTCCTCTATGTGTCTCTTATAAGAATTGTCATCATTGGATTGAGGGACCATCTGGATATTCCTTATCTGAAGATACTTTTTTACATCTGCAAAGACACTCTTTCCTATAGGTCCCACCTGCAGTTTCAGGAGAAAAATATACAGTCATACCAATTTTGGAATCACCATCCAACTCACCATATCTGGATATTTCAGTTGCCAGTGTGTATTTAGTGTTTTGTCACATATTCCCTAGCCATCAAACAATTATTTCTCTCATATTAACTGAAAACTCATCCTAAAATGGAAATTGTTTCAAGAGTGGGCTTGTGAGAAAGTGGTACAAATCACTTAAAATCAGGTAAAGTATTTTCCTTTATCAAGGAGGTATTTTAAACATGAAAGAGGTAGCACTAGACCTATATGAAATAAAGGTAATAGAGCTGGGTGTGGTGGCACATAAATTTAATATCAGCAATATGGGAGGTTGAGTCAGGAGGATCACATATTTGAGGCCAACCTCAGCAACTTAAAGAGGCCCTAAGCAACTTAGCAAGAACCTATCTCAAAATTTTTAAAAAAAGGAGCTGGGATATGGCTCAGTGGTAAAGTGCCCCTGGGTGTAATTTCCAATACCCAAAAAAAAAAAAAAAAAAAAAGTCAAAAAGTCATAAACTGCTTAAAAATTAAAGAAAATTCACGTACTTAAATATCACTAAGTATATTCACATTGTTGTCCAAATATCACTAACATCTACCTCCCATACTTTTCATTTCTCCCTCTCCTGCGCACCTGGCAACAATCATTCTATTTTCTGTTTCTATGAATTTTACTATTCTAGGTACATGCTACTAGTGGAATCATACAATGTTTTCCCTTTTGTGTTTGGATTATTTTATTTAACATGGTATTTTCAAGGATAATTCATATTAGGGCATGCATCAGAACTTTTGAGGCTGGATAAAATACCATTGTTTGTATATATCACATTGTGTTTACCTTCATCTGTAGATGGACATTAAGATTGTTTCCATCTTTTGGCTCACATAAATAAATGCTTCTATGAGCATTGGCGTATAAATATCTGTTCAAGTCCCTTCTTCCAGTTCTTTTGGGTACATACCCATAGGTGGAACAGCTGAATATAGTAATTATAGTTTGTCTGAGAATCACCATATTGTGAAAATATTTTTCATAGTTATGACTGGGGGTAATAATACTATTGGCATCTGGAGGGTAGAATCCAGGAATTCTACTAAACATCCCACAATATCTTCCCTCACAAGCCAAGTACTATCTGCTTTCAAATGTCCATACTGACTCTGCTAAGAAAATTTTCCTTATAGAAATTTTGAATTAAAGATGATCTTGGTGCTATTATTTTAAATATTTCAAAAATTTTCATAAAATTATGAAATATTGCATCATAGGTTTGTAAATAATGCTGCAACAGTAGGATATTTTAGGATACAATTTCTCTTTAACAAGGCGAAAGACCATCACTTTTCTCTCCTATTTTTCTACTCAACAATATTGATGTAAGGGGTGGACGGTGAAGAATTACTGCTCAACTGCATTATGTTCCTCAGGGCCTTTTGAGTGGTAGGGAGGTGAAGAGGGGTAAATTTCAGAAAACAATTTGTGAGATAATGTAGAAGAACTGCTAATATTAATCTCTTAAAATCATTGTTGAATTGCAATTTCTAAAAACATAGTTTAAAACCATCTAGTTCTCTCTTATTTAATGAACACATTTCTAAAAGACAAGCACATCTGGGGCCTTCAAAATCTTGAAGGAAAAGTTCAACAACCAACGATTAGAAGAAAAACTATCTAAAAAATAATAATTTAAAATCTGTTTTGGCAATGGAATTTTAGAACTAGAAGAAACTTGAAATTGTAGACAGTCTATCCATGCATGGAACCTTATAGTTTCACTCTAAAGAAACTAGTATTAAAGGAGATTAAATAGCATCACCAAAACTCATCCAGATAAGGAGTGATGGAGCCAAGAGGGAAACTATTCTATTTGTAAAAATTCATTTTATTTTACTACCATACTAACATCCCTAGTTCACCCTTCATTTTATAAATTTACAAACCTGAGACTCAAGGTTTGATGTTGCAAAAGTTATCAAGAATATCAGGACTAAGCCCTACATCAAGTCTAGGTTCTGATTCAGTCTATGAATCATTAGAATCTTGGTGATCTACTGAGAGATAGAAGCTTACTGGCAGCTCTTAGCCACAGAGGGCATACCTGTCTGGATGATTAGTAAAAATTTCTTCTTTATTTTAAAAAATGGAGGTTTCCTTCAGATTATTTAGTTTACAAATTAGGGGCAAAATAATGTGACTTCAAATATCTGACTACAGAAGAGTAAAGTTACATAGTTGAAGGAGCCCTAATTAGGAAGGGCTGTTGCAGCTAGCTGGAAGCCATAAGTTCCACCTGATATGTATGTGACGCACCTGTAGGCACCCGCAAAGCTGAAGGTATATAACCGGGTGAAAGCGGTCCGAGTTAGGAGAACGGAGAATTCATTCAGTCAGTCGTGCAGTCACTTGGTCGGTCAGAAGAAGAGTTCGGGTCGGAGAAGAAAAGAATCAGAGCGGCCAGAACGTAGGCAGAGCGGTTACAGAAGAGAAACCAGATAGAAGTAATGGCTGGTCAGAGTTAGGCCAAGGCTCCCGAGGAAGAAAGAAGAAAGAAGAAAGAAGCTCTAAAAAATAATCTTTCTCTAAGCTAAGCTCTCTCTATCTTTCTTTCTCTCTCTCTAAGCTAAGCTATCTTTCTTTCTCTCTCTCTAAGCTAAGAAGACAAGAAGAAAAGCTCTCTCTAATCTTTCTCTCTAAAAATCTTTCTTTCCCTCTCTAAGCTCTAAGAAAGTAGAAGTAAAAGTAGTAATAGCTTTACTCTGCCTCCGAGTTTTCCTCCCGCGGCGCTATGGCTGGCCATGACAGGCAGCTTACACATAGTGTATTCTCATCAAAATTGCTTCACAGTTTTGCTATTGGAAAGTCAGTTATGTTGCCAAACAATGGTATTGGTTTGTGTAGACATGGAGTCAGATAGATAGACAGAATATATATGTGTAAGGGAGTATGTATATATTTATATGTGTGTAATATAGAAGACCTGGTGAAAGAACAAACCATAATGTTTCATTATAGAAAGTTTAGGGAATTTTTATTTTGCTTGAAATTGCTATAGATATGGAAATTATTTTAGGATGGTTTCCTTACATTTTTCTAAAATACACATAGCTGCACAAAGAAAATTGCAGATTAATATTTAGCTATTTATCTTATAACAAAGATTGAAATAATTATCAGAAGAGTACATTAATGATTACTGAAATATTGACTTGTTGTAACATAATGAAGTTTCTGCACTCATTAATTTAGTGCAATTGAAAACTATTTTCCCTCTCTTCAGTGTTGTACAGTCTCAGAAAAATGATTTTTAAGAAATCTGTCATATTCACATATCACCTGTAGCATAGTACTAATCACCAATGAATTTTAATCACCATTAATGTTCTGCTTTCAAATCGCCAAATATAATTCATGAGTTTACATGGTTTTCAACATAATAAAGATTTTTCAAAATCCAAGATAGATAACTATCTGAATCTATTATAGTTCTTCATCACTTTCATGTTTTCTGAGTCATGATAAATGCAATAATAATGCATGATAATTCAAAGAAAATTATGTACTGAGCGCTTTTCACATTTATTCTCATAGTATAAAAGATAGCATCAATTATTTATCCACTTGTAAAAATATTAAAGTGGCCATGAGAATATAATACTAAACATTACCTCATAATTAAGCTAATATCACGACTATGTATAGTCTCACATTCAAGCTCAGTTAAGGACATTCATACTAATGTTGTTTTTTTTTCTGTATTATTCTGTATTAAAATCAATTAAGAAAATATTTTATGAAGTTGAACTTAAAAAAGTACTTGTTTTGGTCAGGATCCAGTTAGGAAAACAGAAATTATATTTGTTAATTTAATAGTTTTTAATATACAAATATGGCTAAAGAGATATTGGAAGATTTAAAAACAGACTTACTGAAGGACCATTGAAAGTGTAACTGCTGAAAACAGTTACACTCCTTAGGGATTGGGGCACAGAGAGGAGGTTATCAGGACCTGGAAGCTTGCAAATATTACCCTATTGAGCTGAGAGAAGATGTCAGAAGAAGAGGTCTGCCTAGCAATTGTTGATATCAAGAACTTGTAAGTCATGTTTTATAAAGATAAAATCCAGACCCCAGAAGTTCAGATGAGAGGCCCGTGGAGTTAGAATCCTAAACAGTGATGTAAATAGCATATTATGAAATATGATGGGTGTAGAAATGTAAAAAAAGGCTACATTCCAGAAAGAACCACAACTAGAACCAACAACCACGATCTTCATGAAGTATCATCCCTTGGGTGATGCTGTCAAGAGCTGATAGGGGCATCTTTCCTCCAAGGTATGGGTTCTGTTGCCCTAGTACCCTTTTACATGCACCAGAAGCAGACACCACCTCCTATCTTGTACAATCTAGGAGTGGGCAAAAGAATATGCATTGGCACAGTGCATTTTTTTGTATTCTAAAGAAGAAACTAGAACAATTTGGATTGTAGTAGCAGAGCGTAATAGCCAACACAATATCCAAAACTAAAGTGTACCTAAAAATCATTATAGAAAGAAGAAACATAATGATGTTTATATTGGCCTAAACTACAGTCACATCATATGGATCAATATTTTTGAGCTTTTTAAAATAACCTGTCTTGCCTGGCGTGGTGGCACATGCCTGTAATCCCAGCGGCTCTGTGGGCTGAGGCAGGAGGATTGGGAGTTCAAAGCCAGCCTCAGCAATTTAGAGAGGCATTTAGCAACTCAGCAAGACCCTGTCTCTAAATAAAATATAAAAAAGGGCTGGGGAAGTGGCTGAGTGGTTGAGCACCCCTGGGTTAAATCCTTAGTACCAAAAATAAAGAAATAAGTAACCTGTCTTGAGGACATGAACCAGTCAGAAACATTAAAAGTGCTATAAAAGCCGGGCGCGGTGGCGCAGGTCTTTTTGAATGTTCATTCTTGGAAGCAACTCAGTGAACTAAATAAAAAAAATTAAAAAAAAAGTGCTATATAAACTAATTATAACCATAATTAGTTACTAATTCTCAGATTTAGTAAAATCAACTTATCTTTCTTATCAAATTTTAAATTGGATTCAATATAACTCAATTTGTGATTAAAATATTTATATAAATGATGAACATGTAATCTTTATGAAATGCTCAGATACTTATTTCAGTAAATATTAATTGACCACCAATAATGTGAATGACATGGTGTAAAGTGTTGGACATGCAACTATATATGACAAATAACTGATAAAATAGGCAACCTTCTAAAATCTATTATGTAGTTTTTATTTTCAACTTGGTTATTTAACTTTCACTCAAATATCTCAAAAATATTTGATTAACTATTTTTTAGCATGTAGCAATCATAAACTTTTTACAATGATTTATATTTCTACATGGGCCATATTTTTAACCTACCGGTGCATTTGTGTGAGAGTAACTACAAATTAATGCCTGACATTACCTGAGGATGTCCCTGATGCAATCAATATAAGCCAAAATACTCTCTTGAGGAGTAAATGCGACTTCAGTTGTGTGATAATGTTTTTCCTTTAACTGACCTTATAAATTAACTTGCCTCCAACACACTCAGTTGTTCTCTGATATTTTAGTTTAGGTTGATTATCTGACAGCGCCTTAGGCCAATACTGTGCACAGCTACCATTAACAAGGTGTTTATGCTTTGGATAATGCATTTCTTGAAATCACATTATATACAAGATTTTATTACAGACATCCATTACAGAAATTCAGATGAGATCCTTTCAGCTTTGAGGTACACTGTCACCCATAGATGACTTTTTACATTTATAGAATACTTTCAAGTGATGGTATAAGAGCATTTTGAAAACAACAGGACATTAACTAGTTTTGTAGCTATGATATTTCTATGGGAATAACCTATACTTTAACCCAGCAGGATTGCCAAAATGCCACCTACAAAATCAACTTTCATTTCTTTTTAATTTCCTGTGAATTTGAACCTTCTTGTGAGGTAATGTGCGGCTAGAGATGTGTCAATGTGCGCTACTGTCTCTTTTGAAAGTGATAACAGGAACACTGCCATTTGGCATAAAAACATGTCTTACAGATAAAAGATCAATTTCCTAGCTACCACTTCCACTTCTTGTTACTGTTATTAAGATTAATTAACTAGACCCACCTCATAACATTTGTCTTTTATCATGTAGAAAGACATATTACCTATTTCTGTTGAGAAGGACCCAGTTTGGCCCAGTGGTATGTAATTGGTAAAAACATAAAGCCTTATAAAACAATTTTATTTGCTAATAGAAAAATAGCTGGGCAAATTCTAAGATATTTGGATATATAAACAATTGGAAAATTACATATAGAATGGAATCTTAGCAAACATACTGACATTTTTAATGAAAAATAATAGATGTGATGAAATCCTGCATTTACAACTGCTTACAAACCCTTTTACTTTCTATTATTCTTTGAGTTCTGTAAGGATTTCTGAAATTTAATTTTTTTAGTATAATAATATAAAAAGTTTACTAACAGTAAAATTTAAGAAATGATTTGTAACTAATGGCCATTTGAATGGATATTGGCAATCTTGAAATTGTTCAAAAGCAATGAAAATAAATATAATAAAACATCTTTGTCTTATAAGCAGAAAAATGTTGTCATTCCCATTATAGATGAGGAAATTATTATGTTCAAATATTGCATTTTGATGAGATGATATGGTTATCAACAGAGCCTGGATTAAAATTCATGCCTCCTGCCATATGGATAAGAGCATCTTCAATAGTATATTACTCTGAATCTCCTCTAAACTTTAAATCAATCCATCACAGAAAGCTTGAGGTTTTTGAATTTTTCTATCATGTGTTATTGGTCCCATCAATTGTATCATTGTTTTCCATTTAGTGTCTCATCTTGTAGGCATTTCTACCTAAATAATGTACATTTATTCTCTGTTTATATCACCAAGTGTACTTGGTACAGTACAGTGTCATGTTGGTAGCTATCTGATGATAGATTTGGGTACAATTTCACTATTTTTGATGAGAGGCCATATATAGTTGTTTCCTTGGTACATCTCCAAATAACAGTACCCTGAATATGATATTTTAAAACAAACAATAAAGGTAATTCTAAATATAATGGAGTCATATCTAATATTTGTTAATATTGTTATGCCATAATTAAAGTTAGCTTTAAAATCTTATGATATCTTCAGTTGAATCAGATTAAATGGATTCAACTAAGTGGATGGTTGTGCCTTAATACGAGTGAGTTTCTGTTTACATTCTCAAATACATTGGTGCATTGGGATTATAACCAAATATCTTATAGGACAAGTAAAATTTCAGAATATTGTTTTCTTTTACCCTTTCCTACTATTTGAACACTAATTAGTAGCTGTAGAGTGAACATAAAAACATTATTTCATTTCAGGACTACATTTTGACTGTCATTGTAGATGAAGGAAACTAAATTTATGTTGAGTTATTTAAAACCAAATATGATGCTCCTAATACAACAAAATTAGAAATCATTTATTTACTTTTCAATAATGTATATATAGTATCATTGATTTTCCTCTGAAATTTAAACATGTTACACCTTGATAATGAGGCAGTAGTTTTATGATCTTTCCAAGGTTAATGTCTCATTCACATTTTTAACTTAAAAGGTGAAGTTTGACAGAATTACTCCATGCCATATGGAGACTTACATAAATGAAATTATATCACATGAGTATTACCTATTCTACCTGCTTTTAAAGACAAACGTGTAAAGTTGCAAATAGAATTTAAAAGTATAATACTCCATGACCTAAAATGACTTAGTCAGAGTTTTGTACTAATGATAGAGACTTTTTAAACTTTAGTTTCCATGTTAACCAAATATTGCCCATGTTTCTGCAAGTGACACAGCACTCTGTTTCCATCAGTGGAAGATGCTGCTTTTGAAATATGCCATATTTTCAATGAAACTAAGATATAATGGGTAGCTATTTGGAGTTAAGAAACAAAGATAGTGACCATAATTTTAAATAGTATGATTATAATATGAAATTTGAAAACACATCATTATTGTATGTTTAGTATTTTATGACATTAAACACATTTTTACATATATAATGCATGTTTTATTTCTCTCATTCTTGTTCCCTTCTAAATAATTCTAATTTCAATGAGTAGAAAATATGTGGGTTTATTTTCTCAATGATGATTATAGTGATTAAGTTTATTTTTCTTCTGAGATACCAAGATAGATATGATAGTAATTTGCAGATGCAGAAGCATCTACATTCAAATTTTTTTCTGTTGTTTATCTCGTAAAAATTTAAAATAGTTGGGAAAAAGTGAAGTAAAAATATTAATTTAATTTTTAACACTGCATCCACAAAATAGAAGAGGATGAGTATTTCACAGTACACTGGAGCAGGTGTTTAATAGCATACTTTAAGTATTCCATAATAACAGGAATCCAGTGTTCTCTTAGTCTGGATATGTCAATAGAAGTACACAAAACTTTTAAATGATTTCAACATAGGCAAAGTATATTATTTTAAACTTAAGAAAATATTGAAAAAATTCAAAACCTAATATATACACCTGAATCTCAGGTCCTTGAGACTCCTCATGTAATTTGTGAGATTTTGAGGACAGAGGTATTTCTTGCGTTATGGAATCTAGTTAGATTCTCCACCAGAACTCTAGTTTCATTCTAAGAAGATACTGGAATATCCTTCACATAGAAATGCATTTTACTGAAGAAAAAATTTGAGGAAGAAAATAAGAACATTCATTTCTGACCCTGATTTTGACACCTATCAGCTGTAGTATTTTGCCAGCTCAGTTTCTACTTTGGAAAAAGGATGAAGTTTTCCTTATATGACCTGAAAACCACAACTTAAGTAATTTAAAATTGCTTGCTGTGATGTGCCACTGGTATTTGTGGTTAGAGCCGTTCCTTTTGTTTCCATAGCCTTTGACTCTGTTCTAAAGCTTTTGATGTCTTTTACATAACCTTAATTGTGAGCTTCTTGAAAGCAGATATCTGTGATGATTCTTACCATAATAGCAAGCAAATGTAAATATTCCCATAATCACATTTGTGTTTGCTGAAAGAATAAATGACTGATCACTAAAGTCTCTTTCAGTCTTAAAATCTGGTAAGCCTGCCTGCATCATCACAAAGTTTTCTTCCAACTTTTAAAATTAGACAATTCTATATTTTTATTGCATACTTAGGTTTTCTAAAGTAATATATTTTATTGGATATATTTATTTTGCTGGATTATGTGATGCAGTAAAACTCACTATATTCCATCAAAAAGGTGTTTAGATACAAAATGTTAGATAACTTAGTGTGTCATGTTCATTTAAAAGGGGCTAATATAAAGGGTTTGTTTCTTTACAATTGCCCCTCACATGATTTATCTATGTGAATGAATCACTTTTCATGGCCTCTATATCTATTTTTATTTATGTAGGTTTTATGTGGTCCAATTATATAGCAAAGAAAATGCTCATCAAATTTCATAGGTATGTTTAATTTTCCAAGAATAGATTTCTTTAAATTGATAATACTTAGGATACATATTGAGTGTAGTCTTTGCCAAAACAACAAACAAACAAACAAAAGGAGAAGTAAAAGAAAAAGGGGAAAAAAGTAGAAGAGGAAGAAGAAAGAAAAAGAAACATTCAATAAAACTCATGTCTGTGCCCTGATTTTTCTCAAGTGGTTAATACTGTTTTGTCAACAGCTCCATCTGCAGACCAGGGACAGCTTGTGAATCTTGCTTAGTGATCAGATTATAAAGAATGTGCCCTCAGACTGCTGTTGTCTATGAAAATTTCATTTGAAAGGCAACACCAGAAGACACCTTTTTGAGGTTAATTTTTCTAGCAATGTCAGGTTTTATATGATTTTTGAAAGGTAGCTGTAGGCGCTGTCAATGGAAATTCATGGGGAGAGAGGGAGGGAAGAAAAAGGTACCAATAACTATAGCTGAAGGCCTGCAATCAAGCATAATAAACTCTTCAGTCAGCTGTTTAAATGAATACACAACAAATTAATTTTTCCTTTTTTTACTGGGAAAAATTGATTGAATCTGAACACATTCCCCCCCATGAAGGCAGTTTCTAAGCTGTCACGTACTCAGCACTCTCCCTGGTGAGGTGAACAAGAACAGCTCAGTTCCCACTGCCAGCACCATATTTTAGTTGTTTAAATAATATGTGCTCCTAGCAGTAGTATTGTCAGCAGTGTTTCCACATTAAAAGAAGTAGGTGGGAGACTGAGTGTAGTCATGCTTGAATATTTTGTACTGGGGGTCTCTACCTTTGGAACACTAGAGGGCTGTATAAGTCTTTTATTGTTTTATTTATTTATTTACTTATTTATTTTTAGTAACCTTTAAGGGTGCTAGATTCCCTGAGAAGATTGGGTTCACATTATAAATTTAACTCAAACCTCAACATTTAAAAAGGTTAGCAAAATTCATAAAGGCAACATTTACTAGTGGCTAGATACTTACGTGTCTTTTCTTAATATAGAGTACTTCATAGTATAATTATTATTCTTAAGAGCTATTTATTGAATCTATTGGTCTTTAGTGAAAACTTATGCTACTTTTCAAATGACCATAATTTTATTTCCATACGGCTCATGGGTAATATTTTTTTCTACATAATTAATATATTTTTAAAGGAGCACATTAGTATTAGGATGCAAAAAAAAAAAAAAAAAAAAAAAAAAAAAAAAAAAGCCAAATGTACGCAGCTGCAATGATTGTGCTACTATTTGTCCATGTACTAGTAGGTTGGCAATTAGGAGGCTGATATGAGTTAAAGAGAAAATGCTTTGAAAACACGTGGGTGCTATAGAAATGTAAGATAACTGTATTTTTGGTTATCAATCCTTAATTTTCCATGATATTATGGCTTTCTGAGAGTGGTTTCTCTAAGAAGAGCAAAATATGTTAGATTAGGTAAAGTTGTTTTATTGGTCAAACAATTGATGCAAAAACATTACAAAGATGGATAGCTCTCACAAACATATTTGGCTTCAATATATATGTGTTTGCATGTATATCTCTAGAGGGAGAGACAGCAAATCTACATGTTTTTTTCTGGGCAAAAGTTACAGGCTAACATGCACTTTCTGCTTATACATTAATGTGGAACAGATATGAACACTTTGCACACATCTGTACTTAAATTTTCTTTAAAAATAGAACAATAATTTTATGTAAGATGCTGACACATATATTCCTAAAGTTGCCCCTATTTATCAAAACTGAAAAATTGTGCTGAGACTGATCAGTCTACATAAACAAATATCACATGACCTAGATTGTTTGTTTAATTATTACAAAGCTAAGGTTCCATCAATGAGGTAGAACAGTGGTTTAGGGATGAAGGACTTGAACTTCAGGCATTTATAACAGAAAATGAATGGAGAGGCAAAATCCATTGAGGCAGGAATATAAAACAAGGACTTAAATCATTTTTAAAAAGGGCTGAATATGATAGGTGTCTTAGAGAACAAAATATGAAAAAAATAAAGTAGCTGATAGAGATGCAAATGTTAGGGTTTTATAAAGAATGTGACCTTTGAAAGAGAAACTTGAGACTTTGGTAACATATTGAGAAGCCAAGTGAAGAGAAAACCATTGAGAAAAAAAGGGGAAGTCAGGCCCAAGTTTCCTGGACAGAAAAGAACAAGCACTGAATTCAAAAATTTTATATTAAAAAAAAAGAGTTTTGTTTTTATCATCTTATAATTCTAGTACTTGCAATAGAAAGCAGAAAAGTTAAGGTCTGTTAAGAGAATACATTTTCTAGCAAAAATTAGAAGGACCCCCCCCCCCAAAAAAAAAAAAAACATCCTAGAATCTAGGGCATTTGAATCTTATTTTATCAACTAGTTTTGGAAACACATGGAATTAGCAGACATGAATGAAAATTAAGTGAGCAAAATTAAGAGTAAGAGGTAAAAATGTATATGGCTCTATTTGAGTTTATCTATAATTTCCCTCAAAATATATTGTGCAAGCACTAGACAATAAAGACCTAGGAGTCAATAGACTATGTAGTTGTGGATACCCAGCAAATCACTGAACATTCAAATCTATTACATGGTACATGAGATGGGAAGAGCTTTGCCAAGTGTTGGTTGAGTATAGAGAGGTGAAAAGCCTGAGGACGTGCAAGACAGGATGGAGGAAGATAACCATGGGAAATGTATTTTTTGCAAGATCTTTAAAAGAAAAAAAGAACAGAAAATGTAATAAACCAATAGACATCAATAAAGCAGAGTTTTTAAGAGCAGTTACTTTATTTTCAAGTGTCAGAGGCAAAAAATTATCATAATTCAAAACAAACTAGAAAGTGACTTCTGGCTGTGAAGTCACAACCTTTCCTAGTCTTTCTGAGTTTAAATCAGATAGATTCTTCCGTTAATCTACAGAAGGAACCCAGCTTGTTTAATCTGAAGTGGTGTACCTGTCAAGACTAACTGGTGCTTCTCCTGTAACAACCCTGTTTCAGCGTCACCTGTACTTTATCTGTTGTTGTCTATAGTGCTTTATGTGATACATGTACATTTTTTTAGAGACACAGATTTATTTCAGAAAACAGATAGTTACGCTCTTAAGAGAGAAAGTGGGCCATCTCAGGGAGGAGACATTTTTGGGGATAAAGTAAGAAATACACTGTCAAGGGAGAATGTGGGCCATCTCTAGAGGGAGAGACAGCAAATCTACATTTTTTTTTCCCCCCTGGGCAAAATTAGGACCCAGACGTTTTCTTCTGAGTTGTCTTTTATAAAATTCCCGTTTTTCTATATTCAGTCTCCTCCTCAGATTTAAGTTTGGAAGTTATAATTAAAACTTTGACAATCTGTATTGCTGAGAAATTTTTCTAAACCAAGTGATGTTCATTTCACTGGTCCTATTCCCTGCCTGGGAATGTTGCCTTTGAAGAAGAGAATAAGGGCTTGAGGCCTCTATTCAAACCCTGTTGTCTGCTGCTTATAAGCATATGATTTACCTCACCAGTTATTCACTTTTAGCAAATTTGGTGAAGAGCAAAGAAGTGATAAATGGTCACACTAACACTTTGTGTCCTTTTTCACTTAGAAATAGTAGATGAGATCAACGCATACTTTCTGGAGGATACAGAATATCTATTTTTTCTTATGAACTTTTTAGCATAAGGAGAAATTAGTGTTAAATAGTTATTTTAATTACAAACATGTTATTGGGCCTTTGGGTTGACTATGTTGAATGACCTCTCCCAGTAATTGAAAATACTACTGAATTGATGGCATGCCCTTAGGTACTAAATAAACCAGTCATCTCACAGTTATTTAATTTTGGCTATTGATTTAGAAAACTATAACAAGTCTCACAGAAGCAAATGTGAATTGAATTTAAAACAATAATAAAGTAAATCTCTGTTAATCAAGAAAATATATATCAAACTGTCATAAATAGAAGGATCAGAATTAATACTTTTCCTCATTTCTTTGATATGACGTGTACAACAATTACTTTTCTAATATAGGTATAATCAATGAAATTATTTTTCAAGGAACTATTGTCACATAAGATGGAAATTGAGACAGAGTTTAAGGAGAAAACTTTTCCTTTCTTTTTATATTGTTGTTTAGTAAGAATCAGGCTTACTTCCAGTCAAGATTTTATATACAACCTAAATAATAATCTACTACTAATTCACTCTATAAACAAAGGAGGATTTCTTAGACAAAATTCACTACTGTTTCAAATTTGTATCAGGAGTTGTGAAACCTTCAAGAATTCCCATTGCAATAAATAATTTAATTGTAATTCACACATTAATGATAAACACATATAATGAAAAAATATATGACACCAGCTAGCAGTCACTAAAGGCTACCTGTAAACATTTTAGGTAAAAATGTGTAATATTGCATATTATTTCTTCATAATAATTTACCACAACCACTTTGAAAAAATGGCAATATGTTGTGATAAGAATGATCATAATCATGTAGCAGTTCTTATAAGATTAGTGATTAGAGACATAAACAATTATTTAATGTATGCATAGGATGCAGTCTAAGTAAATTTACAGATGAGGAGCTAGGGTTTTGAAAAAGTAAATCACTTATAAGAGACACAGCATTTAGATGCAACTTGGCAATCATATTTTCCAACTTCAAGCCTATGACTTGTGTATTTTGAATTCTAGGCTGCCATGCAAGATTTTGAAATCTTGTTTCCATTATATTATTGAGTTACTATTATTGTTTTCTAAAGAGTCATAATTTTCATGTTACTCTTCTCCTGGGCATCTTGATATGTCTTGAAATTCCATACACATATATGTATGTATTTTTAAAATTTGATGTGTAGAAAACAAGAAGCAAAACAATAAACTGACTTTCAAGGTACAAATGCAGTGATAATTTTGTATAGCTGGAAGCTAATGATAACTGAATTTACTAGGTCAATTTCTATTTGATGGCTTTGGAGACTCTCCTGTCACTGCTCTAACTTCTATGGCTGCATGTCTGCCTGTCAATTTTGAATAACAGGAGCTTTCCAAGAGACTATGCAGTTTGCACGAAGAATTTTGATGTTTTGTTCATGTATTGATAAGTAAAGTTACAGCAACAGGAAGGTTAAAACAGACATGACCAATTTTCCAGAACAACCAAGGGGCACAGTTGTAATTAAAACACAGTGCTCTTAATTGGCTAGCCTGTAGGAGTCTAGAAAAATACCAGACTAAAACTATCATTTATTTTCTTGGAGTGTTTGATAACTCCAGGCATTTTCCAGCTGTGACCAAATCAAAGGGTTTTTAATTTTTTTTCTCATTTCAAACAATATGAAAAGCATTGTACTAGTGATTATTAAGAAACATATGAAAGTATAAGAAACAGTCCTTCTCCTTAGAGCTTATGATCTGTTTGGGGGTGATAAGGAAAAGGATCTTGAAAAATTCAGTAGCAATGCACAAAACAATGTTAGTCAGCTATTATTTTATAAATGAATCATGTGACTTTCTATATTTAAACTATCACTGTAAATATGTTCCTTTATGAGAACCTTTGGAGAAGGAAAGGGCTTGAATTTGAATTGAAAGATGGTTAAAACATGGATAGATGGCAAGGAGAAAGAAAGATACTGGCTTCTCTTTAGGGACTGAGCAAAGATATTCTGTTTAAAGTAAAGATTATGCTGGTATGTTCTATATGCATACCTTCAAATTTTAAACCCATAACCATTCATTTCCTGGCAACTTATTTTCACTTGAGAAACTTCTCTTCTTAGCCTGTTTCCTCATCTGTAAAAACAGCAGTAACACCTATACCACATGGTTGGTGTGAGTATAAATGAAGTGAATCACTATTACAGAATGCTGGCCAACATAGTGACTGCCAGCCATTACCACTGAGATCAGGGCCGTGAATTCATCCACTGGGCTGGAGCAGAGGCTGCTGCAGAAGCAAAATGAGATAATATGTTCCCTGTGGTTTAGTGTTTCATGAGGAAGAAGGACATTGGGGACATTTGGAAATTTCTCTCAATTTTTCTGTAACTAATGCCTGTTTGTTTTTGAAGCCAATGTGGTATTGGATCGCTCCATCGAGGGTAACAACTAATGAATGGTGACAAGCATGACTTGTCAGCTAAGCCATGTAAATTGACAGTGTGTCTGAACTAAACTGGTGTTCGGCAGATAGTTTGTGAGTGCCTGCTAGGCAAAAGGGGAAAAAAAAAAAGAAAAGACAAATGGGAAGTGTCTTTTAGACTTTCCATCATCATTGAAGCTTCCTTGATTGTGGGCTTTATAAGCTACCCACCTTGTGTCATAACAGGTTGTAACATCGTATTTAAATGACAACTGCCACTGCAAGTAGATTTAACAAGGCAGTGGTCCCTAGAGGCACTATAAAATGTTCCCAGCAAACCTCCACATTTGTTTCTAACCACTCTGTGGACTAATAAAAAAGCCAGAGAAAGCAAGAAATAGGGCTACAATCTGATTCTCTCTGCTGCTGCTCTTGTAAGACCATGGTTTTCCCTGCACCTGAGATGTTTGCCCATACAGAGTTATTTTTCAAGCTGCCTGTGGAAACTGAATGGATCCTGGTGCCACCAATAGCTTTCAATGCTTCAACTCAGACACAGCTTTGAAAGTAATTAGATAAAGAAAATTAATTCCAGTTAGGAACACAAAAAACATTTCATTTGGAAACTGCCATGAATAAAATTATAACTATGGTAAATATAAAATATGAAAATCTAAAGTTACAATAGATTCTGGCTTTAATATTTCCATACAAATTAATGTTTTGTTAACTCGCAGTAAAGTACGCAATAGCCAGGAGACCAACACAACAATCATAAAGTAGGATGCTCTTATTGTGCAAAGCCTTTGGGCAGATCCAACTCTGAGACTGAACTGGAAACAGGAAAATATTCTGCAAAGAACGGCTGAGGCAATACATCAAAAGGAGCTCAATTGGTCATGCTCTTTCTCTGTGTTACTTTCTTTTCCTTCTCTTTTCAGTAGATAAAAGGGTGGTGATAGGTGATAGATGGTCGGATAGATAGATGGATTGATAAATGTAAATAGAGATATAGACACAGATAAATCATGCTTTCTCAAAGGAGCCAATATTGCCCCAAGGGATGGAAATTCATTATCAAGGACACAAATATTTTAGATGTTATTTAGTGATGGGCCCTCCAAAGGGCCCAATATATGAACAGTTATGAAATACATGTGTGGTAAAAACATTTCATAGGGCAGGAACAATTAGAAAAATAGTCTCTAAAAAAGAGTCATCAGTGGGATAATTGGAAAAAGAACAGCAACTGAGGAACACCAGTGTAAACATATGGGTTTTGAATCACATAACTTTCTTTCAGTTCCTAGAGATATGGGGTTAGAGGACAGAAAGCATCATAGAAACTGAAGTTACAAACAAACCAATTATCATGCCTAAAGTCCCGGAAGTCAGAGGTGGTGTGCCCTGTCCAAACAAATGGGATCCAGAAAAGCTGAGGTTCAGAAACAAGGAAGAGGCTAGGGCTTGGTGGTGAGACTGAAGTGATAGATGGAGACCACATAAGTCAGAGTAAACATTTCCTAGTACTGCCAAAATGAAAAGGGACCCCACTGGGTACATGTAAGAGACTGATTCACCTGATCAGGATTGTGACTGAAAGACTGGATTAGGTCAAGTTGATTTTCCACTGTTAATAGATCAACATTTGCATTGTTCTGAATATTTATCAACAGATTTTCTTCTAAATACTAATGACTACTCTTGCAACCAAATCTCTTCTTTAAAATGAAAATTAAAAAGCTGAAGTTCTTGCTTGATAATAGGCTTTCTAGAAATTGGAGAAAGAAAAGAATAATGTGTTGGTTTATTTAGTCAAATATATAGTCTATTATGTGTGGTATCATTGTTGTTACAAGATTTTACAGGGCATGTGGGACAGTTTAAAATCAGATGCCTGTGACATGTGCCTTATATTTCTATAGCAAATGCAGCAGTTGATCATGATGGATGCAGAATAAGGTCACTTACATTTGAATGAATCAGAGCAAAGTTTCCCAGTACCTATATGACTTCTATTCTAAAAGCCTTTTGGAGTAGTTGGGGCCCAATTCATATGTGTTAATGAGGAACTAGGTACTGTGAGCTGTCGCCAAAGTATCTTTTAAACAACTTTTTTTCATAGGAAAATTTAAAAGAAGATAAGGATATTAAGCCCTTTCATTAACAATGATACAATATTTCATGAAATAATACATCGTTCTATAAATGCTTTATTTTTCTCACAAATGGAGTAAGGGAAAAACAAAGTTTTAACTCAAAATGCTTTCTGTAAAAGGCAGTGAGAAAAATGTAAGAATTTTATAACCAGAACTTTCCTAACATAATTCACATGTAAATGAAAAAAAAAATGTCCTCGGATCTAAAAATAATAAAGTATTTCTTCTGTCAATATATAGTTCTTGTGCACATATGTATCTTGTTAATTTATTAATTAATTCATTTATTGGTACTAAGAATTGAACCCAGGGGTGCTTATCCACTGAGCTATATCTCTAGCCCTATTATTTATTTATTTATTTATTTATTTATTTATTTATTTATTTTGAGACAGGATCTTACCAAGTTACTTAGAGCCTAAGTTGCTGAGGCTGGCTTTGAATTTGTGATCTTCATGCCTCAATCTCTGGAGTCAATGGGATTATAGGCATGTGCCACCATGCCCAACTTATTTATTTTTGATGTGTTAATTTTACTGATATTTTATCCTTTTTGTTGTCTGATATTGGGTACAATAGTACTTACAAACAATTACATTTAAATTAATCATATTTTCTTGAATTGATTAACTTTTGTTTTCTCTTGAGTTTGTTTATATTTGGGGAAGATTTTTTTGTGTTATAATATGTTGTATGCTATTTCTCACTTATAGTGGACCCTGAGTTCATTTGGAAAGCTACAGAGATTTTGGAATGTCATTAATCAAAATAGGAAATTATAACAGTAAAATATTATTTCATAGCAATAAACCATGGAAGAAAGTAAGATATAAAAAACAAATGAATGCTTATCAAAAAAGACTTTGTAAAATATCAAGCTACTAAAAAAGTAAATGATAATACAGAGTAAAGGGATAAATTATTATCTTTAAATTTACAGTACAAAGAAACTATATATACTGACCCAAATGAAAATATTCAGGTCATCTAGAAAATAAAATGTACATTAAATATAAAGGCTACAAAATTAGTTGATTGATTAATTTCATTCTAAACTGACAAGATCTCATTAATCTCTGTCTTTCTTCAATGAAAAGAAACTTTCTAAATTACCAATAAATAGAATGGTCATTAATTACAAAGTGAGAAAACACTGAATCAGCATCTAAATATCTGTGAATTTTTTTCTGTTGCTTTCTGACTTGGGCTAATTTCATAGAAGTCCAAGATGATGCAGTATAATATAAGTGAAATGTTCCTTGGTGACAACATGTGTTAAAAAATACTGACATTAGCTTCCAAACTGTCTTGATCATAGTTAATCCTCCAACATTATTTGCCAAAGACATCTAAGGATTGAAATTGTGAGTCCAAATTCTCAAACACACATGCTGATTCTTAGCTGAAGAAATAAAAAGAAAGAAAAAAAAATGAAAACTGTATCTGCATTATCAAAAAAATTAGTGGTATTAAAGAAGATGTTAAAAAAGCAATTTAATTTGGTGAGTTATCCTATGAATCATCTGCCTTTATTTAAATAGAATTTTCAAAAGATTATCTAATTAGATGCATTCAAGACATTGCCATGTATCAGGTGAGCTAATTTTCAAAAGCATTTGCATATAAAAATTATAGAAATTGTTCTTTTCAACATTGGAAAAAAATCTATGCATATTATATCACTGAAAGCAATTATGTCTCTATATTCCTAGATAACATATTTAAATAATCTATTGAGGATTTGCTTTTCAAATTAAATTACTACAACATTAACATTGCTAAATTCGTACAAAATGAAGGTTTCAGATACATGAGTTCCAATCTAAAGCTGTTCTTTCTCTTTGAGAGGAATGCAATAATAAATTTGGAACAAAAAAATTAAACACACATGAGAAGGTTATATTAAGTTCAGAGTATATAGTAATTTTTAGCCTAAAAGTTTCAAGAAGCCTATTATTAGATCTGATACCTATGCTTGTGTGTGTAGGTGTCTGTGAATGCTTGTGTTATTATACTGTGAAAAATGCAATTGAGTTCAAACTTTTCAAGGTATCAATTCCACCTGATGTCATAATAATTTAGATAATTGTATTATGGCACAAAGAGAATTATCATAAATTCCTAGATTTGCTAAGAAATTATTAAAATACCATATCTAAAATTCATTTTCAGAATATGAATTCTATATACAATATGATCAAGAATATGACAATAAATGCATTTGAGAAATTAGTTGAAGAAAAATTGAGCTTAATTTAAACTTGGTTTAAACAGATATGCATTATATATTTATTAATATAATGTTATTACTCATCCAGAGTGGTCATGATGGACAGGCTAAATAAATGAATACTTTAAAAAAAATTTTGTTTTATCTTGGAATGTACATCCTGCATCCAGCCTTTGATGACAGGCCAAGGTCCTTCTTGGAATTTTGACTGGATCTTTGTCCTTCTTTCATACAAAAAAAAAAAAAAAAAAAAAAAAAACTCCAAACATGTATATTGACTATGAATTTTAATTTTGTTTTATGAAGTTTAGCTTTGCTTTTAGGAATCTGAATACAGGATTCTTAGGGATTTCAAAAATATTCCTTCATTTTTCTACAATTGCTTATGCCAATCTCAAGGGAATTTTAGCAAGTCCATCACTCAACTGAATCTCCATAAATATTTTTTACTTGCACTCATATTTTACTGCATTTTCATATTATTTTATAATATCTAATTCAGTTTCATACATGCAGTAGAAGTATTAGTGAAATAAATAGATTGGGAACAGAAACAACTTCATGTTGGTATGCACTGCATCCCCCCACCTGTGGAAGAATATGCAGACAGCTAAGCAGACCACAGTGTTCTGCCCCATCTGTGTCCTACTCTGGTAGTAGTCAGTATGATTTCCAAAAAGTATTTTATGTATTCTGGAACATTAATAAATTAATTGGAAGTTTTAGATTATTTTACTGTGCTAAATTGTTATATATTTTTTGGTTGGGACTCTGAAATTTATACAAATACCACAAAAATTCATGTAACATGCAGCTCCTGTAGAAATCTCCCTTTCTCCTCTGACATATGTATATTAATTACAATTATTTTTATGTTTAAATTTATAGGTTCATGTGTCAGGTTAATAATTAGTACAAGATCCTAAACACTTGAGTAATAAAAATAGTCAAACCCCACATTCTGATTCTAAATCCAATTATTTATCCTGTTTTCTTCATAAGCAATTTCTCCTTCTCCTAAGAAAATCACTTCCATGTGTAAGAATAATTCTAATGGCTGATAAGGTGCAGAGAATATTCTTTGTATGATAAGTTTCCAATTTTGGCTTTGCTGATTAATAGCTGTTTGGCTTTGGACATAAATAAATTACTAAGTATCTATGACATGTTTAGAACAATGCCAGGTCCACAATTATCATGTAACTATTAGTTATTATGTAAACATTGTTACTTAATCACTCTGAAACTTGGCTTCTAAATCAGTTAAGTGGATATTCACAACCACAATGATTTCTGTAATTCAGAAAAGGTTGGTTCATGCACTTTAAATTTATATTACAAATTGTGCAGTTTTCCAGTCTTAGAATAATGAAGATAAGATCTAAATTCTGTATCACTGTGTGCTTCTGAAACTAATATCATTACTTTCAGTAATTTCCATACACACACATGATTTACTATAACATCCATACCCTTAATATTTATTGCTATTTTAATTCATTTAAAAAATAAAACTCATGAAGACATTAAGGATAAGGGAACCAAGAGAGTACACTAGAGCCAGTGTTTATGCAATAACACCAGGAACCAAGAGAGTACACTAGGGACAGTATTTATGCAATAACACCAGGAATAGTTGAGAAGGGAAGTGAGAACTGAAACAAACCAATGTGATCAATAATCATAAAATTCTCAGAATTTTAGGAATAATTTACAATGATATTTTGAATGAATCTTTAGATGACTTTGTTTATGATTATTGAATTACAGTTAAAAAGGAAAATTATTATTGCTAATTTCTAGACAAAACTGAAATTCTTATTTAAACAAATATTTAGATGCAAAGCTAGTAATTTAAAAGGAAAACAAGTTATCACTGAAGCAAAATATTACAAATCATATTTAAAAATAATTCTCCAATATTATACATGTGGCCTGTTTACTTTTAAAAAATTATGGACATGTGTACATTTTAAGCCAGATTACTTACTCTACTAGCACTTAGAAGAGCAGAGATCTCATTTATATAACTTCAAAAAATAATAAAAACACTGTTGACAAGTGGCTTTTTATAAGTTAACCTAGACATGCATTTCTTCTCATTTCAAGGTACTTAAAATGAAATTTCACATTGATTAGATAGCATTTATAAAAATTCTATTATCTTAAAATTGCTGTCTGGGCATTGTGTTTATGGCTTTCTAAATTGCTTTATAAAGAAGTTAAGATGACAGGTACCCTGATGGCTGTACACCCTTTAATGATTTTCTAACTGTGGTCAATCCATTAACCTTCAAGACATTCCTGTATCACTATCTATATCTTCTTGAGTCTGATCTAAAAGATGAGACTCTAGAAGATATAATCCACATACCTACTTTGAGTAGTTGGGAAATATATCAATATTGACATGCTGGTATGAGTTAAAATCTTTATAGCATAAAGGAAAACAAACATCTGAATTATTTTAGGTTTTCTATCTGCAGTGAATATTTTACACACATAAAAAAAAGATGCTCTGTGCTTTTGGGGTGTATAGTTTCTGACTCTAACAATGAGGAAAAACATGTTCTGCACACAAGCACGCACGTGCATTCTAAATAGTTAAGGAATAAAAACTAGCTATGTACAGAACTGTGTATTTTCCTTATTTAGATGTGATATCAATCCATACATAAATAGATCAATGAATTTTGTCTACATATGATGAATCTGAATTTCAGTAACACATTATTTTTTAGAGGAATGACATTATATGGAAGGAGCCCAGTTTTTGACGTATTGGAATTATGTGAAAATCCCAGATTCACCAATAATTTGTCCTATGATCTTTGGCAAATGTACAGCCTCTCCAGAACTTTGCAAGATTTAAGCTTATATCTTTTTGTCCGAGAATCATAAGCACTGTTATTGAATAGGAATATTTAATTTTCTTTTGATATCTTTGCAATATTTTAAATAACTAATTGGCACTGATTTAAAATAGCTAATATATAAGCTTAGTTCTATTGATAGCATTTCATTACTGATATCAATGTGACATGTTTCTATTAAATTACAATGAATAGATGAGTTTTTAAAGATGTTTTTCAATGATTCATGTTAAAATATGATGCAAATAATTTCTCACTGTTTTTCAAAAATATCAGTATTGAGTTGAGAGTTCAATTGGAATACCACACTAACCAGCATGAAAAAGATATTAAAAGTGTGAATCTGCATTGTGTGAAGTGTGAGGTTTAAATATGCAAAATAAGTAGCAAAGAGACTAGAAAATGATAGAGTCTCCCAACAAAATCTGGGACTACAAAACAGCACTTATTTGTACATGTTAAACTTGTCTGGTTGCAGTTCTAAGTTGATATATGATGTTGGTGGAGAAGGTGGATTGAGAAATCTGCTAGTTTCAAGCTACTTTATGGAAATACCAGAGTATAGGCCAGAATAGTGAAAGTAGAGAAGAAATTTTTGGCCAACAGGCCCAAGATGTCAAACATCTACTTCTGAAAACAAAAATACTGGTAGGGAGTGTTTAACTGACTTGCAGAAGAAGAGCAAGACTTTTTGTCCACAGTTCTATAATCAAAGTCCAGGCATCCCAGCACCAGTTCCTACCATTCTGAAGATAGATGAAGATAAAGTTGAGAAAGGAAGTGATATTTGCTAGAACAACGCTTGCTTTAAGCCTACTTAGTCATTCTGCAGGTTCCAGCATCATGATCCCTTCAGGGAGAGGACACCTGAGGCTCAATGCAGTTAGGTCACAGGTTCCTTTGCCATATCAGTTATTTTGAATTCATGAATGAAAGGTTTGATTCTGGACCTAAATCTTGATCCTGAATGAATGTAAATCTACATTTTAAGTGGAATATTTGACCACTATGCTTTGCAGGAAATATAGCAGCATTTAAAACCAGAAACACACAATAATTTCAGAACAATTTTTTGCAAAGTCTACTAAATTTAAAAATTTGAAAGTCAGACACATTGCATACATTTTGCTTATTTAGAGCATTACTCAAAGTCATATGACAACAATATTAAAGATTTTTTTAAAAAAGAACTTCTGGGATAAAAATTAACTTGTGGGTACAGGTACAATCAATACATTGTTTTCTGAGAAAAAAAAAAAAAGAAAGAAAGAAAAATCCACACAGCTCTTCACCAATTGTGTTTATTGAATTATATTCTTTGCCTTAGAGAATAGAAACTCATAAACAATCTACCAAATGAAAATATAGAATTTTATCTCGAAATCTTCACTTTATTTTTATAGATATGGTATCTGGAATACCAGAAGTTTAAATTTCTTATATACAAAAAATTCTTATCTAGTTTACCAGTAACACCAAACAAACCCCACAAAAATAAGATTGGAGCAGTAAAGAGAAATATAAATCATGACAAGTATTAAAAGTTACAAGATTATCAGGACTGATTTTAAATTAAATATACAGGAAGATGTTATGAGAAAACAAGAGTGTTTATTTAGTGTTAGTTACACTTACTACTTTGGAAGCAGTTTTGCATCTAAACCCAATCTAGGTTTTCATGTCTTCATAATAGGAAACTTGTTTACTGAGGTTTTTTTTCTTTTCTTGTAGTGTTTAGAGTATCTTAGAAAAATCAAATGAATACTAATGAAATTAAACTGAATTATATTAAAGACAAACATTTATTATAATAGATAATTAACCTGAACTCAAATATTAACAGTTGTGTTGTGCTCGATAAGGAAAATATTTATTTCCTTGTTCTAATCCTTATAGTTAATTATATTCCTTTGATGGCCTGATATTAAGTGAAATGTTTCTATATTCAATTTTACAGCATGTAGAAAGAAACTACAAATAGAATTTTTTTTGTAGTGTATGTAATTCCAGAGGATAGAACAAGTTAACACAATAGTTTCATCTCAGGAATCATTTATTAAACTTTACTACTAGTTTTCTATCTGCATTTAATCATATTTTCACTCAATAATATATAAGATCAAATTGCTTCTACATGCATAAATGTTTTCAATATAAATTTTTAGTAAATAGTGTTTTTTTTTAGATCATGCTAGATTCAAACAGAATGTGTTATTAAAGTTAAATCAAAATATAATGGCAATTGATAATTTTACAAGACCACTTCCATTTTGGAATATTTGTTTATTGTGGACATAAGTAAACATTTGTAAATTACTCCCATAAAACTAACTCCATAAATTTTGAAACTGTCATATTATCTGTATTCCTTATATTAAATATTTGGTTTGATGATTAGAAAATCTATTATATTTTAAGGGAATGTAAAGATTATAAAATACCCATATTTATGTGAATTGAAGTATTAAAATAAAATTTTATGTTCTGTATAAATAAAATTAATAATAATAGCTACAAACTCTAGACCTTATTACAATTTTTTTACATATCTTGATGATAATAGAATATTACCATAAACCAATTTTATAGCAAGATAATTAATATAATGACAAATTAATTGCACCTCTATAATTCTTTGAATAAGAAGTTTAATTAAATTTATCAAAGAATGTAAATATCTAGATATTTGGCATATGTAGTAACTTCAGCCACTGAAGTTGATAATCTTCTAAAGCATAGAGTGTTAGTTCATTAGGGCTGCTGTAAGGAAGTACTAATTATGGCACCTCAATCAATAGAATTTTTCCCCATGGTTCTACAGCTGGAAGTCACAAACCAACCTTGTTTCTGCAATGTTTTGATCCTTGTAAAGGCTATGAGGAAGACTCCCTTCTCTGCCTCTCTCCTAGCTTTTGGTATCCTCAAGCTAGTGAGGGTGTGAGGGTGTCATTCTTCCTGTGGATTCATATAATCTTTCCTCTGACCATGTGTCCATGCATAAGGCTATTTCTGTGTCCCCATTTCCCCTTTATATGAGCCTGCAGTCATATTAGATAAGGCCTCAATGGTCTCATCTTAACTTATCATCTGCAAGCAGGTAGAATATTGTGTAGAAAATTGGGTAGAATATGCTTTTCTATTTCAGGTAGTGATTTAAAATTTCCCCCTTATAAATGTTTTACTCTTCCCATTTAACTTAGTATCTATCATTTGTGGTAAGGGGTGTATGTTTTGGGGTCCCAATTCATAATTAAAATACTGATAATTATGTAACTTTTATTTCAAGTTTTAATATTTTTTCTTTAAACATATTTATTGAATGCCTAATGTATATGTATTTGGAATATCTCACTACTTTTAGGAATATCACTTGATATCACTAATATATTTTGAGAGATATCAAACTAACCGACTATTTAGACCACTTATTTTATTTATTTCAAAACTCTTTTTCTATTATTTTAAAGCAATATTTGTTGATATATACCAAATTTCAGCAATCTATTAGATGGCAAGACAAGACAGATGGGTCCACTCCCTCACAGAAATTACATTTGTATAATGTAACAGCTAATCTTAATACATAATGTCAAGTGGGGGTAAATTAGATAAGGAAACTAGTACAAGAGGTGAGATAGTGAGTTTTGAGGGAACCTGATGGTCAGAGTTGGTCAAAGAAGTCCAATCTAAGGAGGTGCCCTTTGGATAAAGACACAGCCTACAACATTATTTTTTATCCTTTATATAAGAGAAGCCACTTAAGAATCTCTTTTCCTGTGCTATAGTTTGTATAATTGTCCAGCAAACTCCCATGTATTAAAAGCTTGGTGTAAGCCCATGGTGCTATTGGAAAACACTGGAACATTTAAGAAGTGACGTATAGTGGGAAAATGTTAGGTTACTGGGGCCATGCCCTCAAGGGATATTGGGACTCTTGACCCTTCTTGTCCCTTTCTCTATTTCTTGGCCAGCATGAGGTAAACAGCTTTGCTCCATCATATGATTTTTGCCATGATGCATTGCCTTACCACAGACCCCAAATCAATGGGCCAACCAATCAGTGATTGAACACTCTGGAATTAGGAGTCAAAATAAACGTTTCTTCCTTATAAGTGTATTATCTAAGGCACTTGTTATAGTAATGAACAGAATACTAACACACCCTATGTTTACTTTTCTCACTTACATGTTACATATAGAAATTAAAACTTTGTTCAGAGGGTTTTTTCACTATGGTTTAAAGAAAGTAATGTTTGTGAAATGTGCCCAGTTAGAAAAGATATACATGCATGTTGGCCAAGAGACTGATGATCATTACCTGCCTTCATTTCATGTAGATGGGTCAGCTCACTAACTCTAAGTTAATCTCAAATGAATATCTTCTTACACCTGCACTTTCTTCTTGCTCATGTCCTTACTTCCACTTTATTATCCTCCATCTCTGCTGTGACTTTCTGAGATGCTCAAACTGCTTGTTAGGAAACATTGTTGTAACCTCTGAGAACACTGGCTTCATTGCTGTCTACTGGCACCCTTCACGCATCTTCAGTTCACTTCAGTATTTATTGTCTTGTAGAACAATGACAGGATAGTTGGCTATGTTAAAAAAAAAAAAAAAAAAAAGAAAAGAAAGAAAGATAGAGGGCCACTCTCTGCCCCAAGGACATGCAATTTAAGTTAGACAATTCAGACATAAAACACAATGGCTGAGAAAGTAGCTCATTTCAGAGAAAACAACCTGGATTTCTGTTCTTGTTTTCAGAGGTAGAAAACTTATTGTGACATATTTTTTAAAAGGAAATATTGATATGGAGAGAAAGAAATGGTTTTCTAGGCAATACTATCTGTAATTTTTTATTTTGTGTTTCAGATCAACTACTAGCTAAATTTCATCTACAAGTAAAATACTATTAACAAATTTCATGATGTAGCATTAGATCCATAAGTGTCCAGTAAATATTCCATATGCTTACTGTAGGATATAGAACCACTGAAATAGATTCCATGAGGTAAAATCAAATCTAAAATTAAATATCCCTATAGAGAGTAAGAAAATGTATGTCAATCAAATCTGTAATCTGAAAACAGTGGTATAGAAATTATTAGGAACAATTGTGAGATAACAATGCAACTGTGAAATAGTAAAACCTGTTAAATACTCTAAAGAGTAAAAAATCTAAGCTAAGAATGCATATTGTCTCTTCATTAATACAGAGCAAACTTACTCATACTATTCAACATGTCTTTGCAAAGAAGTGAGGGAGATGTAGAGATTCTTCAGAGAAAGAATGATTTTCAAAAATAAGTTTTTCCCCCAAATTTTGGTCCATAAAAGCCAGGTGCTCTAGAAATACCTACAGGGCTCTCTCCATCACTTCTCCATATTACCTTCTTTATTTCATAAATTCCTATCACACCAATTGTAGTGGGCACAGACTTGAAATCCCAACTTAGTGGCTGAGGCGGAAGGATCCCAAATTGGAGATCAGCCTGGGCAACTCAGTGAGACCCTGTCTCAAAATAAAAAAAATTAAAAAAAAATCAAAAGATTGGGGGTATAGCTCCCTAGGTGAGTGGGGTTGGGAAGGATCGGTCTCATTATGAACTGAATATTATGAATCAAATAGCTTAAATTAGAGTGCTTATTTTTTGAATTAATGAATAAAGAATGAGTGAATCCACTTACATTGAAGTTTGGGTGATGGTATAAAAATATCTATATTCCCAGGGTTGGGGAGGCTGGGGCAGGAAGATCATGAGTTCAAAGCCAGCCTCAGCAACTCAACAAGGTACTAAGCAACTCAGTGAGACCCTGTCTCTAAATAAAATACAAAATAGGCTTGGGGATGTGGCTCAGTGGTGGAGTGCTCCCGAGTCCAATCCCCAGTTTAAAACAACAACAACAACAAAACTGTATTTCAGTATTCAGGGCCCTTAAATGGAGAGCATTTTGCAAATGCTGCTATACTTGTGGAACTGATGATACAAAGAAAATCTTGTGGTATTTGAGCTGCTCTTTGAGGTTATGAGAAAATGAATAAGAAAGAAAAGTTGAAACAAATTCTCAGCAAGAAAATGTTACTGTGTTACCAGTTTTGTTAAAGCCAACAAAATCCTCATATGCCACATAAAATGTTGTACCTTTAATTATAAGAGAGAGTTCCTGACATTTTGGTTATATACTTGTCACTCAACTTTTCAACTGTTCTCAAAGAAGAGGTAGAGAAAAATAATCACTCTAATCTGCCTTAACTCAGTATGAACCACCAGGAATTAAAACCATAGAATCTACAGAGACAGGGAAACAAGTAATTTAATTCCCAACCTCCTGAAACTCATATCTTTTCAAATCATTCAGTGGATTTTATTCATTGTGCTTATTCCACTGTAAAATTAGATGTACAAAGAAATATATAATCCTTTGTATTTTCTATTGGTTATAAATCTTTAGAACAAGCTTAGGCTACATTTATTTAAAACTATGCATCATGACCACATTTGCGTTCTCCCCCCAACACTTTGTTAATACTACATAGACAGATACTTATTAAGATCCATTTAGTTATACAGCTAAATATAAATTGCCTTGAACTTATATTGGTGTGGTTTAATAATATATAATGCAGCACACTGTACATAATACTAAATATGAATTCTATTTGTCAGGAATAAATTATTTGGGGGTATATACTCCTGATCCTCTATGGCAAAAAGCACAAGTTCAAGCACACTCATTTATAAGTATGAACAACCTCAAGAATTTTTGTAGCTACAAAGAAAGTCTAAAGTCTATTGATTATAAAAATATTATAAATTTGAAATCTTTTATCAGTAATCCATGAATTCCATTGGGTCTATGGCCCTAAGTATGGTATTTCTGGGTGTCTACAACCCTTAATACATATGTGCTCATTTACATTTTGCATAATAGGTTTCAGTAGTTTCTCAAAAGGCATAGAGGACAAAGCAAAGAAACAAAACTTAAGATCCTTGTAAACATCCATTTTGTAAAAATGTATTTCAGTAAGTTTATATTTCTATTACTATAGTGTTTTATATGATATGAAAATGTTTGGAAATAACAAGACTCATATATACTATACCAACATATTATGACTACTTTAGAGTTACAAATAGCTTTCCTGTGGATAGCATATGGAATTTAAATAACTTAAATTTCTCTCTTTTTCTCTTCATCCCCCCCTCCTTCCAGTCCATCCCTTCTTCCTTCTACCAGTATTAATTTTGGGACCATCCCTGACACAGTCATGTTGTGTTCACAGTTAGATTCACTTTACTATATTTTTTCTCTCTTCTTTTCCCCCTTAGCTTACTCTGCTCACCTTTTTAGATTAAATATGCTGCCAGATACCCTTGATGCCTCTAAATAGATTATTACTATATCAAGTCTGAGACTACCATCATGGCTTGCTTCTTTATATCTTGACTCCACCATTATATGGTTCACAAGAATAACAAATTTTCAGTTTCCTCAAGTATAGATGAAGAGGATTATGATAATAATAACCTACCACATAAATTTGGTATGAAAAATAAAACCAATATAGTATTTAAAAATACTTTTGCCTCAAATATTAAGTATAGCAAGTCAAAGATGCACACTAAATTTCAACCATTACTAGGTTGTATTAATAAGATGTAAAAATTCCTCACTCTGATGCTACAGTCTAATACAAGCACTGGCCACTATTATGAAAAATGAATAATTTTTGCCCCTGTGGAGAATCTGACACGTTGTTGGATAATTTTTCTGGAAGCTTATTTTGGAATCTGCCAAGGTAGCATGGTCAAAATTATTGGACTATTTCATTATAGTACCAAAAGATATATTGTATCCTTCTAGGTAGTTTGAAAAGAAAAATCTATCTTTTAACTTACTTCTGACATTTTCTACAAATGAGGTCACCTTACAGAGCTTCTGGCAAAATAGCTTTATGAGGCTGCTTTGAAAGCATCCAAAAGATAGAAAGCCATAGATCCTCAGAAGCCAGTTGGAGGAATCTGTGCATGAGGAGTGAATGGAACTTTGAGCCAGCTGGAGCTGTGACCAGACATCCAGCAGAATTCCATCTGGACTGGGCACCAGAATGTCCTGCTATTGGTGCACCTTGGAGTGTTCCCTGGCTTCCACCTAGTCTGGATCTCTGGCTGTCACCTCTCTACTCTGACCAACAGCTTGTTCCACATTTGACCTGCTCTGTTTTCTGGCTCTGACTTCTGGATGTGCCCTGTTGCCATGACTACCAGTCCTCAGTTTTGACTCATCCTGGCTTCAGGTCACAGCTTCTGCACCCGCACACAGCCGGGTGCTCAGTTTCCTAGCTTTGGATTCATTTGCATCAGTATTTGTACACTGGCTTCAGGCCTCTAATTCAGTTATAACATTCTCAGTTTCACCCTTTATAGTCTAAGGTCTAGGTCCAAGGTGTCACAAATGGTACTAAAGGAGAAACCATCAGCTTGATATTTGTTGCCATTTGAGTCCTATCCATGTCCCTCTTTAGTGGATTTTGGAACAGCATTTTATCAATCACCCTTAGTGGCTAATATTTTTCTACCCTCACCCACTGTCTATCAAAGATATAAGTAAATCAATTTGCTAGCATGTATTTATTTACTCGTCTGTGAAAGTTGCAAGTGTTAGCTTAAATAAATATGTATCACTCCTTTGATTTAAAATCATATTGAGTATATAAAAGAGGAAATCATGGGCAGAGGACTGTATAAAATGGGTATAATATGTCTTATACCCAGCTATAAGATAGACTATACGAAGTGCTTCAGCAGTATATTAAGAAGTAACAACAATAAATAGAGCAAAGGGAGTCCATATGTGGCAGAGATAGTGAATGTGAACCCTTCAAACAAATCATCTCCATAGAAGTAGAATTTGATATTGACCTTAATGAATTTGGCCAAGAAACTAGGAAATGTAAGTTTAACTAAGTGCATGAGAAAACAATAAAGAAACAAAACAAAACAAAACAAAACATAGGATTGGTAAACTGTGGAATATCATCTGAAAAGATGTTAGCTTTCCAATCTTGTAAAGAGAATATTATTAATATCTAAAATTAATAGGACATAAGAAAAATTAACATTAGACTTAGTTTTCCATGAAGAGCTTCAGCACTTCTGTAAGTAGGCTATATCTTACCATGTAGGGTCCCACAAGATGGCATATGTGTTACCTATGCCTTAGAAACCTTATTTTTTTTATATTGTAAGTGGAAAAAAATTGTGAGTGGACTAGCTAGTATAGGATAAAGCTTTAGAAATATTCCAAATAAGAAGATATATGTGCCTAAACAAATATAGCAAAACAGAAAATATAGAAGGACTGGTCAATAGGAGATACACATATAGAGTTAAAATGTTTATATATTTTATGCCTGCCTCTCTAAGAATATTATTTTCTATGGGAAATATAGAATATAGTTTAAAATAATTCTTACTTTAACTTCTTAGAACTTTTTAGATGTAAGCTGTTTAGAAGTAACTAATTAGAAGTAAGAAGTCTATGGGTGCAGTGGTGCACACCTATAATCCCAGTGACTCAGAGGCTAAGAAACAGAGGATCACAAGTTCAAAGCCAGCCTCAACAAATTGTCAAGCTCCTGAGCAACTTAGTGAGACTGTCTCAAAATAAAATGTAGAAAAAAGCATGCTGGGGATATGACTTAGTGGTTCAGAGCCTCTGGGTTCAATCCCCAATACCAAATAAATAAATAAAGTCATCTTGTAGAGTATTCCTAAATCTTATGATGGATGAGAAGCACTCAAACAACTTCTTTAATTCCTATTCATATTAGTGAGTAAGGTTTTTGAGTTTTTATTTTGAAAAGGATCTGAAAATTGCCAATTATGAGACAAAAGTGTCCGTATTCAACCTCTAGCTTTCCCTGAAGTTATAACAAACTGCTACTAATGCTTTCTTGACCTGATGATATTGCTGTAAGGTATTTTAATTGCAAACCAATAAAAAGAATATTTATTTGTCTTTATGCCAAACATAAACTATACAGACTGTAAATGGCATAATTATGTAAACATGTAGGCAAATTAGTCAGAACATAATTTCGATAAAATAAATCTTGAACATGATTGGAAAATTTTGTCATTTTAAATGTAAATTATGGTTGGTCAATGAGTGTACAGGTATTTTATACATATTTTTTTTTTATGTGTCTAAGGGGCCAGAGAAGCTATCCACAGTTGTTTGGCTGGATGGTTTCAGTGTGTCCTGCTAGCAGAATTATAGTTGAAAGTCTGTGATTCTTTTTTTATCTTGCTCCAAGCTCCATGGTGCTCAGCCAAGCAAGAAGCTCCAATTGCCTTCAAAGATGACTCTTCACTAGAATAAGCACTGTGGGGTGCAGAGTGAGACAAGAGTCTCTGGCCTCATGATCATACTCTACCTAAAAGAGGATTTAACATATGCCTCATTTTAGATCATACTCTACCTAAAAAGGATTCTATATATATATATGAGATATAGTAGTAATCTACTGGTTAGTGGTACCAAGGTATAGACTGATACATGCATATATTCATCTATCTATTATTTGAAAAAATATTGACATTCCTTTAGAATTGTTGACATTCCTTTAGACCACTTTACTTTATTTACAAAAATACTTGCTCATTTTGAAACTTTTGTCTTTATTTCTTAAACCTCTTTTGTGTCGCCTACTACCAAAGATAGTACAACTATGTTGTATTTCCCAATGCCTTATCAAGACAGTGTTAATTCAGCTGTATTTTTTTTCTTATGCTGTCAGGTTCTGCCCTGATTTCTCCCACTGATATTTGGGAGGATGCTCTTATCTTCACAGCTGCAGAATAATAGTAATAGTTAAAGAGATTTCTTTCTCCCTTTCTGTTTTCTTCCTGCTTTGGATAAATATGCACTTTTATTTTAAATGTCCAAGAGATTGGTCCCCTAAGTAGTATAAATGTGAAATCTGCCAAAAATCATGAAATATCATAAAACAATGCCATTAGATGTTACAACCTATTCAGGAAAAGAACAATTTACTAGTATTTTTGTTTGGCTCAATTCACATCATTTAAGATATAAATATTAAGATTCTCCTATAAGACTAGTTTGTCATACTATTATCTGGGGGGAAAAACCTTGATATTGAATTTTGTTACTTAATATATTTTATATATATATATATGTGTGTGTGTGTGTGTGTGTGTGTATGTATATGTATATATATATGTATACAAGGGTGTGTATATATATATATAAACAAGGGTGTGTGTATATATACATACATATAAATAAATAACTAACAAGGGTGTGTGTATATACACACACCCTTGTTAGTTATTTATTTAGTTTTTTTATATACACACGCCCTTGTTAGTTATTTATATAAAAACTCTGTTTGAATGCTGTATAATCCTTGGTTATAGAAAGTAACATGGATAACTAAACTCTGAGACAGAAGTGTTTCATTTCAAAATTGTCTTAGCCACTAATTATCTCATTCACATTTTTCCTTACTAATTCTCACATAACATACCAGGCTTCAGAATGAATTATAACTTCATTTACTTCTCTTATTTGCCCTTAAGTATTGTTCTGCTGTAGAAAAATTGGCCAGAAGCTTATACCAACTTACTTATTCATCATTGGTCCTTCATCAGTCCATCCATCCTTTTTCACTTATTTCATCTTTCAAGTTTCAGGATCTATTTTGTGTCGCTTTCTATGCTGGATACTCAATGTGCAATATACCATACAATGAATATAAATCAGGAGAATTATTTGACCATTTGATATTTGATTCTTATTTTCCATATTGCTTTTGAATTAGTATTTTATTTGTTCTTTTGATTCTCATCTTTTATATAATTCATATTTTCTCTCAAAGTTGCCAGCTACACTGAAACAAAGTTACTAAATTTTCCTATCTCCAGTCTCTAGCACACACACACCCCCATACACACACATACACAGAATTTTTTTTCATCATTTTATTAAATTAATGCAGGAATGAAAACCTGAATATGTCAAAGCGCTAACCTTCTTTCGGAAGGCTGTCATGAGCTATTTTCAGACTGGCTTAGGTTATTATATCCTAATTATATCCAAAGGGATATGAAATTATAACTCTAGAATTATATGTTTAAAATCATAAATCAATCAGAAAATGCAGTTTTGCTCAAGCTGCACTCCCCATGACCTGTTAATAGTGTATTTGGAAGTTATTCAGATACTTTCACTGCTCCATATATAGGCTTCCAGCATCAGATTGTATATTTGTGCATTCATTTATTTGGATTCTGATGAATCTAATTGTATATGTGTGTGGATAAAATTATGAGCCAATTTTATCAATTTATTTCCAGTGTTTTCATTTGAATTAGCTGCAAATTATGGTCTAAGGGTTGGTTCAACCATGCTTTCATGGTCTAACCCAGATAAACAAGGGCAAACCTCAGGGGACCTCTCAGTGGTAAAGCAATTTTAATTAGCAAATGATCCTGAAGCTGCACATTCAAAACAAACTATTACTCAGCAAACAATATTGGTGCCACCAGGGAGAGTTCTCATTCACAGCTTGTGAAAAGGCAGGAAGCTTGAGGGAAGAGCTGGTAAGGGGTAATGAGAAGTGTCACTTAAAGTTAGTTCCTGGAAGTAAAGATCAAAGTGAAGGACACTCATCCTCCTGGCACTGGAACTCATATCAAAATTGTCAGGTTTCAGAGTTATCTCAATTCTCAATTCCAGCAAGAGAAAGGTAAATGCTCTTAACTTTCTACAAGAAATAAGATTCTTCATCTCAAAATTATTAGACATTAAAGAAAATATAAAATGGTGACATAATTATGACTATAGATAAAGTATCATATCACCAAATCACAATATTAGGAAAAAAACTAATTAATACATGGGATGATTTTTTTTTTACTATTTTGTTTACAAATATTGAATTGTTAAATTTAGATTTTTATAGGTATTCTTGTTTTTATTTTCAAGAATTATCTCTATATTCTTTATGGATTATAGTTCAAATTTGTTATTTATAACACTAATACTAATAGTACATTATAAATGATAAATTACTAGATGTATTTCCAGAAGGCATCATTAAAATAATTGTACTGTGTGACCTTAAAACTGCTACTTCACTTTTTCATTAAAAAAGAAAAGCATTTTCTTAGTCTATTTTGTGCCATTTTAACAGAATACCTGAACTGAGGAATTCATAAAGAACAGTGATTTATTTCTTACAGTTCTGGAGGCTGGTCAGCTCAAGATCAAAAGGCCAACATTTAGCCAGTTTGTCTTACTGTATAATCCAGTGGCAGAAAGTAGAAGGACAAGAGAGTTCAAGAAAGCACAAGAGATCTAACTCATAGTCCTAAACCATTATCTAATCTATCAAAATTAATCCATTTGTGGGGATGGAGATCCCATGACCCAAGCACCTCCCATTTGGCCGCATCTGCCAACAGTGTTACACTGATGATTAAGTTCCCATTTTGTGGGCGGTATAGTCAAACCATGGCTGTTATGATTTAGATATGAGGTGTCCCCCAAAAGCTCATGTGTGAGAGAATGCAAGAAGTTTTAGAGATGAAATGATTGGGTTATGAGAGCCTTAACCTAATCAATGCACTAATCTGTTGATAGGCATTAACTGGGTGGTAACTGTAGGCAGGTAGGGTGTGGCTGGGGAAGACTGATCATTGGGGGTGTCTTTTGGGGGTATATATTTTGTACTGGAAAGTAGAATTGCTCTCTCTGCTTCCTGGTACAATGTCCTAAGCTATATTCCTCCAGCACACTCTTCTGTCATGATCTTCTGCCTCACCTCAGGCCCAGAGCAATAAAGTTGGCCACCTATGGACTGAAAGCTCTGAAAACTGGAGGCCCAAAATAAACTTTTCCCCCTCTAAAATTGTTCTTCTTGGGTCTTTTAGTCACAGTGGCAAAAAGCTGACTAAAACAGTATAAAACATCAGCCCAAATTATTATTATTATGTGTTTGAAATAAGTTTTACATGGACATCTATCAAGCATTTGTAGTCAGATATGAGAGAAGATTGGTCACTATAATCAAACATATTTGTAATTAGTATCTGAGCCTTTTAGGTCTTTTATTAGTCTTCATTTAAATGATGACCAAAAAAGGAAATTCAGGATAGAAAAAGGTGAAGAAATAAAAGCCCAAATTCTATGTACTACAAGTAGCCAAAACAATTCCTCCTTTCGCATGTGGAAAGAGGCTTTGAGAGAAAGCAAATGGTCTCGTTTTTCCAAGGAAATCTTCTCAAGCACGAATGTTTCTCTTCCTTCCATATTATATTTCTGTCTCCTGAGCCCCAACAAGTTATGATCCACTTGACTCCATGGTGGTGTGTTATCATTTTCCACTCAAAGAAAAGTTGGAGAGAAAGAGAAAGAGAGATATTAGGCATTCATCAGGATCCAAATGTTGTAAAGATTTAAATATCACTTTTCAGATGGCGTGGCTTAGAATCCACCAGTAGTTAAGAGTTTTGCTTCTGTACCAGGCACAGGAATGGCACTTTAAGTAGTATCATTACCAACTCTGCAATTATTTGTTGCACTCCACTCTTTTGGCCACTTGCCCACTTACTAACCCTAGGTAAAAATAAACTCTCTCTCTCTCTCTCTCTCTCTCTCACACACACACATACACACATACACACACACACACACACACACACACACACACACACACACACACACACACCATACTCCAAATAAGCTCACTCATCTTTGTGATAAGAGTCACACCACATTTTTAATGATTCAGTAGGTGGAGTGAACTTGAGAACAGAAGATAAAGACAAAGGGCAGGAGGAGGGCAGGGGACAGGGTGGGCAGAAACAACAATGGTAAAAGAAGTGTTTAGAAAATCATTCAGAGGAAATGTTGCAGGATGCAAGAGCTTTAAAATTGGAGAAGAAAATTAAAACCTGCTAAAGCATAAACAAACACCCTTTTTCTCTCTTTCTGCTCCTAAACAAAAACTTGCATGCCATAAAATGGAATGATAAGCCATATTAAAGTACATCTGGTTTCAAATGTTCCAAGGCCTAATTTAGCATACTTGTTTTCCCACAAGTCATTCTAACTTACTACCTAAAATGTAAAATTAGAGAGATTTATTGTTAAGTCTGATGGGTCGGATGGCATTTCACCTCTTTTCAGATGACTAGTGTATTCTCAAAAGAAGCCACTGAGACTGAAATTCTGTGATTTAATCAATACTTATTGAGCACTATTCTAATGCTAGGGACATATTTAACAGTAAGGCTAACATGAGCCTGTTACCACGGTGCTTATAAACTAGTGGAAAAATACCCAACTTATCGTTGCATTGCCTGTTTAATATATTTGTATTTCTTTAAATGTGGTCACTTTTCCCATTATCGGAAAGTTTTCTTGTTGTGATTTGTTTGGTTTTGCAAATGAAGTGGATGTATGCAAATAACAAAAAGCAAGCCATTTACTACTGGCAATGATTAATGCAAATTATGACCTAGGCTTAGTTAGTGAACCTTTTTAAGTGTATTTCGTTTTTTGCAAAAAGAAGAAACTGATTCATAAGTCAGAGTTGGATGTATATCCAGTGTACAAGTCCTAATGTAGTGACCAGAAAACAATAAATGCTAAAAAAAAAATTAGTTCCAATCTTTTCCTGCTCTTAGATATCAACATAGTATTTCAACAGATTTGTGAAAAGACTGCAAATTATAGAGCCTCATTATTTAAAATAGCATTAAGAAAGTAATACTGGCAATTAAATTACATCATAGTATTTTCTTAGCACATTGATTATATGACACATCTGAAACTAGAATGCATGTATACATTTTGAAAGAATACACTGTGAATAAACAAATAAGTGTTTAAATTGTGTTCATGAGAAAAAGATTTTGGCATTTTAGATTTGACAATAACTCTTGTTAATGATATAGAGAAAAGATAAAGTTGATTACTATATATAAGTATATATGTACACATTCACATATGTATTGAAGAAAGACATGAAAATGAAAAAGAAATTAACCAATAAATGATCATGAATAAACATTATCCTTAAAAATCGCTTATCCTATAGTTTAAGCAATGTTCTGGAACAAATGAATAAATAATCTTTAAATACTAAATATACCTCTTAAGGTAAAATATATATTTTTTCAACCTGGGAAATTAGAACAAACATAAGAAATAAGAATTAAATATATCTCAAAGTAATGGTGTTACCATTGATGGTATTCATTATTTTTAAGTGAGAAAGATTTATTTTTAAATATATTAAGTGATATTTGTATCATTTAAACAATTTTTCCAATGAAGTTATTTCCCAATACAAATATTATAGATAATATGAGATAGCTCATACCACTGAATGCAAAAATAAAAAGTAAATAAATGCAATAGAAATCTAACAAAAGGAAGGTTTTCCCAGTAGATATTTTGTGGAAGCTCTGGAATATTAAGAATTAAGCTTACAGTAAATATCCCAATAGATAGGTAATCCATGGAAGTAGTAACACCTGGCACTCACAAATATGCCCAGAAATTCTCTGGAGACCTTTCCCTCTTCTATTGTCAAGACAAGGTTATTACAGCATCTATTTATTTCCATGAGTTCTTGGAATATAATTCACAGAAACACCCCCTGACAATTATACATCAACAAGTTCAATATTTGATTTCAAGTTACTGTAACATGCTGCAAGAGAATGAGAAATTTGTTTAAAGTCACCTTCAGAATCAGAACTAGCTTAGATGTTAATCTAGTAAAAGCCCTCTGTGATGTAACTTGGGTCACCAAACAGGACTGTGGCTCCCAGTCTCTTTGTTCTTTTCCATTTGGCAACCCTCCTGAAATGCTTGAGATCCTAGCAATGTAAGAGTCCCATATGATTAAGTGAGTTTGTGTGCAGGTGGCCAGATGCCAATGGCTTCCTGTCATTTGCATTAGCCCTTCACCTAGACAAAACAGATGCTGTGGTGACTCAGCTAGAGCCATTTACACAAGGAGAATGTAAGGGAGAGCTCCTTGAAAGTTACAGTGATGCACAAGCAGGAACTGAGACTTCCATGACCTGTTCAGAACAGGAGGAGGCACTCATGTGACTAGCTGTAGCATTTGAGATTCATTGATATCCATCTACCTCATTCTGTACCCTGAGGCAACCTAATGAAATCTAATGTAGATTGCCTCTTGACCCAAGCAAACCAGTGAAATTAAAATGTGCGTAGGACTTTGCTTGAAGAAGCCCATTGCTGATTTTCTTATTCTTGATCCTTTTGCTGTGATTTGCTCATCTGCTGCAGGATCTAGTTCTGCTTTATACTCTTTAAATGTTCAAGTGTTCATTTTCTTTTGGGAATTTAAGAAAGCAGTAGCAACTGTCTTGGAAATAAGTAGTTAAATGTATGCATGTATACATAGAGCTATAGCCATTTACCTAGTGAACATGTATACATATATCTATAGCCATTTACCTAGTGAATATGTGTACATGTATATGTATCTATAGCCATTTACCTAGTGAATTCACACACACACACACACACACACACACACACACACACATTCAATTTTCATTGGTACAGTACTTGCTTTGCAGACCCTGGGTTTGATATCTAGCACTGCAAAAACAACAAAGAAACAAACAAACAAAAACTCAAAGAAGAACACAAGAAACAACAACAAATAAAATTCAACCTTTTAATTTTCTAATTATCCCTCCACTTCTTGTCAGAATATTCTCCTATAAGCATAAAACACTGTTCCAAAAGTATTCACATAGAGGCTCATTTCAAGAGTCTGCAGAAGAGGGGATTTTTAAAATCCCCTGGCCAGTGCTCTGAAGCATGCATGTACCTTTAAATGTGTGCAACATGCCTCGAAGGAGTCACTTTCACAGTAGGAGAATGACACTTATGACACTCATTAAAGAAAAAAGAAAAAAAAAATCATTAGCTTTCGAGGGAAAACTAGATTTTTTTTTCCTTTAAGAGAGAACAAAGTACCTAATCAAATTTGTTTTTCAAAGAGTAGCCTGAATGCAAAAAAGAGGGAACTTTTCTAATTAGAATGTAATTCTAGAAACCTCTGATTGTGTCTTAACTCTAGTGAATATGGAGATTTTAAACCTTCTCTGTTAATTAACTCAATTCACTAACATAGGATGGACAGGGCACCTCACTGCTCAGCTTTGGTATTGGACTTTGAAGGCAGTAGGTTCTTGGGGTTTCTACCATTGTGTGCACAACTGGCTTTGCCCAGTAATGGGCTGAGCCAAGCCAACACCCTGCTGACGCATTTTGCTTAGGTTTTACTTTACTTTTTTTTTTTCCCCCTTTTAAATTCTTTCATTTGTTTTGCCAACATGCCTGCTTTTCTGGCACACCTGCTTTCTTCCTTAGACAGTGTTCGTTCTCTCAGAATCAATTGCAAGCAGCTTGCAACCAAATGCCTGATTAAAAAGTTAGCAGACCTTGAGTGCAATTACTTCAGCTCTATAGCACTCAGGCATTAAACCTGGTGTTAATTGTTTCCCATTTTTGTAACGATCCTTATAATAGGATAAAAACAGAAGAGATCATTTCTTGCAGTTAAAGCAGCAGAAAATGAAGACATTCACTCTGATTAATCATTGTAATATGAAATTAAACACAATTAGGAGTAAATACATTTTAGAATGTTTTTTGATTCCAGTAAACATCATTCCAGCTGAGTCAAAAAGTGTATCTATAAATTATTGTAACAAATTGTTCACCTAAGGATGAAAGGTTTATTTAAGAGATCATCTTTATAATGTACTTTTAAGAATTTTTACACTGTTTCTGAGCATTACTTACCTTAATTACCTTAATTAATGTTTATCATATACTCCCTTTGAAAGTAAATTTACATCTATAGTGTTTTAAATTTCCTTATACATTATAAATTTAAAAATGTATATGATCTAAATATTTTTAAAATTGGCATTACATGAAGAGCACATTAAGAAGATTACTTATGAAAAAAAATTACAAAAATTGTTTTATTCCAGCATTTTATTTTATTGAATAGAATCTGTAAGTAGTAAAAGTCAACATTGTAAATGTTTTCCCCATGCAACAATTGCTGGAAGACACTTATCTGCTTTCTAATTCTCAGTCTGGACAGCTATTTTTGTACCTTTTTTTATTTTACCCATGATAGGGAAACTGACCTTCATGATTGGTCCAGCAGTACTCATTGGATTAACTGCTGGTTTTCATTGTTGAAATTTAGACTGTGAATCTGTATTTTTTTATTTTTAACAATGCAAGGTTTATCAATAGCAGTGTCCCTGTAGTTCCCAGGGAAGACATTTTCTGTATGAATACAACTTTCGGAATGGCTGTTAAAATGGATTGGTTAAATTTTTTTTTTTTTTTTCTTTGAAACAATCAACAATTATATAGAGTCCATTTTCACTCATTTACATATGCTTTTAAATTAAAGAAAAAGTCAAGCGAAGATGGTTATTTTATCTGTCAACTCTGATATATTCAGTGGAATTATTTGAATAGATAAGTATTTGCTTTTCATGTTAAAAGAAAATTAAGTCAAACTATTTCTTTCATTTTGACACTGACATTATGGAAAAGAAAGCTTTGTAATTATGTAGATTGTTACATGTTTTCATTCAACAAGTATTTTGAGTGCCATAATGTACTACATTAGTCCCTGCCATTGAGAAATTTCTACTTATAGCTATGATTGGTCACAATTTTACCTATTTAAAATTTTGATGATAATTCAGAAAATAAGCTGAAAGTACCAGCTGAACTAAGAAATCCTAGCAGAAACAATGATGAGTACATACAAGTATCGTTATTAAGCCCCCAGCATTATTTGAACCTAATACTGAAAAGAAACATCACTACATCCATGTTTATATTAATTTACTTAAGTGGATACAGTAAAAAATCAAGAGATCCTTAGGAGTGTTGGGAAACATATTTCAATAGACTGTCTAATGTTAGCTTTATTTAGGTGATAGAGAATTTGTGTTCCACAGAGGAAGGCAAACCAAGTGGACTACAGACTGCTTCTGGAAAGTTATAATTTTATATTTTTGTGTGGAATTACAAGCTAGTGGCACTATGGGTTGTAGTCTCCCAATGTAAGCCAAGGGGCCATGCACCATCTGCATTTCCTTTATTGGAAGCCTTCCCTGAGTAGGTTGGGTCCTGCTATTACTATTACTTCTATCATACCCTAATTTCTCCTTCATAACACCTATTAAATTTGTAATCACTTGTTCCAGTCCATTTAACGTACTGGGATATAAGCCTTCTGAATGTAGAGACTGTGCCATTTTTGATCAGCAAATTCTCTTTAGTATCTACCATAATCCCTGATAGAAAGCAGGTGATGCAAAATTTTTGTTAATTAGCTGAATAAAGAGCTCTAGGGAATCTCTTGAGCTATCTGGAACCTTTCTATCTCAGCACATTTTCTTCACATTTACAAATTAAGATACAGAGTCATGTGCCACATTATGACAGTTCAGTCCACAGCCAACTGAACATATGAAGTTGATCTCATAGAAATATAATGGAGCTAAAAATTTCCTATTACCCAGTGAATGCAAGGCTCAGGAAGAGGCAAAAGAAAGGAAATTATAAGAGGTGAAAGAGAAAGAATCCCCAAGATAATTCATAGTGAATTGTTGAGCAGAAGCTTTGGCAGACCTCAACAAGGTCCTGAAAGATTTATAAAGCATGGACTACAACTCTGAAAGGATTTCATTAATAAAGTGGGGTACTCATGGTTCATTATTTGCTTATAAGCAAATGTGTGATGAAAAGGGGCAACAAACAGGGCAGACTACCAGGGACATGTTTCTGCAATAAGTTACAGGTCCTCAAGAGAACCCTCAAGCAGGTCCTTTTGGAGGTGTCTCAGAATAAGGCATTGATACCATCTGAGATGACTGCTCCAAGATTGTTACTGCCCCTGAACACCTTCCTTAGGGGTGGGTGGCGAGGGATGGGGGGCGAGATATGGAATGGAAGACAGTGATAGTGATGATCCCGACCTAGGATACGTGATGCTTACTCCTTTGTTTTTAATAAAATTGTCCAAAAGGAAAATAACAATAAAAATAAAAATTAACTTAGAATAATGAAATTAAAATGTGTTTGTAGAGTTGTGTGATGTGTTTATGCTTTAAGCTAAGTGTTATTATGGAAGTCAAAAACTTAAAAAAATATATATAAAGCAAAAATGTTACATTAAGCTAAGGGAAATTTGTTATTGAAGAAAAAACTCAAATTTAGTCTAGCTTATGCCTAAGTGTGCAGTGTCCAAAAAGACCACAGAAGTGTGCAGTAAACTCTTTGGAGTTCACATTCTCTCACCACTAACTCACTGACTTTACCCATAGCAACTTATCCTTATATTCTCCACTTACGGGAAGTGCCCTATATAGGTATACTATTTGTATCTTTTATGCTGTATTTTTCCTATAGCTTTGTTATATTTGAATATGATCATATCTGCAAATTCTCACTGTGGTGTTTCAGATGCCTGTAGTATTCAGTACAGTGATATGATGTATGGGTTTGTAACCTGGGATCAGGTGTCTATACCAAATAGCCTAGGTATGGAATAGGCTGCCCCATCTAGATTCCTGTAAATACAAGCTATGATATTCACACAAGATGAAATTGCCTAACAACATGTTCTCAGAATGCATCCCTGTTGTTAAGTGGCACATAACTTGGTATCTTAAGCGCTTCTGTTTTAGCACATATTCTCCACATTTACAAATTATTCTGATATCATACTTTCTGAGATATCCATTCAATGAAGCCTGATAATCTTTCTATTATTTTATTTTGGCAATACAAAAGTCTTTGGGATGCAGTAATCAAATTAGTAAATAGAATTACTTGAAAGGTTTTTTATATCCATTGCTAAAATAGATTAAGTCTCAAATTGTTCACTTTAATTTTCTTCTTTCAACAAAACCCATGTTTGCATATTTTCTTCTATTTCCCTGTAAATATTAGGAGAGATTATGTGCATGTGTGGGAGGGGGAAGGATCAGAGGATTATATATATCCTGGCACTAAGAGAACTTTTCTCTATCAGAGTTTCTTAGGAACTATTATTGGTTAACTGACATGTTTGATCAGTTATCACCCAAACTACAGGTCTGATGAGAGTCTCCTAGATTTTCATATCTGTGAAGAGTAGTGATAGAACAATATGTCTGAACTGCATGCTCTGTGTGCTTTATCAGTCTGTGAAGCCTGAGATAAGATGTCTCCACAGACATCACGCTCTATGATCTATTCCAGGAAAGGTAATTCCTTAATTCCCAAAGTGCCATCATCTATCTCCTTCCATCTGTCAGACAAAGACATGGACTAGATCAGAATTATTTTCTGATATGAGCAGCATTTCATCTTCATGAAGCTAACTCCCTGAAATATGTCTGTAGAAGGATCAAGATTGGTTTAAGTCATTGTATATAGGAATTAAAATGTCTTTTTAGGGAGAACTTTATATTGGTGCAAATTTTTTTAAAAGAACAAAGGACAATCAGACTATAATCACAAAATTATGCATACAGAAATAGTTTTTTGAAACACAAATAATTATATAAGACCATTCTGTATGATTTAACTTGGCCTAATCAGAGCTAAAATATCAGAATAGTGATACATGATTATTAGTATCACCAACACACACACACACACACACACACACACACACACACACACAGTAGAAATAAGATTCAACATAGTACAGAAGAGTGTTATCATATTTTAAATTCTTTAGCAATGGCTTGAAATCACCTTAATTTTTTCCACAAGTCTATTTACTTCTTCTTCTCAACTATTCTTTTTTTTTTTTTTTAAGACTTTGATTTTTAGGTAAGTTTTAGGTTTACTAAAAAGTTATGACACCTTTGACAGAAAAATCCCATATATACTCTCTCCCTGAGTAGTTTTCCTATGATTAAAATCTTGCTTAAGAGTAGCATTTGTTACAATTGATGAGCCACTATCAATGCATTTTTAAGTAAATTCTATAGTTTATATTAGTCTAACTTATTGTATTCTAATCTATTTATAACCAGATGATTAAAAATTTCTTTCAAATATTTATTGTATTTTCCCCTCACTTTTCTAAGTATATAAGTATAGACAGATATTGCCAGCAATAATTTCATTGAAAAAAGATACTCAAGGTTAGGGATTTGTACATCTTTAAAACATTATGAATATTATTATATATTTCTGATTTTCAGAAATAATAATACCCTAAATACAAACTTCAGGAAAATTGATATATTCGTTGTAAATTGTGTGGTGCTTCGATGTTCATCTTAATGGTTAGACCAAAATTTACCACATATTAAATTCCCCCTCATCTTGGAAATTTTGCATGTTTCATCTGGAACCATCTTTCCCTTTCTGTCCTAGACAAAAATCAGAAGGCATGTCTGTGCTCACTTGTTGGATCTTACAGTCAAGTGGACTTACTAAGTATTTACTTTCTTATCTCCAAAAAAATTGCTAAGATTTTTGGATCTTTCCTTTTGTGCTGCTGTATCCACATTTAGAGCATAGTATTTGAGAGTGCTGTCTCTTCTAAAAGAACTACACACTTCTGAGTATAAATCATTATTTTATAAATTCTACCTAAATTTACAGAAGCTTTTACATGTAGAAGTTCTGGACATATGTTTGAATTCTATATTTGTATTCAGGGAAAGCAAATTATCCCCAGTGCAAAAATAACTGAGATTGGTGACTCAGTAATGTTTTCAAAGGAAAGACTAAAAAGCCACAGGGCAAGTAGCGATTATCACTGAGATGTAGAAGTGATTTTTGTTTCAAATATCAGGCTCAAAGTCACAGTGACTGTCTGCAATAATAGGTGGATTTTTTCTTTTTGAAATAAAGTCCAGCTACTTAGACTGTTCAGAACAAAGACTCTTCTACCCAGGAGAAAAGAGATATAAAATCTTACTCATGTTTATTCCAACTGGGTTAGTTTCTCTGTTTTCTTAAGATCATTATAAGAGCTCTGATTCTAACAGAGTAGGGAGGTAGTTATATATTACATTTTTCAAAGTAAGAGAGGATTAAAACATATTTTCCTTCAGTTTATCAGGGCATCAGTGTTTTACATTCTTCTGAATAATGCTTATTAATACTTTAAAAATATTTTAATATTTTTCCATATCCAAATGGTTCAGCTCAATATTCATGTTGAAAACTTATTTCATAAGCTTGTTCTATGATTTCTATAATTCAAAACTCCTTATAAAGTCCATCACCATTCCTCTCATTCTCTCATTTTGTACTGCCCTCACTATTATTACTAAATTTATGATCCAAAAAGAACATTCCTGCATATAAGCTGAATAAGATTGAGACTGATCTTTATTAAAGGAACAGAAATTATGCATTTTGATGAGTGCTGTCCTTCACATTTGCCCTTTTTCATAGCTGCACTTAATATTGTCATTTCTCAAAATGTTTTGGCACTCCACTTTTATAATGATCCTCACATATATTTTTTTAAGCTACAGAAGAAAATGTGCCACATGACTTTATAATATGTCCTTTTAAAAATGCTATCATGCATGATTAAAAATATATCTTAGCAGTTTCAAAGAATAAAATTGATTCATTAAAGGCAAAGAGTTGGTACTTTCAAGCTGTCCACAGTAACATCATGTAGGGTCTCAAAGCATTTCAAAACCACATACTCTAATATTGTTTAAAATATAGTGATATCACTGTAATAGCATTTAGATCATTAAGTACCTAAGGCTTAGAAGAATATAGTAGATGATTTATAAAATTTCTATTAATTTAATAAAAGTTTTTGTAATTTGATAATCACAATTTTATAAAATAAATTCTACACTCAATGAAATATCATTCCTAAACAAGCAATTTTTGTCAACTGATCAGAATATGCATTATATGGTACTAACATAGCCATAAGGAGACTTTTTAAAAAATGTAACTTGTGGTATCAGAATTTACCTATATTGGGTTGGTAGTAGCTTGATGGTCCAGCACTTGCCTAGCATGTGTGAGGCCCTAGGCTCAATATTTAGCATCAGTGCCACACTCCAAAAAAAAAAAAAGAAAAAAATTACCTACATTAATTTAAGCTTTCTCAGATTAAATCAATAGTTTGAATTTTATGTTAACATTAATAAATAATCATCTTATTCATAATCTCAGTCATGTTTTACAATTCCATTCTCTAAGAAGGGACAATTACATGGTTTAAGGCAAGGGGCAGTGTGTCTGTTGGCATTGGTGTTTGTGCACAGGTTTTGTAACATGGATTCATACACAGATGCATCTACACACAGATGTATGTGTTCTATCCATATTTTAAAAATTCTCTTTATTTTTCCTCACTTACATGCAATAAAGAAATATAACTTGGGGAAAAAAAAGAAATATGACTTGAAAATTAAACATTCCAAATCAAAAGTTTTCAATTACAAAGTGTATTTTCATTAGTGTCATTGGGAGAACTAATAAAAGAAGTAAGAAAATTCATATTTTTCATGACATAAACATTTTCACAATGCAATTACAAAGAACAAATAAAATGATTGCTTGATTTTCTTAGTTTTAGATGTATATGTGTGTAGGTACACATACAGTTTGCAATGGATAGCTATATCATATTAGAATTTCCATATATCCATCTAATCATCCACCATCTATCATTTTAATATCATTGATTAATGAATCCAAGATTTCAGTTGAAATTCCGAAGATGCTTTTATTGTGTGCGGTCTATCTAGTCAAAGTCAGCCCCATTCATATCCATTCTACTATCCCCTCCCTAGAAAATTCTAGAAAACATTTATATGATAGCCTGGAAGAGAGAATGCAATTCTTTCCCAATAGCATCACTTTCATGCACTTGTATGGAAATGCCTCCATGTCCTATAACTGTCCTATAATTTGAATTTTTGCCAATGTTTTGTAGACTACGTCCCACTGTCCAGATTCTCCATGTGACATAGAAACCCCCTAAGCTGATGAAGGGGCTTTTTAACATGAGGATTTCATGGGTCCTGTGCTAATTATTGCCTACATGGCTATGTCCTTGAATCATAGACTATTAAGGTGTGTTCCAGGATCATCATTCTACCGCTTCTCCCCACCCCCCCCTTTTTTTTTTTTTTTTTTTTTTTGCTGCAGAAGACATGACTGAAGGCTCAGAATTAATTGCAATCTTGGGTCTGACAGTGACAGATATATATTGCATAAGCTAGGACTAGTTCAATTTTTTTTTTTTATTATTTCACTGAAAATGTTTTTTTTTTTTTTAATTTTTTGTAGTACTGGGTATTGAACCCAAGGTTACTGCACCACTGTGCCCTACCCCAAGCCCTTTTTTATTTTTATTTTGAAACAGGGTCTTCCTAAATTGCAAAGGCTTGCCTCAAAATTAAAATTATCCTGCCTTAGCCTTCCAGGTCACAGGGGGTCTAGCCATGCACCACCATACCGAAGTTAATGTTCTTCTTTATGCTACAAAAATAAGATGAAAAGTTATATATATAAAATTAAATTGCAATGCATGACTCAAAGTCAGTTGAAACAGATTATAGTGCATTTCAGATGCAAATTACCAATCCTTCATGGGGACTTTGAACAACCTTATTGTACAGTAAAGCCATTAGTTGAAGACTTTAAACCAAGATCATTTCTACCCCTCCATTTGTGTTTCTTTTCCTAACTTGGAACATGATCAGTATTCTACAGCCTTGAATTACTAGTTTTCATTCTTACTAGGTAATTATGATCATGAGCCTGTTCAGGAATACACCAGGGAAGAGAAGTGTATGTGTTGTTTTGTATGTGAACCTTGCTTAAAATCTTTTCTGAGTCAAGGGGCTGTGGTCTGAGTTTAATTATAATATAAAATTGGGACTATGTTTTAAAGCTACCACTTAATTTTTTAAAAATGGCCTGCTTTGACTTTACAAGTTTTATTGTGTATTGAGAATTATTAACAAAGGGGAATGCTAGGGAGAGTCCAATTTTCTCTTTTGTTAATTCTGTCAAAGATAGCTGAGACAAATTCTTGAATGCTAGATTTGAAATCAGACTTCATTTCTGTTATCAATATTGACAGGTCTGACACATGATTTTTAGTTATTTATCATTATGTAAAGAAAGGTCATATTTTTAAAAGAAACTACATGTTATATCAGTGACGCCCATATATTTGCTCAATAAATGTAGTGATAACAGTGTAATTTCTAATTAAATTGTTACAAGCTGATTTTATAAATATGATAAGGGTAACATACTCCATCATGCAGATTTTTTTTAAACTAGAAAACTAAATTGGATAGGACTCTTGCTGAGTTGTTTCTTCCATATTTCTGTACATATAATTTATAGATGCAAAAATTCTGCTTGTAGATTCAGGAACAGCTGCTCCTGTTAAATGTAGTCACTTTATATTTTGTATGCTCAGATAAAGTACTGCATTCCTACTGGGCAACATTTAACAGTAAGAAATAGGTTCAGGACATTTCAGATAGCAGGAACTAAATAAGAATATAAGTGAAATAACCAACAATGCAGTCAATTTTTAATCCTCTTTGCTTCTTTTGACCCCAAAGGATCCTGAAGGGTGGGGGTGATTTTCCCAAACCTACAAGGGAAGCTAATTCAAATCTTTTTCATTCTCTCATATCCCACTAGTGGGAAAAAAAAAAAAAAAAGATGTAGAAGAAAGACTTTTATTTTATATTTGCTCAAACATTTAAATTGGAGAAACACAGTTACACCGAAAAGGAGTTCAAAGAGTGTAATAACCTCTCATGTTTCTTAAAGATATCAGTTGTTTTTTAATGGTCTTTTAAAAAAAATCCATTCAACTTTCTCTCAGATCATTCTAAAATCAAAAGGAAATATCAAATATTAATCACGTCACTGTATGTCATTTAAATGAGACCTCCCATTATGGGGAGTCTTCAGAGATATTCAGAACATTCCAGTAAGCCCAGAAAAAACATATAGATCCTTCATTTAAGGAATAAAAATTAAACAGGCCAAGTTTAATCCAATGTGTGATTCTCATGCACATTCTTTTAAAATTCTTCAAATCTAAACATGCAATTTTGTAGTAAGTTACAGTGAAAGGTGACAGCCCTGTCCCAAAATGAAAGATACTTACTAAGCAGAAGATAGCAAACTGTTAACAGCAAAGTCCGGTATGGAAGAACTTTCCTGTTTCCTAGAAAAATGCCACTTGACTTTAAAAGACCAGGTATCATCTGTACCCTAGTCCTTCTTTACATACTATAAGCAAAATTAGAAATCAAAAGGGTACAATTTAATATTGCTAATAACTCTATACTCATCATCTATGATCAGTGAATTTATACATCTTTCTCAAACACAAATTGAATCTTTCCCCTTTGTGTCCAAATATTCCAAAATACAAACTTTGGGAGAGGAAAGAAGGAAAGGCTGGCAGCCAGTGGAATTTTGTCTTATTTAATTTTATAATTTCTGAATCAGGACAGCACTCTCTGAAAAGTTCTCACTGGTGAAAAAGACAGCTTTTCCCATGGGAAAGTCCCTTGCAGGATGGACAATGATATTTTCTTGCTACTCTGTACCCTTTAGATTCCCTGTTTCAATTTTGGTTAACCCGTCCTAATTCAGTAAATATTCACTACTAGATCCTAAAATGTCAAGCATATACATTCTTTACAAAACTTGCTGGTTTTGATTTCATCAATCCATATTTGAGGCTGTTAACATTTCTCTAACTGCCCAGATTGGGGGATGGAAAAAACAAAAGCACACACTCAAGAACATGCAAGTTAACAATCATGTATTTGTGTAAAAAAAAAAAAAAAAAAAATAGCCTATTAGAACAGTCTTTGTTACTCTTTTATTCCATTCTTATTTTATTTTCATAAATTGGTAATGGATTTCAATTTATGGCTGGCAACAGATCTGTGGAGTGTGCTGGCATAAACTCAGATATACTCCCCTTCCTTTTTAAAATTTTGTCTGCATGGGTTACTGCTGATTAATATGGTGAAAATCTCCTATTCATGAAGTGACCTTGCTTAAGTCTGTGTAGCTTGAAGGCATGAGAAGGGAATCATATTGTGTAAAAGAAACACAGTAGCTGGCCAAAAGCACCCTGAGAACTAATGGGGAGCAGCTTAATGAATTCTGCTTTCTAGAGCATAATATTTTTAGGAAAATTTGTGATATAGTTTCTATATACTCCACCATATGAGATGTCCCCTGAAAAAATCATGTATTAGACAATGTTAGAATGTTCAGATGTGAAATTTTTAGATTATGTGAGCTATAACCTCTTTGGTGGAATAATCCATTTGATGGATTAAGATCCATCCATTTGATGGATTACAAATTTAAAAGCACTGGGTACATGCCTTTGCTCCATGCTGTCTCTACTTATGAGCTTCCATGAGCTAGTAGACAGCTTTCTTCTGCCATGCCCTTCTGCTATGATTTTCTATCTCACCTCAGGCCCAGAATAACAGAGTCCGAGGACCATGGTCTGAGACCTGCAAAACCATGAACCCGAATAAACTTTACCTCCTCTAAATTGGTTTTGTCAGATATTTTGTTCACAGTGAGTAAACGCTGACAGACACATCACCATTGTATTATTAGTTGCTAGAATAGCATCTAGTATACAGTGGGGGTTTAGTATTTATTTGTTAAATGAATAGTTGAGTCAGAAATTCTAATGGTTTTATATTGGAAATCAGAAAGTATGAATTTTAGTTTGGTTCCTTGTCATGACCTATGAAAACAAGTTACTCTACCTGATTTCATCATCTGAAAAAAACATAATGGATTAAAATAGAATATTAAATATCTAAATAATCTTTAACTTAAAAATAGATATAAGCTCTATATTAGTGGAATTGTTTTAACATAAGTACTTCTAATAAAAAGCATAGAAGATTAACTAAATGTACCAGTTACAAATAATAAAATATAAATGAAAAATGTAAATGAAAAATAACACATGTATTAGTTACCCTTACTTTTGGGCTGTAAAAATCTCAATTCAAGTATGTTCTCTTCAAATTACATAAGATCAAAATATTTATAATTAACATTAGAAATATTTGTATTGTAGATTCCAGACTTCATAATTTTTTTAAAGCAACATTTTATTTTATAGGTCAATTCACTTAATGCAATATGAAAGTTGATCTTTTTTTATTAATTTTTTATTATTCTAATCTGTTATATACGTTTGCAGAGTACATCTCATTTCATATTACATATAAAGAGCACAATTTTTCAAGTTGCTGGTTTAATATAAAGTATTTTTACAAAAATTGTGTCTTCATACATGTATTTAGGGTAATCATGGATAACTCAGTCTGCCATTATTCCTATCCCCTTACCCCTCCCTCCCTCTCCCCTCTTTGTTCTATTTAAATCTCTTTCATTCCTCTCATTCCCTCTAAGGTCTTAAAAGCCTTAACACCAAAAAACAAATAACCCAATCAATAAATTGGCCAAGGAACTAAACAGACACTTCTCAGAAGATGATATACAAATAATCAACAAATATATGAAAAAATGTTCAACATCTCTAGCAATTAGAGAAATGCAAATCAAAACAACTCTAAGATTTCATCTTACTCCAGTCAGAATGGCAGCTATCAAAAAAACAAACAACAATAAATGCTGGCAAGGATATGGGGAAAAAGGCACACTCTTACATTGCTGGTGGAACTGCAAATTGGTGAAGCCAATCTGGAAAGTAGTATGGAGATTCCTTGGAAAACTGGGAATGGAACCACCATTTGACCCAGCTATCCCACTCCTTGGCCTATTCCCAAAGGACTTAAAGACAGCTTACTACAAGGAAACAGCCACATCAATGTTTATAGCAGCATAATTCACAATAGCTAGATTGTGGAACCAACCCAGATGCCCATCAGCAGATGAATGGATAGGGAAACTTTGGTATATATACACAATGGAACACTACTCACACTAAAAGAGAATAAAAACATGGCATTTGCAGGTAAATGGATGGAGTTGGAGAAAATAATGCTAAGTGAAGTTAGCCAATCCCAAAAAACCAAAGGTCGAATGATCTCTTTGATATGAAGATACTAACTTATAAAGGCAGTCTTCATAATTTTTAATAATCCTCTTTGAGATAATATTTTTTGCTACTGTGAGAATAAATTTATGTGTGTGTGTGCATGCTCGTGTGTGTTGATTTAGAGATAGAAGATAAAATATTATTTCTTAAATTGATTAAGAGAAATAAATTGAATTAAGGATAATATTTCATTGAAAATATAGTTAAAGAATTTTCTACAAATAGAGTATACTTAAAAAATTCCAAAGTACCTTTTTGTATTTCTATAATATCAGTTTATAATTTTTAATAAGAAACTTACTTTCAATGTCAATCATTAACTAGAGATGTTATTTACTAGATTTTTAATGGCTGGATTTAATACAGGATTCATGTTGTTATTGTGTTATTTGAAGACATGGCAAGGTCTTTTATTGCAATGATTTAAAAGATTAAGAAAGTAAAGAATGGATATTAGAATATCAAACAAATCAGAAGTTGGTTTGGCATTCCTAACCTCAAAGGAAAGCATACCTACTACATGCCAGACTTTTCTGTTCTCTTGAACTGGGCTCTAAATTACTCAAAGTAATAAAAAGAGGCAACTGTAAACTAGAAAATGGCTTGTAATAAAAAGGTAATGCATAGAAATTTTCGTGTCATCAAAATACTAAAATTAAAATACATGTTCATGATCAAGCAAAACTACCCCCCCACTCTGCTTTTCCTTTGAAGTACTAGGGATTGGATTAAGGGGTGCTTCCTCATTAAGCTCCATCTTCAGCCCTTTTTATTTTTTATTTTGAGGCAGGGTCTTACCAAGTTGCCCAGGTTGGCTTCAAATTTAAGTTTCTCTTCCTCAGCCTCCCTATTATCTGGGACTACCGGTATATGCCACTGTGCCTGTCTCAAATAAGACTACTTTAAACACTTGGTACATGCATAGTTATAAATCAGGTAATATATATTCACACAAAAACATACATTACAACTGCAATCAAACGAAGCAAAACATTTACTAATTTGATTTTTACACTTAGCAATTGCTAATAAATATTTTTCATATTAATATTAAAAACATAAGTATTTTACAATATTCATTGAATGTTATTATATAATTTATTAATCATCTACTAGGTATTTCTCTCTTTTTCTAACTTTTTTATATCTTATGCAATGAAATCATGAACTTACCAGCAAACCTTGCACATGATAATTCATCTACATAATAGCATTGAATCATACACTTGAATGTGACTCATTTCTTGGTAAATGCTATGCTATACCAGTAAGAAATAGAAAAGAAAAACACTCAAATAATAACTGAGATTTCTCAGGTGATTCAGTCTTTCTGTGACTCTTGACGAACAGTGCCCATGCAGGTCTAACTTCCCTAAGCATTTTAAATTTTCTCTTCTCCGCCTTTCTACAAATCTTCAATAAAAATGTATTATATAGGTGCTTGGTAATGATTCTCACAACAAACCTGTGTGCACGTTCAGACTTGGTGGACCCTGGACATACTCACACATGTATACATGGCACTTTAAGCTTATATAGCCTCTGATAAAAGAAAAAAAACCTACCTGGTCAAAATTCAAAGCAGCAGCCCTGACAGAAAATAATGAGAAGCAGTCTTAATAGTTACACTTTTCATCTCATTCTTTCTCAGGGAAGTCAGTAACCTGGAACTAACCTGTCAGTGATAAATCAGGTAAACAAAAGTGACATTTAACCACTAACCAGAAAAAAAAAAAAGCCAATAATTAATAATAATAATAATAATAATTACTGTGGGACAAAATTTAATGGGTAAGATAAGTTTAGGAAAACAAAATGTAAATGTCCAAGTTCTAGAAAGTCTGAATCAGTTTCCCGAGTATGCATTACCCCTACTCTGCAGAAAGGGTTTGACAACATTTACAACCTAGACTGGGCATATTTCCATGAGAGTAAGCCTGGAATCCACATTTTCATAAGTAGTAAATAAAAACTTCTCCCTTTTTTCTCTCTCTGAATATACAAACAACTTAGGTTTGCTGAAATGATAATGGCAAAATTTCACTTTCTCTGAGGAGGAACCATGAATTCTAAATTGTCTTCCCTATCCTTCACTCCTACCAAAAAGTGGCCTTACCTCAGAGAGCTGACCAGATCCACAGGCCTCTTGGGAGGCACGCCAAAATTCAGTGCTTCTCAGATTTCTCTTCTAAAAGAATAATGCTTTTTTCTCTGGTGTGAAAGAATCATATCTTTAAAACTAGCCAAGCATTGATAGACCTAGAAATTTAAAAGAAGGTAGCTTTAAAGAATTATAGCTACCTTCTATTGAGTATGTACAGTATGTCAAACATTATGTATCTGGAACACTTCTTATTTTATCTGTTTTGATCCTTAACACCACAGGCACTATTTTCTCCTTTTTTCAAAGCCAGGGACTAATTCAAGGAGAAAAACTCCCTGAACTGTGCCAGCCACTGCAGAGCAAGACTACAAGCCAGGCAGTCTGGTCTGACTTCCCCCTTGGTTTTCTTCAGCCCAATATGAACAGGTGCTCTTGAGTTCTTCATGACACCCACAGACACTATGTCTCCCAACACTGCACTCTTCCAAATTGTCTGCATTTCAATTTATTTAGATCCTTTCCATAAATCTGCCTTGATAGTTCAGATTAAAATTCCACTAACATCCATCATCATCATGATAAATTAATGATGGATTTGCTTGATCAATTTACTTCATACCATAATATTTATGTATCAATTCTTAGTCCATATGCATCACCACCCCCCCACCTCCTATTAGGTAGATCAACTGTGCACAATTCTGTCAAATAGGTCCTAAACATCTTTGCATCAAATTAATTAAGAAATATTTCCATAAGCCATAGTAGTTTTAAACATTATATCACTCTAATTTACAGTCTCCTTACAAATAAATTATATGAAATTTATAATTTTTAAATTCACACTTACAAAATGTTAAGGAAATATCATAATATAGTATGTGTGAGATTGAGTCTAATAAACAGAGTTTGACATCATTTTAGAAAAATAGATTTCACTTTTTATTCTTAGTGAACCACCGTAGCATGCATAGAGTAGATGCTTAATAAATAATTTTTCTGATGGACACACTGCAAGAACTGCTACATTACAGCATAACTGGCATTGCATATTTGGACATTTGGACAAAAAATTGTAATTGAAGCAACATTATGATTATAAAACTATCACTAATATAATTTTTTATAATAGGTCTTAATATTTTATGTAACATCTAGAAATTCTTTATAATATCACAGAATCATTTGTTCCTTTAGTTTTTTCTTACATTTTGCTTCTATTTTACTCACCTGCATTAGACCTAAGAGAAATTCCTGCAGGGATAAAACCAAAGATACTTTAAAATCTGTGGACTCTTCAGCAAAGCCACTGCACTTTAAAAGCCATGTTTGATAGTAATGTTGAATGGATAATCTATTCATTGTCCTTAATATTGACTTTACCACAAAAGGGTACTGATAGATTAAAAGCATATTGAAATACAAACTGAAAATATCATTTTTCCCTAGAAGGTTAAATTCTTATGAGAACAGAAATACTACAGTAAATAAAAATGGTAGTGTGACCTTCCTTGTGTAAGGAAAAATATACTTCCAATATTAATATTCATGTTTGACTTGCTTTTTCTATAGCACTCACCTAGGCACGTGTCAAAACCTTTGAGAGGGGAAGAATGCTCATAAGATAGTTGTGCATGAAGGTGAAATGTGCTACAATGGATGCAATTAGTACCATTTATGATTATAGTTTATGTGATGTTGGAATCAGTTCATTAAAAATGTACTGAACTATCAACTCATTTCATACAGGTCATTGAACAGCAATAAAGTGGTATCAGCTCTTTTCCATTATGACTCTGAGCTGGATTTGAACCAGTGACTCATAGAAAATAGGCTCTGTTCTATTGTCAGTCTATAAAACCACATTTATAGAGTTGCAGTATATCTCTCTATTGCATTAGTTTCTCACTGTCCTCCTGTTTTTTTTTTTTTTAATGAATATAATCTGTAAATAGTTTCTTGAAAAACACAAACATTAGGTAGCACAAAATGATGATAGTATACATTATGTAATTATATTTCATATATTTTATTATTTGTATACTCATAATTTCATTGAATCTGAATAAAAGAGGTCACATGTGGCATGCTATTGAAAGGTCTTAAATCAGAATGAAAATTAAGCTCAGTAGTATAGCACAAATTTACTACTCTCATGAAATTCCCTAAAGCCTAAGTGTTCACCCTAGTTTGCTGTAAATATTCTCATGTATCATGGATTACATCAGCTAAGAGAACATTTACCAAGAGAACTAAACGGTGATCAGTGCTGAAATGCATATTTTTATTTTATTAAAATAGTAATGTTTATTGAAGTAACCATATACACACTTTAGTTTGCTTCTGAGAATGATATTGTGCAAACATGCAAAAGTAATATTCTGAACCCCTTTCAACTACAATTATACATAACCAAATACTGGTTGAAATATCTGGGTTTCTGGGCACTAATGGTTACTCATTTAATCTCTAAGTTAAAAAAAAAAAATCATTATTTTCATAAAAACATTGTTATGAAAAGTATTTTTATTAAAGAATTTCTTCAGAAGTATTTTATAAAAAAACAATATCAATATCAACTTCACAGAACTTGGTTATTTAAACTAATTTTAATTAATTGTTCCAATATTGATTTATATATAAAAATTGCCCTTTTAAAACAGCAGGTAAAAGTGCAGGAAATATATTGATTGCAAAAATTGCTATAAAAACTTCAAGTGAGCACAGTGCCTGATCATTCAAAAGAAATGAAACGTTGTGTTATTTATGTATTTATTCAGATCTATTCAGCGGTTGTATTTGCATATTTCTTCTTATTTAGATATTTTCTATAATTTTGTTGACTAGTGTAAGTATTCTATTTTGGTTTACTTGTTACACTTTTCAAAGGCTTTGCTTTAGTTTTATAATCTCGAATCATACAAGATTGAAATTCTCTTTCCTAGTATGCCAGTTGTATATTACCTAATAAATGGCGAATAATGAATGCTTGTTCTTAGCTTTGCTCTAGTCTTAGTTTGGTTTTACACTGTGTCATTTGTTGAAAGTTTTTTGATTTTGTGTTCCAGTGCACATAAAACATTTTATGTGGGAAGAGTGTTAATCAGCATGTCCTGTGATCTTCTTTGTAGTCGCAGCGCCGTGTTACCTTTCACCTCCCCGATGGCTCCCAGGAAAGCTGCAGTGACAGTGGTCTTGGAGACCACGAGCCGGTGGGTAGTGGAACCCTGATCTCACACCCTCTTCCTCTGGTTCAGCCACAGGACGAATTCTACGACCAGGCTTCTCCGGACAAGAGGACCGAGGCAGATGGCAACTCCGACCCCAACTCTGGTGAGTCCTCTTTAGCACTTTGACTGATCGGCAGTTGTTCTGGTTTGGTTGTGCTCTTGAGGTTGTAACAGTGATCCTAGTGTACAGGCTAAATGGACATTCAGTCATTCTCTGCTGGCTTTATTGTTATATTCTTTGAAATAGATCAAGTGTACTGTGCTTGATATACTGGCTGTTAAATTCTATGATTCATCTTTATTTTATGAACCATTAAAAAAGAAGAAAAATGATACCAGTATCATTGAATGAAGCCATTAGTTGCAAGATATTCTGATACCAAAGATATACAATGTGGAAGCATATATTTTAGAATTCATAAAATACTATTAAGTAGAATATAATAAAAAAAACTATAACATACATATGTGTATGTTCATATATGCATATTATTATCTTATGCAGTGATATTTTCTAATGAACACTTTACAGGGAAAAATGTTAAAAAGCTATTAAAATCAGTGTGAAGAGAGGAGTTACTGATATTGCTTTGTATTTTTCCCCCATCTATTTGAGTTTGGGATTCATTTCAGATGTGCAGTAAGGTATATTACACCAGAACCTTTCTTCTCCACAGATCCACACCCTACCTCAGGAATAATTGCTCATTCAAAGAAAACCCTGTAGGGTTGCTTCTTCTTAGCTAATGGAGGAAATCTTGGGCAATGGTTGCTTTTGTCCAATATGTATGTAATATAAAATTTAAAAACACTGAGTAGTCACTTTTATTTTAAAAAAGAAAAAAATGTTCAAAATTGTAATGTTCAATAGTTTAGAATAATGAGCATAGTTTATATCTTATTTAACTTAAAAGTTCTCTTCCTAGTGAATGATGTGGATCGTGGGGGGTGGGGTTTTTACATGTTTGGGATCAGGGGATATACAAAAAAATATCTGTAACTTTCTTCCACTTTTGATGTTTAACTAAAAATGATCTAAAACATAAATTGCCATCATAAAAAGAAAACATCCAAACTAAAAAAACAAGAGAAAAAAAGGTGGAGTTTTATTGGTTTGTTTGTTTTTTTAATTCTTTTTAAATCTGCTTCAAACCAGTTGCCTAAAATGGGAAATGGGGTTATGGTGAAATTTTCCTAATTTTCTAGCTTTTTAGCTCCCACTGCTTTAGATATTAAAGTGCCTCTGGCATTTCTGTGATTGAAGTAGGAATATCAAGAGGAGGTAAAAAGTACAAAAGGGCTTTCTTAACTAGTTTCATAGTTGTAATCCAGCTTTGGTGTTCTCTGACTTCCAGGATTTTAAGATGTCTTTCTATTCAGGGAGGAGATCTCTTGTAGATGTGCTTCTACCTGTAACTTCCACTCCCAGGTGAACCATACCACTGTGCCTGTTATTTTTCTCATAAGTTAATGTTATAAGGTGGAGTTGCATTTGCATCTTCTTTCTGCTAAGCAGACTCCATGTGGACTCTGACTCTTATTGTTTTGTGTTCTATGTCTTGTGTGTATAGGAAACACAAGTGCATTTGTATAAGTAAAACCCAAGTCATGTAATTTCTAGATGCTTGTCACTCATCAGTGTAAATAAACATCAATGAATCTAAGTGATCCCACTGAATCAACCTCTCCTAGACTCAAGTGGAGAGGTAGGGGTGATACTGGTCTTGGAGATCAGGATGGGGTCCTCGTTCCCTCGGTGTTGACAATTAAAAATTCAAGAAATGCCAAGGTAAGCGTAGAAAGCAAGTTTTATTGAAGAAAGGGACAGATGGCAGATTTCCCTGAAAACAAAGGTTCCCAGAGCTGGGCTTACTCAGAAGTGGGTGTGGTGTATCTTATAGATCCCAGAAACCCCCACCTTCTCTTTCTTCTTCTCTAAGGGCAAGAAGGAGCAGCATAGGGGCTAATCTCCTTAGCAACTCCTTGGGCTAGGAAGTGGATCCCCATCCCAGAGGTTAACAACATGTTCTCTTTTCTTTGATGACCACCCCTCATCTTTCATTACCGCACTCACTGCCAGCCCTTCCACCCACTGCCTCAGGTTGTTGAGGAATGTGACATTTCCTATCCCTCAGGCCAGGCAGGGCTGCAGGTAGATTGCTTTTGGAAAAAGAAAGCATGTGGGGAGTCAGTATAGTGGGTTCATTTTACAGAATTATTCTCTTAAACTCATGTCTCCGCAATTTTCATCTATTTGTCCCCTTACAGGGACAGGGGGAAATTATAGCAGCTCATACTGACCTGTTTTTCTAATCTACAACTTCCTCCTCTCTGTCATGAAACATCTTTTATTGGCATTAAGCTAATAGTCTCAAAACTACTTTTTCACTGCCGTTTAAACAAACATGTGGGATTGGTTGGATCTTCTTGTCTTTCAGTCAAAATAAAGACCAAAAAATTCGTACTTTAAATATACTGACCTAATAGTTTACCAAAGCTATTTTATAGAAATACCTTCAAAATACTTTTATGTTATTCCAGGTGGATGATTTACCTACCCTTGCCTGAAAAACAGTGTTTCATGATTTTTTTTTTTTTTTTTTTTTTTTTTTTTTTTTTAGCAGAATGGGATATTTTAGATATATGCAGGTTAAACAGTGCTGTGGGTTTCAGAAGTTGCTGAACCCTGGGTGATTTTTTTAGTTAACTAATAGAATTGAGAATTTTAAAATATTCCACTAGAAAGCAATAGCAGGTTTTAGGATTCATTAATGAGATGGACATAGTCGTAGTTATAGTTACATATATTGTTTGTCATAGAATTGTGTCTGTGGTAAGCCAGAGCCAACTGAAGTATCTTGGTGAAAAAATTTCAAAATATGGATATATATCATCACTATCATAGCTGCAATCTACAAGCAATGAAACTGATGTTTGTCCTTTGACTCCCACAATATTACAACTCAAAGAGAGAATTGGAGAAAAATTATTAAATACAAATGCTCATCTAAATATATATTTTCACAAAAACTGGTTCATGTTGTACAGCATAAATTCAAGACAAATATATGAAGATTTTATGGAAAAATATTACTAAAAATGTGTGGTAATATTAAATTTAATCTTATTTCATTTATTTGTCAAGAGAATTAGGATATTTTGAATACTTTAAGAAGGCCCCAGCACATTCTAGCTGTCATTTATTTTTCTCAAGCCATTAAAGAGAATATATATTCAGGGAAAACAAAAAATTAATAAGAATGAGACAAAATTAGTACTTTGTTGGTGGTTGGTGAATTGATCTGGACCAATGAACAGACAAGTTGTTTTTTAGACTAGAGACAATGTTCCTCTGCTTTCTTTTAAATGCACACATGAGGAAGCCCACGTTTGAATCTTCCAAACAGAGAGAGAGAGAGAGAGAGAGAGAGAGAGAGAGAGAGAGAGAATTTTCCCTAGCTTTTAAAATATGCTTAAGTTAAATTGCTCTTGGCTAGAACTTTATCCAATATGTGTAGCTACTCACATAATGACTTCTTAGACTTGGGCAATAGAACTGGGCCAGGTGCCAAATGGAAGAAGACAAAAGAGATTCTTAAGCTAGAGGAAAAAAAAAAATGTGTACCTTTGAAGCCTGCTTTAAGAAATCCCCAGAGTTTTTACCAATGTAGTCATATGTGAAAAGAGGTCCAAGGAATGACACAACCTTGCATACTCCAACATTGAGCCCAGCATCATGACTTCACACAGGAGAATAATGATCCATGGAATGTCTCTAAGCTAGAAAAAGCAGGGTTTCTTGGTAGAAACACACTCCTTACTCCTTATTGAGAAGGCAGCAGAAGAGCAAGAGAGCAAAACAAGGAGCCTTAAGGGACACTGGTAGTTAACATTTCATAGGACTTAAAATTTTAACCTCCTGTGTCAATGTCTAGTTAACCTCCTCTATCAATAGCCTAGATATATTAAGAGATTTAAATTAAACAACTTATATTTGGGTATTATTATGATATATTATCGTTAAATTTCACAATCACATTTTTTGTAATTAACTGAGGAATTTGTGAAGCAGGGTGCAGTGGAATTGATAGAGTAATCATCAATAGCAAACATCTTGCTATGTAGATCTCAACTCTTTCCCTTTGTTCAGTGGAGTTTTCTGTCTGCAGTCTTAACAATTCTGAAGAGCCATATTTTGTATCAAGTGAAATAGAAGCAGTTACTGTCAGTATTACTTGAAGAGTTACAATGTAATAGGTATTGTACTGGTAAGGATCCTTAGTTTTTCCCCAAATATAATGTTTCTCACTTAAAAATCATTACCAGTTAGAATTAATTTCCATAGTAATTATTTTCATTGTATGTTTTTCAAAGAAATTAGCAAAATGGTTTCATGTAATAAGAATTTTGGAAACTTCAGACTTAAGTTTATAATCTTCTGAATGGACATATGCGGTGACATGGACACTATTCTGCTTTATTTCCTATTTTAAAGTTTTGGGTTGTTGGCATTGTACATTTTATATTATAGACAACTTTTGATTTATGGAAAATATATGAGGAAGGGCTTTACATGTGCTAAAGTTTGGATATGGAATGTCTCCCAAAATTCACGCATTGAAAGCTTGATCCCCAGCCTACGGCACTATTATGATGTAGTGGAATCTTTAGGAAGTGGGACCCAATAGCTAGAGAGTTAGTTCATTATGAGTATACTCTTGATGGGAATGTTCGATCCCTACTTTTTCCTCTTGGCATTTCACTTCCCAGCCACCTTAATAAGGCAAAGTGCTTTTCTCTGCCAAGTGTTCCCAACCATGATATGCTGCCTCATTATAGGCCTAAGAACAACAAAGTGAACTAACCATGGATTGAAACCTATGAAACCATAAGCCAAATTCAACCTTTCCTCCTTTATAAGTTGATTGTCTCTGGTATTTCATCACAGTGAACACAAAGCTGACACAAGATGTAAATTGAAAAATAAATGATGCACAAATTAGGCAACAATTAATGGGTTATATAAGTATTATCTAGGGTAGTCTTTATTGTATTAGGTTCCACTCTTATGCCACGAATTTACATGTACTGGAAAACAGTTTTCAGTTTCCCCTTTTAAAATTATTCTTTCTCTCTTTCTTTTTTTTTTTTTTTTTTTGTTTTTTGGTTTTTGTTTTGTAAAATGAATTGAACTCAGGGGGCACTTAACCACTGAACCATATCCCAGCTCCCTTGTTTTTTGTATTTTACTAGAGACAGGTTCTTTCTGAATTTCTTAGGGCCTCTCTAAGTTGCTGAGGCTGGCTTTGAACTCACTCTCCTCCTATCTCAGCCTCCAAGCCACTGGGATTATAGGCAGGTACCACAGTGCCTGGCTCTTTTTAAAAATTTTAATCTCCATTGTATTGATATGGAAGAAACTTCATTTCTTTTCCCCCTTAATTTTAGACTTTCAAATTATGCAAAATTAACTGCAACATTCAGACTCTATGTCTTCTGCAATTTGCATGTCAATTGTCTTATTTGGGTCATATGGGTCTCAAATGAGTGCCTTTATTGGAGTCTTCCTGGCCTCTTCATGAATGATGCTGATAGAATCTGTCATAGGAGGGAAAAGAGGCTTCTGTGAGAATGTCTATTGATTCATTGCTAATATGTATAGGAAGGGGAAGGTCCATTCACTCTTTGCCTCCCTATAGTCTGCCATGTAATCTAGCCTCAAGGACTCTTTTATCTTAATCCTCTAGACTTCTCCTGAGTCCTGCCTAACCAATATGGGATCTCTCCTTTTGGTTTCTTTCCTTTTCCTCTCTTCCCTCTTCTCAGTCAGAATAAGTGATTGTACAGAATGTCTAGTTTTGGGTATCTCCACGATTTTTCTTCACATTTTTTCCTCCAAAACACAAGTATTTATTTATCTATTTACTTACCAACTTACTTATTTATTTTGGTCTCAGTAGCAAACAAAAATAATCTCATGATAGGTTTAGAACTTTGCAGAATAGCTAAATGCTTTCTTGCTGTTCCCCATTCTCTCTCATCCTTATCTAAGCAGTGAATATACACCTGATTTATGAAGGATATTGAAAAGACTGGGCTAGGTTAAAGGGTATGAATATGAAGAAAAAACAATATTAATATTTTAAAGTTATTTTCAAAAATAATTCTGTAAAATTATATTTATTGTTAAAACAATTATATAGGATTCTAATAAAATGTACTGTGTGTGAATGTGAAAATGGACAAAAGGAATTTCTTTTTGACAAAGCCTTTTCAAGAAAACATGGTGAAGAACTATACTTTATTAGTTATTAGTTAACATAAAATATAATTTTTATAATAAATCTGACGCACATACTTACTTTGAATATCATAGAATGAGTTGGTGCCCTACAAACCAAAAATTTGGTTTGTTTATTTTTTCTAGCACTGTAAAAAATTACTTTGGAGACAATTGCAGATAATATCGATGTGGCTAGGTTTTAAATGGTATGTGAAATTTATTATTTATTTAGCTAAAAGTGATAATAGAACTGTAGTTTTGTTAAAAGAGAGTTATCACTGGTTGTGATAGATTATGAAATATTTACAGAGCTAAAATTTTCTAAAATGTAGTGGAAAACTGGTAGTAAAGTAAAAAAGAATCAGTATATGAAATACATGAGATCACCTTTTATTTATTCTTCCTTATTCTCTCATTTTTGTTCTAAAGATGCAGTTTACTGTACAAAGGTGTAGGCAGATGTTTTTGTATATAATGTACATTTTTTTTTTCGGTGGTACCGAGGATTGAACTCAGGGGCACTCGACCACTGGGCCACATCCTCAGCCCTTTTTTGTATTTTATTTAGAGACAGGGTCTCACTGAGTTGCTAAGTGCCTCACCATTGCTGAGGCTGGCTTTGAACTCTCGATCCTCCTGCCTCAGCCTCCCAAGTGCTGGGATTACAGGCATGTGCCACCACGCCCAGCCTATAATGTACATTTTATGCATGTAAGTTTGTTTCAAATGGGGGAAATGAAATAAGACACAGATTTTCAAATATACATGTATTTGCTAGATGAACAGAAATTGATGATAGCCTTCATTAAATATCTTTGAAGTAAAATAAAGTCTTTCAAAAATTTATTCTAGAATTCAGCAATAAAAGCATTAACCACAAACCTCAGAAGTAGTGTTTCTAGGACACTCAATAGAACTTCAACAAAGAGCAAGTCTGCTATCCCTTTGTCAACCAAATACCTGCTATCATTATGTTCTAGGCACATTCAAAGCATAGAACCCATTTATCCAGCTGCACCACAAATGATGCACACATGTCTCATTTTTATTATGCTACATTTTTTTTGTTTTTTTTTTTTGCATTTTTGTTACCGTCAAAGATTTATTCTATTCCCAAGAAGCAGTAAATCATATTTCCTTAAGAAATTAACTTATTAACATGATTACCAACCATTTATTCTAAGAAAACAGTGAGGGGATTTTCAACTGAGGACTTTTTTTAATATTAAGTAGAATGAAGAAATAATTCACTAATTTAAAAGCAGACAAAAACAATTATATGACCAGATCAAGAATGGGCTATTACCACTAATTCAGAATTAAGTCCTAATCCTGTCCCACTGAGAAACAAGACTATTTATTTTTATATTTGGTGTGTCTTTAAATGTTATTTTAAAGGATTTTCTGCTGTTTAATCATGTGCAAAATTGCAGATTAAATTTATTATGTCAAAGCCCTGCCTGTCATGCTCCTCTGAATTTACCTGAAAGAAGTTATGAATCATGTTTCAATAAAAACAGTTTGGATACCTGATATTTTTGGTTAGTATTTATTGAAGATTTTTTGTGAGCCAGGAATTCTAATAGTTGTTTTGCTATGCTTCTTATGATCCCACACCAGTACTATAAATTAGATAGTGGTATAAGTAAGCCATGCCTGACTCCACAGCTAATGTTTTAGCTATATAGAGAAACTGCCTTCCATGTATACATGTCTTATTGCACTGTGTGACTCAACACAATTGACACTGGTGTTATATTTTAAGTTATAGGGCACTGACTTTATTTTTAATAAGAATTTCAAGCAATTGACTTGATTGTTTGCTAGTCAGGTGAACAACTTGTTAGGGAATGGTTTCTGCAGTTTTTGGTAATTTTCATTTTATTTTGTTTGTTGTTGGTTTGGTTAGCATTTATTGAAGTATAATAATAAAGTAATAATAAATTAATATTAGACTTTAGTGACCCCATTCATCATTACGTTGTTTTATATGGAGGCATAAAAATGGAAGTGTTTTGGCTAAGTCAATAAAGTTTGTTAGTCAATGATAAGACCACAACATATGAGGAGTTGTGTCTGTGCTCTTTTCAGTGGAGCCATCTTTACTTATATCTTTTCCTGAAAGACAGTATGTTTGATCATATGATTCATACTTGCTGCCCGCATTATTCTCTAGAACTGCTTGACCATGTTTTCTGTTCTCCATGCATGGCAGTGTCTTGCCAATAGTAGGCCAGCAATATTTTTTGACTGAATGAATCTGTCAGTGTTCCACAAGTACATGAAAATGCAGTAAGACAAATCAAATGTATTCTATAATGACAAAATAAGCCAAATAAGCAATATTTAGAAAGAAGTAATGAACCATGTTAATTATAATTATATCCAAGTTTTAATATTACCATCCTCTTTTAATTGTCTATATTTTCCACAATTTTAATAATACATTTAAAATTACATTTTTCCATTGTATTGATATAACATATATGAAAATCACTTGACACAGGACTAAGAAAAAAAGTGATCATATATATAATACATGTATAATATACAAACTTTCCTTATATGCTTAAATATGCAAGATGTACTTGCTCAATAAAAAATGAATTGTTAAAAAAGTAGGCATGAGAGACAAGCTGCCATTTTGGAAAACTAAAATCTAGCTAATAAAAGATTCAGAAAAGTCAATGAAACTAAAATTACTTTATTTAATTCCAGTCCTTAAGAATTATGCTAATCCTCTAACCTACAGGGGGAAAAATCACTATATACCTCAAAATTAAACATAAGTTTGATTTTTGTCATAATATTGCATAAAATATTTTTGTGAATTGTGATTATAATTTTTGTGTATTCACATTGAGAAAATTGCATAGATTCAAAGAAAATTTCTCTGAGAACTCATATTGTAACCTGCTATATTTTTATCCCCCATGGGATTTTTAGAATCAATTTAGGGTGATTCTACATCGTGGCCCTGAGTTAAAGCCTCTGCAGTCCCTAAGAGAATACTATAGAGAAAAGGTACTGCAGGAAAGGTCCTACTGTGATTTGAATTTAAGGTAAAAATAAGGTTCTAATAGCTGAGCAATATAAAAAACATAATTTGATTATGCTATGAGAACTTAGAATTTAAGTTCTTCACTTTATTAATATCTTTTTTTCTAAATCTGAGTTGGAAACTTGTCTATTAACTGTCTTCTTCTCAAAACTTTAGAGGTCACAATGTTTGCTAGGTTAAAAATATCTAGGGTTGGCATGGTGGCACACACCTGTGATCCCAGTGGCTTGGGATGCAGAGACAGGAGGATCCCAAGTTCAAAGCTAACCTCAGCAAAAGTGAGGCACTAAGCAACTCAGTGAGACCCTGTCTCTAAATAAAATACAAAATAGGGCTGGGGATGTGTCTCAGTGGTTCAGTGCCCCTGAGTTCAATCCCTGGTACCAGAAAAAAAAATCTAGATTATAAACTAAAAATCTACCTACCATGTCTGTATCTTTCTGTTGATTTTTGATTGCTGCATAACAGATTACCACAAATTCTGCTGCCTTAAACAATACCCATTCCTCACAGTTATGTGAACCAGGAGTCATAGTGTTTTTTCAGATAAGCTCTCTGCTAAGGACCCACAGGCTACAACTGAGTCCACATGCTCATTTGGAGGCTTAACTGGAGGAAGAATGGCTTCCAAGATTATTCAGGTTGTGGGTAGAATTCCTTTGCTTGCAGTTGTGGGATTACAGTCCCAGCCTTTTGATGGTCGCCAGCTGGAGACTGCCCTTAATTTCTTTATTTTTTTTTCTTTTTTTTTTTATTCACCATTGTATATATAACAATAGCATTCCTTACATTTCTGCTCTTAATTTCTAGAAGCCAACCTCAGCTGTTGGCTAGTTAGGCTTCCAGCATGACTGCTTACTTCTTCAATGCCTCTTAGGGAGACTCCGGAGTATGTCTGCAGCAAGATAGAGTTCTATGTAATGTTCTATCACCTTTCTCATATTCTGTTGGTTAGATATAAGTCTCAGGTCTGGCCAACACTAAAGATAGGGGCTCCTAAGCAGTTACGAATACCAAGTGGTGGGGATCTTCAGGGGTCACCTTAGAGTATATATATGCAATCTCAGTATCTTCATGTATCTTAGTATTCTTTATCACTTTGATCTTTGTAAGATTCATTCGTGTATTTACTCATGTTTCTATTCATTCTGCCAACATTCCTGTAAAATCTACTATGTTTTATTCTAGAGGTAGACATTAAAATCAAGACTCTAAAGTTAGACAATTTAACAGTATACTGCAAGAGTTCTCAACCTGATTTCTTTGATCTAAAAGGCCCATGAGTATTGTTTTAAGGCAACTGTGAAGTTTTTCCAATTTGTGTGTGTGTGTGGGGGGGGGGGCATATAAGGAGAATGTTATAAGCCACAAAAAGAAACAAATATGGGCAAAGAGAAAGAAAAAGAAATGCTAATTGTTTATAGGAGAGAAGATATTTGACACAAATAACTAGTGAATTAGAATAAATGTTCATGATAAATCTATAAAAAATATCTTAGAATATTAGGGAATTGAAGGATTCAATAAATTATTATAATTTAAGAATTAATTATTTAAATGAATAAAATGTGTGTATATGTATGTACACAATGCATGTATGTATATGCAGTATAGGTTGCTTGGTGTTATAAAGATCATGGCCAATTGGGCAAGGAGTAAAAAATTCATTGTCCTTGAAATTTATGCAGGTTTGATTAACTCAACTGCTGTCTTGAGGTGCATGATTATTAACCTACAAAAGGGAGCTGCTAATATCTGAGAATATTGTTATAAAATATTATAGGGCCCATAATACAGTAAATGCTTGATAAATGATATTAGCTATTTGAGTAAATAAGAATGTATGAGAGTGGATTGAGACATAGGTTAGGACCAGATTCTGAACAATGGGAAGGAGAGGCTAGCTGAATACAGGAGATAAAGGAAAATAAATCATTAAGGGTATTTCCCAGAGTTTAGTTCATATTACTTATTGGAAAACTACACAATTAAATAAGAAATTATAAGAGGAAAACTCAGATTAGGAATTAGCATTTTAAAATCAATTTTAAAGTTTAAACTACTGGGAAAAATTACCTGAGAACTAGGAATATGACTCTAAGTTGGAAACTGAAAATTGACAACATAGAAGGTGAATGAAATTCTGGGGGTAAATATGATAACTGGAAGAGAGAAAAGGAACCCAAAAGAGAAGTCATGGCCCACCTTATCAGATCAGGCAAAAACAGGGGCAGGTGCAAGTAAAGATTAAAAAATTAAGAAGGTACTATCAGAAAATTATTGGAAAGTTCTGTGATATTTATTTATTTTGTACCGGGGATTGCACTCAGGGGCACTTAACCACTGAGCCACATCCTTATCCCTATTTGGAAGTTTATTTAGAGACACTGAGTTGCTTAGTGCCTTGCTTTTGCTGAGGCTGGCTTTGATTCTTGATCCTCCTGCCTCAGCCTCCAGAGTTTCTGGGATTACAGGTGTGCACCACAGCGCCTGGCTGATACCTGACTTTCATACATGATTCACGGTGGGTTTTATGAGTAATGTAGAATTTTGACTACAAACACAGACTGTGAATACATACTAACCTAAATCCTAACTTACTGACATCACAACTACAGGAATGAGGCACGATGCAGGCTTGGTATACAGAGATGAGTACTTTTAATTGTCATTATCAATAATGAAAGGACATAGAAGCAGCAAAACTTATACCTTAATTATTTAGCAAAAGTTTCAAGTTTAAAAAAAAAAACACCATTGTGAGTTTTTGAATTGTAAAATTATTGCTTGACGTTAGAAAAAAGAAGTATAATTCTAGAAATGTTTCAGTTTCAAATTATGAAAATTTTATTTTTATATTCTTCTTTTTTCTCTTTACCATATATGATTGGTGATTCTACATGATTGATATAAATTACAATTTATGTTCCATTATCTTCATGGGTTTTCTTAAAAATACTTATGCTCACTATATGATTTTAAAGTATTTACCATAATATTAAATTTTCAGAGTACACTTTCCATTTTATTACTATTTCATCTTAAAAGGGGGTTCAGTAAGATAATTTTCTATAGCTTTAATATTAGTGTTGCTAAAGCATTGCTATAAAATAAGCAGGAACACAAGCTATGTCTACTGGAAGGTTTAGATCCATGGATTTCAAATAGGACATTTATTATTCTGCAAAAGAAATAACTTTGAGTATTCATTTATTATATAAACATAAATGTCATTAGTAATTATCTGATGTGTTTAAGCTTCCTTTGGGGTCACAAATATTGTGTGTTTAATAGTAGAGTAGAAAATATTTGTGAGAACAATATGCCTCCTGGTGTAGAGTAATGGTAATACCAGCCTGCACAGCTATGCTGCCTGGAATCTCATTTCCGTAGCTGACCTCAAGTGATCCATTCGTTAAGGAGTCAAGAAGAGGAATGGTATTTACTTAACCCCAGTGTATAATTTGCCCTAGGGGAGAAAGACTGTTCTTTCTATATTTGTGTTTTGTAGTAGTTTCAAACTGCTAAAAGTGATAGACATGACAATCAGTAGCTACATGTAAAAATAAAAAAACTTCCTGAATATCAGTAACTTAAAAGAGTAAAATTACCTTTTTCAAAACCTTAACATAAAATTATTTCACAAGAAAAAAATGGAAATAAATCACTAGTAAGTATTTATATTCATAAAACAAAACTGAGAAATTTCATCTTATTTTTATATCCACAGATACAGGAACAAATAAATAAAATTATCTGACATTATAGATAATTTAAAATTTCTGAAGAAATCATAGCTGTTTTGTCTAAAATATCCCAAATTTCCTTAATGCTATTTTGACATGCATTCCTGTCAGTAGGTTGAGACTTATTTAGAATAGTGTGATTGACAAATACATGGATGCCCAGATTTTAATAACATTAAAGTAAGATTGCCAATCAAATACAGGATGGCCAGCTCAATTTGAATTTGAAGTAAACAATGAAAAATCTTAAGTCTAATTATATCCCAAATATTTCAATTTTATAACGACCCTGGTAATATGTGGGACATATTCAGTGTTAAACATTATTCATTCTTTATTGGAAATTCAAATTAAACTAATTTAACTGTCCATCCTGTGTTTTAACTGGCAGCTTTATAATTTATGCAATAGTTTCAGTGCAATACAATCATAGGAATAAATATGTTAAGATCTAAAATGCAAATGAAGATTAAGAGTCTAGATTATCACAAGATTTTCATTGAGATTTCTCATATTTAGGTAGGAGCTCATCACTAAATGCATAGTTGTTTGCATGCTCAGAAAATGATCACACTTCAAAATCAGAAGTTCAGTTTGGGCTTATTTTTAACATTTTAAATGATTGACCCCACCAGGCAATGGTGACTTTGAGGTGGGTCTTTTACTGTGTGTTGTCAAAAGAACCTCTAGTTAAAGTAGAGTTGCTGTTCTCCTTGTTTTTTTAATAGCCTTTTTGATATATTACATTTTTGATCCATATGTATTCATTTTCTTTTACAAACTTGATAGTTTTCAAGATCTAATTACTTCTAAAGGACCCTATGTCAACGTAATATGAGGTCAGGAGAGAGACACATATTGAGATTAAATTTGCTTCTGGAACTTAAAGGTGTAGGTTACATATTCTAGTCAATACATCCATCTATGAATGCCCAAAATACATTTTTAAGACATATTAAGTAAGACACTGAGGGGAAGGGTGTGGAGTGGGTAACTGCTATAGATAAAAATTAGGTACAAATCACACCTCAGGTCTTTTAGCTGCTTGGCCTTGGTCAGGACACTGTTCTCCAGTTATCTCAGCTGTAACATGGAAATGAGAGCAAGTATATGTACCTCATAGAGTACACACTGCAGAGGGTTAATAGAACTAGCTTAGAATAGTTCCAGGTTCATAGTAGATTCTTCAATCATATGAGCCTATTATTGTAAAAATTCAAGTCAAAGTAGACAGTTACTTAATCACACTCTTTTATATCAATCCTATTCTCTAGAGTAATATGCAGGCAGAGATCAATAAAGCTAGCTTTCCCTATATTCCAATTTCTTCCCAGTTGGTTGAAGAAAGATAAGTATTATTTTGTTAGTATATCTTTAATCTCCGCCTTTCATTTCACTTACACAGACAAATTCATTTTAAAAACTGTGTGACTTACCACGAGTTGTCTGAAGAGTTACTCTCATTTACTCCTAAAAGAACATTAACTCACAACATAGAAGGAATTTATTATTTCCATAGGATTGAGCAAAGCGTCTACAAATAGGTTTGTTTAGTGGTGAGCTTTTGGCTAAACATAAAGAATCTCAGTGAAAATCTTATGATATTCTGAACTTCTAATCTTTGTTTGAATTTTGGACTTTTACAGATTTATGCCTAGTAATTGGCCAGAAACCTCTTTATTTCTTTATAATCAACAATAATCTAACAATCAGATCTGCAAAAGGAAATACACTATACTCTGGGTAAATTTGACAGTGAATATTTGTGCATCAACTGCACAGTTAAAAATAAAATAACAACAATTCCTACTTAAATGCTCATTGGAAGGAAAGATTTAAACCACGAGCTTCCTAAAGCAAAGGCATTGGTTTCATTGATTTTTTTTCTTCATGTTTTTGTGTTTTGACATGAACAGGAGTTTTATCATGGCTGAGCATTCGATTGAAATACCCTTTCCCATTAGGAATACTGTAAGAAAACTTGAAAAGCTTCTGAAATTTTCCATGAATGAAAATAGAAATTGCTTCAGTCAAGGAAGGGAATATATTTTATGTTTTATAAGATGCAATCTTAGACTAAGTGCAGTGTGTGACAATTGTGAAACTATCAGAGGGACCCAAAATAGATGTAGAGGCTCCACAGAACAAGCACAGGCTTAGGAAAGGTTCTCTTCTACCATAGGAAGAGTAGAGACTCACTGGAATGTTTTCTCAAAGGCCTATTTTTAAAGGGAAATATATTTTTAAATTAAGTCAAACAGGGTCTTCATTCAGAAGAGGATGCTGAGTTCTGGTTTAAGCTGCTTAAGAAACAACTATAGAAAATCTAACAGTAACTCTTCAGTAATCTCTCCCAAGTCATGACTATTGTGCATTAGAAGATTATGATTGAAAATAAGGACTTCAGGTATTTTGAGCCAGAAATACCAATACTCCACAGGCAGTAAAATCTTGACATAAGCAGCAAGCAGCATAATAAAAAGGGAAAAGAAATTGGTCTATATTCTATCAGTTTTATGTCTTGCGAGCACAATCAGAAGGCTATTTGGTGCTTTAGTTCATGTATTGTTCAAAAAGAGTATGGAATATGAAAGTATTTTACCATCTGCAGAGACTCCAGGAACACTTGCTTCAGAAACAGGCAAATTGAGGTTGGCACAGCCTCTGTGATATCTGGTCCTGTGTAGAAGTCTCAATTATCTCACCCTCTCTCCCTCTCTCTCCTTCTTTTCCTCTCTCCCTGCCTCTCTCCCTTTGTCCCTCCCTTACTCTCTATTTCTTAAAGGTAATAATATGAATATACTAAAGGACATTAGACACATTAGTAATAGTATAAGAAAAGTGTCTGGCAGATAGCAAGAGCCCAGGAATATCAGGATGACTGCTATTAGGTAATTAAGAAGTGCTGTCTTTCCTTACAGGTATCTGTGTCCTCAGAGTTAGTCCTTCTAATATGATGCTTCTAATCAAATTTGACTTGATACACTGAAGACACAACTTGAACAAATAAATGAAAAAAGACTTGTGAAATACTTTAATGAACAAGGTGCCACCATTTAAAAAATTCCATAGTCATTTGAGTATTCAGAAAATCTTTTTTATATTTTTTCTCAAAAAAAAAATTTAAAATATAAAATCAAATATATGCATCATTATGACAGTGGAGTTGATAATGAATAAAGAGTTTTGAATTCTTAAATAGTCATCTATTGAAAAAATCTGATAAATATATAGAGAAAATATAAATTTGCACAAGGAGTTTTGAAAACGAATAACCTGCTACTGTCTTGTGTTTATTTTCACACAATAGTAATTCACAACCTATTAATTTACCATTATAGACATTTAAGTTATAGTAATGGTAACCTGTAGTGAAATAAAATTACTAGAAAGTGATAATGACAAAATCAATATTCACTTTAATGTTACCAAGTATTAAGTTAGCAAAAAGAAATATTAAGTTCGTAATAATTTACTTTATATTGCACCCAAAATGCTGTTGATATAAAACTTGAATTTTCTATTTTCTTTGGAGTCCATTTTTCTATTTTCCATGTCTCTGAATTGCTTTTTATTTCCTGATCCTTGGTAGAAAGCTCAATAGATGGTATTTCCTTTTCCCTTTCCACTGATTCCGTAAGCAGCTACAATAGTGATTCTTTCTCCATATGTGAATCACATGCTGCATTGTGCCCCCCGCCCCTTGCAACTCATCGCCACACTACACAGCGTTACTGACGCCCACTGGAGGCCCTCATTTAATACACCCCGAATTAGAGTCTCTGCGGAATGAGAAAGAGAAATAAAGGAGACCTCAAGAGACCTGCGAGCTAATCTCCTTGCTACCATTCAGGGCTGTATTACATAGAGATCATTCTCTTTCTGTTTTCTGACAGGTACATTTTTCTTCCCCTCACAATTGAAGATGCTTGATTTTGATCTACAAAACCTTTGAAATCTATTTCCCAATGATTTTAGGAACTGTTACTTCCTTTTTTGTCCTACGGTGATATGGAGGTCAAATGAAGCAGAACGCCTAAAGAGTCCCTAGGTTTGATTTGGGGGCTGAGTGTTGCTAAGGGTATCTCCTGCTTGGAGGAGTTTGACAGAACTATCTTCTATTAGCCTTTGGGGTGAGGTTCAAACTCTGTCTATTCCCTTCGTCTTTTTCCTAGCACTATTAGTTTGGGGAATTGGAGGTTTGAGTGAATGATGTGACTTGTCCTTTTATTCCAAGCATCTGGAACAAAATGTTAACTGCAACGCTGCCTCTTTGTACCAGTAAAGCAAAAGTACTTTCTTAATATTGAAATGACCTGACCTATAAACAGCTTATGTAGAAGAAAGATATGCAACTATAAATATGTGAGACCTTGTAATAATAAAAAAAAAAAAAAATTAAGTGTTGTTTCCTTAAATTTTCAACTTCAAAATTTTTATTTCAGGCAATTAAGGCCAGTTTATGGAAATCAGACAATAAATTGAAGGCTTCTAATCCCATGATGTTGTGTAAACTTTAAAAATCAATTGTCATTGACATTTGTAGTTTTACAGAAATGTTTTTATCATCCATCTATCTATATACACCTATATTTTGTTTTAAAGGAAAAGTATACCACAAAATACAGATATGAAATGCCTTCTGGCCCAGGATATTTCCAAAGAAGGACATTTCTCATTTGCAAGGTCCATTTATTGGTTGGTTGATTCATGTATTGAATCAGGTTTCCATTTACTTATTCATATAAATTGCAAATTTTTACTCAATGCTTACTACGTTGCATTATGTTTGAATAAGTGTGTTTTATAAACTGCTGCGTTTCCTGAAACTTCTCTACATTTTTCTTTTTAATCTATGAAAAAGATGATTATATATAAAATATATGTTCACATATTAACAATTTGATAGATTGTAAAATAGTCACATGAATTATCAACTCCTCTATTGAAAACTTCCTGAGTTATTTTTATTGAAAAATTTCTCAGTTGTTTTATTATGATTTACTTATATACTCATTTGAAAGTTTTAGTACTTTACAAAGGCCAACAATATGCTTTGTATTCTATTTGGCAGATGTTTAGATCTTGGACTTATTTTCCAGAGTTCTAATTAAGCAATTTTTGAGACTTATTCATTGGTACTATGAGAATTCAGAATTATAAGTGTCTAAGATGTTAATCTAATGTATTTATGTGGCATAATTACAATAGCACAGAAATTGGTATTAACTTTGAGAGACTGTAGTAATTTTTCCTTGAGAAGTCTTTATTTCGCCTTTACTATAAGTAATTTATATTGTAGGGCCCTGTAATGTTTACCTTCATTGACTAAGATTGCCATAATTTGTTAATGAACTAAAAGTACAGGGACACTACATAATTTATAATACAAATTGGACTTTAATAACAATATGTCCATGTGTTGAGCGTTTACAATGTACCAGGCACTGCGGTAAGTCATTTGCCTTGCTGAAATCATGACATTCTCATCACAGAGTTATGATTTATCGTTTTCACATTCTAAAAAAATGAGGCTTAATTAGCTTCATTAATAATTGCCTCAAGGTTAAATACTGATGAGAGGAAGATAGGGTCTTTACACTCCCTCAACTAATGTTTTATTTTTGTTGTTATTTATTTAGTTATTTTGGTGCCAGGGATTGATCCTAGGGGCATTAACCATTGAGCAACATCCCCAGCCCTTTGATTTTTTTATTTTGAGACAGGGTCTCACTAAGTTGCTTAGGGCCTCCCTAAGTTGCTAAGACTAGCTTTGAACTTGCAATCTTCCTACCTCAGCCTCCTGATCCACTGGGATTATAGGCATGTGCAGTCATGCCTGGCTAATGTTTTATTTTTAATCTTGATGTTTTATTTTTAGCAAATAGTTGTTCAGTGAAAATGTTCAATATTTTAATAGAAGTCCTATGTTTTAGTCAGCTTTTTTGCTGCTGTGACTAAAGGATCCTATTAAAACAACTTTAGAGGAAAAAGTTTGTTTAGGGGCTCACAGTTTCAGAGGTCTTAGTCCATAGAAGACCAGCTCCATTCCTCAGGGCTTCAGGTGAGGCTGAACATCATGATGGTGGGCATGGCAGAGGAAAGTAGCTCACATGATTATCAGGAAGCAGAGAGAGAGAGAGAGAGAGAGAGAGAGAGAGAGAGAGAGACTCCACTCTCCAGATACAAAACATATATCCCATAGCCACACCCCCATTGAGCCACTTCCTCCAGCCATACCCCACCTACTTTCAGTTACCACTCAGTTAATCCAATCAGAGATTAATTCATGGATTATATTAGGATGATAACTCAACCAATTCTCCTCAAAACCTTCTTGCATTGTCTCACACATGAGCTTTTGGGGGACATCTCACATCCAAATAATAACATCTTGCAAAAAACCAGTCTCTTTTGAACTCAGTTGTAACTGCTGCAATCTTAAATTAGCAATTAACTAAAGGATTTTATCTTTCAAATCATAAAACACAAAAGGACCACTATAGTTTTACTACAACGACTTATGCATGAATGGTGGTGGTGAAAATAATAGAAGGCTAGAATTTCTTTTTAACTTTTGCTTAGAAAATGTTTAGATGATTGTGATATTGATATTTAAACTTCAGACAGAAATGAAGCAACTTAGTTTAGGATGGCCCACCCAAAAAGAAAATAGCATCTAGTTGAAATTGAAACTTTTAGCAAATTAAAAACAAATATTGAGTGCTCAGTTAAATTTGAGATTCAAATAATGAATAATTTTTATCTATACTATTAATGATCTAGACCGCACTTATATTAAAGCAGTACTTATTTTTTATCTGAAGTCCCAACTCAACTGAGTATCCTATCTGGCCACCTTACACCTAGTGAAAAACAGATGTATACCTTCAGGTTATTAATTTTACTCATAAGTGTTGAACACCAAAAGATTAAAATGAAGCCAGAAATAAGACCTACTAGTTCATCCTAACTTCCTACAGAAGCAAATGTGTTTTACTCCAGATTCTATAGATCATCCTCATCATATTCTGCCAAAGCACTTGTGGTCATTTAACAACCTTACCGGCTTCTATTGGAATACAAATTTCATGAGAAGTTTCACTCAGAGCTGTGTCCTCAGTGCCTAGAAGAACGTCTATCACAGAGGCAGCATTCACTAAATGTGTGTGGAAGAAATGAATGAACGAATGAATAAATGAATGACAAAAGTGAAATAGTGGTCACTGAAATTACATTAAGAATTTTGCCTATATTAAAGAAGGAACATATTTCTTGCCACTGAGAGAAACATACACACACACACAAAATGTGGCAACTCTGTACCCAAGTCATGACCCATGCATTTATTCTCACTGCATGTCCTCCCAATTCTGATTTTTGTGGGATAAATAAATGAGTGGGTGAGAACCTTGTTCCTTTGCAAACTCTAATCCCAAGGACCATTCACAGATGAAAGGGCCTGGAGCTTAAAGAGCTGCCTGAATGCTGAAGGCAGCCCTTTGATTTCAATTTCACTGCCCCAAACAGCATTTTAGATCCTACAAATCTTGGCAGACCCTCGAGGAGGTGAATGTCCCTGTTATCCAGAAAAACGAATCATACTTGTAAGATCAGCCAATGTTGCTGTTGGAGTCAGAAAAAAGGTCCTCAGCCTGTGGTGTCTGAATTTGTAAGATCCAATGTGGAACTGTAGTGGAAGTCTTTGAAATCATCCAGCCAAATGTGATATTGTATCACATTATTGTCTTTGCATCATCAAGTCTATTAAGATAATGCATGGAAAACACGTTTATTCATCTGGCAAACTGATAAATAAATAAAATTCTTAAATAAGTAATCAGTGCACCAGTTTTGCTGAATGGTCTGTCATGTGGACATTTCATTTACTGTTTAGCTGAAGGCTGTGCAGAACAAAGAGCAGGAGCCAAGTAGACAATAATTTTTAAATATAAATGAACCTTTATTATTTAGTCAACAGTTGTATATTTTTAGGAGCTATTTGTAAAAATCACATACTATTTTTTTTGCTATTTTCTCTTTTGTCCTTTTCTTTTGTGCATACTTCCAGAACTTTTATTCTTAACCTTTGTTGTGTGGTATTATAAAATATCATAGAAACCCATGTTAGAAGCCCTCTGTACACTATAATTATCCATATCAGTGCTTGTTGATTTTCATTTTTACCAGTATGCACCTTCTCCTCATATCTAGACTTTGTCTTAGGATAGCAAAACTTGGGTCACTTTTTTTGTTATTGTCATTGCTTTATTTTGGGGTCCTCTACTGCTAAGCTACATCTCCAGTCCTTTTCATTTTTTGTTATTTTGAGGCAAGGTCTAGTTGTGTGTTTTAGGGTATCCCTAAGTTGATGAGGTTGGTCTCAAATATGTGATCTTCCTGCCTCAGCCTCCCAAGTTGCTGGGATGACAGGCATGCAGACTGAGGTCAGCCTTGGTTCACTGTTGTTTAATATTATTGTAGCCAAGTATTTGGCCAAATATTTAGAAAGTATTGCAAAATAATTTATAAATAACTCTAGTTCGTTATACAATAGTATATAGTAGATATATTTAATATACCATAAACATGCCAATAATTAGTGATACAAATACAGTTTCAGAGATGATAATGTTTTGAAATATACTTGAGATATTTTCAGTGTTTCCTATATCTTACATTCTCTCAACCCCCAGAAACCTATAAAATCACTGTTTGGTCAATATATGACTACCTCATTTAGTTGGAATGCTGTGACCTTATTTTAAAAGGATCTATCAAATCTAGAGAAAAAAGATACTATGGGAAGTGATGCAATAGTTGCTCCTATCAGCATATATCTCTTTTGGAAAAATTATAGAGAAAAAAAATCTAAGAAACATTGTTAATAAATAGTTTACAATGAATGATATGATTGAAAATTTATTTATTATTTATTATAGTTTTCTATAATTTTAGTTCTTTATTTATATCCCATTAAAGAAAATAACTCTTATTTATAACTGTTAGTTACTTTTTATGCATTGGGCTGACAGTTTTGCCAATCATCTTTTAAAACAAAAATCAATGACTAATCTGGTCATTAATACTTCATGAGATTCTTGTTAAGTAGGAGAGAGATGCTCATTTTGGTTGGAAATAAAGGTATATTGAAAATATGCAATAATCTGCCTGAAATCAAAATGTAGAAATTTACTTTCACATTTAGATATCAGAAATTTTATTTGGTGTGAATAAAAATAATTATCTGTCCCCATTATTTATAATGAATTTATGAAAATAATATATACACATGTAGCCATTTGTCCATGTATATTTACATTAAATTAGTTTTAGAATATTTCCATTCTGTTAAGAATGTTCACAGTTTGGAAAACTGTATGTTCAGTCAGGTACACTGGAAAAAAATAGATTTCAACCTGAAAAGGAATCTCTCCCTTTGAAGCGTGCAGAACTCTGAGCTGCAGAGAAAGTTGCTGACAAAGTCAAAGAAAGCCTATGATAACAAAGTGCCAGAGAGGGGGAGTCTGAAAGTGAGAAAGAATGGGATTATTGATGCAGTGCTCATTTTAAGGAATGATATTTTGGAATGTACATTTGACAACCTAAAATATAAATGAAAAACATAAATATATATATATATAAATGTACAAAGAGGAGTCAACTATCCATCATTAATAAAAGAGAAATACATTATTACACTCATGTCTAATGAAGGAGATTTAAATAGAAACCAGTGGAATAAGAGACCACCCCTAAAGTTTGAAAGAGCATATTTATAATAATCTTAAAGTCTTGTGATAGGTAGTATATTTAGTAATATGAATTCCTCTGTTGATTTTGAATGTATAATTAGATAACAAAGTCTTAACAGAAAGAATTACAAAGAACTAAAGTGTAAAACAGTTCATAAGCTGATTAGATGACCAGAAGTATGCCACCTTTTATTTGAACCATTACACTCATGAATAAGTGTTGCAATCTACACGTGTAAAATAAAAGTGGTGAAAGGGGGGATGTTTGTAATAATTAAAATACATTAATTAACATTCAGTTATTCCTTAGTGCTCTACATATAAATGTCAATGTATAACTTAAAAATGTATATTCAGTATGTAGATTTAATCATGTATTTCTATGAAAATGTCATGAGTGAGGTTACATTTTCTCAAGTAAATTAGAGTGTTTCTTAGGACTTGTGTATAATTTTAATATTGTTACATAATTCTGGGTAAAAAATAATGGATTAAATATGGCTTAAGGTTGGCTACCTTAAATACATATGTACATATACACACACACTCTTAATATGTTTGTATAAAATATTAAACCTGTGTATTCTTTAAGATATAGAAAAAGTTCAGGCATAAACTCTGATGTCAGTGACTATACTAATAAACTCTATTGCTATTGCTAAAATATAAAGCACAAAACAGGTTTGACAAAATAATACAGATATTCCTTGATTTACAACAGGGTTGCTTACTAAAAAATTCAATGTAAGTTAAAAATAGTGTTATTAAAAAATGCATTTAATCCTTCTCACTTTCTGAACATCAGAGTTTAGCCTGGCCTACATTTAGTGTGCTCAGAACACTTACGTCAGCCTGTGGTTATCAAAGTCATCTAACAAAAGTCTATTTTGTAATGAAGTGTTGAATATCTCACATAGATTATTGAACACTGTAGTGAAAGTGAGAATCAAAATGGCTGTAAGGGTACACTTTCACACCACCATACAGCCAAAAAATCTTAAGTTGCAGCATAGTAAATCAGAAAATTGTGCTCTCCATCTGAAGAATATGGAACAGGCCCAGGTCCTAAGTCCTAAGTCCTAGTATAGCAATTAAAACATGCACTCACATAAAATGTTAGAAGAAAAGTACATAATTACTTTTTTGAAAAGTGCTTTTTGTTTGTATTTGTTTTTTGTCAGCTTATTAGAAATAAGAAAACTAAGAAGCCAGGCATGGTGGCGCACGCCTGCAATCCTAGCACTTTGGGAGGCTGAGGCAGGAGGATCGCAAGTTGAAAGCCAGCCTTAGCAATGGCGAGGCACTTAGCAACTCACTTAGCAACCTGTCTCTAAATAAAATACAAAAAAGGGCTGGGGATGTGACCCAGTGGTCGAGTGCCCCTGAGTTCAATCCCCGGTACCACAAAAAAAAAAAAAAAAAGAAAGAAAGAAATAAGAAAACCAGCAGGGCACAGTGATACATGCCTATAATACCAGTGGCTTGGGAGTCTGAGGCAGGAGGATCCCAAGTATACAGCCATCCTCAGCAACTAAGGGAGTCCCAAAGAAACTTAGACCCTGTCCCAAAATACAAAAATAGAAAACCCTGGGGATGTGGCTTGCGATTAAGCACCCCAGGCATTTTGGTTCAATAGAAAAAAAAAAAAAAAAAAAAAAAAAAAGAGAGAGAGAGAGAAGAAAAGAAAACCAGTCACTACAAATAATAGCAGCAGAAAAAATATCATTATTTTTCGTATTTTAGAAAATAGCCCAATTGAAAAATCAGTAAGATCAATTTCTAAACAATTCTCCAGTGAACCATGATACAAAAATGTCTTTTCTTTGAATTATCTCACAAAGAATTCTAAAGTCATGGTTTTCATCATGAACTTTAACACTTGATGCTGAACATTATAAAATTCAAATCACTTTCAAACCCTGCACAGTGAATTCAAGAGTATGTTCTTGGTCTATTGGTCTAATAAACTTATCAAGAGTAGATAGATGCATGGAAGCAGTTTAATTCCACTTTTGGTATGCATATTTCATTCATTCATTTTGTGCTTTTATTGATTCAAAATTTACTGAGGGCTTTATGTGACTAAGAAGGAAATATCCGTGAGATAGGGTTTCAAATTGAAAAGTGCTATAATTGGGCTAACATCAAGCATTTGAAGCATAACATTATATCAGTCAAGAGGCTTATCATTGTCAAACATTGAAATTGAGATCCAATTCTGAAATCCTTCTTTAATAAAATTTTAGGAAAATTATATTAGGGACAAAATCAATCAGAAAAAATTGAAGTACTTAATGTCTGTTTCTGACATTTCTCCTCAGTGGTAGATACTGTCTAAATTGAGAGCATTCACAAAGCTATAATGATAGTGCACAGCTTAAAAAAACTGTTAATTAATGGTATATAATTTCAGGAAGTAAAATGTGTTGCAAATATAAGCCATTTATATTTCAGGTAATAACTTCTTATATTTCTCAAATATCTTCAAGTAATTCAGTTGGTGATAGCCTACATCCTCAGGGGTTTAAAATATTCCTAAATAGGTATGTTAAATATTTATTTATTTTAATTAAAAAATATATAAAACATATGTATTGAAAACAAATATGTAAAAAGAAAATGCTTTTATTTTTCAAGGAATAACCATACAACCATATATCTCATCCTATCAAACAGTAAATTATTAGCAGTTAGTAAAAAAATTCTTACAAAATGAAAATAGCATACAAATACATTTTGCATATTATAATAACTTTAAAAATAAAAATTTTTAAGTGTTCAAGAGACAACTTTGCAAAAGAAACAACTCTAAATTTTGAGTTATACATAATGAGAAAAACAAATTACAGGACTAAATTGTTAGCTTTAAGTAGTTGTTACAACATGGGCATCTCTAAGAAAAGCCAGTATTCTCCTAATGGTATGCTATTTTGATTATTGCTCTCTTTCCTTTAGAGCAGTTTTATAGATACACTGTACTAATCAAAGCTATTTCAATTTAGCAATTTTAGGTAAAGAATTACAAGACCAAATATATGAGCTCATTCTCTCTTGTTCTTGATGAGGTTCTTATGAGGCATTTATAGAAGATCTGGTAATTTTCCCTTTTTCCCCAAAACACATTTTAAATTTATGAATATATTCCTAGTTGTTTAATCTCCATTAATGTGTTGTGTGCTAAACAAATTTAAGCAAGCACAAAATTTTGCATGTTTATATTAATTAAATCATTAAGTCAGTAGTTGCTACACTGCAAATACCCATTTGGCCCTATTGAATTTATTATCTAATATCTGTGGGCACTGATTAGCAGTTTTGCTCATTATTAAACTGAACTTGTTGCATAAATCAAGGCCCTAAAACATTACTTAACATGGTTGTTCCCCAAGCCATTTTTAACCTTTCTGGCTCAAATTACTTGATTTAGTTTTAAAAAAGATAAATATGCATTAATTTATTGAACATAATCTTGAATATAAACTATTACAGTATTTTAATATTATCAATTTGTTTATTGTTTCTATACCTTGTCTACATTAATTTTCCATTAAATAGGTAACTAAAAAGCAAAACACAACAAACTGTTCTTTCCATCTTTTGAGTAGCTATGGTTAGCTACAGTATGAACAGATGACAGATGATTCTGTTTTTATTTATTAGATGTAGTTACTTGTGGAAACATGAATCAAAACAAAATTTTTTTTCTTATGATAAAGGAATGGACTATTAAACAGTATAGATGAGAGTTCTATCAAATATATTTCATATATTTTTATTAATTCTCAATCATTCGAAATGTATTAAGACAATAGAGTAGTCCAGTGATGAAGAACTTTTATTGCTGTAGCTTTAAAGGGATTTGGTCCATGTCATTAATTAAGCTGGACATATATAAAATTTGCCAAATAGCAACTATCTGACAATATGTGTTTCATTAAAAAGCATTAAAATATAATGAATGTGTCCCAAATTTACATATGCGTGGGTTCATGTATATATCTATACATATGTATTTGTGTAAATACGCTTACATATACACACACATACATGAAAACATACAACTATCTTATTTTAATCACTAGATTGTTTTTCAACATTTTTTCTAAAATAAATGGACACTGTTCAATTTGTTGGTGTGCCCATTAAAATATTCATTTCTTAGGAAATGAAACAGAGACTAGAAAAGTCTAATGTGTCTGGACAGTCAGTATGTAATATTAATCAATTTTCATGTGAATGTAATAAAAGAAATTTCTATGGAATATGGAATTAAATTTGGTATTTCTTGGATTTCAATATGGGGTCAAAATAAGATAACTTTTTAAAATGCAAGGGATAAAATATATTATTTTTATTTGCAGTGAATTACAGGATTTCATAGTTTTATGATCATATCACTTAAACATATTTTAATATTAATTAGTAAAGTCTATGGGTGTGCCTTTACTCTACAATCCAATAAAATGCACTTTTAAAAAAAATCCTATTCTGCTACAGGATTATGCTAAATTTTATGCTTACCTTCCTGTGGTAAGAAGAAAATCTTATACTATTTGGAGAATCTATATTTATTAATTTCTTGCAAAATTATAATTTTAAATAATATTACCAATAAATAGTTATAAATTTATTCTAATTTATACTGTTAATCCTAAAAATTTGACATATATTTCTTTGATTTTTTTTCTCACTGGTGAAGGATTATAATTTTAAAAATCTTTCTTCCTACCAGAAGTCGTCTTCAAAAAGATAAAAGAGAAAGAAAATTATTTTCTGAACCAACTAGAATAGAATGTGTATTACAGGCAAACCACTAAGAGACTACAAAGAGTGGAATCTCATTCCTTTAATCTAGCCAAGCAGAAGCAACACATTACATTCATGTTTTCAATACAAACAATAATTAGTCCTCAAGTATGAGGCCTTGATAGCACCATTTGTCACACAAAGTTCAGTATAACTTTACCTGGTAACTGGTAAATGATTAATTAACTGGTTTTTTATTTAAGTGGTTTCATCCAGAAAACAAACCACATCTCATGTCTATATATCAGGAGGAAATTTTACAACTTGAAGCAAAGTGTCCATCACAGTTAGTTTCCTACTCTTTCACTAAACCTGGGAAATAAGAATTTCTCTTTCTTGATGTTGGCTTTTCAAAGGGATGACTCTCAGCTTCTCAAGAAAGACATTTTTGAGTCATAATGCCAACCAAAGTCCTATCTAGTTTTCAAGAGAAGATCTATCTATCTATTTATCAATCATCTATGTGTATTTGCATATACAAAAATAAAGGAAGGATAAAAAGACTTGGTACTTTAAGTTAATTTTTAAACACATGCTCTAAGAAGTATATAAAACTGTTAAAGGATACTTACAGGTAAATGCTGAAAGAAAAAAGAAAGGAATAATATTTCTTCCCTTATTTTCCACAAAGAAAATTAAGCCTTTTAGTGCTAATTTTCTACAATCTTTTATTTAATCTGAAGTAACCTGATGCTACCTTAATTTTTTTTTCTGTCTTAATCAGTTATAATCTGTACCAATAAATATATTTTCCTTTAAGAACTATCTGTTTTCCTTGAAATAAGAAATTGAAGTTGTGTTGGCATATTTCTTCCATATAAATTTATCCATCCGGGTGATTCATCACAGGACCATATTTGAAGGTTTTCTGCTCATTGCTTTTAATTCAAAAGGTTATGCTCAAGTATGTGGCTTTTTAAGTACAATACAGTCATCATGAGAATTTAGTTGGCATATTGTCTCTTCTCTCATATAACACATCACTTTGTCATATTATTCTGACTTCAGAAAATATTTTGCCTCAATACATCAGTTCTAAATTGAGGAAAATTTAGTGAAGTCCCATTTCAAAGTAGATATTTTGTGTGGTTCTGTGGTATGTTACATTAAAAAACAAAATATCCATAAGTGTTTCACATATGCCACCATCTGTTGCCCCAAGTACAGTTATCTCTGAAAAAACCTCATGATTAAAAACTGTGTAAAACTACTGTCTACATAATATTATATAAAAATATAATATCCCTCCACACCCCCTAAATCAGACAATTACTAGACTGATACATTCAGAATTTGATATCATTTGGAAGAAAATTATATACAAAGTATACCAACTTACATGTTTATCTCATCCTTTGAAAAATTATTTCTTTATCTTTAGTGCTCAAATGCAAACTTATAATTAAAAAAAAACATTTCACCTGAGTGTTTTAAAAAGAACATTAGCCACAAATATTTATAATTCGACTACTGATTAATAATTTTGAGATGTTCAGAAATAATTTTTCTTATTCTGTTTCTAAAATAATGTTTTCTTGTAAGAAAAACCACTATTTTGATATTTTCTCTATTATAACTGAATTTTATGTATGGAAAAATACACTGGATCATAAACTAATATGCCTTATAAATATGGTAGCATCATTATTCAGTTTAATCTACTGGATCTACATGAAAACTATTTGCTAGGGTAAGAATTTATATCATAAGAATTCTATCCAATATTTTTTCTTTTTAATTTATTTTTACAAATTCATATTTCAATTACATTATATGTGTTCCAGGTGTTTGATTTTAGTTCCTTTCCTATATGTATGTGAAATACAGCTGTGATTAATATAAATCTAAAAATTACCTTTTATAATAACTAGAAGAAATATTCTTAGACAAGTGGTCTTTATTCAATGGTATTTATGCAAATATTGGGAACACAAACACAGCATCTAATAAGATTCTAAAAATGAAATTTTATCAGCTCTTGACAAATACCTCCAAATTGAGAGAAAAATCTCAGGCCATTTGTTGCCGCCTGTAGCGATTGCTGCTTGCAGCAACGACGCCACAGGAGAAAATTCGGAGGCAGGATGGAAATGAAAAACTTCTTTTATTCTTCTCTCTTCTAACTTCTCTCTCCGGCTCCAAAAACTTCTCGAACTCCAACTCCAACCACCACACTAACTAACCCTCACCCGGTTAAATACTTTTTGCCTTAACAAGGACACATCCTAACAGCTTGAGCTTACAGGTGCGGCACACAGTGTTCACGGGCATAAAACAATTCTTAGATAAATGCATGAATATCAGGTGAAAATACTTGAACACCTTTATGGCTCTCAGCTAGCCGCCATCTTAGCTATCTCCTCAATTAGGACTCTTACATTTCCCCTCTTTTGTTTTAAAAGAGGGGATACTCTAGGACGTCCATGTGCAACCAACATTCTTACCCATCATCATATAATCAAGGCTGTGCCCTTGATTCCTGTCTTAGGTTGATATGTTGGCCACATGAGACTGTCCCGTGGATGGGTGATGACCTCATCCGGATCGACTGTGCCTGTCTTAGGTTGTCCCCCTCTGGGGATCTTACCCGTCATTGGCTAACCAGCTGTCCAATTGAGCCCTTCAGGATTGACTGTGTGTTGACTAACAGCCATCCAATCGTGAGGAGATGCTGCGGCTTTAAGGCGGCATGCCTTCTGCTGATGAGCCAAGTTCCGTAGCGAATCAAGGTCTTTAAACAAATCAGCTGCCCTAAATTCCATCAAGTAACGCACTGAGTTCTCTAGACAAATACCCGCAAGGTATTGTCCCGTAATGTCCCAAATAATGAAAGATCAAAATGTCCACTTGTTATAACTCGTTGATCCAGGAGGCCCCATGCATGCAGAGCAGAGGCCACACTGCTGGTGAGGTTGTTTGATGCTTGAGCAGCAGGGATGCTTGTAGCGACCACGATCCCCGCAGCTGTAGCAGCAGCCATCTTTTTTATGTCTAGACAATGCCACCGGCAAATCTTCAGGGCCCACTACCTAGAAACTCAAGCATCAATTATTAAAGGAAAGGCAGTGCTATTCCAGCACTGAGTCAAGAAGCGAGTTGTCAAACTAAAAAATAGAATTATTAGATTAGAAAATTAAAGTTGATCTCTCCTCACACACATTGCTGCTTGAACTCCCACAAACATAAGCTGGCAAAATATTACATTCAGAACAAATCAAAGAAAGACTGAGGGTATTTACTGCATTAAAGATAGATTAAAGAAAAGCTAAAAGCACTTTGGAAAAATAATTTGTTAGCTGGAACCCCCGAGTCTCTGCATACACAGCAACCTTCTATGAAATTACCTGTTGAAATAATTCAAATTAATCAGCTATTAAACAAATAAAGTTAATTACAAATAAACAATCCCATGTCAAATACCAAAATATTAGGTTATACAGTATTAGTAATATTCTTTGCTGAAGAGAAGTCCCAGGGACACCTATAAATCAAAATTGAAGGTACCTTCACTTTTTAAATTGTTTACCCAAATTGAATACGCTAAACTTAAATGAATTAAAGTTATTTGGATCCATATATATATTTTTTATAATTAATTTTTTATAATATTAATTTTAATAAGTGCTTTGTTATTTCTGACGTCACACTGGACAGACGCACATACAAACATGTATTTTTGACGTCATATTAACATGAAATTTAGACAAATGCACAGACATAAAGACATATATAAAAAGAAAAAAAAATACAATTGTGTGCACACTAAAGAGAGATCTTCTCATCCCGGCTAGGAGGAATGAGACTTAAATTGTGAATTTATTGGAGGACTCTTTAAAGGGAATCATTCCATACCTTCATCTTGGTCCTCTTGATTTTGTACTTGTTTTATTAATCTTGATTCCTCAATAACTTCATCTTGGTCCTTTAGATTTGGTATCTGTTTTATTAATCTAGATGGTGTCCATATTGGGGAGGATTCATGCTGTGGAAAAGCATAAACAGATCCTCTTCCCAAAATTAATACTGGATCTGGACCCTTCCATGCACCTGAAAGAACATCCTTCCAGTAAACCAAAGGTTTATGTTGTTGGTGTGGATTCCAGTGTCTGTCTCAGCCGAATATCCATTAGAATCTAAAGTTAGAAAATTTAAGGTAAGCGGGGCAATTGCCAATCTGTCCCTAGGATTTTTCCAATTTCCTTCTTTTTGCTTTAATAGCATAATTTTGAGTGTGCGATTAGCTCGTTCAATTATACCTTGACCTTGAGGATTGTATGGGATACCTGTTTTATGGGATATATTGAATTTTGCGCAAAACTGTTTGAAAGATGAGGACATATATGCAGGGCCATTATCTGTTTTAAGCATTTTGGGGATGCCCAATGCAGCAAAAGCTTGCAGACAATGAGATGTAACATCTTTAACTTTTTCTCCAGAATGTAAGGAAGCAAAAATCATGCCTGAGTATGTATCTATGGTGACATGAATAAATCGCAATTTTCCAAAACTTGGCTCATGAGTGACATCCATCTGCCACAAATGATTGGGCATTAATCCTCTTGGGTTAACCCCATAATGTGGATTGGGCAAATGTGTCACACAAGATTGACAATCCTTCACAATTGTTCGAGCTTGCTCCTTTGTGATTTTGAAACTTTGCTGTAACGTAGTACTATTGACATGAAATTGGGAATGGAACAAGGTAGCTTGTTGGACTGCTGAAAATATAAAGATTGTTTTAATGAGGGCATCAGGCTTTTGATTACCTTCATGGAGAGGACCAGGCAAATTAGTATGAGCTCTGATATGTACAATAAATAAAGGTTCTTTATGTTCTCATAGGAGATTTTGAATTTGAAAAAACAATTTAAAGGCTGGAGTATGTGGTGCTATTGGACCTGCTAGCTCCAATTTAGGAACAGCATGTACAATATAGTAGCTCTCTGAAAAAATATTTATAGGCTGTTCTTTAAAACTTTCTAGAGCTATTATAATAGCTTCAAGTTCAACTAATTGGTCTGATTTTTGACCAGTAATATAAATCATATTTTCTTTTTGAGTGACTACTGCAGCAGTACCGTTAGAGGACCCATCTGTAAATACATTTAATGCCTTAGGAAAAGGTTGATTTTTTATTACCTGTGGGAATATAATGGGATGATTGACACAAAAAGATAGTATAGGAGACTTAGGAAAATGGTTATCAAAATTTGCAGAAGTAGAGCATCTAGCTATAGCCCAATCATTATCATTGAAGCACAAATATTCAACCTGTGACGATGAATAGGGAGTAATAATAGTAGCGGGGTGAATGCCAAATATTTTAGTAAAAGTCTTAAGTCCTCGAAGAATAAGTTTAGCCACCATGGAGGTATAAGACTCAATTGTACTTTTAGGAGAGATGGGTAAATGTATCCATAATAAAGGTCCCTGTTGCCAAAATACTCCTGTGGGTGTATATTGTGAAGAAATAATAACCAATATTAGCGGTCAAGCAAAATCAATTCTATCACAATGGGAACTTTCAATGGCCTTTTCTACTAACTTTAAAGCTTCCCTAGCATCAGGAGTCAATGTTCGCGGTGAAGATGGATCAGGGTTCCTGCGAAGGGTATCAAATAAGGGTTTTAATTGTCCAGTAGTGAGGCTTAGTGTAGGGCGAAGCCAATTAATGTCTCCCAGCAGTTTTTGGAAATCATTGAGGGTGGTCAAATGTTCTTTCTTTATTAAAATTTCTTGAGGCTTAATAACAGTATCCATGATTTTAAATCCTAAATATAATATGGAAGATCTAGTTTGAACCTTTTCTTCAGTAATTTTTAATCCATATCTTTTTAAATTTTCTGTCATATCACTGAATATGGTAAATAAGATTTCTTGATTAGGGTGAGCAAGAAAAACATCATCCATATAATGGAGGCACATAAGGTTTGGGTATTTGTTCTTAATAGGCTGAATAGCTTTGTCTACATAGATTTGACATATAGTGGGGCTATTAGCCATTTTCTGTGGTAGCACTTTCCATTGATATCTTTTATCAGGGCCATTATTATTGATAGAAGGAACTGAAAAAACAAACCTGGGGGTATCAAGAGGATATAGAGGAATGGAAAAGAAACAATCCTTTATATCAAGAGTTATAAGATGGAAATTTTTAGGAATAGTTACAGGATTAGGAAGTCCAGGTTGGGTAGGGCTCATAATTTGCATAGTTTTATTGATTTCTCTAAGGTCATGTAACAATCTCCATTTTTCTAATTTTTTCTTGATTATGAATATGGGGGAATTCCAGGGAGAGGTGGAAGGCTCTATGTGTCCTGCTTCTAGTTGTTCTTGGATTAATAGGTGGGCCACTTGAATTTTTCTCTAGATAGGGGCCACCAAGGGACCCAAACTGGCTTATCAGAAAGCCATGGTATTTTCAAAATTGTTTTCTCAGTGGCCCCTAGAAAAAATATCTTTTACCCTTTTGATGATGACTTAGATTTTTATTTTTAATACCTGTGGGCTTGGTTGCAAGGTGTACCCCCATTTGCTGTAGAATATCTCTTCCCCATAGGGTAACTGGCAAGCTGGTCAAAACATAAGATTGTAATGTTCCTTTATGCCCTTCATTATCTTCCCAATTTAAGACTACAGCGCTTTTGCTGGAGTGTTAGTGTATCCCAAGCCTCTTAAACTAGTTGAGGCCTTCTGCAGAGGCCAGTGCTTGGGCCATTGTTGTAGATTAAAGATGGAAGAGTCAGCCCCAGTATCGATCAGCCCCTCCATCTCTATACCTTAAATTTTTATTTTCCACATATGCCTCTGTGAACAATCCTGTACCCAGCAAGCCATAGGTTCCGAGCCAGTGGAACCAAATCCTCTATTGTTCCTATTCTGCGGAATACTCTTGAATGAGTTGTGGAAACTGGGAAGGAGAAGCAGCTGAGCAATTCTATCTCCTTGGTTAACAGAGATAATGCCTCTAGGTGAACTAAGCATTGTTTTTATTTCTCCTTGGTAATCGGAGTCAATAACACCTGGTGTTACTTGAAAACCTAATAGGCTTTTAGAACTTTTCCGAGGATAAGTCCTACAGTCCCTAAGGGAAGAGGTCCCCTGACTCCTGTAGGAATCAGTTGAACCCCCATTTCAGGTGTTAGCACTATTCAGGCAGTGGAACAGAGGTCTAGTCCTGCACTTCCTCTTGTCCCTCTGACAAGGGAGTCAATGGGTAGGAGGGATTGTGACGAGGACTCATCTGTATGGATGTTTGAGGATATTCCTCGTCTAATGCCTCATACATTTGTGGGCCCCGAGGCATTGGGCCCCGTGCCCCGTTTTTTGAATTCCTGGACAAAACATTTTCATAGATGTCAAATGTAGAATGGCATTTATTGGCCCAATGATTTCCCTTTTTATACCTGGGGCAGTGGCCTGGGGCACGGTATGAGCTTGGTCTTATTTCTCTTTGGGGATATTGCCTAGAATATCCTGGTTGATTATAATAATTTTGTCTGGAATATCCTGATTGATTATAATTTTTTTCTTGAGCCCTATTTGTGAAATTTTGAGGGGAAGCACCTCTCATTGCTGCTGCAATGACATTGCCTGTGACAAAGGCATCATTAATATCTTTACATAATCTAATGTATATTGAAAGTTCCTTTTTATTTTTCCATGGTCTTATAGCATCTTGGCAATATTTATTGGCATTTTCATATGCCAACTGGATGACTAAGGGCATTGCTTGATCTACCTCCCCAAATATTCTGCTTGCATTTCTTAAAAGTCTGTCAGCAAAATCAGCATATGGCTCGTTAGGCCCCTGTATTACTTTTGATAAGCTACCTTGCAAATCATCTGTTCCTGGTAAGGTCTTCCATGCTTTGATAGCAGTAGCATCTATCTGTACTTATACACCAGGATCATATTGCATTTGTATTTGTAGTTCAGCAAACTGTCCCTCACCTGTTAGCATATCTACGTTTCGGTCTGGGAAACCTGCAGTTACATTTCTCCTAGCTGTTTCTACACAAAGTTCCTGGAATTGTGACCTTCAGATCAGGTATTGTCACCCACTCAATACTGCCTTGCATAACCCCTTCCAGTCTGAGGGGGTTAAAGTTAAAAGTGTTAAGGGACTCCAGCATGCTCAATGTGAACGGAACTTGAGGCCCATAGGTCATTATTGCTTCTTTGAAATTTTTTATTGTTTTAAAATCTAGGGATTGGTGGTAACTTTGCCCATTTTCATTTTCAAATACTGGTAGGTCCCAATGTTCCTGCGGTTTTTGGCATTCATGGGCGCATAAGGGCTCAGAAAGGCTGTTAATCTCTGCCTCAAGGGCATGCATATGCTTAGAAATACCCCTCATGATTTCTGTAATTGATTTTTCCCATGAGGGAGCAGAGGGCACCAGTGGTTCCTCTACTTGACGGTCCTTTCTGGTTTTAACTGACTTAGTGGAGGAGGCTGTGCTTTCATGTTTATTTGGCTCCTCCTCATTACTATCACTTTCACTGGTAATATCATCCTGGGTTTCAGATTCTATTGAGAGCACATATTCCTTGGCTATTTCTAATAAATGTCTGATAGCTTTAGCAGCTCTTATTTTCATTATTTTTGAGTTCACACCAATATTATCCTTACTGGTCTTATCTGACTCAGTGGAGGCTATGCTTTCTTGATCACTTTCCTCCTCACTATCAACTGAGTCAGCGATGTCAAAAAAGGCTTTTATTACTCGGTTTTTTTTTTTGTTGTTGTTGTTATTTTCACACCCATCTTTAAAGATTTCTCAGTTCTTACCTGCCGATTCCGAACTCCCCAATGGGCCACCACTTGTTGCTGCCTGTAGCAATTGCCACTTGCAGCAACGATGCCGCAGGAGAAAATTCGGAGGCAGGATGGAAATGAAAAACTTCTTTTATTCTTCTCTCTTCTAACTTCTCTCTCTGGCTCCAACTCCAATCACCACTCTAACTAACCCTCACCCAGTTAAATACTTTTTGCCTTAACAAGGACACATGCTAACAGCTCGAGCTTACAGGTGCGTCACGCAGTGTTCATGGGCATAAAATGATTCTTAGATAAATGCATGAATATCAGGTGAAAATACTTGAACACCTTTATGGCTCTCAGCTAGCCGCCATCTTAGCTATCTCCTCAATTAGGGCTCTTACAGCCATTGATACAGGTTTGAGGATTCTAAAACCATTGCATTTTTGGAATAATATCTTTCTTTGGAACTTTGTTACTGCTTGTTCCCTTAACTTTTAGGTACAGTGAAAAGAAAATGTCCAAATAATGCTCATTTTGTTTATGCAATAGAAAATCAACTATATTAAAATGTGTTCTTTTTCTATCTTGATTTTTAATTTTCCTTTCGCTGCCCTTCAATTATCATATCTATCCACATATTTCACTTTCTAAGCAAGCATTTTCATATACTCTTAAACCTTGAATAAACAATTACTGTTATAACCTCTTTCATCATGTTTTTATCTCCTTGTTTTATTTATTGTAAAGTTTTTTAATAAGTTTCCTAAAATGATACCACTGAAATGAAGCTACATTTGCATCACAACAGATAAAATAGGTATAATGAAAAAAATCAAACAAACCAGTTATAGTACAAATATATGTTTCTGGAATAAAACAATACAAAACCCACAAATCATGAAATTTCTTCTAGAAGAAAGGGGAAACTTACAAAAAAAGTGAGGAAAATTATAATGTTTTTTGAAAAGCACTATGTGTTCCAGGTATCAGTGCAGACTGAGTTAATTTCTTTGGGTTTTAGTATCTTAAACCAAAGCTATATTTCAACAATACTACATTCTGAAAAGTCCTGATTCATCAATAAATCATTACATATTGAGGCAAGAAAGCATTAAATAGAATATTTTACATCCTTCCTTCCTCTGTCTCCCAATACCCTCTCTCTCTTCAGAAGCTTAATTCTGATCTCTGAGTTAATAAAGGTATTTGATTGATCATGTCTCCTGCTGAGCATTCTACTTAACTGAAATTGTGTTCTAATTTTTCATGTTTTGTTGAATGTAGAGCTCTGCTTAGTTGACTGAATCTCACCTTCCTTACTGGTGAGTTTAGTCAAATCACTTTCAGGATGGATAGAAAGTTTCCACCTGAACATCTTATTTGTACTTCTTTGATGGAGAGGTACTACTCCAGAAAGGCTCAGATCAAGTTCATTCTCCCTGAAAGTTTCTCGGGGTAATGTGCAGTTATTTAAATAGTTGACCTCACATACAGGATAAGTATTCCTAATTTTCTCTTTTCATTTTCAGTTTTTCCAATAGACAATTTTCTATTGAACTGATCATGAATATTCACTTTGTTCATTTGTATTGTTACTGTTTAATATTTATGTCATAGGATGGACATTGTTCTAAGTGATTGTCTCATCTTGTTTTTTTCCCAGTATGAGTAGCTCTCCTGTACTATTTTGCATTAAGACAGCTAAATCTCTGGAATTCTGTACTATTTCAATATTTTAAATCCTATAACCATTGCAGATTTTTTCTTGCTTATATAAAATTCATTGTTTTTAGATAATTAAAAATTAAAATATATTCTAGGCCAATTGTTACTCTGTCCACAAAAACTTCTTCCCTTGAAGCTTAGAGCATAGCAGATCATTACTTGTTACATGCTAATTGATTTCTGTTTAATTTGGCTTTTTTCTATACTAGATCAAATTACTTGACAAGATTTCAAAAATGAGATTTTACTCTTGTTTTTTTCTTCAAGATTGTGACCAAGTATGGGTAATTTTGGCATTTCTTGGCTTAATTGTTTAGACTATTTCTTTGTGATTTATTTTAACATAGATACAATATTAGAAAAATGATGATTTTAAATAACAAATTTTTTTTTGGTCAAGTACATTATTCACAAAATATTGTCATGCAAAGAGGTGCATCAAATGAATGAGATTCTGAGTAAACCAAGAGATCACAGATGCTTTTTTAATATGTAAAACAACAAAGTAAGTCTAATAAAAATAATTAGGAGTATAAAAATGATGGATTTATGAAAATGGCTCCTGTGAGACATTAACACAAAATTCCCCTACAATTTTTTAGCTGAAATAAATATAGGAAACACATTTTTTTCAGTTGTCTTAGACTAAAAATATGGTACTACATAACAAAGAACAATGAAGTGTATATACATATGTGTGTGTGTGTGTGTGTGTGTGTGTGTGTGTACTGGGGACTGAACTAAGGGCCACTTGATCACTGAGACAGATTCCCAGCCCTATTTTGTATTTTATTTAGAGACAGAATCTCACTAAGTTGCTTAGTGCCTTGCCATTGCTGAAGCTTTGAACTCACGATCCTCCTGGGTCAGCCTCCTGATGAAGTGTATATATTTTTTAACAACAAATAAGAAGTGGCTGTAGTCTTAGTGTAATTTTGTATCTAAGAAGAAAAAAAGAAAAGGGAAAAAAGAAGCAGAATTGATTAAAAATTATATATTTCATTATATTTATATTTATATAATATACGCAATTTAGAAAAGACTAGTCTATATAAGATGTAAATTGAAAAACAGCTATGTGTACAAAGGCATATTTATATAAAATATGTTAGATTTAGTTTTAGAAATTCTGAATATGAGATGGAAAAGTAAAGTTTAGAAAAATTTGTCTTCAGACTACACTATGGCTGGGCAGCAAATAATAAAAGCAAACACTGAGAACAACTTTCATTGAACAGCTGTATATTTCAACTAACTTAACTCCCATCCATTTCCAGATAATGGTAGATGTAGATTAGAATTAGGTTTCTTTGAAGGGATCCTCTTTCTCTTCTAAACAATGTGTACATTGGTTGTCCCCAGAAATTTCTTTTATTTACATTATGAATTTAATTTTCACATGGTTAAAAAAAACAAACAATTCATACTCTAATGTAAATGTAAATTTAATAGCTGAAAAAAACTTTATCTTATGCTTTTTATTTAATATCTCTAGAATTTTATTTTGAATTAGTAATCACATTAACAGCTTTTTATAGATTTAAGAATTTCTTATATAAGCCTCAAATATGAACATTTTCACATTTTAATTAAATAATCACTATGGGATACAAATGTAATCAATGCTGTTTGGCTAATTACCTGGTTTTAATAGTATGAGCCTATAGGTATATACTAAAACTGGGAAACTTGAAAACAAATCTACATGACATCTATAGGAAATGACCAAGAAATTTATTTTCCTTTGACTTTCTTTGATTATCATGTTTTTTTATTTATTCATTTTTTTAAATTCAAAGTTGTTGTATTTATAACTAGCATGTATTACAATTCAAAATACACATATAGAGCATCTTTTTGAACCCAGGGCCTTATGTATGTAAGGCAAACACTCTACCAACTGAGCTATATCCCCAGTCCCTAAAAAAAAAAAAAAAAATCTGATTATCATGATTTTTATAAACAAAATCAATAAAAGTTGCTTTTGATTAATCTGCTCTGGAAGACATACCAATCAGTTCTTATTATGCCATTCTGCTTTTTTTTCTTTTGTTTGTTTGTTTGTTTCTTTTTTTTTTTTTTATGGTACTGGCGGTTTAACTCAGGTGTGCTCTACCACTGAGCTTTATGCAAACCCTTTTATTTTTATTATTTTGAAAAGCAAATCTCAATAAATAGCCCAAGATGGTCTCCAACTTGTGATACTCCTGCTTAAGTCTTCTTTCTGGGTGTCTGGGATTACAGGTATGCAGTATCATGTCCAGCTTGATTCTGCTTTCTTAAATAGTTGTGAAATTTTTCTGTGGCCGCATAATCTCTATATATGTTAAGCTATTCAATTAACTCTAACATGTATTTTCAAATTTTTAATTTCTTAAAATCAAAAACTTCTCAAATGCAGTATTATTCATAATATAAAACACCTGCTGTAGTTAAAGACAGAATAAAAGACTCAGAGCTCAGACTGTTGTCCTCCCAGGAACCATCTTAGCCTCCACATCACCATGACTACCACTTCCCCAAGGGACCCTCAGGCACCTTTGAGCTCCTAGGGATCCAAGGAGCTCTACCTTTCAAATCATATCATCCTATGTGACTGTCCTATAGCTATTTTTAAATTAACATTTTAATGCCCTTACCATGCCACCCTACAATTTTGTTATAATTGACAGAACTTGTCAGAGTTTATTGCTTAATTTCAAGTACACTGGCTTTATTAAACAAATGTAAGTATAATTAAGGAAATATGAAGGCACAAAGATTCTTCATGTATGAAATAAACATGCTATAACTCTTTTGTGTTTAAAGAACAGGGCATATTCAAATGTATTTTTTTTTAGAAACAGAAAAGAGTTAGCCAACCACTAAAGCAAAATTTCTTGTTTAGGTAAAAGTGAAAATATAATATGACACGTATTAAAAATGAAAGAAAGCAAAAGGAATATAGAGAATCTTTCAGAAATATTGAATATTAAGAAACTTAAAGGTCAATTTTTGTTCTTGTTCTTTCCTTGTTTAACAATGGAAAAATTTCAGGAAAATATTCTCATAACAATAGTTGTAGTTTCCCTGGGAAAAAAATAGTATTTTTCTTTGTTATTTTTACATTTGAGGGTACTATCCACATATAGAACCCAAAACTATAAAATTACATTAAACTGTATTATACTGTTAGCTGTGTTGAGTTCCATGAATTATGTTCAAGGAAAATAAATAAATAAATAAAAAGCTCCTTTATCCAGCTCTAAATACAATGCTCAGGAATTTTTTTTTATTCTGGATGTCCTTCTTCAGTGAACGTAGAAATGAATGCCAAATTACAACAGACTTTAGTGCAAGAAACTATTTAGAAGCTTTCTTGTATAAAATTTTTTATTTTATTTAAATTTTCAATATTTTAAATAAACAGTATATACATAATTTGTATGTAGTGCATGAGTATATATATTATGAATGTGTATATATCTTTATGTATATCTATACAAATATATATCCCATATATATGTGTATATGTACACACACACACACACACACACATATGAGGTTTTCTCCTTTGAGTGCAAAATAAAATAAAAAGTAATAACAGTAAAAAGCCGATGGGCAAAAATTGATTCATAAATGAGATGGTGGCATTCATCTCAACGCTCTTATTGGAAACCTAAATCTCAGTAAATTTGTAGCCTAAGGATACAATGGGCTTAAAGGATTTCTGTCTCTGAAGAAAAATTAGAAGGCCTTTGAGGTAAGGTAAATGGAAAAGGTTGTTTGGGCAAATGTGGAGCTCTAGCACTATTAAATGTTAAGCACCATCAGGGGGTATCTCAGTCATTAACAAGAGTGGCATGTGGGAGATTGTTTCAAGCAGAAGAAAAATTATAGATGGTTATGTGAAGGTGGCCAGATGCCATAGGGAAATTCTGTCAAGCAAGAAATGATTTTTTACAAAGTTATTGTAAAGAAAAAGTGAAGAGGTTATGGCCATGTTTTCCCTTCCTTTGCCCAGTGTCTCAAAATGTCAGAGCAAGATAGGAGTCAGAGAGGGGAAGCAGGACAGGTGTCTTGGAGGTGATTGGATAACACAGTGGCAGTCAACCAAACACATGAGGACTGCTAAAGTGGTAAAAATTCACGAATTATTATGCTCCTGTTGCTTAGCATTCTTTCTTATTTTTGGCAGTGTTTTTGTGGGTTTGCAAGTCCATTTTACGGATGATTTTATAATCCCCAGGATGTTTGTATGGTAAGTTAACTTCTGCTGTATTACTGTAGCATTCTCTATGTAAGAAAGGATCATTTAGGAATTGATTGAGTAAGTTTGTCTGTGACCATGTTAGAAACCTGAACACAGCATACACACACAGAATACTGTATTTTCAGGTAGCTACTTTCTCACCCAGCACTAAACCATCCATCTGCCAATTCTGAGAAATACCCTCGGATTCAGAGCACTGAAAGAAGACATCGATGTTCTCCCAGCTGGAAACATGTAGTGATAACAGCAGTGACATAAATTTCAGGGGTTCTGGAGTGGGTTTACCTTTCCAGGACTAACACAACTTTGCCTTCCGATTTCCCTTAAAAATAGCTGCTGGTGCACCCCTGTAATGCCAGTAATTGGGGTGGGGGTGGAGGTTGCAGAAGCAAGAGGATCCAAGTCTGAGGCCAACTTTGAAAGACCCTGTCTCAAAATAAGAAATAAAAACAACTGAAGATGTTGCTAAGTGGTAGAGCACTCCACATTCAGTCCCTATTACCACGAGGCATAGGGGTAATAACTCAAAAGATGATTACCAATGAAGACAATATTTGTTTTTAAAAAATTGAATGTGGCATTCTCTCTGTTTGTATGTTTGTGCTTTTGATGATGGCATAACTGTTCTTTGTTTATACCATGTCCTAAACAATAATATAGTAATTTTGTTTTCATTTTTCCTTTGTAGAGATGATATTAATCTGGTCATTGAATTAATAATGCTATGGTTTAGTCAATTAAATCTGTTTACTTTAAAGGCAGGAAAACACATTGATACCTTAAGATAAGATTTTATTTTAAACTGTTCTTAAAAGTTACAGATTATATTAGCCAGTACCTTTGGCTTTATTTCTATATGTACTGCATAAAATTTCCAGTTATGAGTATATCCTGCAATAATTTTGTGGTAGATTTTTTTTTTAGTGTCACAATATTTGTCCATTCTTCCATCAAGAGATGAAGCATATTTCACCACACTATGAATCTAGTAGTGCCATGTTATTTGCTTGGATAATGAAGTATCAGCAACTATGGTGCTAGGAGAGACTTGAAAAAGGTTTGCACAGAGGGGCTAACTCTATTTTGTTGTTGGGAATTCAGAGACTCCCATACCAAGAAGACTGGTTTAGCCTCACTGCAGAAGAGATGCCCCGTGATTCCAGTCACACCAACTAAGTCCAGATACCAGTGGATCTTGCAGTGAAAACAACAGAGGCACGTTTAAATCTGCTTTCCTCGGAAATGCATTTGATCTCATAGTGAATATTTCCTTCCAGAAGGCATTGCTAGAATTGAAAATTAGATTCAATTAAAATAGAAATCCTTGATTTACTCTCAGAATATTAGTTAATGTATTTTGGTGAGTGTGTGTGTGTGTCTATTACATTTTACTACCTCAGTGCTCTAACATTTTTTATTTCCTCAAATGTATTGTCATTCATCTGCCTCAGATCTAATCTGGCATTATTCTGGTATGTTTTCTACTTTTAGTTCATTGATATTTATTTCTTCCTGAGTCTGTTGGAGTATCTAAATAAAGCCATCATGACATTATCTACCAGATAGCTAACAAGTGTACACACTGATATTCTGTTGTGAATGCTCTCTCTTGCTTCTCTCCCATCAATAGACTTTTTTAAAAATAAGAGGTATGTGTTTGATGTCATTTGGAGCAGAGCAAGCTTATATCACAGAGCAACAGTGTGATAACCCAATAGATTTGACCCAAGATAAATCACACATTTAGTGGGCTCAGCTTGAAACACAGAGATTGACCACAAAAGAAATACAAGATCCTTTTTAGTTTCCTTGTCTTGGGTCAAAATTGAAACTGAATGTGTTGGTCATATATTCATGCTCTAAGATCATTCATTCCTGTCTACATTCCATAATATAGTTCAACATAATTGTTGGTCTTATAAAGGGAAAAAGGCCAGTAGCATCACAGGGCACTTCTGAGGCCCTGAAACACAATGATTGGGGTCATGTTGAAGTACTCTACCTGGAGTCAGTATCACTGCCTCTTTATTTTAATGGCAAAGCTACTATTTTTTAAGATCAAATAATGAAGAAGAGGGAATATTTTAAGAGACATGATTTCTAAAATATCTTTTTAAGTTCTTAAATAAATAGATAAAATATTCTTCATAGGAGTTTATTCTACCTTAAAAATAAATTGGTAAGACAAGAACAAACCTTGAATCGTACTTTTTCCCAGAAGTTTAGCCAGGAATGCAGAGACAGAAATCTGTTAATTATGTAGAAGGAGAGATTTGCTTTTAAGTTAATTTTATTGTGTAGACCTGGAATTCATACAACAAATAGTGAAGGTACTAGCTATATTGAAAAATTACTCAAGTAATTTTAACCTCTTACTAATAATCAAAGCTTAGTAATAAAAGGACTTTTTTTTTTTTAAATGTATCTCAAATAAGAAATAGATATACTCTTGGGCTGGGTGTGGTGGCACATACCTGTAATCCCAGCGCTTGGGAGGCTGAGGCAGGAGGATTGTGAGTTCAAAGCCAGCCTCAGCAATGGCAAGGCACTTCAGCAACTCAGTGAGACCCTGTCTCTAATAAAATACAAAAAAGGGCTGGGGATGTGGCCCAGTGGTTGAGTGCCCCTGAGTTCAATCCCCAGTACCAAAATAAATAAATAAATAAATAGAAATATATATACTCTCCAAAAAAATAATGCATAGATGTGTTAAATGAAATAAATAAATGCATAGGTCAGCTGCCTGTGATATCTTGTTCATCTTTATTTATTCAGTACTACATTCTTCCTACCTGTCTACCTGCTCAATCTTACAAAGTAGTTGGTGTACTCTGCCAATAAGCACCCCTATACTCCAGTCCCCCAAGTTGTGAATTTTACCCTACTACCTCACTTCCAACAAATTTATATGGTTTTTTGCATGCTAATCATGTGCCTGTGGACAAATGATCTTCTCTAACTGGACTTTTTAAAATGTATCTCAAATAAGAGATACATTTACCACTTTTCCTTTCAAAACAATTTTATTTATTTAATTTAAATACCACATTGTCTTCTCTTTTCAGTTTATTTCTTGTTGGAATTATATCCTTCATAATCTTAAGATACCTACCAATTTTAGCACTTCCTAAACTGTGTCTACTTCAGTTATGAGGCCCTACAAGTCAATAACCATGTGTCATTTCTTCCTTTATTCCTTGATTTGGAGTTAAATAAATGCTGTTCAAACTGGAATTAATGAAACTTTTTTGGCAACTGTTAAAGTGATGGAAATTATTCTGAAACATATTCAGTAGTTTTATTTCTAGAGTTAATCTAGAGAACTATGAAAAATAGAAGTTTAAATGAATATTATAACAGTATAATAGATCATTTGAGCCTAAAATAAGTGAAACTTAAATGAGTCACTTGTGATAATACCTGATTGTTTTCTACTTTGGTCAATATTTTGATAACTTTAGTAAAATAGTTAAAAAATAATAATGGAAATGCCTAGGTAGTTTCGATGAGTAATATTTGGTCATAATCTTGTAATTGTTGGTTTTCATGATACTCCAGCAACCGTGATCAATTAATTCTCTACTCAAAAGCAACCCTGTTGAGTATATGTTTTATGTATTTTATTAAGATTGCTTAAAGATAGCGTACTCTTATTCAGTGTAGTCTAATGTGTTTTACAAGATAAAATATGTAAGATAATTCATAAGGTTAAGTGTTCCTTTTCATTGACCACAAATTTCTACTTTCAATAAATGGACATCACAGAATAACCACTTGTGAACTCTAAAATTGACCTGAGTTTTTGAGTTTCTCTCAATTTACTCAAGTTAAATACAGTGCTAATTGACTGGATTCTCCCAAATAATATGATCATCTCTAATGGCTTTAGAAGGATTCTTACTTGTGAGGTATAATTATAGCCTCTTAAGAGAGAGAAAACACAGTATAGGAAAGGCAAAATTATGGTTTGGCTACCTAAATTTTATCATGAATTCTGTCCATACAACACATAGGTAGTAAATTGCGGTTAAATTGCCAACATCTGTTGGCCATCACTTCAAACAGTGTGATAACAAAAAATTGTTCTTGATGTTCTTTTGTTTCAAACTATGAACAAATTAAAAAAAAAAAAAAAAAAACTTTTACAAAATAATGTCTTTGTTTCACAATGGAAGTAGCTTTCTTTAGGTGCTTCCATGGAGTATTTTCTTTCTAAATGGCATAGTTTATCAAATAAAATGATTAAATTGATCTTGGAATGATAAGTTTTTCTGCAGATACTAAAGATTTATGTTTAATTGACAAATAATAGTTGGACATATAGGTATACAATTATATACCTATATAATTATATATATAATAGTTGGACATATAGGTAGTATAATTTGATATGTGTATAAGATGTGTAATTTCTAAATCAGGACAATTAGCATTTATATCTCCTCTAATATTATCACTTTTATGTGTTAAGAATCATTAAACTCCTTTCCTCCAGTTACTTTAAAATGTGTAATGAATTATCATTACTGTATTTGCACATCTGTGCCATACAACACTCAGACTACCTACCCTCTTATATTTTGGTACTCCTTATTTATCCTCTCACCATTTCTCTTCCCTTTTCCTTCCTTGCCTTTACCAAACTCTATTTGTGTGTGTGTGTGTGTGTGTGTGTGTGTGTGTGTGTCTCTCTTTCTCTCCATATTTGTATTTATTAATTTATTTTATTTTTTTAAATATATTTTTATTCTAATTTGTTATACATGCTTGAAGAGTGCAATTCATTTCATATTACACATTAAGAGCACATTTAACTTAATTAATGTTCTGGCTTTCAAAATTAGTGTGGACATGCAATATTGGCCTTTCTATACCTAACTTTATTTCATTTTACATAAGGTCCTCCAGTTCCATCCATGTTGCCACAAATTTTAGGATTTCATCTTTGTTACAGTGAATAAAAATATATTGTTCATATGTCTCACACTTTAAAAATCCATTAATCTATTAATGAATATCTTGGTTGATTCCATATCTTGTCTATTTGGTATAGTTCTTGCATAAACATGGGCAAACAGGTATCTCTTTGATAGAACAATCTCATTTCCTTTGGATGTGTACCCTGATCTCTCCTCATCCCCTTCCTCTAGTTAATCATTTTAATTCCTGATGCAGGACTCCTTTTTACATTTTTTTGTATGTTCTGTCTAGTGCCTATGCATTCAGATTTTTCTTGTATTGGAAAGTTTTTACTTCTTTTTTATTTCACAATGAAAGCTTTGCTAAGTGTAATATATTTGTTTGTTAAGTAATGTATTTATTTATTTTACTCCTTTTGGAACTTCAAATAAGTCATTCCATTTCTTTCTGATATATAGAGTTTCTTCTAAGAAATCTATTGTTAGTCTCATGGGATTTTCCATATATATGATTGGCACTTTTCTCTTGATATTTTAGAATTTACTGTTTCCCTAAAGTTTTTGAAAGGTTGACTCTCACATACCATAATAACGATATTTTTGTCAAATCTATTTGGGGTGTTTTGGACGTTCAGGACCTGAATGTCAATATCTTTCCCAAGATTAGGGAAATTTTCACCTATCGTTTTATTGAATGGGTTAAAATGATAGGTGAAAATTTCCCTGATTTCCCTAAATTTCTATGCCTTTCCCTTTTCTTTGTCTTCAGGAACTCCCACATTTCAAATTTCATGTGTTTATTTGTGTAATGATGACCTATAAATGTCAGAGGCTGTCTTGATTTATTTGTATTTATTTATTTTTCATTGGGTTCAGCTTACTGGACTATTGTCAAGGTCAGAATATTTTCTTCTGCTTAATCTAGGCTGTGATTGAAGTGCTCAACAGTATTTTTATTTGACAACATGATTTTTAATGTTATTTTATTTTTTATATCTTCATTTTACTTATTTATTTTTATATGGTACTGAGATTCAAACCCAGTGCCTCACACATGCTAGGCAAGCACTCTACCAATGAGCTATAACTGCATCCTCACTACTTGAGTTTTCATTTCCAAGATTATCATTTGATTCTTCTTCATGATCTCTGTCTTTTTGCTGAATTTCTCATCATATCATGCATTTTTTTCCCACAATTTCTTTGTACTGTCTGTATTCTCTCAGTTTCAGAGTTTTAAAGGAATCATTGTTTTGATTCTTTATCAGACATTTTATCAAAAATCCTAGTTTGGGGGTCTGTTGCTAAAGAGTTACTGTGTTCCTTTGGAGGAATGGTATTACCTTGCTTTTTATTCTTCTCATGTCACTATCTTGATATTTTTGTATCTGGTGGATAAACTGTCTCTAAAGTTTTATAAGGTGGCTTTCATTGTGAAAGTCCTTAGTCCAAGTGGTGGTACAAGGACTGATGCAGCAGTGGAGTGGGAAGAGGATGAGCCATAGCTGTCATGAGGAAGAGCCTTGGCCTTTCAATTTGGAGGACAGTATTTTCCCACTGCACAGAACCACCTGGCCTCCATAGAAACAGGTCTTTTCATGGATTCAGATGACGTGGTCATAGTTCTGTTGGTATGTCTAGCCAAGCAACAGCAGCCTGTAGTCTGGAGGATGGATGAGCGACATGTGAGTTCTTTCTCTGAAGCAAAACTACCATGAGTATTCCAGGATCTCTACTAGACTTCAAGCCTGTGATGACTGTGGGAGTGTCCTGTACCTGCTATGGCTGCTAGCTTCAGAGATGGGGTCCAGTGGGACTCTGTCTTCTCCCTTTTCCCTTCCATAGACAGTACCTTCAGCTGCAGAGCTGGGTTTATGGTACTTTGTTAGTGCACTTTGTTCCATACTCTGTGCTGCTACCCTAGGTATCCATGCATATATTGTTTCCATGGATTTCTTGCTGTATTTCAGTGATGTCCCTTAACCACTTATCATAAATTAGAACTGATCATTTATGTTTTGTTTTTTCTTAGGGAAGTGTAGTCAAGTACTGGACACCTCCATTAGAGCATCTTGGAATTGCTCTTTGGCAGGTTTTTATTCCAAAACATTGAGCAAGAAATCAGGTGATAAGAAAGTACTATCAAATACACTAAAATGAAAAAGAATTATAGATAGGTGACCTTTACACATTCATTTTATTAAATGCACATATATGTTATTTTTGTGGAGAGAATACCCATTTCTTTAATCACATTCCAAAAGTGAATCATGACATCAAAATGAAAAATATAGAATAAGAAAATATAGAATATAAAATATAAAATATAGAATAAGAAAAATATATATGCACACATTTTCAATCTTGCATACTATTTCAAAAACATTCTTAAGCCCACATATGGATGTTGTTTAGCAGAAAATAAAAATGACTCTAGGAGAAAGAAAATGAGATTTACACAAAAGTTAAAAAAATAAGGCAATCCATGTTAGTGTAAGTGTGGAATCACAGAATATTAAATTTTGTATTGGTATTGAAATTAAATAAAACATTAGTAAATAGGACCAAAGTTAATCACATGTATTTGGGTGAAGAGTCCTATATTTATAGGATTTGTATTTTGAGTTCAAAGAGAGCTTTTGAAAATATGAAGAAATATTAACAAGACTAGGTGGAAGTTCCCTGTCTTTCCAACAGTTTTGAGGTAGAATGAAGATCTTGCTTCTGCTAGATCAGAGTACATTTTAAGATTGATCTAACCAGTTTTGGACTAAGAGAAGACAATCAGTGTATGATTTCCTGGTTGCCTAGATACGACAATAAACTATTCAGGTAGTTTTGACCAGATGATGTTTGTCTGTCAAGTCACTGGACTTAATAGTACTTTCAGCATTAGAAATTTTTATGCAATTTAGTTTTAAGTAATTGCATGGGATTTGAGAAGTCACACAAGGAATGTCTCTCAATTTGTATTAATGACAGTTAATAGAACAAATCTCTCTAGAAGTAATTATCAGTCAACTCATTAATGTTTTATCTTTAATATGAAATTAATAGTATTGAGATGAATAAAATAACAGTATGATTATTTAAATGGCCTAACTGTTTAGCTGCTCCACATATTCATAGCATGGATACCACTTAGGTGAGGACATAATCTTATATAAAAATGTGAAATATTACTGTGAAATAACAAAGGTAGCCAAACCTGGAAATAGGTTCCTTGGTTCTTGTCTTCCTAAAAGAAGGATTTCAGTCAGGAGACACAGAGCACATAGAGTAAGCTGAACATTTTATTTTGGAAAATAAGAGTATACTCCGTAGAATGTGGGGTGGAACAGTCCAGAAGATGGTCTTGTGCCTTCTTTGTTGTGGGTTTTTACAGCCTACTTGGAATTCGCCCATAACACAAATTTTTCAATGGTTACAGATGTTTCCTGGCTTGGTTTGTAATACCTACATCAACTCTGCCATGTTGGAAATTTCCCCTGTATTACTTAAGTGTAACTTATGGGGAGAGGGAGCAAAAATACATTGTAACTGATATTACAATGAACTCAGGGACACTCAAAGAACAGTGTCTCAGTGTTCTGTGCATGCTCCAAAGTTGGCAAATTCCTTAAGCTGGCTACACCCAGTTCTTTTCATTTTAAGAAGCTAGTATCTTGCTGCAGAGGTGAGGGAGGCAGTTTATGAGTGGGTTACCTGTCACCTGGGGGCAGAGTGATCTTTGTCTTTTCAGATAGAGTGAGCCCTAATTTTTTTCTCCCCTCATCACTTTTCAAGTCTACCTATTTATCTACTTTAGCATACACACACACAACACACAAACAACACATTAAACAATATCATGGTGTAAACCTCAAATGCACAGTATTCATAATAAAATGTATTCCAGGAAAAAAAAGGAGCAGAATACAATTTTATCCTTTTAAAATAAGAGTACTTTTCTATTTTATCATGTTAGCTTAGGTGTGTAATGACATAAGCTTTGGTCTCAAGACATTACCCAGGATGACTTCATGGAGCATGAGATTCTCATTGGCTTTCAAGAGGCAGATTTAAGTCTGAGACTGACTGAAAGAGGACATGAAGAGAAATAAATGCATTGCGTATCCATGTGAATAGTCATGATGCTGACTAGATGAGGTACATTTTTCAGGAACTAACTAGGATGACTGTTGGATGGTGTAAGTTTTATGTTATTATGTAGATCCCAGGCATATCTTCAAGTGGCAGACATTATACCACAAGAAAGAAAAAATGGGGACTACCATTGAGTCATTTATTTTCATGGCCACACCTGGCACTCTTCACTTCTTGGGGATGCACAGACAAAAATTCAATTTCTGTTGCTGAAATTGAAATCTTTTGAGAAAATCTTATAGTAATTAAATTATTCTGCTTCATGAAGAAAACTTGTTTCTGAGTTTGAAGTAAGGTACTTTTTCTTCCCATGTTTTGCCTGCATGCCTCCTTCCAATGTAAGTTTGTTCTTGTGAGGAGTAGAAATAAATGCTATAATTAAAAGCATCTCTGATAACATTGTACTTCAGGGAATTCACTTTTGTTGCACATCTTCTTTGAGCCAGAAAACACAACAGATGGCATGTTTAATGTAATCTCCTTATTATTCACCACCCAGGATTGCAGGAAACTGTCACATAGCAAGATATGGCCTGGCTTAATGATCAGGACGTCTTGATACTTATTTTAGCACATTCATGGAATGATATGGACTTGCCAGTCAGTGATAGTAAAGTTTTAAAACTTTGATATGATTTTTAAAATTTGTTTTGAAACTCTGAACCATTTTGTTCTAAGGATAGTGTATTTACAAAGGTTTACTCTCTGGAATTAAAAAATTACAAGTTTGTGTCTTCTATTTCTAAAACATGTGAGGCATTACTTATGGTAAAGTTTAATGGCTCTGACAACATTTTAAAAAACAAATTAAAAGTTTAGTATGAGAATCAGAACTCTGTCAAGGTAGAAATATCTGTGGAAAAGAAGTTTGGAGATACTTACTACAGTTTCTAGATCAGTCACTGATCACTACTGTGGGAAGAACTATTGCCACAGTCAACATTAAGATAACTCTCACCTCTGTATTCTCTTCCATTTCCATTTTCATATTCTTCTTCTCTTTTGATTCTTCTCAGTTATTTTCAATATCAATTTACAACTGTAGGATTAAATATATCACAATTCACAAGATAAATTATTGGCTTTATAATACTTGAGATATAGCTTGTATATCATAAGAAGTATTTATTTAAAATGTTTTATATTTCTATGGTTTTAAAATATTCATGAAGTTGTGTATACTCATCACCACTATAAAGTTAGAGCCTTTTTATCACCTAAAAAGAAATCCATATCCATTAGCAAACACTACCTATCTCCACCACTACTCTCTATGCCTCCATATTTGACAATGTTTAGCACTTCATGCAAGGTTTAAAGACCTTTACCACACAGGCATTATGGCAACAATAGACATATACTTGTTTAACAAACATTCATTGAATATCTCTCAGGTGCCAGAAAGAATGATAGGCACTAAGCATAGAAAAATGAAAATAACACTGGATCCTGAAACTCAAACAACTTACTAAGAAAATAAACTCATAAGAAACACAGTTGTATATGATAATATTTCTTGAAAACATGAGAAAATTATTTTAAAAATGTGTTAAATCAATATATAATTGTAAAAGATTATTTGATTAAATTTGTCTAGCTTGAGGAAACTATAAAGTTTATATACAGATATTATAAGAAATTATGTATTAACTTTTTTTAACCATTTAAATCTAAAATTCGTTTGAGAAAAGGATAGATACAGAATTATTCAAATTTCTATTCTGCTGCATCCACTACTCCTCTTTTTTTAAAATTTGTTATTCATGCTTTTAGATTGCAATTCCTTTCATATTACATATAAAGAGCACAGTTTTCCAAATCATTGGTTTTACACAAAATATTTTCATACCATTTGAGTTTTTATACATGCACTTAGTATATTGATGTCCAACTCCTTCTGCCATTGTTTCTATCCCCTTGCCCCTTTCCCTCCCCTCCCCTCCTTTTTTCTATTTAATATTCCTTCATTGCTTTCACCCCCCCTCCCTTGCCACTATAATTCTAATTGAAATATTCACTTGATTTATTGCTGACTATAATCACACTTGAATTCATAGTCTTTTAAGATGTATATATCGTACTAACCTTAGAAACTTGAGAAATCAAAGGTACATTTTAAAGATATTTGAAAATCTTTAATTTTATTTCTGGTTTAGTCCAATTTTGACTCTGAAAATATTACCTGGACTTTTGACATTATCTCCAACATCAACTCACTTAATATTCTCCAATGAGTACTCTTTGAAGACCCCCCCCCAATTTAATAGTTAAGAAGATTAATTTGTCAGATTTATCTAAAAATGAGTTAATCTTTGTCACTTTCCTTTATTCTTATAATGTTTTACTTCTTTTCCCCTACAACATGTGAGAGCCTACTGTGCACCAGGTACTATGTTAATTTACTCTGTCAAGCTACTTTAAACCCTTTTTATTATGTGTATGTAAAGAATATGTACAGTATGGCTGACAAATATGTGATTTGTTACCATGTTTTTATTGTGACTTTTTAATTGATAGTTTCTTCTCACCATTTTCCATCTGCATCACACCATGCTATCCAAAGTCCAAGTTCAGAGCAAAATTTTCTGTATAGATCATGCAGTTTTCTACCACTGGTATATATTTCTCATAACAGTCATTTTCCCATTCATATTTTTGACCTTCGACAAATTAATGTGGCAGTATTTTGTTTGGTAATGATTTACCATTACTTGTCCTTGCTACAATATTTTTCCAGTTTAAAGTTTAGCATTTTGGCTGATGATATAGTTTAGTATATTTATATGAAGTCATTTTATGTAGTAGATTTTATGATCTCCATTATGGAACACTTATTTTGATTTATATATTTATATTTTAGTTGTGGTTAATGACTACTGCAGAATGCTAGTAATAGGAACATCAATTTCAGAAGCAAGAGTTGCCCATTTATTATGAATGCCAAAACTACAGACAAAGCAATTAAGAAACTGTGTACCTGTAGAATGGAGGGGCTTCCATTAAATGCGGTTTCCATGGCTATTTAAAAAATGAGAGGAAGTTTTATTCTAGAGGTTCCACCCTTACTGGTTGATCACTAGGTCTCCTTTACCTACTGTGCCAGGGGAAAAAAGGCCATATTTAGTGTCTCTCAAGTGAGGATGGTAGAATTATAAGTTATCTTGCCTTGCAGAAATTAAAAAAAAAAAAACACCATTCACATCTACAAATATTAAAAACACAAAAGACTTGAAATTCATGAGAAGTAAAATGATGGATGTTGGCAGAGAACAATGTGAACTCAATTTGTTCCTTTAATTTTGGTTAATTGATTGTGTTACCTTGCATTATTAGTCTCGATGTTGCAATCATTATAGAAAAATAAATGTTTGATAGTCTATGTCTAAGGAACCATTCAAGGATCAACTTTCCCTTCTTTCTACTTTCCTCATACTGGATACTTCACTACAGCTTCTAGTTTTAGATATTGGAATTTTTCTTAAAAATATATTTGTCACAGATGGAAACATTTGAGAGTACTGGTTTGTAAGTTGCTATTATAACCAAGCTTTCTATATTTTCTGTTCCTATAAATCATACTATACCTGACCAGTAGACAAGTAGAATGCTTCTCAAAGCTCTGTAGTAGGCACACTTCCCTTGACCATCCCGATGCAGGGTAGTTATGTAGTTATTACCCTCACTTTAAATATGAAAAAAAAAACCACTATAGTTCATTCAACTTAAATAATTTTTTTTCAAAGCTAGACAAGTATAGACAAGTAGCAACATTTGGTTCTATGCCTGCTCTCCATGTTGAAAATTCTCAGTAAGGGTATGACTCCCCTAAACAGATTAGCACCAAATTCAGATAGGAAGACAATGTGAGCCAAGATGGTATGTTTTCCTTGATGCTCAAGATATTCTGAAGAATAATCTGAAAGAGTACATTTTTCTAGTGTAGATAGATTTTAGTGATACTTTTTCTTTTACTTTAACTATTTTTGTGGAACAAATTAAATACAATAAGAAAAACAATAAAAATATAAAATTGTAGATAATTTACATGATCTCTCTTGATAGATATGTAGCATGCCAATTTTGATCTCAGTCTAATCACTGGTTATGATAAAAGGTACAAACCAGAAATTAGTTTGTGATCATTGTTTTCCCACATTCCCCTGGGCATCAGCACTTTAAGAAATAGTAAATCTCTGGTGGAAGTTTATCAGCTGAGCTTACAGTTGTGTGTCCTATTTTTCAACTTTTTCTTGAATCTGTCACTTTCTAGGTTTTAGCCAAGTTTGCTGAGCATCAGAATTCTCAGTCAACAAAGTGCTAAAATCCATAACTCTGAAAACCCTCTTTTAACCAATAACTAATGCTCTTCAACTCAAGTGGAACTGCAAAACTTAAGAAAATATGAAAGCAATCCCCTATCAGCTAAACTGGTAGCTTCTATTTCAATTTCTTTGGGGATTCAAAAGTAATAGAAATATAGATATGAACTATACATCCTATGTAGTCTATTTCAGGGTTACAAACTAGGGACAATGACAAATCTCTAGAATAGTCGTTAGAGCATACCAAGTTTCTGGCAATATAAGGTATTTGGGCTCTGTTTTAATTTGTAAATTACAGGAAAATAGTATGCATGACGATATTTCTACTTTCTCTGGAATATATACTTATTTGGTAGTACACTGGTTTGATGTCAAAATCAATAACAGTAATTCTGATCTATTATAATACTAGCAAAGGTTTTTGTGAAATTAATTTAACTCACATAAGAGCTTGTTACTTTTCACTGAGAAATCTTGTCAATTACTTAGTTACCTGCTGCTTTTATTCAAGCCACTACAATATAATTTTGATTTTATGTATGTACATATAAACATGCACACACACATGCATGTATATAGTTTGACATTACTGTTTCTTAATGTGCATTTACATTGGGGAAAATAAAAAAAAAATATACACTGTCCAGATAGAAAAGTCTTCTTTAAATATATTTACTGATGACCTATACTTATTTTTATTTTATCTACCCATAGAGGTTATTTCTCAATCCTATGGTAAAGTACTGTGTCTTGTCTTTTTTATATCTTCTTTTCTCCTAGGATTTCATTCTACACAAGAATGGAAAATTGAAAAGGAGTGAGTTTGTAGCAAAATAATTGATGTCCCTTTACGTTTTCCCCATGAGAATGTTCCCATAATAGCTGAAATTCCCCTGATTTAGGTGTCACAGCTTAACTTGTCAATATGTAATTATGATTCCAAAACAAAACAGATTACTTTGCAGTTATAGTGTGGATGCTGTCATGCAGAATAAAATGAGAAGCATTGGATAGAGAAAGGGAATGTCTCATTAGTAGTTTCTTATTTAATGATCTACCAAGGTTAGGACTCTAACTGTGAATGTTATCTTTAACAATCTTAAACAAGATTCCTCCAGAGGCTCCATAATAGCTATAAAGGTTTGAGTCTATGACCATAAATTTGGCTGCTATGATTGTGGATATTTTAAGAAGAAATATATATGCACATGGCTCTGTATGTGTATAAAATATATGTATTAAAATGTAGCACCTAATCACATAGAGCCACGCACTTCATTTATAATGAACATTTTGGATTATATATTAATTTTGAAGTTCTGAAGAAATAAAGCCCTCAAAGTAATAAAGCATTTATATTTTAATAGTTGATTTGAATTAACAAAATGCTTTCTAACCTCCTGTTGATTAAAAAGTAAAGACTACCTGCCTTGGATTACAGAAGAAATTTGCCTTCACATTTTCCCTCTGCTGTAATATTTTATGATAATCACTCTTTTCAATTTAGGTTAAAGCTAATCCAGAGTGGTTAGCTTACATATTTTAATCTGATGACTTTTTGGTACTACATACATGTACTAATTTTAATTCAAAACATATAATTAATATATTTATTGAATAGCTACTACCAATGACCTTGTGCTATGTATTAGAGATATAAATATAGTTTTTTCTCTCCCAGAGCTTGTCTAAGGAAGGAAGTCACACTCACACAAAATTTACTCATGAAAACTTCAGTAAATTCAACATGGAAAAATTACACTCATTTTGATTATGAGTAAAAAAGAAACTTGATCTAACTGGATGGAGATGATCAGGGAATATTTGGGAGGAAATGACAAGTCTTAGCTAAGACCTGAAGAAGGCAGCAGTGGTGACAGATGAGGAGGATACCATACAGTAAGAACAGCGGATTAGAAGGCATAGAGCAACTAAAGTAGGACATGTTTTTAAAAACTCAATGAAGACAATGTATGTCACTAAAGAGGAAAGTGGTAGGCAGGGGGAGCTCTTACAGGGTCTTGTAAACCTTTAAGACTTTTCAGCATTACTCCAAAATTAGTTGACAACTATTGAGGAGGACTCAGGGAAGTTGTCCATAAAGACCCTGAGATTTTTGTCTCAAGCAACTGAATGGATTATGGTGTCATTCACTGAAATAGGAACCATTACAGTTGTTAAAAAAAAAAAAAAAAAAAAAAAAAAAAAAATTTAGAAGAAATACAAATAGATATGTCTGTGTCAAGATCCAGGAAAGCACTAATGCTGAACGTGTAAATGTGAGTATTTTGCAAACAAAGTTATTGCTGAGCTGCTTCCTATCTCTTCTCCTAAGAAGTTTATCCACAAGAGATTTGTCTATGCATTGGCAAGGCCAACATCTACAGAACAGTGAAGGGCAGAAGCCACATTGGAGTTTGTTAGCAAGTGAAAAATGACAGGATAGAAACTTTGGGAGAAATATCTTTATCAAGAATCTTGGGCAGGAAAGAATAGTAAAGTGATAGTTAAATACACTGGCTTAAGAATATTTTTCCTGAACATAAATATGATTTAATCTGTCTGAAAAATCCAAAGAGAGTGGGAATTTGAAGATGGAAAAGAGATTCACTTAGCAAGAGGGTATTCAGAAAGCTAGGGAAGTCACAAGAAAAGATAAACTGACACTCCATTTGTAAACAAACAAACAAACAAAAAACATGAAAATGAGATGTGTTGGTAGTTTGTATGTCATCAAGTTCAGATCATTCTTATCTGAAAAACATTTAGTTTCTGTGTACATTAGTAGGCTAGGTCATTTGCATGAGAAAGAGAGGAGACTCACTAAAGAAAGGGGAAAGAAATGAGATTGTAGAGAAAAGGAGGCATAATAGAGGTTTGGGGAGACTGAGATATTGGAAATATTGGCTGAAGAGACAATACAAAAATTTGACCAAAGAACCAATGTATCTGTTGAGCAGCAATGTTGAGAGTCCATGTAAATCTGGTGACTACAAATGTATATTTGAAACACGTTAGTTGTTGGATGTGATTTTTCTTTAGTAGTGGTTAGGAGATTGGATATTGGCAGAGAGAAAACAGAAAACTGAATTTTTTGGAAAGTGGTGTTTTCTGGGGTGATTTTCTCCAAAATGACAAGGATATTAAGCTATTGACTAGGAGGTTTTATAGACAGATTATAGAATTTTAAAACCCAAATTAATGAAGAAAATAAAACCAAGGAAGACTAATGGATAGGGAACTAGTGAAGGAGAAAATTAACAGAAGATTCAATAAGGTAAAGAACACAATGGTAGAATAGTACAGGTTGCCTATGTTCATATGAAAATAATGCTGACTGATAAATTTCCCTGAATGTAACTGAATTTGCTCCAAAAAATAATAAAGAAAATCTCATTATTTTGTTTTTCCCAATTAAATGTGCTGTCCACCATAGCACATATGATTTAAAGTTAATGTCACTGTCAATTTGCTATAGAGAAATGGGCACAAAATTGTAGATGTTTAATCTACATGCAATCAAATATTCATTAATAGAGACAGGTAGACTGTTAATAGTCAAAATATTGACTACTTTATGATCTCACAAGTATTATTTGTCTATTCAATTTTGAGTTTATCATTTGTAATTTCACAAACAATGGAATTAATAGTCTGATTTTTATGCAAGTGACTAATAAGAATAATTATACTAAAACAGCAGTTTTATGCAGTTGAACTGTCATGTAATAATGAGAATGGTAACCTGGAGTACAACTGATTTGTAGGGGAGAAAAGGACAATTATTTCTCTTGGCAACAAATTGAAAAAAATAAAATAAAAAAGAATGTGAATGTCATTTATATACTATTTTAGCCTAACTAAAGCAAGACTTTGATTATGTCTTTATGTTTTGCCATTACATTCATTCTATAGCCATTAAATTTTTCTAGAGTTTGGTGAGCAAATCACTGATAGATCTACAAATAGTGAACAAAGGGTCAATGTTTTTTAAATTACTTATGTTTACTCATAAAGAGACTTCCAAGCATATTGTAATATTGTTTCAGATAAGCCATAACAATTCACAGTAGATGGCTGGAAGGACCAGAATTAGATCAAAGTTTCAGATATGATATGTGAATGTGGTATTTATGTAGGGTAACTTACCATATCACAATGAATATTCTCTCAAAGGAAACAATTAAAATTTTATTACACTTCACATAATATATTTTGACAGAGCAAAAGTTCTTGCTGCTTTGAAGTAGTGGTAAGATTTTATATCTGTTATGCCTGAGAATAATAACATGAATATTTAAAGGGTTGATTCTAATATATGATATATTTCCATTAATGAATAGTTTATTCATAGATATTTATCCATTCTGGTCAATTTTGCTTTCTCTTTATGTTCTTAAGTACTCAGTGTTCGATCATATAAGCACTGAAATTATAATAAGATATATCTTTTAGATTTACTAACTTTCCTCAGATTTTAGAGAGTCATTTATTTTAATGTGTTCTCTATTCAGCAAATGAAATAGAGTCTTTTAAAGATAATTGTCATTTGGATTGTATTGTTTTCAATGCTATACTCCAAATACATTGCCTTAATCTAACCACCTTGTGAAGTCATTTTCTTTTCCTAACGTCTTATTTGTCCTTAGTTTGTGTCCACCATACTTCTTCTCTAATTTTTAATTGAAATATTAATCCAGCTAATTGATGATTCATAAAGAGTGTTATGAAAGAATACAGAGAGAGTTCGCTTTGCCCAGTTTTCCCAAAGGCAACATTTTGCAAAACTAGTATAATATCACAACCAGACATTGACATTGATACAATCCATGCATCTTATTAACATTTCACCAGTTTGACTGGGACTTGTGTCTGTATGTCCCCATAATTTTATGTTCTGTGTAGGTCCAGGCATTCAGAATAATATCAAGATAATGAATACTGCCAACCACACAAAAATCTTTCATGTTTCCCCTTATGTTTTATTTTATTTTTTTAATGCTTTTCTTTAGTTGTAGGTGGACACAATGACTTTATATTTATTTATTTATTTGTTTGTTTGTTTGGGTTTTTTTTAGTTGTACACAATGCCTTTAGTTTTTCGTGGTGCTGAGGATTGAATCCAGGCCGGCCGCGCATGTGCTAGGCGAGCGCTCTGCCTGCTGAGCCACAACCCCAGCCCATTATTTATTTATTTTTACGTGGTGCTGAGGATGGAACCCAGAGCCTCACACATTCTAGGTAAGAGCTCTACCACTTAGCTACATACACCCCTAACCCTCATGTTTCCCATTCTTAATCACATATACCTGCTTCCAATAGTTCTTTTTATTGCCCACCTCATGCCTAATGTTTAATAACCACTAATCTATTCTCCATTTGTTGAATTTTGTCATTTAAAAAATGTTATGTAAGTGAAATTATATGGTAGGTTTCATGTTGAGTTGTTTTTTTTTTTTTTTTTTTTTTTCATTCAGCATAATTCCCTGGAGATTTGTCTAAGTGATTGCATGTATCAATAGTTCATTCCTTTATATTTCTGAGATATATTACATGTTAATATTAGTTTATTAAATGATTCACTCATAGGACATTTGTACTTTCTCCATTTTTGCCTATACAAAATGAAACTACCATTTAAATTTTGTGTACTAGTTTTTATTAATGTAGATTAAATTTCTGCAGAATAAATGACCTAGAGTAAAACTGGGTATGGTAATTGCAGGTTGAATTCTGTAAGACTGTGAGTTAGTTTTCAGAGAGGCTGTACCATTCGTATTCCCACTATAGTTATATAAATTATCCAGTCTCTCTTCCTTTTCACCTGCATTTGGTATTGACTTCAATTAATATTTCTTCATCTCATCTCTTGTCTAATAAGCCTAGAAATTATTAATAAACTGAATAATTAATAATAATTAACCATAGAAATGGCTCCGTGTTATGTCCCCACATAATGGAGAGGACATAGCTTGGTGTCTCCTGTACTTAGTTTAGGGCCTCATCTATATGATGATATTTTAGCCTTTATTTTTTCTTCATAGGTTCTACCTCAAGAACAGTCACACTGGGAGTTTAACCTTCAAAATGTGAATGTTAGGGGAACACATATATACATTTTGTCACTAACAAGCACAATAACATACAGAAAGTTTATTTATTAAAGGATTCTTAAAGCTTACATGCAAATCAATAGAAGTGGAATAAAACCAGAAAAAAAAAATTTTTTTTTAACTAAAATGTAATTTTACATTAGGCTAGAGTAGATGTGAATATATGTGGTTTATATGACAAGACTTAAATTTTACCTCTGAAACCCTGTAAGTACTACAATTTTTCTGTGTTCTCGAGGATAATAATTTACTCCTTGTATAATTTGAAAGTAAAAAGTAAAATCACTGAGTGTAATGTCACCTAAATTTGGTTTGTACTTTAGAGGGATCCTTATGATCCTTATGACAGTTATAAAGAAAACTTTCTTTTGAATTGTTGCCCCTGGTGGTAAATTGTTTTTCACTTAACATGGCTCCAAACATGTCCTCCAGGCTCTTTATGCAAAAGAAAGAATTCTAAGGGCTTAAAATGTCTCTGCATTTATTTGTTATTTGCATCAGAATATCATGTATTTGCACTATGTATTTGCATTGGGATATCATTTGTTGAGGTCAAGACTATTGATTTATTAGCAAAAGGATGGATTTATTCAGTGTTGTAAAAATGAAACACATGGAAATAATAATTGAAGGTCAGTCAGAGATTGACATTCTGGTGTAATGGATGGGAAAGGGAGGAAGAAGATAAATGTCAAGGGAAAAGGAAGCCCATTAAAATATGATGTTAAATGACCCTTTTAAACACCAGACCATATTTAGATCTACTGTGATGGTGTTACATATGAAAAGTCCACCTCTTTAGCAAGAGAGTAAACTCCTGGAGAAAGGAATATGGATTCCATCATCTCCTGTGTAGCACCCAGCATGAGGCTCTTCACAGAAAAACACCCAATGCATTTTCTGAATGGTATTGATGTAAACCGAAGGCAGGACAGAATTGAAAGAGACTCTTTCTCTCTTCCTCTAGGACAGGATGAAAATCCAGTAAACAACAGAGTTTTAATAGTATTTTTAAAAATCGTCAAATGGAGATGTTTCCCTTCACTATTTTCTCCTTACTTATATAATATTTTTATTGCACCTATATTTTCTATATAATTTCACCAGATTCCTTGTGCTGTTATCATACCCTTCCAAACCTTCGAAACTAATTATATTATGCTTAATGACTTTGAGGTGTCAAAATAGTCTCCACTAACATTTGAACCTCTATTTTTTTACTCTTGGTGTAAAAATTAAATGAATGAATCTAAAATTTGAGCATGATTATTTTATAAAATATTGTCTAAAAAATTATAACTAGATGCTGAAATAATGGCCTAATTAACCATTAAGACTGGCTTTCAATTTGGTTTCTAAGATTTAAAAGACAATTCTACTTCAGAACAACTAATAACACACCAAGTCACTTTGACATATCAACTAGTAAATTCCTGACAATGTTAGTATTAGTTACTATTAGTAAAACAAATGCATGTAAAAGATTTAGCAATTTTGAATATAGTCCTTCATGTCCTTTGAATTTTGTTTTATATACTCTGTCATTTTGTGTGAAGAAAGGGAGAGGGAATCTAGCTTATTCCTATTTCTTTATTAGAAAAGGCAATTTTATGTTGAAAACAAAAAAAGTCTGAGGTCAATGTGCTTCTTTATTTTGGAGACATAATTGGATTAATGTCCTTGTTTTTCCTGTGGACATTAGAAGCTCTTCCCATATCTTAGGAATATTTACAGAGGCTTTGTACCCTTGATGCTGGTCTGTTCAGGAAGTTTGCTTCTTTATCCCTGCCTCTGATTGGCCAAACAGAAGCACAAGTAGTTTTAACAGGTTTTACAAAACCAAACACTGTCCTAAAAACTAGTTTTCAATGTTATTGTGAACTTTTAAAAATGTGGTAGTGGGAAATCTGAAGAATTGATCAAAATCAAATAACTTTCAATTGAATATGAAAATTTCATGCTTGTAGAAGTTCCTTCAGGGGAATCTGCCACCTTTAACTTCCATTAGGCTCAACTCCTCCCTATTGCATGATCCTCACATTCTTTTACCTATTTTTCTCTCAAATCTTCCATTTTTGGCTATCCTCACTCCCTTCTTCTACCTGGAGCAAACCAGCAAACACACAACCAAGAATTTCTTCTCTCAGGCCAAGCAGGAAGGGATTTCTCTATTTATACCCAGGCTCTCAACATCACTTTCTAAAATCTTAGCTTCTTTTCCAAGCAGTGTTTTCCCTGAAGAGGAAATATGGAACAAAATGTTAAAACAATGAATAGATTGGCACTTTATTTTTATATTCTGATATGCCAATATTCTAGAAGAAATGTATATAGATACAGAGAAATATATGTGAATATCTGCATATTTTATATTAAGGAACCTGAGTCTGGCCACAAGTTATTTCAAATTTTATAAAGTTACATTTTTATACCAAAAAAAAGAAAATCTGTGATTGAGTTTGAAAATGATGAATGGTAAAATTGCTCGAAAATGAGATCACTAACTATATAAAAGAAATACAGCAGAGTGTGAAATCTAAGATGGAGATGACTCCCAAGCTTTCTCTCTAGCTGCATGAACAGCTGCTCTGTCAAAGGCTGCCTTTCTCTCCATTTTCTGTGAACCCAGACTGAGAAAGTTCATTCCAGGAATTTGTTTCACCGCACTTTCTAAGCACTCCATGCAGCTTTTCTTTATCGGATCTTGTGAATCTTGAGGGCATATCAATTCATGAAAATGAAGGAACAATGTTTGTCACAAAACTAGGTAATTATTCTTCTACACTTAGGGTGTTATCACTCTTTACTTATTTGCATGCTGTTATGTTCTCAATATGAGTGAAAGCATTGTACATAGGCATTTGGAACTGTGTTGTGTTAAAATTTCAAGACAGAAATTTATCACCCAAAATGATTTGTACAGCATTTTATCACCAAATACGAATGAGTATATGGTATCCAGAATGCGCATTTATTGATCTGAAACAGTTAAAAGAAAATGTACAGATTTTATGGATCATATTATATTTGCATAGCTTTCTCAGAGAAGAATATTCTCCATACAATGTCTATCAGAGAGAAAAGAAGTTACATCTATGTGCATGAGTATAACACTTTCATTGATTTATGGGCCCCTTCACCCCAAATAATACTCAGGGTACTGGAGATTTTTTGGGAAAAAAAGTCCTATATTATGTGTCTGTATGAGTTTAATTTTATATTTGCATTTCTGAGATAGATGAAAGATGTAAAAAAATCACTTGTGGGAGATAACTCCCTGTTGACTGTGGATCAAAAAAAAAAAAAAAAAAAGTAAAATGTGTTGGAACTTCAGCAGCTAGACAGAATATTTTATGACAAATATCCTAATTTTAGAGAGGAAAATTCAAATAAGTAGAAAAATATATCATACTCTATATTTTAAAATTGTCTTGCATTTTCAGAAGATTGATGATTTTAGTCAGTTATACCACACTTAGGTGCCCTTCAACTTCTATTTTTATCATCCATATTTTAAAATATCATGATTAAAATCTTTGCCTCACCATTAGTAAAAGAGTATCAAAATTTCCCATATAAATATTAAAACAAGTTGTCAGTGTCATTGTTGCTTTTAGATCTGCCATCTGTTAAGATTATATCCTTCTGGTTTATTGTCAGCAACAAAGCCCTTTTTATCATCCCACAATTCTTTCTTGAGCATAAACTATGTGCCAAGCACATTTCATCCCCTGGTTGCCATTGGGCAATGGTAGACAATGGCTTTTACAAACGGCTGCCATAGGGGACTGTAGAACTAACAACAAAAACAAAAACAAAAATATATGAATAATAACAGTATTTTAGTTGTGAAAAGTGCCCTAATGAAAATAAAATTAAGTAATGTGATTAAAAATAAAAAGGGTATGGGGTGTAAATTAGTGTAGGTAAAGGCTCACCCTCCAAGTGGTAAGATGTAAACCAAAACTTGAAAACACAAAGATCTCAAGGGTGAGAGAATGGCTTAGCAAAGAGCATTGCAAAATACAAGTATGTGACTGTCCTGAGGATGGAAGGGGCTTAAATCATGAAGCAGAAGAACAAGGCCACTGAGGGTGAGACATCACACCTGATGCTGAGCTTGCTAAGGAGAGAACAAGGGACTGTGGTCAGATCATGCAGCACCTGGTTCTGAAAATAAGTTCAGGTTTTATTTTAAGCACAAGGAGAAGCTATTGTGATTTTTAAAGCAGAGCAAGCTCTCATTTATAATTTTGATGAATCACTCTGGCTAGAGTGTAGAGAATGGATTTTATGAAAGCTTTTGTAGAAGCAGGGAGAATAGGTTAGAGTATATAGCAGCTGCCCAGGCAGGAGATGGTGGTTTTGGCTAAAGTAGAAGGAGTGAAGAGATAGAGACAAAGTGGATTTGTAAAATCTATTTTGGAGACAACACCAACATGACATTCAATTTGTCTTCAGAGAAGCAAAGGGAGGAGGATTCAAGGAGGACTCCTAGGATTTTGGCCTCACAACTGGGTAGACTGTAAGGAGAATAGGGAAATAGAAATGGGGCAGGGACAAGTTGACCCATGAAGTGTTGAGAGGAATTAACCAAAGCTCCACTTTGGGTAAATAAAGGTAGAACATATAAAACAACCAAGTCAATGTGAGATGTCAGTTTCTGGTATCTAATGCCTCAGGCTTGAAATATGTGCAGAAAAAAAAATCCAAGATTGTTAAATAAAAGTCAATGCATTCATATAGTAAAGAAAGCTTTTAGAAGTTATGGAAATATGAATTTTGTTCAGAATATTATAGATACTATACATATATACATATATGTATATTATAGATACTATATACATATATACATATATGTATATTATAGATACTATGCATATATGTATATATACATATATGTATATATGTGTATGTATATATACATGATGTTATGATTAGTCATGACATCATGACTAATGAATGATAGGTTTATATTCTATCATGAGTCTGGATATTTCTTTTCTTTTTCCTTTTATATATGTACATATGTGTATGTATATATACATACATACATATATGCATAGTATCTATAATACTCTGAACAAAATTCAGAGTATTATACATGTGTATATATAATGTGTTTATATACACATATAATATATACATAATGTACCTGTATTATATATACATATACACACATTGGTATATACAGCATAAAACTTAAGATACACAAATAAATTTATACCTATTCCATGAATTTTAATATAAATGAAAAATGAAGCCTAGTTTACATTCTCCTTTCTATGAGAAGGCTCTATGGGTCTTTGTCTTTGTGACTCAGTTTCATACCTCTCCATCTACTTACTCTAGGGAGATAACTTTTGCTCTGAATTGAGTACTTTTGCTCTAGAGATATATTGATGTCTAAAACTAGGAGTTCTTTAAAGGTTCAGTGATGTGTATGTAAAACGTAGCAGCCAACATGCTGGGCTCAGAAAAATATATATTAGAAATCATGATGTCATGACTAATGAATGATAGGTTTATATTCTATCGTGAGTCTGGATATTTCTTTTCTTTTTCCTTTTACGTATTTTTTGCCTAATTAGTACCTCACAGGATTTGTGAAATTCCTAGATTGCACAATCCTGTACTTCTGGAAAGAAGTTGAAGCACTTGTTCACAGGTCAAGTGGAAGAGCAATTAAGCAATGTTACCACTACTGGTATTTAGACAAAGGTAGAAGTCAGATAAGGGGACTTTAAAAGGCATTTTTAAGTTATAGCATAGGGATGAAGATATCTAGAGTTAATTCTTTCAACTCTTCAATCCAAAAGTATTGACGAGTTGTGGCCATTTTATTAGGTGATCATATTTATGATCACCTTAGCCTTAATTTTCTAACCAGGCTAAGCTGCCAAGGATAGAAGGCAGATGAGTGGCACCCAGGGAAAAGACTTAAGAATGTGATAGGAGGCTGCATGAAGAAAACACACTGAGTAGGCTCAGGTCATACAATGTTTACTTACAGCAAGCAAGGAGAGCCCACATCACAGTTCCCTACCATGTCTCTATCCCCATGGCTGTGGGTTCACTGCGTAGCCATGCAGATGACATAGCTGCAGTCATCCCACTTTTTACTGTTCCCAAAAGACCATTCTCCCTGCTCAGAGGTTTAAAATTAAAAAAGCTGAGTTCTGTCTATGTGTCATTGACTATGAGCTTAAGAAGAACAAAGGAGGACACAGAGTCTGAAACAGGGAAAGATATTCCCACACAAGACAATAACCTTAACACATGCCATGAGTGCTTTTTATCTGCAGCCATGGAAAAGTTCTGGGTGGAAGGCTCATTCTTACATGGCCCAGTGGAGTCCAGCAGAAACACTGCATGCACATAACTGCCTTTCTCAATACTGGAAAACAATTATTTTTAGGCTGAATAATCTTGATACTTCCATTTTTCAATTACTGTTGCTTTCTAAAAATTTTTTGATACTAAAGATTGAACTCAGGGGTGCTTAACCACTGAGCCAAATCCATATATATATATATATATATATATATATATATATATATTTTTTTTTTTTTTTTTTTTTTTGAGACAGTATCTTGCCAAGGTGTTTACTGCCTCAGTGAATTGCTAAGGCTGGCCCCAAACTTTTGATCCTCCTGTCACAGCCTCCTGAGTCACTGGGATTACAGGTGTGCACTATCATACCTGATTTATTATTGCTCTTACATACATGTGAATATGATGCACCTTAACTGTGCATGTTGAAGTAACTGAAAATGTAGTGTGGTAAAATGATCAAAAAATGGAATTTGTTTTCTTTTAACCTCCATGTGAGTCCTGACTTAAGTTTTTGCAGTTAGTTATTATGGAGTTGTTACTTCTATAAAGTCTAGTTCTATTTTATTACAGTGGATATAATGACTGCTTTAAGAGATTTGCAGGATTAAATGACAAAACATGTAATAGAATCCTTGTCATAAAGCAAGCCTATAGTGTCCTCCTACAATATCAAATGCAAATATTTCTCTTTTGCAAGCATAGGAAAGAAGGGGTTCAGGAAATATGAATCTTTAGTAACTTATTTGTTCCCATGATTTTTTTTTTCTAGATCACCAAGATTACCATGTATTAGGGAAATGGACATTTTAATATTACTGGCAGGGAACAAATTATTCAATAGAAGAGTTAGACAATTCTCTTTTGGTTGTGATCAAAGATAAATATAGCCAATAGAAGCAACATATTTCACAATCATTGAATAAGAGAAACTCAGTGGAAAGTTTCTACCCTGCTTTGTAATGATTCTTACTGAGCCCACTAATCAAAACTTCAAAACTCTGTGCTTGTCAGCTCTGTCATTGAAGCACAAATTAAAAACCCTCAACTACTACCAGGTAATTATGTCTCACTTCATTGACAAAGTCTTCCATTTGGTTTACAGAATTTCAGTTTCCCTAATTAAAACCAAAAACAATCCTAGGAACAACTTATAAAATAAGCCATTTGAACCTTTGCCCTAAGGAGTCTTGAGAACCAAATTTTCGCTTCTGGCTGACTGCATCCAGAGTGGTCTGAAGGGAATCCAGCATTTTCCAGACTAAGCTCCTACTTTGCATCACTGAGCTCTTTTACAGTTAGCGCCTGCCCTCTCTGCTTGAGGCGCTGACTTCGCAATTGCTCCAGAGGAACTGACTGTGGACTAGGCACTTTTTGAAAGTTTCAAGGAGGGAAGAGAGGTTTTTTTTTTTTTTTTTTTTTTTTTTTCTTTTTTTTTTTAAGTTTCTTTGTGTGCCAAAGAGGGCTTTGGGGGTATTTTCTTCCTCAGCAACTCTTTAACTCTCCCCTTGTGAAATATCTTTCTGTGCACTTTGCAGAGAATGGAATCTCACCAGAGGCCCTCTGAAATGACTTCAGAAAAGCTAGATAGAAGTCAAGTGCAGTATTACCTCCCTCCACCCCTACAGGCAGCTGCAGGACAGAATCTTGGTTATGCTAATTTTTTTTAAGTCATAAAGGACTATTTTCAAAGTAGAAATTTATATTATAATATGGAAGATGATCTCCAAAAAATAATCTTTTTAATTAAGTGGACATTTTCTCATGCAGTAATATGCAATTTCATAATATAGGTGAAATAAGTGGTGGCATAGCTGGTTCATTATTGTTCTCTTCAGACTTTGCATGGTTTGATCATCTTCTGATGCTGTCTTTGGAAGCAGTTCATCACAGTCTTGATAGGTACTCCTCATGTGGCTTTATGCTTATCAGGGACAGCCGGTTTTCTAGCATATCTTCTCCTTCAAATGTTCATTGTATCCTTAATTTTAAGTCTAACAGAACTCTAAATGGACATGCATTTACCATGTTATATAATAGGCTAGGTTTTATTTTTTTTTTCTTGAGATTTTCCCTTTATATTAAAAAAGCTTGCTCAATTTATAGGGAAATTCTGTTTTATCTAATTCATATGGTAATGCTGGTTCCTGATACAGTAAAATAAGAGCAATATAAACCATGTGTAATAACATTCACTAGGATTTCAATACTTATGAGCAATGAGAAGCATGTTTCTCTGACGTTTTCTTATTTTGTGTAAAAGAAATATCCTTATTAAAAATCAATTCTAAAATATATATTTGTAGACTAGACTAGACTTACTATTAAATTTTAAATGTTTCAGTGAATATATCATTTAATAGTCATTTTTACATTCAAAAATTTACAATATTGCCTCTTAAGGATTAACCAATGACATTTTTCTAAACTTCTAACTACATCTTTCTGATGTACAATTAAAAACTGCTATCATGCTGTAATCCCAGTGTCTCGGGATGCTGAGACAGGAGGATCTCGAGTTTGAAGCAAGTCTCAGCAAAAGTGAGGTGGTAAGCAATTTAGTGAAACCCTGTCTCTAAATAAAAATACAAAATAGGGCTGGGATGTGGCTTAGGAATTGAGTGCCTCTGAGCTCAATTTCTGGTACCCCCCCCCCCACCAAAAAAAAAAAAAAAAAAAAAACAAACCCTGCTATCACAATATAATTAGATTGGTAAGGTTTTGCATGGTTTATAAGCAAACAAGAAATGCATTCATTCATCACAGAAATACTCTGTGACAGAGAGTTTCTCTTATATTTTTCTCTACTCCATCTGAAGTTGAAAGTGTGGACTACATCCTCAGCAGTATTTGGGTGTCTCTTCTCCATAATCTTATTGATGGGCTCTTTTGTAATTTGCAAAGCAAAATTAAAATCGACCTGTAATCTGTTAAAACAGTGCTAAGCACTCACATCAACCATTAGCTCTGATAACTCCTTTATCTCTGTGAAGAAGGAAAAGCTCTTAAGTATTGATTTTAAATAGCAAAACATAGCCTCCAATTTAGTTTTACCTGTCACACACTTAGGTTCATGGGCTTTGTCCTCCCTACTGCCTGGTTGCCTTTTTTTTTAATGAAATAATAAAAAATTTTGTCTTATAAAACAATACCAGTAGCATTTCAGGGTAAATTTATCATATTAAAATTTAGCCTATCATGGATAATATAATATTGGTCTAATTCACATGTAGAAATTATAATATTATCACCTATTTTGACATGTCCCAAGAAAATCCACTGCAAAGCATTCTGACATAATTTTTACAGTTACATTTTCTATGTCAAAATAAGGGTTTTCTTAATATTTCAATCAGCCTTTCATATGTCAAAGATAAAAGTGTGTGAAAAAGCTAGAAGACAGTGAAATTGTTCTTTCACTGTTGTAATTCATCCTCCCAGAGAAGATTCAAGGTCAGGACATCTCCAGAATGTGTGGAGACATTATAGCATAGGCCAGAGCCTCTAAGAAAAATTCTTAACTCTCTTAAAAGTCTTACTAGTTTATGTTTCTGTTATACACATTATACACTTAGGTTCTGATATTGAGTGTCTTCAAAAGAATTTCAAAATGTGAATTGCTTTCATTGAATTACACATAATTTCCATCTAATTTTTGCATTATTTTACATTAAAAACATTGACATCTACTGAAGTTGTTTATATTTTATTGTTTTCATAGCAAAGACATTTGTGAATCATCTGCAATAAGTGTAAAGCATTTGATTTGATCACATTGATTTATCAAATTTATTTATCTGATAGTAAACCAGCTGTTTACACACAGAGAAATAGGCTTATTCCTTAATAGTTGAGTAACAAACTCTTTATGTTATTGAAGCCAACTTTTCCTAGCAACATATCTTACATTCCTGTTCTGGAACGAAACAAGCAACATATATAATATTATGTGTGTGTATATATATATATATATATATATATATATATATATATATATATATATATATATATGTATATATATATATGTGTGTGTGTGTGTGTGTGTATGTGTGTGTGCGTGTATGTATGTGTGTGTGTATAAAATTGCAAAACATATATCTTTGTCTAGAATTTTTAAACATTTCATGATATATTTTGAGACCAAAGCTAGTGTTAATTAAGTTATTTTTGTAGAGCATGGAACATAAATTTAGAATGGGTTTTCATCACACTCAAAATTGAATAATGATGGCCTATGCTGAATGTATGAGTCTGAAGCTAATTTCATTCAACACATATATTGTTTTAGATCATAGAACTAGAAAAAGTAATATATGAGTGTTCCTTCTTTAAATACTCCACCAGTTAATAGAGAACATTGCTTGACAAATTTCAGTGTAAGTGTATTATAAATGTTCAACAGGACAACAAATTGAGAACTTAATATGCATATAAAATTTCAAATTATTTCAGGAGGGGAGATTACAAGAATAATGTAAAACTGACTCAGCAAATAAAAATGGAAAGAAATAATTGAAAATATATTTCACAGATTTATTTTTCTGATTAAGACCACAATTTGGGTGATAAAAGGAAGGAGAATGTATAAAATTGGTAGCTAGGTTTCTAGTATAAATGACACAGCACTTCCATTATTTGTATTTGATGATATATAAGATAAATAAAAATGTAAGAAAAAGTATTTTTGTGTCTATAAAATTTATCTTTTTATCTTATATCCAAATATATGGTGTAGCACTGAATTAATATACAAGAAGCATTATTTTTAAAAAAAAAAAACAAGAAACTCCATTTTTTTGTATATTATATTGTTTATGATTTCTCTAAGGTCATTATTTCATTTAAGCTTGTTATACAACTTAGTTTGCTAATGTGATATTTGTTTTCTTCTCCAATTTTTAAAATTATTATCTCTTCTTTTTAGAAGCTTTAAATTTCTTTAGTGCAGTCTGTTTTGCTAAAATTGACATTTTATACCCATTTAATAAAACCTCACTCTTAGGTGATTTATCTGTTAAATAACAAAATGTGTCCAACAGCATGTTTATTTGTCAGGACTTACTTTTTGATATAAATTACAAATATTATGATTATTAATTCATTTGAATCCAGCAGAAATAAATTTCTGTATCTAAGTATTCACTTAAAAACTGTATGCCCTTATTGAAAAAAAACTGAGGCAGATTAGAAACATGTTATCACATTAATCCTTTGAAAATTATGTTTTTTAAAACTACCTTCTTGAAAAAGATCTTTTTTCACTTTTGATCGCTGATAATAGCCCTGCTTTAAGGTTGCAACAGAGAATATATTATATCAAAACTCCAGTTATGGCTACATTTAATATCTAGAAATAAGTGTGGCTTTTTAAAAACTTACATTTAGGGGTTAAAGAGTACTCCTTAAGCGGTTGAAAAAAATAATTACTATTGATTAGCAATTGGCTTAGCTCCTCTAGAAGGATTACTAAGGTCCTAAAATACAGAACAGAATGCTATATACAATATTGTGTTCTCCCCAGTCTGTCTTGGACTAACCATTTCTTTGTTTGAAATGTCCTTTTGACATAGCTTACACATCTTAGGGGCTTTGATATAAGAAGCAATTTGGAACTAAAGACAATTTCAGCATTTACAAAAGAGAATTCTCAGAAACCTACACAAAAGACATAAACTCTAAGTGAATGGAATAGAATAATTATAGTATCTATCAATTCTTACTCTTTATATATAAAACAATTTTATAAAACTCAGATTAAGTAGTTTTTCTGTCATTTGTATGAGTATAATGAAAATAGAAATGTCTCCAAAATGTGTAAAATTGGGGGCATTGGAAAATTTAAGAGAAAATGAAATGACTGTGTAAGTATAGAGACATTTGGCATTGGGAAGAGATGCCTCCAGATACTTTCATAAATTTCCAAGTGATTTAACACACAATTGTTTGTATAGCCAGTCATTTAATCACATTTTTTTTTGAGGTCAAGTTTTCTTCCCACACATACCATCTCAACAAAATAACCAATTCTTTAATTCCCACAGATGTTTTCTCTCTTTTTGTGAATTTTTGTGAAGTTGTTAATAATGCCAATCTATGGACCACTTTAGATGCCACAATTCAGCACATATGCCATATGCATTTGAGTCACAGATGTACATTAGTAAAAATTTTACATTAATCTGCCCAACTTTTCCAATACTTTAATTTCCCTAATTAATCATCAATTCAGTCAGTCAATAATATATTCCACAAATACTTAAAAAAATTTCATCAATGCAATAGAATTACATGCTAGACATTGGAGTTATAAGAACACACAAAGAACATTCTGCTGTTATTTTGGTTCCTTATTTAGCCATGTTTCAAATTAGTCCAGGGACTTTTGTTTTGGAATTTAACATCATTTTTAACCAGTGCAGTTATTCATCTTTTTTTTTTTTTCCTGCTTCTACATATTGTTATTGGTGCAAAGGGACAAATCATCAGCATACTGAACATATTGTGCTGATTTTCATAGTTACTATTTTCCCCAGAGAATATAATCAGTATCTTATTAACTTCAGTATATCCAGGCCCTGAAATATGTGTGTAAAACCCAATTGAAGGTAAGGCCTTCTCTCAGTAATACAAAAGTAGCTGGAACAGGCATCAGGCTCTGGTACTGGACTGAGTAGATAATTCAGGAGTTATTTGTGTAATGCCCCACTGACATGTGAGAAAGAATGATGGTGTCCACAATATTCAGCTCCTCTTAGGCATGTCTGTACTGAGAATCCAAGGTGTACTGGAGGAGCTCAAAGGTGTTCTACCAATGAAGAATGGACATAAGAAGTAAACTTTCAGCAGGCAAGTATTGTGCCTAGGAGACCACAGGAAAATAGCCTACAGAGATCAGTAAATTGCAACCTATATTACGTTCTTGAGATGATAGTGATATCTAGCTTCACTGTATTTCTATGGACCATGTAAGACAGAAATTGGGGTGTACGTTGGTTGGCCTCAAATGAGATTGGAGTGGAAAATGAGTAGGAACAAGTAGTAAACAAGACCCCAGAAGGCTCATCATTGGTGGACTGCAGAGAGAACTTCATTGGCTGCTGACAAGTATTAGACAATCTATATTAATATTCTTTGTTCTCAGACTGTTTATAAATGAGTTTGTTTTGCTTTCAGTATTTAGTAATAGATAATGTCAGAAAGTTGTTAGGTAAACTCTTCACATAATATGCATTTATTTCTTCATTCCAAAAAAACTGAAGTTAGCAAACATGGGTTACTAGGTCCCTGAAATTGCTACATGTTTTTGTGATACTTTTATGGTAGAGAATTTTTCCATGTGATTTGTAATGCATAAAATGGAAAAATAAAAATAAAAACAAAACTACAATCCACAAATGTATGCCAATAGTTGATTATATATTTGAATTTAAATTGGCCAAATATTACTTCCCAACTCTACAGAAGAACTCCTATATCATTGGGACTTTACTGTTTATGTTTGCACTATCAGTTATCTACAGAGCATGCAAAGAATTTTTTAAATTGATTAGCTATCACTGTGAGTGTGGCTTAAATTTGACATGGTTCTAGAAGTCTTTCATTTCCTGCCACCTCCTTCCTCCCAGTTCTCCCTTGAGTTGCCAACTTCTTTTTGATTCTTTATAATAGGAGAAAGAAAGCCCAGGAACAGCAGAAGGACAGGCAATTTCAGGCGCCCTTTCCTCACCTGGTGAGCAGGGCTATGAATCATATCTTCTGCAGTGAGACGTGTTGTGCTTCGAGTCTCTTTCTGTAAAAAAATAACAGTCCAGCTTCCTCTTGGCAGAGAGGGCTTAAATTGGATATGGTCCTTTGGGATCTGAGTTCCAAGGTCATGTAAGGAGGTTACATATCATGTCAAGGTAAAGACACTAATGACCAACACAAAACGAACTATTTTCTAGTAGAAAAGATCAGATTCCTTAGAAAATGAGAAATTAAGAAAAAAAAATTAACTTCAGTGACCCTTAGCTTGAAACCCCAGCTGACAAGCTTGTAAAAGTAGATTAGCCACATTTCTGAAAATGTCATGAATTACTTTTGCTTTCCCTCAATTGAGAGTAATGTCAAGGGGCTAATCAAACACGTTGTAGTAGAGAAATCAAGGATATTAGTCTAGAGCATCATTTGTAATGTCGTAAACATTCAGTATACGATGTCTCTCTAGTGTGTTCATGAATCACTTAAAAGGTAAGGAATGACTGTTCTTTGATAAAAATGCCAGGCTATTTAGTCAGCCTCATCCCTCTTTCCTCCAACTACTTCATATTCTTTAAGATGAGGTTTGGTTGTGACAGAAAACCCAAAATAACATGTGGCATAAACGAGATAAAGTTTTTTTAAAGTTTTTTTTTTTTTTTTCTTTTTTCTTTTCTCTCACATAAATGTACAGGGCCGGTATGGGACTTTGTGCATCAGGGACTCAGCTGTTTTTACCTTGTTCTTTACCATGTATCATCTCTCATTGAAGGCCCAAGATTTTTTGTTTGTTTTTGTTTTATCTTTGTTGTTGTTCTGGGAATTGAATTCAGGAGCCCTTAACCACTGAGCCACATCTCCACCCCTTTTTTATATTTTTATTTAGAGAAAGGGTCTTGATGAATTGATTAGGGCCTTGATAAGCTGCTGAGGCTGGCTTTGAACTCAAGATCCTCCTGCCTCAGCCTCCCAAGCCACTGGGATTACAGGCATATGCCACCACACCTGGCTCCAAGATGTTCTCTTAACAAACTAGGAAAGAGTAAGGTGGAGAGGGGGAAAACAAATAAAAAAGAAAACCTGTAGATAATTCTGTTTACAATGGTTGCCTAGTACTGAGACTCAAGGCTGTCTGGAAAATATATTGTAGTGGCCAATGTCCATCCAACATATGTATTTTTGTAGAACCAGTAAAAAAGAGATGTTGAAGGAAAACTAGAAGTCTCTGAACCTTAATTGATTCTGAGAATCTTCATGAAATATGAATACTCTTAATATTATACTATACTATACACTATTTGTATTTAACAAGTGTAGTATAATTTTAAAGTGTTCATATAGAAAGAACTTTAAAATATGTGGCATATTAAAAGTTTTATAACTTTTCTAATTCTACTTGAATTTACCTTTTAAAGCTTAACTCTTTCAAAAATCATATAAACTGCAAATACAAAGGAACCAACAACAAGCAGATTAACATAGACATTATATGACAATAAATCAAAATTAAAGGTAAAATTTTTTTCTGTTCAATTTACCTCTAAATGCTACTCTCAAAAATGTGAAATTTAAAAAAAAAAAAAAAAAACACTTGCTTTTATTTTAGTTATGTTTACTTTAAGCTTAATATAGAAGGTAAGAATTTGAATCAAATTACATATTTTTCTTTGATTAATGTTATTAAAAGTTTGTTTTATACTTGAGGAGCTAAAGAAAATGTAGTACTCTTATGTCCATGAATCCTTTTTTAATTTTTTTTAGGTGTATATGGACACTATACCTTTATTTTCTTTATTTATTTTTATGTGGTGCTGAGGATCGAACCCAGTGCCTCACACATGCCAGGAAAGTGCTCTACTGCTGAGCTACAACCCAAGCCCATGTCCATAAATCTTAAGTGGTATTTCCCATAGACCCTGTTTTTAAATATTTTAGTTAATACTGAATAACAAAGACAGTGATTTTTATAAGCAGCCTTACAATATACTCAAGTTCAATCAGATCTTTGATTAACAAACTTTAACAAAAATGAATTTGGGCCACAAGCAGTGGTGTGCACCTGTAGTCTCAGAGACTCAGGAGGTTGAGGCAAGAAGAGCACTTGGGCCCAGAACTCTGAGGCCAGCCAGGGCAACACAGACCCCAAGACCAACTTTCAAAAACTAATAAAACAACAAAAAATGTTAGATTGAGATGAGACATCAGCTATCATTTAAAGTATTTCATGCTAAAGTATACTTATTGTAAATATTTCAATATGTAGTATATTTCTTATAAAACTAAGATATGCATATAAATTCTTACACAGCTGTATCTGGTATGTGTTTATTTCACAGGTTTGCAGAAAAGTATATTTAATTCTATGATTACATGCCCAAAGAAGTTTGGGAAACTGGGTTAAATGAAATTTAACAATTTAGCATATTTCCAAACTGAAATACTTTTGAGAACTTTTTGAGATGTGGCCTCACTGTATTCTCCATGCTATCTTTGTACTCGTGGGCTTAAGTGAGCCTCCTGCTGCACCCTCCCAGGTACCTGAGACTACAAGTCCCACAGCTGGTTATTTCCAAGAACATCTAATATACTACTCTGCATTGCACCTTGCAGAGAGGAAAATGTGATTAAAATAACACATTTGACCCTAGGTTTCTTTCTTTTAGATAAATAAATAATCTCATACAACCTTTATTCTGTAGGAAATGTTTAAGGAAATGGTAAAATTGCTGATTGATATACAAATAGTTGGTTTGTATATCTATTAAAACCAAATGGCAAATTTTACATGTATCCAGGATTATAATAACTGGAAAAAGAGGCAACATAAGGAGAGGGTGGTACTCACAATGGTCATTTCAGAAGCAGTAGGGAGAACTAAAATGAAAAACTCATTCAATTAAATATTTTCAAATTTTGCTGATTTAACAAAAATTTTAAAAATTTAAATCTATTATGAATAATAATCTTATGGTGCTTAATAACATGTTTATTATTTCACTTTGTTCACATAAGTCATATCTGCCCCCAAACCAGCAATTCATTTTTAAAATATATTAAATAACACATTGTACATATTTGTGGGGTACCATATGATGCTTTGATGTATGCACACATTGTATAGTATTCAGATTAGAGTAAGCATATCTGTCTTTTAGTGAAATATTCAAAATATTTGTTTTTGGTTTTTTGAAATATGCATTACACTGTTATCTGTAGTCACCCTACTGTGCAATAGAATACCAGAAGTTATTTCTCCAATTTAACAAGGAATTCTTTTGAATGCCTTTGTTCACTGTTTCTTTTTGCTGAATATCATTTATTTACCATCTTTACTTCATTTAACCAGTCAGATCAAAATCAAAAACAAGAAAAACATGTATTATTGTTGGAAGTCTACCATATGGCAAGAAGGATGTTGGCACTGGAAATGCAAAATTAAGAGAACCATTCACTACTGTAAGTTCACATTTAAGTACAGAGGAGAGACAAAAAAAAAAAAAAATATGCTTGTCCAAAACATTTCTTGACATCATATAAAACTCTTTAGAATTGACTAGAACAACTGTCTAGGACAAAGAAAAATATTCATATTGTCAGAATATGAATCATACTTGAGAATACCAATGGCTTATTTCTCCATTGTTGTTAAGATCAGAAAGTGTTTATTTACATATAAATTGGATAATTTTGAATTAATTACTTTGTGAGTGACAATGAACATATACAAATTCCAAAAAAACAGAAATTGTGAAGGTTGGTTTTCTGATCATAGTACAGTAAACTTAGAGTTTGGTAACAGGATTTAATAACTCCTATATGACAAATTCTCTTAAAACAAAAATTGTAGGCTATTGAAAATAACAAAAATTTTAAACATTGTGCAACAAAAATTTATATATAATCTATATGTATGGATACTGAAAAGTCAAACCATAGTCCAAAGACCACTAATCATTAACCTAAAAACTGAAAAAGAAAATTAATAGCTGCCCAATCAATATGAAAAATTAAGAAGAGAGAAATTATATCAAAAGAATTAAGCAAAAAGGAATTAATGACTAATTAATTTTAGTTAATATGTAAAAGGGAACATAAATTTGAAAACAGGAATATGCTATGAATGATTATATGTAAATCTAGGAAGCTGAGTCTATAATGAACAGAGAAAATAAACCAGTACCTGTAAGTAATATGATATAAATATAAAGGAAATAATGGGAAAATACTTAAAAGTTTAATTTAAAAAATTGTCTTTTACCTGTTAATTCAAGTAATAGAAAAATCTTACCCATAGACAATCTCAACAAGGAGTTATAGGAATGGTCCTATGGGGTTTTGATCAAAACCCCAGAACCTGCAAGTTTGTTTGCAACTCCCCTTTGCCAGTTACTCTTTTGTGAAGTTGGGCAGGTAGGGGAACTTCTAAGTGGCTTATCTTTCTCATCAATAAAATGTTGGTAACAATAGAACCTATTTAATAATGTTTTAATAAGAATTAAAAATATATATTTATATAGCACCTAGTGTAAGTTAAATGCTATAAAATGCATTTGCTAAATCTAAAACTGTACTTTTTAAAATTTAATCTGCATTTATATAAATCCTTCCACAATTATCTGACATGAGAAAGAGAGTATCAATAACCAAAAATTTGTTCAAAAAGCTCATAAAATATTGAAAACATTTCAAATATATATTATTTTAATGCAGGAGATTAAAAACCATCTCATTTGTAGGTAGAAAAATGTCCCATGTAAATCCCACTACTCATTCCCTCTCCTGTCTTACTTTCTCACTGATACACGTGTATGGGATATATATATATATATATATATATATATATATATATATATATATACATATATATATACATATATATATATGTGTGTGTATATATCACATGCATATATAGTACATATATATATCACATACATAACATACATATGTATGTATATATATATATTTGATTTATATAGATATCAGATTATGTATATGGCATGTTTGTGTTTATATATATATGTATATATACATATGTGTATATATCTATATGTATATATATAGATAGATAGATATAAATTCTTCAAAGCTGTGTAGAAAATATATATTGGAGAAAGGAGTGCCTTGGTAAGAGAATAAAATGAACTGCAGTGCTCTGAGAAGAGTGAATCTGCTGTCAATTAGGGTTGTACATTTTACATTTTAAAATTTATTCTTGATTTTTAATTGTAATATTTTAATATGAAAAAATATGTCAATGCTAATATTGATCAAATATTAGCTTTAGATTGTTTTTCAATTTTTGGTTACTTTTGAAGAGTGTTTCTTAAATATAAAAAAATGAACCTGTTTATTATTTATGAGTGCTACTTATAATTATTATTTTAAAAAGTCAAATTCTTTCTATGCATAATAAGGATATTTTACTCAAATGCAGGGCATTTAAAGCAGATATCACTATACTTCCTATCATCTCACACACACATGCACATGCGCACACACAGAAATGAATTAATTCAAGCACAAAAGTTTCATAAATTATAGGAAATAATTAAAATAAAAATTTTAAAAATGAAAATAACTATTACTCATAATTATTAATGGTGCTTTAATATAAGGAATGATAGTTTGACTTATAAACTTGCTATTTTAAAAATGTATATTCTGACTTTCCTATTAAGTTTTTGTATAATACATCTCATTACACAATGAAGAAGACATAATTGTGATTCTCAATATTAGATAGTAAAATGATAGGCACTAACACACACACACACACACACACACACACACATGCATGCACACACAAATACACTGATCATATAGAGCATCTACCATTCATGGTGTTTTAATATTTACTCTAGATTACATCCCTAATAATCTCCTGGTATACAGATGGGAAATAGGCAACTCACATTCTTGTGTAATTTAAGGTTTTTAAAAAAAAATTGTTTTTAATTGATGTATAATAATTTTACGTATATTTGGAGTATAATGTGTGATGTTTCAGTTTTGATACATATGCATTGTGAATAAATCAGTGGACAGCATACCCATTGCCTCATATATTTATCATTTATTTGTGTTGAAAACATTCAAAATCTTCTCTTCTAGATATTATAAATATTGTTAAACATAGGCATCCTATTGTGCAATAGAATACCAGAACTTACTGCATCTAACTGCAACAGTTTTTTCCATTTACTCCTTATCCTTCCCTCCCCTCTATCATCCCCAGCCTCTGATAACGATCATTCTACTATTTACTTCCACAACATCAACTTCTTCAGATTCTACATATGAGTGAGATAAATCAGTTAATGTCTTTCTCTGTGGGGATGATTTCATTTAGCATGTCTTCCTTGTTCATCTACATTGCTGCATGACAGGATTTCATTATTGTGGCTGAAGATTATTCCATGTTTATGTCTACGTCACATTTTCTTTAACCATTCATCCATTGAAGGATATTTAGATAGATTCCATACCACAGTTCTTTTTGGTTATTATGAATGCTTTGCAACTTCCCCAAGAAAATTTCATTGGTTATTAATGATAAACAACAATATGACATCTAAGTTTTCTTTGTGTAAAATGAGTGGATCTAGGTGCATGGTCATCTTTATATTTTTTTCAGAATTAATGGGAAAGATAATATCCTAAAACAAGGTGGGACACAGGGAAATTCTTGTCACTATTACACCTAATGCCAAAAATAATCACCTTCATATCCACTAGAAGACCTGCTGTGTGGTTCAGTGAGAGAGTATGACAATGGTTACTAAAACATCAATTTAATTAATCTAAATCTCCCAACACTTGCTATGTATACTCTTGTTGATTTGAACAAAAGAAAAAATAAAAGATCAACTCTGAAATGAAGAATATAGCAATACTATTTTCCTTTTTCTTCCACCAGGGCATATATCAACTCAAATAAATGTTCCCAAGACATTCCTCCTGTCTTTGTGAGGTATATATGCTTTGTGCATATATACCTCAATATATTCTTAAGGTGTAGGTAAAGTGTTTTTGACAATTGCTGCTTATGCAGCAAACAAGTGATTAGTTTAAAAATTACCAATTGAACTTCATTTCCTTAGAGGTGTAAGTAAGTAGGCAGAATGCTGAAATAATTGTAGGATTATCTATAATTTGTAAAACTGTAAAATTGTGAAAGCAAAATTTTTCAGATACAGAAGCAAAACCAATAAGCCATCATCTAATTAAAACAAACCTGATTTTCCTCACATTTCTTAAAATCTTTCAGTAGCTAATTTGATTTGTTTTAATTTTGCATCTATTTAACCCAGAGAATGAAGACCTGGAAATAGGTTACTCAACATCAGGATATTGCATTCTGGTTCACTAAAGGAAAAACAAATCTCAAAATTTCTCCATAAAAATAACCATTATTCTATTTGTCTTCATACTAAATGACAATAAAACAATCATAATGAAAATTAGCATGCAAATCAAGTAAAGAAGATTAAGTATGCCTTGTATATTTCTTATTATTCAACGTAATCATATGATCATAGGGTACCAAACATTAAAGGATACTTAGGCTTGCTTGAATTATTTTTATAACCAATCTGCATTTAAATGAATAGTTTGTTATTCAAGTTGGTCAGGGAATATTGGATCTACCGAAATAAAAATGGGTTGCTTTTTAAAAATATATTTGGCTGTATCCCTGTAGTATTCTGTTTTTAAGTCCTTTGGGTAAAGACCAAGGAGTGGGATAGCTGGGTCATAAGGTGATTCCATTCCAAGTTTTCCAAGGTATCTCCATACTGCTTTCCATATTGTCTGCACCATTTTGCAGTCCCACCAACAATGTGTGAGTGTGCCTTTTTCTCCACATCCTCTCCAACATTTATTGTTGTTTGTGTTCTTAATAGCTGCCATTCTGACGGGTATGAGATGAAATCTTAGAGTGGTTTTGATTTGCATTTCTCTAATTGCCAGAGATGTTGAACGTTTTTTCATGTATTTGTTGATCGATTGTATATCTTCTTCTGAGAGGTGTCTGTTCAGTGCCTTGGCCCATTTATTGATTGGGTTATTTGTTTTTTTGGTGTTAAGATTTTTGAGTTCTTTATATATTCTGGAGATTAGTGCTCTATCTGTTGTGCATGTGGTAAAAATTTGTTCCCAGTTAGTAGGCTCTCTATTCACCTCACTGACTGTTTCTTTTGCTGTTAAGAAGCTTTGTAATTTGAATCTATCCCGTTTATTGATTCTTGATATTAATTCTTGTGTTACAGGATTCTTATTAAGGAACTTGGGGCCTAATCCAACATGTTGGAGATTAGAGCTTACTTTTTCTTCTGTTAGGTGTAGTGTCTCTGGTCTAATTCCTAGATCCTTGATCCACTTTGAGTAGAATTTTGTGCATGGTGAGAGATAGAAGTTTAATTTCATTTTCTCGCATATGGATTTCCAGTTTTCCCAGCACAATTTACAATAGCTAAACTGTAGAACCAACCTAGATGCCCTTCAGTAGATGAATGGATAAAGAAAATGTGGTATATACACACAATGGAGTATTACTCAGCAATGAGAGAGAATAAAATCATGGCATTCACAGGTAAATGGATGGAGTTAGAGAATATAATGCTAAGTGACGTTAGCCAATCCCCAAAAGCCAAATGCCAAATGTTTTCTCTAATATAAGGGGGCCAATTCACAGTGGGGTTGGAATGGGGAGCATAGGAGGATTAGAGGACACTAGAATGGCCAATTGGGAGGGAGGGGAAGGGAGGAAGCAAAAGGGTGAAGAAAAGAAAAAAAAAAGATGGTAGAATGAGATGGATATCATTACCCTAAGTGCATATATGAAGTCACAAATGGTGTGAATATACTTTGTATACAACCAGAGATATGTAAAAATTTGCTCTACAAGTATAATATGAAATGTAATATATTCTGCTGTCATTTCTAACAACTTAGAATAAAAAATAAATTTGAAAAAAATAAAAATAAAAATATATATATATTTGGTGTGCTTGTGGGGTGTGTATGTGTGTGTGTGTGTGTGTGTGTGTGTGTGTGTGTGTGTTTGAATGTTTGATAAGCTCCAATACTTATGTAAGGAATAGGCATGTCTCTAAGCTAATATTGAAAGGTTCAATTATCATTTTATTTGTGAAACAGATATATGTTTAGTAATAAGTTTTTCCTGGTAAGAAAAATTCTGGATCCAATCTTTGATAGAAATTGGAGAACTATGGGTGACATAGAGTGACCTAATTCCTAAGGTCATGGGGGCTTGAAGCTCTGTAAAACAAGGCATCGAAAACCCTGTGTGTCATAAATACGAAATTTGTGTCTGAATAAGGCGAGCATTATTTGGCAGTCACACATTTTTTTTTTTTTTTTTTTTTTGGTGGTACCAGGGATTGAACTCAGGGGCACTCGACCACTGGGTCACATCCCCAGCCCTTTTTTTGTATTTTATTTAGAGACAGGGTCTCACTGAGTTGCTAAGTGCCTCGCCATTGCTGAGGCTGGCTTTGAACTCGCGATCCTCCTGCCTCAGCCTCCCAAAGTGCTGGGATTACAGGCGTGCGCCACCGCGCCCGGCACACACACACAATTTTAATTCTGTGTATAAACAGTTAAATCAAGGTCCCAGTGTCCTGACCTTATGTGTGTTCAACCACCAGAAAGTATGGGGCTGGGACTGTGACACAGGAGCACCCAAGGAGGGCCTGATGGAGGTTCTGGTTGGTGCTGTCATTCTTTTGTCTATTTCTCAGAGCTTCTCACAGAGTACAATCCAAAAATAATATGTGCCTTTCGTATATTTTTCTTACATAATAAACATTCTGTCACAGCATGACTGTATTTCATATTTATATTGCATTTTTGCTTTTGTTTATACTGCATGTTACTTCAGAGACAGGGTTTTAGGAAATATCTTACCTAATATGTTTAATTTATTTTGTTAATGTTTTTCTTCTTTAACTACCTTATAGTACACTTTATAAATTTGTAGGGCCAATATTCATTTCCCAAGCTGTCTGAGACGAATTTCACATGGACCAGATTCAACTTTGAATTACCTCATCATTTTGCTTACATACTATTTTAATAAAATTTGAGATACAAATTACATGTAATACTGAGCATTTCATTATACCTTCTATTAATGTAAAAGATTAATGTGCCATAGATTTTCAAAGTCTAAAATGCAATGATTAAAATGATTTTAAATTATTTAAGCTCATCCATTATGTTGAAGAGTTCATAGAACAGAATATAAAGGAAAAATACAAAATTACTGAACAGCAAAAATATTCAGGTTCATACAAAGTCTGTAGCCATGTGGCAGGGTTTGTTCTACCCCAGAAAACTTCAGTGTTCAGTCCTAAAGTCCTCAACTGATTCAACAAGACCCACCTTCATGATCTTCCTTTACTTAAAGTTAACTAATTGTAGATGCTAAGCACATCTGTAACAGACCTTCACAACACCACCAAGATTAAAATTTGATTATATGATTAGGTGCTATACCCTAAGCAAATTGACACATAAAACTAACCATAACATCCTTCATTAGTAAAATCTATTTTATTTTAGAGATTGGTGTCATTAGTGAAGATAACCTGTTTGAAATTTTAGAGAGTACCTTACACAAAGAAGATACAAATTATTTAATTTATTTTAAAGATGAGTACTAGTCTAACCCCCACTAAACTGAACTTTTGGATCCTGTCCTTTGGAAGATAATTTTATCTACTTTCCTATAGATATATTTGGACTTGTCCTTAGCTCATTTTATATATTCAGGACTTTAAGATGCAAACAAACATTGTAATGATTGAAAACTTGGAGGGCACATATATAAGAGTCATGCCAATTTAGAGAAAAAGCTAGCAATGAACTTCTCTGATTCTCTGGTTCAGGGAGATGATGGAGCACAGGTCCCAAATTCTTCCAATATTTGCCTGCAACGGAGTACTTACTCTGTAGGAGGTCAAGTACTGATCCTCAAATTCATTTCTACTTGGATTCTCAGAATGTGGCTTTCTTTGGATGTTGGTGGTCTCAGATGTAAGTGGATAAGATGAAGCCCTCCTGGGATAGGGAAGGACCCAAACCCAATAACTGATACCCTTTCAAGAAGAAAGAGAAATAGAACCAGGTGTGGTTGTGTATGACTGTAATCCCAGTGACTTGGGAGGCTGAGAAAAAGCGTCACAAGTTCAAGGCCAAACCTCAGCAACTTGGTGAGACCCTAAGCAATTTAGTGAGACTCTGCCTCAAAATAAAAAATATAAAAGGGTCTGGGGATGTAGCTCATTGATAAAGCACCTGTGGATTCAATCCCCAGACCAGCCCACCCCCCGCCACACACACACAAAAGAGAAACAGAAATAGAAAAATATTATGTGAAGACCCAGAAACACACAGGGAAGAAGGTCATATAAAGATAGAGGTAGAGCTCAGTTACTCTGCCAGAAACTAAGCAACAACAAGGACATCAGAAATCTGAAGAGGCAAGGAAGAATTCTTGTCCAGTACTTATATAGGGAGTATGGCCATATTGACACCTTGATTTAGGACTTCTAACATCCAGAACTCTGAGAGAATCACCTTCTATTGTTTCAAGTCACCCGGTTGTGGTTATTTCATGTGCCACCCTAAGAAATGAACACTTTCTCATTAGTGTTGACAACTGGAGCTTTTACAATCTCTCTCTCTCTCTCTCTCTCTCTCTCTTTTTTTTTTTTTAAGATGGACACGATATCTTTATTTTTTTTATGTGGTACTGAGGATGGAACCCAGTGCCTCACATGTGCAAGGCAAGTGCTTTACCACTGAGCTATAATCCCAGACACAGGAGATTTTCCCACTCTCTTTACATTAATTTAGGAAAATCGAAAAAAAAAAAAAATGATGCAGATGTGGTGGTGCACTCCTTTTCATCTCAGTGGCTCAGGAGTCTAAGATAGGAGGATCACAAGTTCAAAGCCACCTCCAGTAATTTAGCAAAGTCCTAAGCAACTTAGCAAACTACTGTCTCAAAACTAAAAAATAAAATGGGATGGGAATGTGACTCAGTGTTTAGGTACCCCTGGATTCAATCCCTGGTACCAAAAAAAATAAAATAAAATAAAATAAAAAAGAAAGAAAGAAAGAAAGAAAAAAAAAAGGACAATGATATTTCCACAGACAAATCTTAAATGATATGTGTTAAATCTAAGAGAATGTTGGAATGCTGTGTAGAGGAATGCTCAATTTTGGCATTTCTCTTCCAAGTCTTTCATAGTAGGAAAAGTACTGAAATAAAGTCATCTGTCATTCAAGGTTATATAGAGGAAAGGATTCTCCTTCAGAGGGGCAAGCTTAAAATATCACATTAGTTAAATTGAATTGAATTCTACTGAATGTAGTTAAAACTCCTATCCAAATCCAATTTGTTTTCCCAAGAGAATGAACTGACCTGGTGAGTGGAGGGCAATAAGTTACTTCCACTAGAATACAAATGAGCAACCACGGCTGACAAGGTTGGCCTTTCAAGTGTGCTGTTCGATTAAGAAGGATGCTACACCTAAAGACTCATTGCACTCATCTAATTAAATAAAAACAATAACCCAAACAATTAAAGACAAAGTCATGACCTTTAATGATCCCTTAGCTTGTCACTGATACAAAATGAATTTTAATTACTACTAATGGTTTATTGTATATCTAAGGTATGACACAGTTGTAATTTGCCCAAAGGAAGTCTTTGGTTACTTTTGAACATGAGATACCCTTCTGGGAGTCAATATTAATTACTCTTATTCAGAAACAAAATACATGAAGTTCTCAAGGCATTTTCTGACAACTGTCAGCATAAGTGAATATAAAATTTTAATTGTGTCCTGGGTGGTATCTAATATAAAATTATTCTTCTGAGCCTTCAGAAGAACTTTAAACTTTAGTTGCCATGTACAGAAGGCTTAATAACAAATTTTATGATTATATTGTTCAGGCAGCACAAATTGCATTTAATTTACGTGAATAGAATTGACAGTTTGATATGTGGTTCAGATCAAATTTGATTTTCTACTAAAATTACTAAGTTTGAAAAACCAGAACTACAATGTTATGTGCTTATATGAACCCACAATTGATTTTACAATACTTCCTTCATGAATATGTGCTTGTGTATAAATAGCCGTTTTCTAAGCTTAATGTATTTTTCACTTTTATTTAGAGAGCTAGTCTACAATCGGTTATTACCATTATAAATTTTGGGTTTTATTTTATGTATTGCTTAAAAATAAATTTTGGAGAACCATCAAGGCAAAAAAAATAGTAAATGTTGAACTTTGTTTTAGCATGTTTTCCAGTTATGTATTATTGTGTAAACAAAATAAACATACCCCACAAATATACAAAGTAAAGGTCCTTTGCTTAGCTTCAGATTCTGTAGGTTACCCATCCAGACTGGGCTCAGCTGAGTCATTCTTCCAGCCATGGCAGGGCTCTGTGTGCTCACTTCCTAATCATAATGGTAGATTGGCTAGAGAATGACTCGTCTAAGATGGCCTGATCACATTTCTTGAGTAGTTCCCTGTTGGCGAATATGACAGAAGTACTGGGCCACTGATCTCTCACTCATCATGCCAGGCTTGCTTACATGGCAGCATTGCAGAATGCCAGTGGTAAACAGTGGGAATGGAAATGGCCTCCTGAGTCCTAGGCTCAGAACTGGTAGGATTCCATTTATTCTGCATTCTGTGGCTCAAAGCAAGTCACAATCATATCAATATATAAAACAGAAATAAATAGACTTTGCATGCATTCACTATTCAAAAATGAGATTACGGAAATGGATGAAGGATTGTGGTCATATTTGTAGTCAGTGAAAAAATGTTAAAAATGGGATAGTTTAAGGCTATATAAAAAGTTTCTGACTTAGTTGGTTTTACAGTCACTTCTATAATGCTCATTGAGTAGAAATAACCCATAATGACATTTAGAATACTTAGATTCTCATAAAATAGAGTAGGTTCAAATCTTAAGTGTTAATTTCCCCACCTATAAAATGTTGAATTAGAGTTGATAATTCTAAGACCACAATCAATTTTGCAATTCCTGCCATCTAACTTCAGTTTTGTTAAGAAGCCATTTCACATTTATTCTATTATCATCAACTACTATTTAACACAGAGATCTTAGAAATAATTTCCTCAATTACATAGAGTAATTTATGTTCCTTATAACCTTAGTATAATCCATTTTTATATGTACATATCAAAGGGACAATTCTAGAAAAATTGTGTCCTTGTATATAAAACTTCAAAGTAATATATTTTTCTTATCAGGTGTTTAAGTTGTCTAAACTATAAAATTTTATATTCAGAGAACATACTACTTGGATTTTTTTGTTTTGATACACAGTTTATTTCTAAACTTTTTTTTTTTTTTTTTTTTTAATTTATGGGTTCTCTTTAGTTATCCATGACAGCAGAATCCATTGTAATTTTGTGCAGAATATCTTATCATCAAAAAGGCCTAAGTTGGTGGTTGGGATATATAGCACGTTTCATTTCGTTTGTGGTTCTTAAAAAGAGTCCCTGAGGAGTTTCTGTTTAACTAAGTTTTACTGATGAGGATGGGATGTCAGGACAAAGATTAGGGAGTATGAAGCAAGTAGCAAGACCAATAAGAAAGAAGTAACACAGTTTTCACAAATATGGAATGTGGTGGTCAATGTGCCATGCAAAGTAGAAGAGAGGTGGAGCTGAATTTTTGAGCCAAATGGCCTTAATTACCATAAAGTTCTTGAATATCACCTGGTGAGTATCTGGGTTTTTCAAGAGGTGAAAAATTATTTTTTTTCCAAATCATATAAATCTTATATCATTCCAAGTAAATGATACTGCCTGAAATATATGTAAAGGAAAGGGGAAATCTGCAAAATGCAGGCATGATCTGCAAATAAAGAGCCCATGAACAGATTGACAAGTTCATGAATTTTGAGAGGGTAATGTTGAGTGAAGGAAAGAAGGAATTTAGAAAATCTATAAGGCTGAAGAATGCCCATTAGCAGCAAAATGATAAATATTGACTTCAATGAAAATAGTTTCAGCAGATGATAGCAACATCTTGTGTGAAAGTTGCAAAGAAATGGAGGCGATGGATGTAAACTATATAAAATACATTGAAAAATTTGGATAAAAAGAGAGAAGGATTTTACTTTTTAAAATTTGTAATGAGTACATTAGACATTTAAATATTTCAATATATAGGTAGATATAAATAGATTTGTTTGAAAATTTTGATTTTATTTTAGAAGTAAGTTTTAGAATCATAAAATAGTCTGTTGAAAATTATATGTCTCACTAAAGAATGTGTTTAATTTTGTCAAATATTTGGCTTAGAGGAATCTTTTATACTCTATAGATACATATTCAACCTCAAATATAGTGTGGACTTCATCTAATGTATAAGTTAATTTTATGTATCAAATTGGCTAGACCACAGTTCCCAGATATGTAGTCAAACATTACTTAGAGATTTTTGAAGGTAAATTTATATGAGATTACTATCTTAAATAAAGACTCTGAATAAAGCCCACCACATAATGTGGATGGGCCACATCCAATTGGTTGAAGGTGTTAATAGAAAAAGATCGACCTTCCCCAGTGTAGAAGGAATTCCAATAGAAACTTGCCTTTGAAGTTGAAGAGCCCAGCTCTTCCCTGGGCTCCCTTCCCCCACTTACAGCCTGTTCCACAGAATTTGAACTTCACATATTCACACAATACACCTATTGGTTCTGTTTCTCTGGAGAACCCTGACTAACACACCATGAGATGTGACAATTGAGGAATATAGGGAAGTAATTCTGTAAAAGGTTCCAGTCTGGTAAAAATAATTTCTTTTAAATTTTTAGTTGTACATCATATTTGTTGAATGTTTGTATATAAAATATGTATTGAAAGTATTAAATCATTGCTTCCAGGTGATAGATTCTTTTTATATATGTTTCTCAACTCCTAATTGCTTTCTGTATACACATTTTAATTGTTATTCTATCACCTTTGTTCTGTCTCTATGAATAATATGCAGAAACCAACAATACAAAGCACTAATTAGTGAAAATATAAGTGAAACGTTTTTATTGTATGAACATCATTAGCATGAAAGAGTTTTTAAAGTGTCTTTGTCACTGAACTAGACAACCAAGGTAACTCTAATGAGAACTGTAAAGAAAACCAGACATTTTTTACCTTCTTGTATTCCTTTATTGTATTTTGGTTTGCCAGTGGCCCTATCAAACAGCATATAAAGGCAATAAATAAAAGTGATTATCTTTTGCCTAGGGATAAATTCTGATGAATTACTTGGAGGACCTTTTTGGTATTTAATGAAAATTTTTCTGGGTGATTTTTAAGACTAACCTGTAGCAAACATGTTTTCCTTACTATGGTCACTGAACTTTCCAAAGCAAAAAGACTTCCCTTTCCCTGACTACATTATACAGTGAACAAATGTGACCTGGATAAAAGATTTATTTTAATTAAAACAACTGTTTGAATGACTCCTGTGTTAATCTTTACAGAGTAAACACTAAAGACTGCTCAGTAGTCGACAAGACTCTACATGATTTGACCCCTGGCTTTCTCCTTGACCTCATCTCCCCATATAGCTCCCTTACCTCCCTGTGCTCTGGCACTACAGGCTTTTTTAATTTTTTAAATTATTATCATTATTTTTTATTCTTCAAATATGCAAAGCAAATTCTGACTGGAATGTTCTTTGTGCAGGAATCTGCATACTGAACTCCTTTATTTCTTAGTTTTCAGTTTAAATCTTATCTTCTCAGTCATTCTTTTATGCTATATAAAATATCAATAGATCCTGTCCTTCATTATTAAAAACATTATATTATATCAAACTAAGTATACAAATTATATATTTAGTCATGTGAAACCCACAACTTGTATATAATTCTGCAATTTGTTCATTAAATTGTCTATTTACCTATTGATAAAAATGGTTTTGTGTCTGCTTTTAAATGCCTGGTGATTTCAAAGTCAATTTATAACTATTCTGGAACACTTTCTGTTATGATAGAGAAGCATGACTCCATAACTCAAGGTCACTATCTATTTAGCATATATCCTTTTAAAATATTATATTTATACACAACCAAATTTTAGAAATTATATCTCTTTATTTGAAACTTTTTGCACAGTTCACTAACATTTTTCCTATTCCCCCAAATTATTACATATAATTTGTTTTGATATTATCTAAAAAGTTTAAAAAACATCAAGACTTTCTTCCCTAGTGGTCAGTCATAACAGTAAAACTGATAATTAAAAAAGGAGTCTTCTTTAATGAGCTTTATCTTTTCACCACAAATGTGAAAATTCAATGATATAGTATGTGGGAAGCCACAAAATAAGAGCAAAACAAAAAATTCTAAAATCTCAACAAACAAGTTATTTTTATATTAAAAGAAATTATGCCAAATAATTAAATTAATTCCTGGTTATTTTGGTGATGATGATCATTATGATGATGATGACTGGTTCCATTATATTTTAATCTGCACAGAATAAAAGAAAGAACAACAGATTAGCAATCAGAGGACCTATATTATTACTTCAACTGCCTTACTCCTTGAGCTCTGTGACCTGGAATAAATCACCTAATAAGCTCAAAGAGATCCTTATCTTATCCATGGCATAGGAGTATTACTTTCCCTATAACCAGATGAGATGATGAGTACAACCAAGTGAGATCGTCTTTGAAAACTTATTTCTAAATTTAAAGGGGGACATACAGATCTGTGTGTGTGTGTGTGTGTGTGTGTGTGTGTGTGTGTGTGTGTTTGTGTGTGTGTGTGTATGTAAATGAACTTTAAAATACCACTTGATAATTGATTCCCTCCTTTCAACTCTATTATTGCAAATAAAGCTAGAGTATTTCATAAATATTTTGGACATTTTTAATTTGTTTTTTGAAACTTTTTTCTAGTAACTAAAATCTTTGCTCGGAAGAAACTGCTCCCTCATACTCTTATTCCAATTCCACAGTTATAGTTGGGACTGACAGGAAACATACTGAAAAGCATGTCACCCATAGCCCTCCCTGTACATTATTATAGATAGGTGAGTATAGGGGAAGAGGATTTTCTGAGATTTGAGTCAAGGATCCACTGCTTTCTAAATAGTTTAAAGGAGATTTACATCTGTTATGCTCTGAATCGCTCAAGTTTGGTATGAAATTATGGAATTGCATAATTTAATAGAAAATTATACTTTGTGAATAAAGTGCTATAAATGCTACATTGGGAATTATTCCTACTATTTCTCTATTCACATCTGTGTTTAATGTGGAATTGAACAGAAGAAGTGTTATTTAATATTGCAACTTAGTAGCTATTATTCTAAGAGAGTTTCAACAAATTTTGTTTGTGACCATAGTAAAGGATTTTGGACTTAAAGTGTTGCAAAAATATTCAGTTTTTATTTTTTAAAAAATTTCATATTGGATAAAAGAGAACCTTTTAATCTATGTGTAACTCAGGGTCCAGTGGTAAAAACTGCAAGGGAAACGGGCATACCAAAATGGTAAAAAAAAAAAAAAACATTATTAGTGTTAAAATATAAAACATTTAATTTTTATATTAATTTAGTTTCTACTTTCCAATATTCCATGCTCTGAGGAATGTAATTTAAATATTGTTCTGTTAATTTTCTTTTTTTTTTTTTTTTAATCAGAATGTCAACAACTTAATGGCCCACTGGTTTGGTTTCTATTCATGCCCCTTATACATGAACAATGAAGCAGACTTGGATCAAAGGATTAGTAATACCTGTTTATTACAGAGCCATTTAATACTTAAGAGGCCAGGTGTGTTATTAAATAATAAATTCAGAAAAAAAGTGAGCCACTATTTTTTACAGTAAATGGTTTTTGTCACATTTGACAAGAGTTATATTTGAATTGGTTATGAATTTCAAATATCCAACAACAGATTATGCTGCCAATATTCATTCAGGCACTAAAATGGTCATCAGCCTTGAGGTATGCTGCATTCCTAAGTGTTATACTGAGCCAACCATAAATATAGTCTATTAGGGATGTATGCAACTGAGGCTATGATAAAAGAAGCTGTATGTGAGAGCAAAAGGAAACAAAGCATAGTATAAAAATTCAATTAAGGTGCTGAACTTGGATTGAATGCTTGTGTTCTCCCAAATTCATATGCCAAGACTCTAATTCCCAGGGTGATTACATTAGGAAGTGAAGCTTTGGAATGGCAATTATATCATGAGTTTAGAGCATTTGTGAGCAGGATTTGTACCATTACAAAAGGGACACCACAGATCTCCCCTGCCCTCTTTTTATCATGTGAAGATCTAGAGAGAAGGTGGCAGTTTGTATTCTAGAAAAGGGCCTCACCAGAATCTGACCATAATGGTACCCGGATCTCAGACTTTCAGCATTCAGAACTGGCAGAAATAAATTTATTTTCTTTATAAGCCACCCAATCTGTGGCAATTTATTTTAGCAGCCTAACCCAAGACAGTATCCTAAAAAACAAATATCCATCTTTAGAAAAACTCTTTATAGTTTTCCAGTTCCTTGACTTTAACAGAAATAATTGTCCTTGACTTTTAATCCTAAAGAATATCTGCTATCTCTAAATCATATAGTATGGGCCAGTTTAGTTTTTAGTTGTAAATTTACCTGACTCACTCTTTATAGTTGATGAACATTATGCATTAATGAAATGAATTAATGAACATGTATTTTCTAAAAGCAACAGTAAGAGAAATAATCAAATAAAAACAAACTAAGCATATATGTCATCTTGATGACATTTCATAATTTTATTTTCAAATTGTCTAATTGTACTTTCAACCTCCATAATCCTGTGGTCCATGCAAAGCTCCCAAAGTCAGCCAATCATATTAAAATTAAATTTGATGAAAACTTGGTTATTTTTTTGTTGTGTTACTTTAAATTTTGATTGCTATTTAATTAAACATGGTATTCAATAATAAAATTAATAAAGTAATTGGATAAACATCCAAAAACTTGTTGACTTCTTCTAGTGAGGCTTAGTTTCTTAACACTAATAGCATAAACAAATTAAGATAACACTGTGGTTAAATGAGGGCAACTTGCAATGAATAATAACATTTAGTTCTTTAAATTTAGTGACATGAAGAATAAATGCCCAAAAGCAAACATTTTGTATCAATGAATGTAAGATTGTAGTAGTGTAGTTAAAAAATTTTTACGTCTTAGAAACACAATTTAGAAGCATTTTGGTATGAAATTTCAGAAAACTGAAATGTACAACTTTGAACATGGCATAATGTACTGTTCTTGTGCTAATTGTAATACCTTCATATTTCTACATGTGAGAAAATACATAGAATAGCATATAGGAAAAGTTTTAGGAAAGTAACTATTTTTTTGGCATTTATAACTTACTATATATATTTTACTTGGCTTCATAATGCAACGTTTGTTTTCTTAAAATCAATTTCAGGTTTTCAAAATAAGATGTTTGTTTAGTTTGTTTCTAAAAGAAACATATGGGACCTCTGACATTAAACAAATAATTCTAAAGTGATTATTTTTATCCTTGCATTTTAAATGTAATTAATTATATAAAAAGATTTTAAAACTATTTTTAAGCACATGGATCATTTCTATTTCTTTGCTCAGTTTCTCAACCATCTTTATAGAAAATTGAACAAAATTGGGTTAACTCATCATGAGTTAAAGAAATATGTTCATATTCTCTTTAAGGAGATAAAACTTTGCATATTAGTAGCAAATGAATATCAGAATAATTAAGTGTTATATATTTTTTAAATTATTACATGATTTTCTCATTTTTCTTCTTGTAATTCTAACCTTTCTCCTAGTTTGTAATTTCATATATTCTCACTCCTTTTTTCTTTTTCATTTCTGTACCTTTTGATTATTTTTAGTACTTATTTACCTTGACTTCTCTGCAGAGCTTGGAACTTAGAAGTTTAAATGGAACCTGCAGGCTTCTCTATAGAACCATTTTAAAAACAGAATGTACTTCTTCACATTTAGAAAATAGTTTAAAACTTAATTCAATTCAGTAACTTATATACTCTTATATTTCCTATTCAGATACATTATCAAATCTAAGGATACTTCTTTGATTCTCATAATTTTTAAATACATTTTAAAATCTTTTTATTTTTTTGTATTACAAAAGAAGATATATTGAGGGAATCACAGAAAGAGTGAAAAGGAGTTAAGCACTACCCATGTATAAATATAGAAAGCAAAATTCTTTATAGCTTCCTTTGTCTGGCTTTAAGTTTTGTGTACATTTTTAATGTTTTAAATAGCTGCATATAGATATGGCTATAAAATAGGTCAAACTCAACCAACCTATTTTAATTTTTTTCTTTGAATAAATATTTGTTTTTGTTTTTTTGGGGGTAACCTTCACATTCCATTTATTCTGCTGATCTAAACCATTAAATTGACTATTTACAAGTGGAATTACTTATTTAATACTTTAGGATCTAACTAAAAAAGAATGTTAGGATAGAGGGAACACTATCTTTTTTTAATTCTTCTCTCAAATTAACTAGCATACTTAAAGGTAATTTGATTGTTAGTTTATGACAACTATTCAAATAGTTTTGTACTTTCTATTATTTTACATATCTTTCTTATTTAACTTTAAAAAGAATAAGCCATGAGATATGGGAAGAGGTGCAGTGGTTTGCTATGAGAGAATAAAAGGGGGTTAAATTCTATAAAGGAATTGATTAATAGTCCAGAACATACCCATGATTATCTGGAAACAGCTGGTGCCCTTTCACTATCGCTTCAAGTAAAAGCTCCAGTTTTATGATTCTCTGCCAGAAATAACATCAGCCCAGAAGCCCTGAATCTCAGCAGCACAGATCTGCCAGAGTTGTCCTGAACATGAGCAGACAAGTGGCTTCCTTAACCCACACAAGATGTGTTGCTAAGGCCATGAGGAAACTTTCCAACTTCATAGATGACTTAAGTCATACACATCTTTAAGCTACTACATTTTATCCGTGGTTAAGCCATGTTCTAAAAACCATACCTAGTTCTAATGCTGTCACTTAGATTGAGAGTGGGTAATACCCAAGCCAAAAGTACTGTCACAGCCCAGCATTAAAACAGAGAGAAAGAAAAGAGAGAAACCAAGGAGAAAGAAGGGCTGTTATGACATGGAAGAGAAATTAGAAAATAAAACCAATAAATATTTATGCATTGTGAAAATAAAAAAGCATTTAAATTTTTTGTCAAGAATTTTTTTAAACATGTAGTTTTTGCCCCTCTATTGGCAGCTCATCTAAAATGTCTTAAATATTAAAACACGCTGATCTTTTTGCAAATGTTTTCCAGTACTTTATTGGAGAAATTGTTTACTGACAAACTTCTGGGGAATAAGTTTAAGCATTAGAGATTTAGTTTAAGGATTCTCAGCTTATAAAATAAACACAAATAACATATCTTAGGAAGTAGAGAAAAATTAGACATGTGTAGATATAATTTTAAACTGAATATTACTTAAAGCTCAACTCAAAATACTTTCCTTGTTTTCCAGGATATCATTGATTTTCTTTCCTATTAAGAATCTGTATGAAAGATCTGGGTATGTGGCACATGCCTATAATCCCAGAGGCTTGGGAAACTGAGACAGGAGGATCACATGTTCAAACACAGCCACAGCAACTGGAAAGGCCCTAAGCAACATAGTGAGATCCTGTCTGAAAGTAATAAATTAAAAAAAAATAAAATAAAAAGGTAGAGGATGTGGCTTGGGGTGGTAAAGTAACCCTGGGTTCAATCCCCTGTACCACTCCCCTACCAAATCTATTGAAGAAAGGAAAGTCTCACATAAATTTGAAAGACTCTTAGGGAACATTGATTAAGCTTCAAATTATGTTGCAAACAGTTTGGGATGTTGTTTCATTCTCTAAATAGGTACAAGGCAAGAGATCTCCTGGAAAACAAGGGAAACATTTTGAATATGCATACCTTAAGAAGATGAATGCTTCTTGAGACTTTAATAATGTCCTATTCTCTTATTTTACATTATGCCTTGATGGTAGTAACAGTGCTTTCAAATGCCAGATGGAAAACAATGATTGTTAATCAGCATTCCTTATATAACTTTTAATGAGTATTTTATGGCAATCCCTTGAGATTAAGTGTGGACAAAGACTGCAGTGCTTTTGTATTGATAGCAATATAGTGATGCACCCTCCTACTCTCAAAATAAATGCAAAAGCAGAGCTATCTATTATCTGCAGGTTGTCTTTTGTCTTTTGTTCTTTAGAACAGTGGTCTTATCACAATCTCAGCCTGATGGAACCAGTATTACCAAGAAAACAAGGGACAAAAGGAATCGAAGACCAAAAAAAAAAAAAAAAAAAAAAAAAAAAAAAAAACAACAACAACAACAACAAAAAACCTCTCTAACAAAACAGGGTTTCCTTTTATTTTTTTAAATTTATTTACTTATTTATTACCTTTAACAAGTTTTAATCATTTTAAGCTATTTTTAAAATCCTTTTTCTTAAGCTACTCCTGCACTATCATTGTAATAAGCACAAAGAAGAACAACAAAGAACTTAAAAAAAAATGGAAGATACAAACAAACCAAAGACAGATTCTATTTTAACATTGAGCATCATTCCATGGCAAAGAAAATAGGAGAAAATCAGTGGTAAATTCTGTGAGTTTCACATAAAGGTTGGAAAACACTTTAAAACAGAGATTAGTAACATTTCAGAAGACACTGTTCTCCCCAGAGAAACTCCTCAGAATTGTAATGCAACCCACATCAGCAAAGGATTTAGTCATACTGTTATTTAACTGTATAAAACATCTTATTTCTTACCATCTAACTTCCTTGTGAAATAGAGGGAAACTGTGTTGTTGACATTAATCATATGTTCATGATTTCATTGGATCTGTGGGTACTTGAAATAGGCATTGCTAATATACACTGAGGATTATCCTCATTTCTAAAGAGCATTTATTATGCTACTAGATTGATGAAGAATGGAAGACCTTTCTTTTCTCTTTCTTTTTCATGTTATAGTTCACTTAAGGGAGAAAAAAGATACTACAAAGACACTTAATAGATGGCACAAGATAAGAATCTCAAAAGTAGAAAGAAAACTATGGAAATAATTTACCTCATGAATAGATATCTAATACTCAAAGCTGGGCAGTAAGAGGGAGCACAATGTTCTTAAGTCAGCTTGAAGTTTTCATCTGATTTGAGATGGTTTCAGGAGATAAGCCACACACTGTCTAAAAATAATGAAGTCTGAAAGCTTGGCCACTGGGAATCCTCGCCACAAACACATATCTTCTCCTGTTCTGACAGTATTAATAATTCCTTTCCATAGACAAAAACATCTTCAAAACTCAGGGTCATCACAGAAGGAAGAGAAGCTTGAAAAGAAATTAAAACCTACACTTCAGTATGAAAGTATAAGCAAGAGAAGTAATTGCTTAATAAAATATACTAATAGTAATTTAAAATATAAAATATCAATAGATATGAATTGCAAATGCAGAGAGAAAGATGTGTATGTGTATGTGTGTTCATGAAGTGTTTTACAATGTGTCTGTATTTATGACCACAACTCATCATAGAAGTTGTGGATTACTAAATTTCTGGAAAATGAGGATTTCTTTTTTTTTTTTTTCTTTCCCTTTCCTGAAACAAGTTAAGCCTTTTTTTTTTTTTTTTTTTCAGTGTAGCAATATAACTTCTTTCCAGTGTGCAATACTATCTTGTGTTCGTGTTGTATTGATCTGTATGAGAAACCTTTTGCCTTATACCTTTGTTGTGTAACTGTGGTATTTATTACATTTTTCTGTCACAGGTAGAGACTACCTACTCTAGAAAAGAGATATAAGAAGAAAAAGACAAAACAAATAAGTTTGATCTATTAGACACTTTTGCAAACAAAAAAAATCTTTAAAATTTCTTCAAATAATAAGAAAGAAATCGTATAATATTCAATTCCAATATGGTTTTATTCAATATCCTGTACACAGTCAGATCTCATTTCATCCAAACAATGTAATTATTCGTTTTATAACAAACATGAGTCTACTAATGCACAGAGAGAAAATGAAACACAAACTTTTTGGTGGTTCAAAAAGCTCCTAAAAAACAATTTCTCTTTTCCCCCAAAACAGGTCACTTTAGTGTAGTAGGTTGTATTTTCTCAGTTGTCAGTACTAGTATTGGCATTAAGATGGGGCATAGAGCTCGAACTTTCCAATTTTCTTAAATGAGGACTCAGTTTGTGTCTGAAGAGATGCTACATTTTTAGTCCTTTTCAACCTGTCGGTATTTGAAAGTTATTAACTTCAACCTTCCTTTCTGCCTTTTGAAATCTGACACTAAGTTGTCCCATATTTCCCAGAGGCCTCTATGTGCAATTAGCCATTGGATTCACTGAGTAATTACTTCATTTTTCATGTAAAATGCACTTGATTTATTATATACTTGGGAAGGAAAGGCAGAGATAGGTCAACAGCGGTTAGAGGAGATTAAAGGAGATACTCTATTTAACTGTGGAAGCAATCAGTCCCCACAAGACTCTGCTGGAGAATGGTGAGAAGGGTGCCGCTCAAAGTTTAATAGTAGTTTTCTAAATGAATGTGCCTTTGGATGTTACCTGGTTAACGAGAGGTCATTAAAAAAAAAAAAAAAAAAAAAAAAAAAAAAAAAAAAAAAAATCCTGCCTTCCAAATTCAGCTAAGGAAGTAGTGGAATGATTCATTGGTCAGGACAAATTCAAGAAGAAATAACTTGTTAATTCTCAGTAAGTTTCACAGTTCTTACAAATTGTGTAAATCAGTGTAGTTTTACTATTTAAAATTAAAAAAAAAAAAAAAAAGGAAAGCTTTGCTGTGATATCCCTGCCTTTCCTTCCAGGAGAATTTTGCCAGCTATTGCTGTGCTAAGGTAATACTTTTCTAAATGGATTTTCCCTTGCTCCTGGATAGGTTACTTTGACTTAAATAAATGATATTTCATACAGTAATACAAAAGGTGTGAGTGGCTGAGAATGAAGAACAATTGTTTCCTTTTGACTAGGTACTCACATTTTATGTGTAGTTTAGTAGTTGATACTGTGCAGCTGAAAATTACACTTCAGTTGCTTGGGAAAACACATTTTAGCAAGATGCCAGTACTTTGTTTCTGTTTGTGCAATTGCAGGATCACTAGGAGCTTCCTCAGTAGAGTAGTTTCCTTCTGTGGGGCTGGCATCTGAAGAGAGGATAATTGAGTGACCTTGTGTTGCTGAGGAGGAATGCCAACTCAGTAATGGAAGACTCCCCTGCGAAGGGAACTGCTGAGAGTTTTCATTGCCCAATATAACAAAGCAGGGTGGATCTTTCAGAAATTATCAAGCTGGCTCCGAAGGGACCACACTTCCACTTCCTCTGCCATTTCTGTTTTTATATTTCTAATTCTAGTCATCTGAGAGATATTGAAACTGAAGGAGGAAAAATAAAAGCTATTCCTTTAGGGTTCTAGCCCTTTTGTTTAATAATACATGACTTATTATTTGTATAATTGATATTTTTCTGTAATAACATCTTCTGCCTTTTCACTTTAGAGATCATTCTATGATAAATCACCTGCAAAATTACTTCAATTTGATTTATTTTAATATATATTTGGAAATACTATAGTTGTCTGTCGCCTCCTGAAGCGATTGCCGCTTGGAGCAACGACGCCGCGGGAATGAATAAGTTCAGAGGCAGACTGGAAACGAACAGGCTCTTTATTCTGCTAGCTTCTCTCTCTGGCTCCAACAACAACTCCAACACCAACCACACTCCTCCAACAACCACCAAATGGCGCCGACCGGATCCGCAATGTCCCAGGCCAAGTCTCGCGAGACCATGGAAGGTGGCAATGTTTGAATATCTCTATGGCTCATAGCCAACCGCAATCTTAGCCATCTCCTTAATTAGGGCTCCTACAGTTGTCTATGAACACTTGAGTGATGTAAGCAAGATTAGTATCTTTGATAACTTTTCTTTAGTAAGTAATGAATTCTTTTATGTTTTCTTCAAATTTTTTTTATTGACAGCAAACAATTTCACATCTTTACAAAGTACAGTGTAATAAGATGTTCTGGTACATTTTTACATTGTGTATTCATCAAATCAAATCAAGGTATTAGATTAACCATCATCTCATGTATTTATCATTTGTGTTGACAACATTAAAAATCCTCTCTTCTAGCTATTTTTAATCACATGATTTATTTTGACTTCCTCACACATTTGGGGCCACTATTTCAGAGTATATTTTGAAATAGAAAATGGAAAAAGGTTTTCCTTAAATAGTTTTGACTATATGGATCCTCATCAGCACAGTGTACTATTCTTTCTAAAAATTAGAAAATCAAGAAGGCTAAATTTGTACTTTGGGGTATCAGAAATATATGCAAGTAAGCACCTTAATAGTGTTACCTTGTGTATATAAATTAAAGGTGACAGAGATGACTACAGAGAGAGAATCAGTAACCTGTACCTAAGAGTACTAGGGAAGATTTATAATGTATACACAAAGTATTGAATTTGAAGAAGGGCAAGAACCTTCTGCCTTTTAATTTAAAGAATAATGTGAATTCTTAATGTGATTCTTCTTCTTTCTTTTTATCCTCCTATTCTTCTTCTTAGCAATTTGAATAAAACCAAGTGTCAAGAATAAAAAAAGTGTCTGTATATTTTACCCTGACACAGAAATTTGGGAATGATTACGACATTGAAAGATGGATAAAGTAAAAACACATATTCTACATGATTATTTGACCAAGCAGTGTTCTTTAAGCCTGATAGTTTTCTGTAAGCTCTTGTAGAGGATTAGTGCTAGTTAATTTTATTGTACTAGCACAAAACAGTCCTAGAACTGAGGGTATCTCAAGGACATTCATGTTCAAATCCCATAGCCACTTGAAGGCATGCCTGCTCACATTGACCTCTACCAAGCATGGACTGGCCTTTTCCATCACAATGGTAGTTGTTTGAGTTTAGTGAAAAAACTCATAGTCATCATATGTATTTTTTCTTGCACCATACACCAAAGATAATTGTGTAATTCAAAATGCAATATTCTCTATTCTGGATATTGCTTTTAAAAAAGTTAAATATATGTCAAATCAATGTATCAAAAGTGCCTTGTATGGTCACTCTCAGTGCAGTGAGAATCAATCCCTAAGAATTCATAGAATAAAAGAATAAAAGAACATGTTATGGTAAATTAACAAATGTCTGTGGCCTAAAAGAAAATATGAAGGTATCTTTGTGTGTGCATGCACTTTTGTGTGTGTGTGTGTGTGTGTGTGTGTGTGTGAGAGAGAGAGAGAGAGAGAGAGAGAGAGAGAGAGAGAGATGGGTGGTGGGGGGTAGAGAGAGAGGGTGTTTAAAGCATTGTATAAGTAAATATACATATACAGAATTTCAGTCTGTCATGACTTTTAGGCATTTAAGCTCAGCAAAATTTCTGAACTTTGAGCTGTACAGACTTTTCTCTTCTGGGGAATCTTCATTCTGACAAAATGGTTAATCAAAATATTTGCACAAAACACAGTACTCTTATTTTCATCTTTTATTAGCACCACAGGATCACAGTCTCTTTACACAGCATTTGTAACTCAAACCTCAGGTGTTCTTTCTTTGTGCTCATTCTGTTCATAATTAAAATAAATAGTATTATTGCTTCTCTAAAGGATTTTCAGAACAAAGGCTCTAGTTACTAGGAGTTCTCTCCCTTTCCTGTTGGAAAGGTAGAATTCACTTTATACATAAAATTATTTTTTAAAAAAATTTATTGAGCATCAATTATGTCTAAGCCTGATGCTTAGCTCTAGGAATAAACTGGGCACAGTGGTGCACACCTGTAATCCTAGAGGGTCAGGAGGATGAGGCAGAAGGATGACAAGTTCAGGGCTAGCCTGGGAAACTTAGTGAGACTCTGTCTAAAAATTTTAAAAATTACTGGGGATGTACCTTAGTGATAGAGTGTCTCTGAGAGTCCCTGAATTCAATCCCTAATGTGTGTGTGTGTGTGTGTGTGTGTGTGTGTGTGTGTACTACACATAAATATGAATACATAGTCTAAGCTTTAACCACAAGGTTAAGGAAAGATGGGCTCCATTTTGAGCATGCTGATTTTGAAGTATCGTCAGACAACACAAATAGAACATCTGAGGAATAATGGATTGTATGTTGTGGGCAGAAACCAAATTATAACAGCTTGAGATTTAAAAGAGAGGTAAACAGTGAGAGATATTCAATGTAGACAAATGTTTTAAGGAATTTTGGCTTACAGGAAGAATGAGTGATGTGTGGGCTAAATTAAAGGGTTTTTTTTTTGTTTTGTTTTGTTTTGTTTTGTTTTGCTTTTACTTTGTTTTAAAAAAGCAAAGAGACTTGGACAAGTATAAAGCTGATGGGAAAGTGCCAGAAAGGAAGGGAACATTGAAGACTGAATAAAGGAGGCATAATTGATAGTATTTATTTCCTGTGAAGGGTAAAGAAAATTGGATGCAGGACACACATGGAGGGGGTAGGATTGACAGAAGTCTGCCAATGTTGATTTGAAATACAGAAAATCCGGCTGGGGCTGTGGCTTCGTGGCAAGGTGCTTGCCTGGCATGTGTGAGGCACCGGTTCTATCCTCAGCATCACTTAAAAAAACAAAGATATTTTGTGTCCATCTACAACTAAAACTATTAAAAAGAAAGAAAGAAAGAAAAAAATACAGAAAATCAGGAAGGGTAAGTGAGGAAGTAAAGTGGATTGTAAAGTTGTGGCAAATCGTTGTGTGTGTATGTGAGGGAGGGGGGGTTCCCCACCAGTGACACCTGTTTCCAATTGGCATGCCATTTGAGAGTTGGAGGGACACTGAAAGAGATCAGAGGTTAAAGAGAATGGAGAAGTTTAAAAATAGCCATTGTAGACAAGGAGAGTGTTGCAAAGTTCTTAAAGTAGTGCGTTCGTATTCTGAGGAATATTCTGCTGAAGTTAGAACCACAAACTAATAGACACACCAACCTGTGAGATTCTGAGATTTCTTTCCTGAGGCTTGCAAATGTGCATTTGTGTGTGCACACACACACACACCCACACACATACGTACACAAAATCAAGATTTTTAATAGAGATCTCCTCTGAATGTGGCAAGATATAATAAAACAGGAGCAAAAGATATATTGTTTTTTGGTACTGTGGATTAAACACAGAGGTGTTCAACCACTGAGCCACATCCCTGGACCCATTTTAATATTTTATTTTAACAGGGTCTTACTAAGTTGCTTAGGGCCTTGTTAAGATGCTGAGGCTGCCTTGGAATTTGCAACTCTCCTGCCTCTGCCTCCCAAGCCACTGGGATTACAGGCATGTGCTGAGATGCCCAGCAAAATATGGTATTTTTATTAGCAGTATCTATATATTTTGGTTTAAAAATAATATTCTCAATTATATGAAGGAATAGTACAGTTTTCAGTTTTTTTTTAATTTCTTAATTTGTATCATTATAAAATGCAATATATTGGCTTGTGTTTGTTTCACTAGATAGAACCAAGTTGATAGAACCACAGGATCTCACTGAGTTGCTAAGTGACTCCCCATTGCTGAGGCTGGGTTTGAACTCGTGATCCTCCTGCCTCAGCCTCCCAAGTGCTGAAATTAGAGGTGTGCGCCACCATACCTGGCTACTTTTGGGTTCTTTCTAACAGCTCTGTATTTTCTTTCTAACAGCTCTATATATCTCTCTGCTATTTTGCAAATCCAAATTAGAATATTATCATTAATATTTTCTTCTAGCTAAAAAATGTTTGATATGGGTCTTGGAATTTATAAAATTTTCTGATAACCTCTTCATATTTTTAAAAATATTTATTTTATTTTTGCTTAACATTTATAAACCATACATATCAGTGGGGTTCAGTGTGATTTTGCAACACATGCATACAGTCCACCTTTGTCCAACTCCCCCACATATATTCTTCCCAACCTCTTAGTTATCATTATTTTTCATTCAAGTTGACTTTTTTAGCTTTCACATATGAGAGATTATGTCTAATACTGTCTTTCTGCATTTTCCTTATTTCACTTAACATACTGTCTTCCAGTTCCATCCATTGTGCTGCAAATGATAGGAGTTCATTCGTTTTTTATAACTGAATAATATTCCAGTGTGTATATATACCACCTTTCCTTTATCTCCTCATCTGTGGATAGTCACCTAGATTGATTTTATGTCTTAGCTATTTTAAATATTTCCACAGTAAACTTGGGCTTACAGTTAGTTATCTTTTGGGGACGCTGATATCATTCTTACCTCATTGCAGCTACAAAGCACAGAGACAAGGGTAGAAGTCAGGGACAAGGTATTCCCTTACAGTACACTCACAGCTAAGTCCTGTCTTGTATAGTTTCCACCACCTTCCAATAAAGCAATCAAATCATTATTCCACTAATGAGGTCAGAACCCTCATGATTCAATCATTTCTCAAGAATACACTATGAACATTGGTGCATGTGGAGAGCAAACCTTCAACACATAAGCCTTTGGGAAACATTCCATATAGAAAGAGTAACATTGTATTAAGTTATGTATCAATAGCAGTGTGTATAATGGCTTTCTTCCCCCTACATCCTTGCAAGCATTTATTTGCTTGTATATAATATATATTGGTTTTATACATATATTGGTTTTTTTTTGTGTGTGTATTTTACAATGCCCATTCTATTTGGGCTGAGATGATATCTCTTTGTAGTTTATATTTGCATTTCCCTCATAGCTAAAGATAAAGACCATTTTTCCATTTATTTGTTTGCAATTTTTATTTCTCATTTTATAAAGTATCTGTTGTGATCATTTGATCTTTTTATTAGATTATTTACTTTTTGTTGTTAAGGTTCTTTCAGTCCCTTATATATTCTGGATATTAATCCTTTACCAGATGAATCATTGACAATTATCCTCTCCAATTCTTCCTTGATTGTTTCTTTAGCTATGCAGGATATTTAACTTGATATAATCCCATTTCTATATTTTGTGTATGCTTTTAGAATTTTCTGAGCAGAAAGGCTTCTGAAGACTTATTGTAGAATTACCTAGAAAATTTCAAGAAACACTATTGGCAAAATAAAATGCCAATCTTTTGTGGCAGAATAAAGATAGACACCAGAGGAAGATTAGTGAGAAAACAATACTGATATATCTGATACAAATGGAACTCATATCAATTGAAATTAAAAAAGAATTTTTATGATTATTCAACTATTAAAGTTTTTCATGTATAAAAATCTCAAAATTTTTAATTACTTTTACTTATTTGAATTTTAACTGAATATTCTTATAAACAGTGATGGGAAGAATTTGAAAGCTCAGCTTTGTGAAGGAGAACATGAACTCATTAAAGCTATTCCCACTTACTTATTTTCTTTTCCTCACTCTTTTGAGGTCTGAATAAGCAAAAACTTTAATCATTATTTAACATCACTTCAAAATGAGCTATGCTGGCCTTGATTATCTGAATATCAATGAAGGCTTATTGGTAGAGGCTGAATTTGATCCATATGTGTAACCCAATTCAAAACTTTCTAAATGTTCTGTTATAAACAGTATTTTATGCTTAAATATCTTTCAAAAGTTTGAACTTATAAAAAACATAATAAATTCTTTTTTCTTGTAATGCATAGTTTTTTTCTTTTTCTGTTTTTTAATCTCTGTGCCTCCAAAGAATTCCATGTTCTGAGAGTGTTTCTACAGGTGCTATCATTTGATCTAATTATTTTCTAAGTAGTGATGGTAATGATATTATTTTAAAAAGCATCCTTATTTAATTTCTTCTCACCTCACATTTTGCCTCTTCCCTGACTTTATGTCCTTTTGCTCTTATGGAAAAGTCTGTATGTGAATTTTTTTCTGCTGAATCACTGTGTAGATAATATTGTTTTAATAAATATACTTAGCCTATCTGAATCCTAGTTTGCAGAAGGGCTACCTTATAAGAAAAACCAGTGCTGCTTAAACAAATGAATTATTGAAATTGTCTGAAAAATATCTGTAATAGGAAGTTTATTTTTCTCATATCATCTTTCTTAAATTCAACTTTAGTCAAGTTACTCAAGTCCTGTTTTCCATCTGTAAAGTGGTTATGACAGTCAGTAGTGCCAATTTTGCAGGATTTCTCTGAGGGTTAATAAGTATTTTTAACATAATGTAGTGGCAGAATGTTAGTACTATGTAATTGTAAGTTATAAGGATGGTAATGAAGATGGAGGAGGAGAGAGGTGATGGGGCACTTCAGGAGAGGCAATGATGCAGGAAAGGCAAATGAGAAGGAGTGAACTTTCAAGAATGCTGATGGTTCTTCCCTGAACAAATCACTGTGACTTTACCTTAAACCAGACTTGCTTTAAGGTTATTTTGAAGGAACACTCTTCTGTAAGAGAAACACGGTGTGTTCTATTCCAAGATAGAATTTCAAGTCAGTGAACTATGGTGATGTCATATTATGCTGTTCACCAGAAGGCAGATGAGAATATGATATTGCACTTATATCTTGTGCCTATTGTAACAAATTCCACAAGCTTGATGAATATATATTTATATACACCCACACATATGTGTGTGTGTGTGTGTGTGTGTATGTGTGTGTGTGTATGTGTGTGTGTTTATTTCTCTCCTATTTTGAAATCAGTGTTCTGGCAAGACCCCAATTCCTCCATCAGATTTAGGAGAGATTCTAGTCTTTGCTTCCTGAGCTTTGATTGGCAGGACATGTTCCTTGGCTGTGGTTGCATCTCTATAAGCTCTGCCTCCTTGGTCATGTAGGTAACTTCCTCCTCTTCTCTCTCCATGTGTCTGCTGTGTATCCTTTGTAAAGACATTTATCACTGGATTTAAATCTCAGAGAAATCATGATGATCTTATCTCCACATCCTTAATTTAATTACATCTGCAAAAGTTGCCCCTCCCCCCGCAAAGTGAGTGCCATTCACAAGTCCAGGAATTCGGACACAAACATATCTTTTGGGGGCCTATTCAACTTCCTACAGGTATACATAGGTTACGTGTTGGCTGTGCTTCTAAAAAAGTTGGCATATTGCTCTTCTTACTCAATTTTGTATTTAATTTATCTTTTCAATATTAATAAGCTGCACATATTTAATTAGAAATTTTAATCAAGCCTGACTCCCCTTTTCCACAGGACTATAACTTTTGCCTTTTTATCTTATTTTGATTCCTTATCTTGTATTATTCTAAGATCTGGGGTATTTACAAAATGCACACCCTGATAGTACACCTTGATAATGTAATTCAGTTCAACTTCAATTTTGTTATTTTTAAAGTTTCTTAAGAAAATTTTAAAGTATGACTGAGGTATAGAAAAAAACCATGCTTTATGTGATAATTCTTTCTTTTTTTTTTTTTTTTTTTAGCTTGTTTCCCCCCCCCCCCCCCCCAGGGCTGAAGACCGAATACAGGGTCTTGCACATGCTAGGCAAGTGCTCTGCCACTGAGCTAAATCCCCAACCCCTATGTGATAATTCTTAAAAGTTTAGGATCAAATTATTCTTTCAGAATTGGATGGAAAACTGTGGAATATATTCCTAAAGATGTGCCTGTGTGCACACAATGGAAAAATGATGTATGAAAAATACATTCTAATGTGAGAGAGACTCAGATTAAGGATTCAAAATAACATGTTTGTTTTGTGAGTTATTTTTTTCTATGTCAAATTTTCTTTCTTTTAAAAAATTGAAACATAAAAATCTGTGATTATCATGTGAAACCTGATGATTTGAAGTATGTATACATTGTGGGATGACTAACTATGGGTAATCAACATGTGCATTACCTCACAGAATTATCATTTTCACAATGAGAACATTTCTATTCTCTCTCTCTCTCTCTCTCTCTCTCTCTCTCTCTCTCTCTCTCGTGCACTCCCCCGCCCTCTCCATTCTCTTACTTTCCTAAAGTAAGCCACACCAACCAAGTGAATTATACTTAGAACCATCTTGAATTTGGGGGATTCAGTCACATGTTGTGTTAAACCAAACATATCTGTATGTAAAATATATCTTGTCACAACACACACCACTGGTGTTATCAGCGTTCTGAAATCTCAGCAATGTAGCGGGCTTTACCATATTTTCACTTATTATAACAGTATCAATTCTCTTACTGAAAGGTAGTCTCTTGACAGTTTTTATAAAATTGAAATTCTGTGTTAGCCACCTATGATAGAATCTGTGATGTTCATAAAAGCAGTTTTCTTATTCCATCTTCAAAGAGGTGACTGTTTTTTTGAGTGACTGACAGAGAGCAAGATTCTGCATCATGTGGCAGAAACTGCCGACCTCACCATGGCCCATTTCCTTTCAAATTGTGCAGGAAAATAAATGATAAAAAAAAATGTGAAGGAAATGTTTCAGAAACTATCTTTCATGTTTCTAACCACATTACACAACACATGGAAAGGCTAATACTGTATTTCATCTCAGTTAGTGCAACTCATAGTCATGCTTTCCACAGAGGAAGAAAAGATTTAAATGCAGGTCTTGGTTTAATTTAGAACTGATTGCTCATTAATCTTTGGAATAGGTATGCAAGCTGTCTTCCAAATGAAGGGGAGGCTGTTGGCTGCTTACCCTAAACCCTACTGTGCTGTTTTCAATTTGTTTTTCCGTATGATATTTAGTCTTTCATTCAGTGTTTAATACTAAACATTAATGGGGAAAATATTGCTTAATGAGCTGTTGTGTTGGGCAGAATGCAGTCAAACACGCCTCCTTTGCAAGAGCTTGCCAGCTTGTGCCGGTATTTAGATAGTGTCATTAATCAGGAAGCATTTCATTCTCCTCTATCCTGGAAGACAAGGGTTTCCTGATGTCACGGAAACATGCCCTTTTAATACTAGATATGAATTAAGACATAAGATACCTAAGTACAAGTCATCATAGTTCAATTACTCTGAAGCAAATACCCCATTTATGACTCATAGTTCTTTTGTTATGGATTTTATTAGGCCTGGAGAGTAAACAGAGTCTACAATTAAGAGTTCATTCTGCAGATACATAGGATTTGAAGCTTTTTCTCTTGGGAAATATCAACTAAATAATCACATACCTGATAAATCAATTCTAAAAGCAGCAAGCATTAAAATAAGCATGTCTGTTCCCAAGGAGACTGATTTGCATCACAGGTTTTCATATGGCTTGGAGGCTAAGAGATGATCTGAAGACCACTGTAGAAGAATACAGGAATGGGTGATACCTGGCAATTTCCTGCCCAAAAATATCTTCTGCACATTATTGTGGAAAAAAATAAATGCATTTAATTCAAGTTCAGATAACTGCTTTCTTCTATTAATGGAGAAGAAGACCTAAGGAATTTTGAGACAATTATAAAGTCCAAAGTATATACAAGTGTGAAAAATCATTAATGAACACTTAATACAAATTAAGTCAAATCGATTCAAAATGACATTTTGTTACAGAGTGCTTATCTATTTAAGAACTTAAAAGAAAAAGATGCTAATAATAAATAATTACATATAGACAGAACTGGGACTTTAGCCACAAACATTCTTGAAACACACTGAAGGCACTGAGGCAAAATTTCCTTCTCATCACTGCAAACAGTGAAAATAGAACAAGTCTTCCTTGCTTTTTTCTCCTGAACCTATTTGGATGGCTGCTGTGGCAGCAAAGGACAATCTGAGTAATAAGAAATACATGTCAGTCAAAAAAGTTTTATTTAGTGTAATCCCTTGTCAGTAAAATATGGAAGTGTAGATTCTGTTTTAATAGGGCTGCCAAACTTCAGTCAAATAAAAAGAAAAGTTCAGAGTCAGTAAAGCTAGTCATCATGGCTTTGCCCAATATTTTCCAGTGGCCCAAATTGCTTTAGTGTGAAAAAAAAATTAACAAAATTTATATAGTTGAGAATGTTATTTTTCCCGTGAATGTGCATTATAAGGCTTTTTAGTCATATCCAGGGAAAGCAATTGGCTTGTGGTCTGTTTCTCCCACAGTGCCTAGCAAAGGTCTGACTATATGTTACAAGTGAAATCTTAGGAACATAAGGACCTCAGGGATGCTCTGAACCAACTCATTTATTTTTCAGATATGGAAATTGAGACTCTTGGAAGCTGAATGTGGTGTATCCTAGGATATGGTGCTAATTAGAAGCAAGCCTGAGATTAGAAAAAGTGCTCTTCTGTCTCTGTTGATGGTCAGTTTGATTACCCCAAAGCTTTTACCCATTTTCTATCACTGGTTACATATATAATCCAATTAATGGTGAATCTGCCTTGATAAATATGGCCCAAAGTATTGGTGGGCTGTAATAATAAGCAGTCTCTAATATAAGTATTAGAAGATTTTTAAAAGAAATTTATACTAATTATTTTATCCTTACGGACTTTTATGTGGAATGCATTTTTATCACCACCCTTTTAAAGAATAGAATGCCAAAGCCCTGAAAGGAGATATAACCCATCTAAGTTCACAGAACTCATGCATCCAGTCAACTTTCCAAAGTACACTTTATCCCCTGTCAGGGTCCACAGAGGGTCCTAAGCTCAAACACAAACTATGTCCAGAAATCAGCCTTTCTTCATGAACCCTGAGAACATTTTATGTCATATCTGGATCACTAGACTAGATTTCCTTTTATTTAAAGCAATTTTATTTCAGAGAACTTGTGCTCTGTTTGCTTTTTCAACTTTCTTTGGACCACTGTTTTTCAATTTAAAAAAATATTTTTTGCACTGGTTTCAATTCATGGGTTAGGGGTTTGGTCCTTTCTGCCATGATTGACCTTCCTTTGAATCCTTTGCCTATCCTTTTCCCCTTTCACCAACTTGCAGAAGTACCAGGATAAGGGAGTGTAATGAGACAAAAACTTTATTATCACCCCTCACACACATATATTCAAAATAAATTCGTTTTTTCCTTTAAACCAATACAACTTCAAAATCTTAGGAGTTTCCTTACTGAGTGATTATCCTTTTTGAGGTGACTGCTCACATCCAGATGGTAAACAGACTGGCATAGCTTTTGAATCCCCAAAACTGTACCCGTTTAATCCCTGCATAACCATGTACTTTGAAAGGCATGTTTCCGTATTATTATTTAATTTTTTTTTTTTTTATTTGAGAGAGAGGATTTGCTGTAAGGTCAAGAATCAACTATTGTTTTTCTAAATTTCACACTTAAGAGTCTTAACGGTATTGTCTTATTGTGATTTGCTTTGAAGATGTAGGAAAATAGGGTTGAATAAAAAATATCATTTGCCTTGTTGAAAATAATGAGTACTATAATGTGGCACATACTCATTCATTTACTTATTCATTCATTCATGAACTATTTTTTGGTAATACCTGCTTCAAAACTAATTTTATAAAAACACACATTTTCACAAACTGTAAGATCATTAAAAAGAAGAAATACAAGAATTTTTTTTTATTAAAAGTGCAGTGTGCATGACAATAAGGAAAGTTTATGATTAGCTACTCAAATTGAGCTTAAAACTTGGTTCTGTGTTTCTTGAAGGTCAAGTTTAAAAGGGAAAGGAAATGGATTGGGTAGCTGTCATTTTCTAATAAAGGAAAACAGCAGTTCATTAGGAGACACACATTTTTCTTTAATGTTGAATTCTGGGAGGAATTTCATATGAGCCGTTAAGAGGGGCTTTGAAGAACACAGTGGATGTTGTCTTTGTTAGCAAGTTTTTTTTTTTTTTTTTTTTTTTTTTTTTTGAATTACAGAGATGTTTAAGACTGCTTCATTGGAAAGCTCAAAACCTAATAATTGTCAAAACTTCTCAAAGCTATATTTTATCCCACAGGCAGCTCAGATGTTCGGTGTTCTGGTAATCTCTAAAGATAAAGGGACCATGCTTGGAAAAATGTATTTATAATCATAATCATATTTCTTGCTCTGCAATGATTTAATAAATCAATTTGGTATCAAGTGTCCAATATGCCCTTGAGCCATGCAAAGTACTCTAAGGTCATACTCAAAATATAAGTTTAAAAAAATTGTTCCTAACTGCAAGTATATGAATTTTAGTTGGAAAATTAAGCTAACCTGTATTAAAGGATGCTATAAATATAAAATTAAATTATATTTTGTTATATTCTGTATTATATTTAGTATGCCAGTGTTTGGCAAATTTTTTTCTGTAAAGAGCTAGAGGGCATGTGTGTTGGGCGCTGCTGGCCAATGAGGTCTCTGTAGCCTCTACTCAGTCTTGCCATGTGCATTAGGGAGTTTTTCAATGCTGTGACCAAAATCCCTCACATAAACAACTGAGAGTAGGAAAGATTGATTTTTGTCTATGGTTTCAGAGGTTCAGTCCATGATTGTCTGGTTCTGTTGCTTTAGGCCTGAGTGAGGCGGAACATCATGGTAGAAGAGTGTGGTGGAAGAAAGCTGCTGAGTCCAGGACAACTAGGAAGCAGAAGGATAGAGACTGGGGCTGGGTGCAATAAATAACTTTCTGAGGCATGCCCACGGAGACCTACTTTCTGCAACTAGGTTCCAACCCCTAAAATTTCCATTTTTTCTGATAATGCTATTAAATTATTAATCCAGCAGTGAATTATGCCACTGATGACGTCAGAGTTCTCATGGTCCAATTACTTTCCAAAACCCCACCTTTGAATATTGCCACATTGGGACCAGCCCTTCAAACTATGAGTTTTGGGAGACATTTAACATCTAAACCATAACACCATCATCACAAGAATACAGCCATGGGGAATACTAAACAAATGGGTATTGCTGAATCTGGCCTGCTGACAGTAGCTTGTGATGCTGTTATAGCAAATAGCATTTAATTTAATTCAAAACCATGTGACACTGACTATAAATGTACTAAAACCTTTTTTTATACAGAAGAGAGATTCTTAACTACAGAGATAGAAATTAGGATTTTGATGATAAGAATAAATTTTGTGTTGAATAGGTAAATTGATTCATACAAAGATGGAGTTTAGAATGGATAGCTTTTGAAAGGATAGCAAATTGTCACCTTTAGGTGTGCAACCAAATACCTAAAGACAAGATATTGAATAATATCTAACCAGAAATTGGACCCATTAATTAATCTGTTGAATTAGTTACAAAGAATATATGAAAAAAATGATAAACCATGCTATAATGTCTTGTACTCTACCTTTTAAACATGCCTTATTGAAGAACTTATCTAATTTGAAAATTCATTTTTAAAACTTAACTAGTACATATCAGATCCCAAATATCAAAGACCTAGAATATGATTTTGGCATTTCTATATTTAGTGTGTGTGATAAAACAACAAAAATATAGGCACACCTAAGATTATTAAAGACCACCTTTCTGTGTACACATATGCTTATCGTAGTGTATTTGACAATTCTATCCATTGTATATTATATACTTCTTTAGATTCCTGATTTATAAAGCTAATATATTTGTGTGAGTGTGTGTGTGTGTGTGTGTGTGTGTGTGTGGTGCTGGGGTTTGAACCTAGGTCCTTTGCACATGGTAAGCATTTGCACTACCACTGAACTATATTCCCAGCTAACTGAATTGTACTACAAAGGAATATAAAAGTATATTGAATAATTACATTATTTTCATGCCAATTAAGATTAACAAGGAAAATGATGTGAAACAAGACAATATTTTCTTTGAAAATGTTAAAAGTTTTTCAAATGGTGATCAGAAAGCTGAAAACATTTTTCATTTTCAGCAAGAGCAAAAACAGCAGATATAGAAGAAAAGATCTTCCCATATAAACTCACAAATGCAGTAAAGCTGTCCACTTTTGTATGAAAACATGCAAAAAAGATTCAGTGTCTTAAAAGTATAACTGATTTAAGCCTGAATTAACAATGATAAGACAGACTTTATGGTTTTATTTTATATGAATTCTGTACACATAGAAAGATATTCTTTGTACTCTATGTCCACATTCTCAAATAAACTCTGATCATTTACAAATTTGAACTTTATTAGAAGATTTTCATTAATATTATTAAGAATTACCAAAGATAATAAGCTACAAATTTGCATTTGTGCAAAATTTCTATAGAATGGTTTTACATGGTGTATAATTTTCTGAAGTTGTTAAAATCACTTATGTGTTTGTTAAATTATGTGTTTCATTTATGATTGTTTAATTATGAAAGAATCTCAGTGTAATGAAAAAATGAAATACCTATGTACTGTCTACCTGAACTTAGCAGATATTAGCACTTTATTTGCTTCTAGTTGCTTAGCTTTTATGAAAGAAGTAAATTATTACACATATGAAGTTCTCTCCATTCTTCCTGCCTAGGACTATAATTTCCAAATATGTATGGTTTTGATTGTTTTTAATAGATAAGTGTTCCACCAAAATATATGCTAAATTCTTAATTTTTACCTTTTACTTAAACTATATCATATTTTCACCCTCTTACAACTTTTATTTAAAAATCAGATTATTTTAATGTACATTAATAAGAATATGTATTTATTAAAAATAGTAAACATACAAGTCTCTCTAATCAATTGAATAATATAATAAATTTGTTCAAACTCCAATTAGATTTTCAACATATCTTGAATCTGTGTGGGAAGAGCAAGGTTTATATGAAAAATTTTGTAACATATAGAAATGCCTTTGTGTAAAACTGGACATAATGCAGTATCTTGAGGGACATTCTCCACAATTCCCTTTTAATTATTCTGTCCTTTATTAAAGAACAGTGCTATTTATTTTAGTGGGAATACGAAGTACCAAGAGTGAGATTGAGGGTGCTCTCACAGAGCGTGCAGAATTCCAGGCATAATCAGGGAGCTAATAGGGTTTTACAATGATGAAAACACCATACTTATAAAGCAGAATGGAAATAAGTAGATATTTGGGTCCTGAATTTAAACTGAGACAAATGTCTCTGTAGGAAATGGTCTATTATAGGTTTATCTTCAATTCATTTCAGAAATACACGACAGTAGACCAGTGGACCAGATAATCACATAGAGTTGAAAGTGTGAGCGATGCAGTGTAGCCATTCATTGCTTTTACATTATGTAGCAGGCAGAAAATTGGTAAGAATTCGAAATGCTTGTAAATAGCAACCTCTCCTGAATAGAGGTATCCTGAAAGCTTACTAAATAAAACAATGGGAGTTTTGCTGCACCAAAAGGTTCTTTCATGTCATATTTGCCACAAAAACACACCCAGAAATGAAGCTCCTTTGGCACTGAAGTTCTGAATTCTACATACATACTTAAAAAAAAAAAAAAAAAAAAAAAAAGTAATGTGAAGTGTTGCCGAAGGCATCTTCCACCTGCACTCAGCAATCCATTTTGCATCTTTCTTCCTGAATCCACTCCATCTTCCCACTCATTAATTTTTAAACTCAAATGATTTATTCTGTGGGCACCTTGCCATTTTCTGTCTACATATAAGGATGTATCCCTGCATCACGTCTCAATCCCACTGCTAAATGAATTTTATATTATACAAACCAGGTCTAGGTCTTTGGAACAAGGTGAATGGCCCAATATGTATGGCTAATTCAAGTCCAAAGGGTGGGTTTTATTGGATTACATCAGTGACTTGGGATATGCCAGGCAGCAATGTCTCAGCAAAATCAACTTGGGAGCTTTGATTAGGTACACAGCACTATGTATGCCTAATCAAACTTTATTTTGCCCAGACCTATTTAACCAGGTTTGCAAATATTGAGTCCATATTTTTAAAGTGATAACTCTCCATTCAGTCTGAATCCACCTAGTGATTACAGGATACTTATTTTACTTCCTAATATGTGGATGGGGGATTGGGGTCACAGAACAGAATTTACCCAAGAGTTGTTGATTCAGCTAAAACAAAAATGCCCTGTCAAACCTCTTTTTGCAGTTAGTGCTAGTCGCTGCCAGGAAATAGCTTTCTGAAACTGAGTTCTTAAATTTAATCTCCACTTGATTGAATTAAACACACATATCTGAAAAGAGAGTAAAAGAAGAAAAAAAAAGTTATCTCATTGCCAAACAGTTAAAGAAAGGCATGGCTGGATCTTTTGAAGGAAAAATATCCTGACTTCAACTTTTTTCAAGGGCATGGTCAGGGCATAGTTTAGGCATTTTTTTTTTTTTTTTTTAAGTTAAGAAAGGTTACACATTTGTATTCTGACAAGCATTCTATTGTTTTCATTAAAGACTGAAGAATGAAAGACCATGAGAATATTCAGCTGCACCTGATAAGATTTTTTTCTGTAAAGATGACCCCAACCTGTAGAAGATGATTTATGAAATCATGGTTTTCATTATTGGACTTGGTGCTGACTGTGTTGTTTTTGATTGATGGGACTGTAGTTTTCGTCGTCTTTTGTCTTCTGTAGAGAACAAGGGCATAAAAACACTGCTAGCAGATGAAATTATGTAAAACGTGACAATAGTTAGGGACAGGTGTTTTGAATGGAAAGGAAAGGAAAGCATTAAAATAGCTTAGACACAATACCATATGAGGCTGTATTTTTTCTATTTTAAAATAGATTATTATTTTTAAAGAAGATTACATATTATACGGCAGACATTTTGTAAAAGTTTTCCTTTGCTACTGAAGAAAATAATCTTAGAATATAAGAAAAGAGGTTTTATTCTTCCCAGTATATAAGTGTTCTGACAGAGAATAACATCCATTATTTTATAAGCAAAGAGAAAATAGATTAGTCTGTTTATATAGCATATAAAAGAATGAGTCTTTTTTTTTTTCCTTTTACAGTTACTAGCTCTACAGCTTGAATTCCAGGGAATTTGCAATCACATTAAAAACATTCAATATGAAATAATATTTTGTTACTTTTACAAGCCTAAAATTGTATATATGTGTGAATATATTAAAAATTTATAAATAATATAGGAAAACTTGAAATGTGATGGGTACAGACTGTTATAGCTAAGCTGTGGATATAGTATCTGTGGATATTGTGGGGCTTCACTCAGAGATACAGAGAGGAAAAAAAAAGCATCTTCATTTTCAGCCTTTGAAATCCTTCCTTGCAACTATCAGAATATCTTCTCATTTAACATTTTGTTTCTTCTAATTTTTCAGCCAAGGGAAACTTTATATGAAGTTGTTTAAAAGCTATGTATTTTATAAAATACAATCACTTACATATAATTAACATAACCCATATGCCAGTGATTCATAGCTCTCTTCTATTATAAATTCTTATTATGTGCATATAATTCTTAGTGTATCCCTGTGCACATTTTGTTGGATTAATTGTTTACTTTGTTTCTCTAAAAGTTGATTAAAAAAATAAGCAGAGGTGAATCCAAGTCTACCTATTATTAATGCTACCTGACCTTCTTTAAGCAAAGAATATAAAATTATGAGACAAATATTGCTTAAAGAAATAAATATTAATTAGGGCAAGACCTATACAAGCAAGAATCTTACAATGTTGTTTCATGAATTTCCTGATAAATGTTATTTCTATATCTCTTTTCAAAATGGTATAGGGTTTTTTTTAAAAAAAATCATTAAGCATAGGTAAAAGCTATCATTTATGCTGACCTGATCAATCAATAAGACCTTTAACATCTTCACCATCATCATCATAGTTTATTGAGCACTTATAAGCCTGTAAAGGCTTGGCGTTAATTATATCACAATCTAATACTCACAACACTGAGGGGTGTGTGTAATCCTTTCATCTGCATTATAGAAATGAGGCAATTGATACTCAAGGATGTTAAATAACATGCCAAGGACATACAGGCCAATCAATGGAGAAGCAGAAGTCCTAACTCAAGTTTCTAGGGATTTAAGAGTTCAACAAAAGATGATGCTACACTAAAATGAAAACCAACAACAACAATACAAACTAAAGTAAGCGTGTTCATTTCTATACAAGAAATACCTGGGGCTGGGGCTATGGCTCAGCTGTAGAGCGCTTGTCTGGCATGTGTGAGGCCCTGGGTTCAATCGTCAGTACCACATAAATAAAATAAAGGTATTGTGTCCACCTACAACTAAAAAATTAAAAAAAAAAAAAGAAATACCTAAGTGTATGATTATTGTGTGCTTCATAAATATTTCAGAATTTTTAATGTGACAGATTTAATATCAGGATCTTTTGGGATATTAATGCTTAGGAGCAATGGAACATTCAAAGCTCATCACAATTTCAAGCCTCATTGACAACATTTATCCTGCATGTTTATGGAAACAGTAGTTTTCTTCAGTGAGTAAAGGAAGCATCGCCACAACATATTCTTGTCTTCCAAATTTTACCTAGTATTTTTATAGCTAAATTTCAGCAGCACTTTGGTTAAAAAAAAAAAAAAAAAATAGGGGTCATCTAAAGGGTCTAGTATTGACTATGTTTATCCTCTTAAAAATTCAAACATAGTCTCTTCTGAAAGTAGAATGTATAATGAGAATGTTTAAAAGATTTATTTCTCAAATCAAAATATATAACACAAACTTACTTGATTTGTAAATTTAAAAAGAACAAAAATTAAATCCTTTGCAGGTGATCATTCACTTATTTAAAAGATGAGATTCATTAAAATGCTAACCACTCTACAAATTGTTTAAGCAAAACTGCTTTTATGAATGTATAGAAATAATGATATTTCATCATAATTCATGAATCTGTAAGTATTGACTCCTAGCTCCACCACTTACAAACAGGAAAGATGCCTTGAGATAGCACTTTTCAAAATTCACTCCTAAATTATTATCAGTAAGAAAAGCATGGGCATAAAAAATCACTAGAGGGTCCAAAAATTCTGAATTTGTAAGTTTATTTGGAAATGCACTTGAAATTTAATTTTACCTTATGAGGACCTTCACAGTTGAATTCTTCTCCATAATATGTCCATTTTTTTTTTCCATAAAAAAGTGTTTAAAATATCCAGTTACATTAGATTTTCCACTTTGAATCCTCCTATAAAATGGAATCTCTAAGAACATATCAATGTGCTCTGTGTGAATTGTCCAAGAAAAATTGTACTGGAAAAAAAGTTAGATAGGCAAGGATGTATTTATTCAAGACTATTGAAATAGAGGTAGAGACATTGTACTGTCAGAACAAAAGGTAAGATCATTCCTAAGGTTTGGGCAGTGGAAAAACATTAGAGGGTGTTGAAGGAGGAAGACTGATCAATGGAGTGTATCAAGCTTGCTTAGTTATTCAGTTATTCCTGAGTTTGCAAGTGATTTTTTCTTTGATGAGATCAACTACCTTTGCTAATTGCCACCTAAGAAAGACTGGGAAGATGGGTGCCATCTCTTTCAGTGTTTACATTTCAAAGAGATGCCTCACAAATTCTTGAGAAAGACAGGTGACCAGAAGGTTTCCACACATTTCCAAGAGAAAAAATTAAACCTTTCAATTTTCCATAGTAAATGTTATAATAAAAGGGAGGTCAGAGGTCAAGAGAGTCAGATGAAACCTTTATAAAGTTAGTCAAGTTCAGGGGAACTTGGGCAGAGTTTAGTCACAGTATTTGTATAATCCAGTTTCAGAATCAAGCATTACTTAGTATAGCATACAACCAATTTTGCACCTAATTTTGCATTATAATCTTTTTCAACAGGTACATTTGTAAGTACTTACTACATGCCAAATAGAATTCAGAGTGTGTTGAGCATATTGTCTTATTTAATCACATCATCTTTCTCTTGGTCACCACTTTACATGTGAAGGTTCAAAATTTACATGACTAACCACTGAAGAGGGTGCAAGTCTTTGTCTCACTCTCAGTAATAATTATATTCCACTACTTCCCCAAGAGTTTCACAGAATAAAGTAGCTTCCAGATTCTTCATTGCAAATATGAACATATTTTAATAAAATGGGTTGGATATCATCATATGTGTTGCCATATGGTGCATGGTAGTTAGAATGAATAAAATAGTAACCCACTGGGCTGCCATGATGTATGACACTGAATTTATTTGGTTTGGGAACTATTGTGAATGTCCCTGAGGCATCCAGAATTCTCCAAGTTCTCATGGTCACAGTGCTTGTGAAAAATTAATTAATTGGCTACAAAATGTTTATATATATATCATATGTGTTTCAAAGCACTTGCTTACTTTCCCATTTTGTAATTACTGATGAACAAGAAAGGTGGGGGGGGGGGGGGGGGGGGGGGGGGGGGGGGGGGGTGGGGGGGGGGTGAAGAATTCAATATCTGTTATATCTGACTTGCATTCTGGTTTAGATGATATATTTTCTTTATTGACATGAAATCACATAACATAAAAGTAACCATTCTAAAATAAACAGTGGCATTTAGCACCTTACCAGTGGTGTATAACCACCATCTCCATCTAATTCCAAAGCATTTCATCACTCCCAAATAAAATTCCTTATCCATTAAACAGTTACTCCTCATTCCTTCCTCCATTAGTCCCTGGCAACTCCCAATGTGCTTTCTGTTCCTAACACATGAGGTCTTTTTCAAATGCAAATTTGCATCACTATTCAAGGTACAAATAACAGGTAACACTCATTTAGAACAATATTTAATTAAAGGGTACTGTATTCCGGGACCATTTTAAATATAGATATCAAAAATTCAATGGATCCTAATGGAAAAACTGAGAGAAGTTAAAGGCTTATGAAAGAACACACAGATGACGCCAGGGAGAGGCAGGTTGACCCCGTTGACTCTACACAATTTTCACTGGGCAATCCTCCATCTTTGTGGCAGACACAGACACAACAATGCTTTCACTGAAAACATAGATGCTCTACAACTTGATTAATGCTAGAACATGACATATGCACACACACAAAAATGAAAACAATAAACATTAGCCACATATATACACCTACAGTTTTTCTGACAAAGGAGATAAATGGGATAGGCTGGGAACAGTAGAGAGGTCACAGAAAGAAGGAAAGCCCAATCCTCCCCCTTTTAAAGTTCAAAATAAATTATTATTTTGTGATTTGTCCACCCACGATACCCATACTGAATTTTTGCTGCATAAAAATGAAGAAAAAATGTGTTTCAACTTAAATACATTTTGCCTTAAGGAGCTTCAGACAGTTTGAACTTGAAATGCAGTCCCTGAATGAATATTTAATTTCACTTTCCTTATAAGTGAAGTTGAATCACTTTTGCAAGTCTGAGGGTGACAGTTTCAAATTTCAGCTCAGGCAGGCAATCAACAGAGAATAATATTACAGCAGGGGAAAAAGTTGGTGATTCAGTAATGACATTTTAATGTTACAGAACAGAGTATTGGTATAGAAATTTGCAATCCCTTGTGATAGCTTTCTGTTGACTTAACAATCAATACCATCATAACAATAAAAATATGCAAGTCTCTTGCTATAGGCAATGCCTAAGAATGAGAACTTGTCCATCATTTGTTACAACCTTCCAGGTTTCCTACACAACAAAGTATTTTCAATGCATTTAATCTAGTGTTATAAAGCAAGGCATAGACATTTAAAGATATTGAAAAAGTATTTCTTCCTCTTGGCTATTATTTATTAAAGCAAAGATGGTTTTGTAGAACACTTTTTTACGTTAGCCTCTAAAACTCATTTGCATTTTTATTTCAAATTCAAATAGCTTCAAATGCAATAGAGGGTATCTTATCATCATTAAGCATTTATTAAGCTTTCACATTGTGTGGCGCCATAATGTTATAATCAGGATTTAAGACAGACATGGTCTCTGTCCATTAGAATAGTGTGGCCTATAACCTGATCAGTGACCACAAAATGGACTCCAGACCACTCAGTTCTTAACTGACTGAGTTAAAGAATAATGACTAAGAGAATCTGATCTTTTCTATTAATGATGTTTATAAATTGATCTATCTTATGATCCACAAGCATTTTCTCATTCCTGACATGCTTTTTCCATTAGGGAGGCTTGAAATAAATTGTTGTTATGTCATTCTTACAGGGTGGGAGGAAAGAATGAGAAATAGCTGCCATTTCCAGCTTTTTTAAATTTTGAGTTAGGGAACTCTGATCATTGAAACTTTCCAGGATTGTTTTATGGAATAATTCAACTCTCGCTATAATAAATTTGCAGCCCCACAAAAGATGAGGTAAAGATTGAATCCCTCTCCTCCACCAAATACCTCTAGGCATTATTTGTTCACTCCACAAAGGTTTATAGTGAATATGTATTTGCCAAATTTAGGGAAGACAATGAAGCATAATTGTCATTATGATCCCCTCAGGGAATTCATAATCTAGAAAGGGAAAAGTAAGAAGTATTAAAGCCTTACTGTAAGACCATAGTTAGGAAATTTACTCTACATATGTACAAAAACTTTATGAAAGTGCAGATTCCTTTTCTGCTCTGGGAAATGTGTATCATGGGAGATAAAAATGAAAATAGACCTTAAATGAGGAGTAGCAGTATCATAGGCTAATAAAGGTGAGAAGGATGCTCAAGAGAGAGGTAACAGCATTAGCAAATGTGCATGAATCTCAAAGGATGACCTTTCTTCAAATTATACATAATGTGATATAGAGAAAGTGTGTGTTATGTAGTGATGAATTTTCTGAAGATAAACCTGGAAGAGAACTTTGAAGGATCACGTTTGCTCTAGTAAACAGCAGCAATTGAAGGGTCTGATTTTTTAAAACGATTTGGGAGAAGACATGGTAGGAATAAATTTTAACTCAGAGTGTTTTTACACATAAGCACACTTTTCCAGTCCTTGGGTCTCTGGTGCCTTTCCCAGCAGGCAAAGGTTATCAATACTCTCTTTCATCTGGTGTCGACTTTCCAATTTCTATTTGTAGAGTACCCATTATGATAGCCATAGTTCTTGATTGCTGAGAGGAAGATAACCAGTGTTGACAGCATCTGCTTACATAAGTTCAGTCTATTGAGGGTATATACAATGTCTTTTTGCTATAATAACCATATTCTTTCTCATGATTGTCTAGGTAGATGGGGCAACATTCTACTGGTCTCACCTGAGCTTATTCTGAGGGCTGCATTTACGTGGACTTGGTGGTCTAGGATGACCTCACTCAAATAACTAGCCTAGATTCAAGAGGTAGAGAAATAGACTTCATGTTTTGAAGGAAAAAGCTGAAAAGATTTATGGTCTGATGACCTTGAGAGAGTTAAGAATAAATAAATAAGTGCACATATCAGAAAGTGCTTTGAAATAGACCTAGTCCAGTTGTGAGTCCACAGACCATTTCAGGAAGAGGGAACAGCCACAGATTTTCTTAGATGGTTATGTCTATCTGTGACCTGAAAGCCAAAACAAGACAGTGAGTTCAATAGCTCAGTTTGGAGTGGCAGGAAAGAAAAGGATTGTGTTTGGGGGGCAGAGATGAAGTCAGAACATTTGTAGAATAGTGAGCTAGGGACATGGAACAAAGAATGAACTTGAATTTGTAGTCAGGATCTTGTGGATGGTTTCAAGAAGTTTAAACTTCTCTTTTGACATTTCTTGCTCTCTCTGTGTCTCTTCCGTGAGTTTAATTATTTGTTGGTGCTTTGTGGTATTGGGGATTGAACTCAGGACCCTGCACATGCTAATTAAGGGATCTGCCACTGAAGTACTACCCTGACCATGACTTAATAGTTTTTGCCAATGTGATGTCTTATATCCCTTCATATAACAAAGGCCTATATATCGTCATATAATGAATGGCCAGTAAATGTTTGCAATAGGAGGATCCTAGGAAGATGGCTGACAGGAGGGAGGTGCGCTCTGGACATAGTTACTAAAAGACGCTTAATGGGAAGTTTGAGTGTGTTACTAGCAATTCTCTTGCAACTGAAAGGGAACTGAGACATTCGTGCACCTCTGGACAGTGAAATACAACCATCTCCACACCACGATGGGCAGGGGCAGAGTCCGAGCGGTCCACAGCCCGAAGCAGCGCTATGTGCGCTGCAGATGCAGCTGCCCGATAACATTTTGGCAAGGGTTCCATCCACACAGCGGCTTTGAAACCGATCAGCGAGGAAGGATAGAAAGGAGCCTAGAAGCGCGAGCGGTGTCCACCTAGAGCTCTTTCACACAACTTGCCAAGCCAATCCTTCACGCTCTGGAGTGACACAAAGGTCTGCTGAACTGCTGTAGAGCAGGAGGAGAGCACCGCCATCTTTGAGAAAAACAGTGGCTGACCCGGACAAAGAGCAAGGCAGAAAGGAAGAACAGCTGCAGACATCCAGGGAGCCACCAAAGCTCTGAGAACAGTGCACACCTGGGTGAGGCTCTGGCAACCAGCAGGGGAGGGTGTGTCTGAGGCCGGCGCAGCGGCCCCAAGAAGCTACAACTGTGGGTGGGCGTCGGGAAAGGGTGCCTTCTGGAGGGTCCCTTTCCCAGTGCTATTCATCTGCTGACACACAACCTCCCTGAGCCACTCTTCCACTGGGCCATTCTGCCACTGGCCAAAGGTGCAGCCTTGACTCCACTAACAGGATCGCTGACTGTCTAGACACAATCCAATACAATTGGCTTAAACTGGAAAGAAAAAAGGAGGGCTTCCCAGGGTCCATTTTGTTTGAGATTTGGGGTTCAACTTTTTTTGTTAGTTTGTTTTGTTTTGTTGATTTTCTGTTTTTTTTTTTTTTTTTTTTTTTTTGGTTGTTTTGTTTTGCTTTGTTTTTAGCATTGTCAGTGTGTTTGTTTGCTTCTGTTCCTCTTTTCTTTCCTTCTTTTCTTCCTTCTCACTTTTGCATCTTTTCTTCTTCCTTCATCTTTCCTATTTACACCCTGTCAGTGCATACTTAACAGAGGCAAAAACAAGTTATACGCAGAATTTGGAATTTCTAGAACGGGTACAATTGAACTGTATAGCAAAGTGGTGTTATATATAGTTCACTCTCTATTTTCTTGACTCTCTCTTCACTCTTACACAAATTCCTACTCTTTTGACATTTTTTTTTTTCTTTTCCATCTTACTTTATTTCTTCTCTCAACAGCTGCATAAGTTAGGTTTATATATAAATTGGTCTTTCCACCTAATTGTTCACTCCATTCACTTTCCTCTCTCATCTACTGATACTAAACAACTTCCACTAAACAACTTCCATAGAAATAGATTTTCATACTTTCTAAGGAAGAACAATTCAAGACACTCACTTCCTTCTTCCTAAACATAGCACCTCTGTGTCCAATACTTGAAGCTATAAAACCCCATCAGAAGCGTACAGAGTAAATTGGAAACAATATCTGGGTTAACTAAATCTGTACATTGTGATCAAACTTGGATTTTCTGAATAGAAAGTGTTAGATTTTAAAGTGTAAAGGAATTATAAGGGGATCTGATAGCATTGTACTACATGAACAACATAAGGCTTTAAGGTAAATTCGAAATAGTCAAGGTCCCACAGTGCAGGAAGAAAAGACACACAAGCAACTTGAAAAAACAAGGGAAGAAAGTGACACAAACAAATCAAGATACCTCATCAGTAGATTCCATGGCAAGCACAGTTGGTGAAATGCCAGAGATGGAATTTAAAAATTACATATTCCAAATGTTTATGGAACTTAAGAATGAACTAAAAAATGAGATGAGGGAGCAAATACATGTGGCAAAAGATCATTTTGACAAAGAACTCCAAAAACAAATACAGGAAGTAAAAGATTACTTCAATAGGGTAATAGAGGCTCTAAAGAGAAACCAAATAGAAATTCCAGAAATGAAGGAAGCAATAAACCAAAATGAAAGTTCAATTGAAAGCATCACCAACAGAGTAGACCACTCGGAAGAAAGAACCTCAGACAATGAAGACAAAATATATATCCTAGAGAAGAATTTAGATTATATAGCAAATCTCGTAGGGAATCAAGAACATAACATCCAAGAATTATGGGACAACATAAAAAGACCCAACTTAAGAGTGATTGGCATAGAGGAAGGGGCAGAGTTTCAAGCCAAAGGAATGAGTAATTTATTTAATGAAATAATTACAGAAAATTTTCCAAACTTGAGGAATGAATGGGGAAACCAAGTTCAAGAGGCTTACCGAACACCAAACAAACAAAATCACAACAGATCCGCACCAAGACACATTATAATGAAAATGCCTAATATACTCAGCAAGGAGAGAATACTAAAAGCCACAAGAGAAAGGAAGCAGATTACATATAAGGGGAAACCAATCAGACTATGTTCAGATTTTTCAATCCAGACCTTAAAAGCAAGAAGATCCTAGAATAGCATATTTCAAGCTCTGAAAGAAAAGGGATGTCAACCAAGAATCTTATATCCAGCAAAACTGAGCTTTAGAATCAAAGATGAAATAAAAACCTTCCACGACAAGCAAAAGTTAAAAGATTTCACAACTCGAAAGCCAGCACTTCTGAACATCCTGGGCAACATTTTTTATGAAGAAGAAGAGAAAAATAACAACACAAATCAACAAAGGGAGATATTAAACTAAGGGAAATACCAGAAGAGAAACCAAATCAAGCTAAAGACCATAATACAAATAAAAATGGATGGGAATAAAAATCACATCTCAATAGTAACCCTGAATGTTAATGGCCTAAACTCGCCAATCAAAAGACACAGGTTATCAGAATGGATTAAAAGAAACAACCCAACAATTTGCTGTCTCCAAGAACCACACCTCGTAGAAAAAGATATCAACAGACTGAAAGTGAAGGAAAAGTCTTATCACTCACATGGCCTGTGGAAACAAGCAGGGTTTCCATTCTCATATCAAATAAGGTAGACTTCAAACCAAAACTTATCAAGAGGGACAAAGATGGATATTTCTTACTACTCAAGGGAACCATTCATCAACAGGATATAACAATTATAAATCTATATGCCCCAAATAATGGAGCACCTACATTAATCAAACAAACTCTTCTCAAGTTCAAGAGTAAAATAGACCACAACACAGTTATTCTAGGGGACTTCAACACACCTCTCTCACCAATGGATCATCCAAACAAAAACTAAACAAAGAAACTTTAAGCCTCCTTAAAACTATTAATAATTTAGACCTAACGGACATATATAGAATATTCCATCCCTCAGTAAACGAATACACTTTTTTTCTCAGCAGCACATGGCTCTTTCTCCAAAATAGACCATATATTATGTCATAAGGAAACTCTCAGCAAATATTAAAAAAAAAATAGAGATACTACCCTGCATTCTATCAGATCATAAAGTGATGAAATTGGAAATCAACGACAAAACAAGGAATAAGAAAAACTACTCCAACAACTGGAAGCTAAACAATATGCTACTGGATGAACAAGGAGTTGAAGAAGACATCAAAGAGAAGATTAAAAAATTTCTAGAGGTAAATGAGAACACAGATACATCGTATAGAAATCTCTGGACACTATGAAGGCAGTGGTAAGAGGAAAATTCATTGCACTGAGTTCATTCCTTAAGAAAAAAAAAAAAAAAAAAAAAAAAAACAAATAAATGACTTAACATCACACCTCAAAGCACTAGCAAAAGAAGAACAGACCAACACCAAGAGCAGTAGAAGACAGGAAATAATTAAAATCAGAGCAGAAATTAATGAAATTGAGACTAAGGAAACAATTCAAAGAATTGACAAAACTAAAAGTTTCTTCTTTGAAAAAATAAACAAAATTGACAGACCCTTAGTGATGCTAACAAAAAGAAGGAGAGAAAAAACTCAAATTACTAACATTCATGATGAAAAAGGGAATATCACAACAAACACCTCAGATATACAAAAGATAATTAGAAATTACTTTGAAAACTTGTATTTTAATAAAATAGAAAATATTGAAAACATGGACAGATTTCTAGAGTCCTATGATTTGCCTAAACTGGAACTGGAGGCTATACACAACTTCAACAGATCGATTACAAGCGAAGAAATAGAAGACATCATCAAAAAGCTACCAACATGGAAAAGTCCAGTACCTGATGGATTTACAGCCCTATTCTGTAAGACTTTCAAAGGAGAACTAATACCAATGCTCTTCAAACTATTTCAAGAAATAGAAAAAGAGGGAGCTCTTCCAGACTCTTTCTATGAGGCCAATATTACATTAGTTCCAAAGACAGGCAAAGACACATCCAAAAAAGAAAACTTCAGGCCCATATCTTTAATGAACATAGATGCAAAAATCCTCAACAAAATCCTGGCAAATCGGATGCAAAAACATATCAAAAAGATAGTGCACCACGATCAAGTGGGGTTTATCCCAGGGATGCAAGGCTGGTTCAACATTCAGAAATCAATAAACATAATATATCACATCAATAGACTTAAAGATAAAAATCATCTGATCATCTCAATAGACACAGAAAAAGCATTTGACAAAATACAACACCCGTTTATGTTCAAAACACTGGAAAAACCAGGAATATCAGGAACATATCTCAACATTATAAAAGCTATTTATGCAAGGCCCAGAGCTAACATTATCTTAAATGGAGAAAATTTGAAAGCATTCCCTCTAAAAACTGGAACAAGACAGGGATGACCCCTTTCACCACTGATATTTAACATAGTACTGGAAACCCTGGCCAGAGCAATTAGACGAAAGAAATTAAAGGGATCCAGATAGGAAAAGAAGAGCTCAAATTAGCACTATTTGCTGATGACATGATAATATACCTAGAAGACCCAAAAAACTATACCAGAAAACTTTTGCAACTAGTAAATGAATTTGGCAAAGTTGCAGGATACAAAATCAATACACACAACTCAAAGGCATTTTTGTACATCAGTGACAAAGTTTCTGAAAGGGAAATGATGACCACTACCCCATTTACAATAGCATCTAAAAAAATAAAATACCTGGGAATCAACTTAACGAAAGAGGTGAAAGACCTCTATAACAAAAATTATAGAACACTAAAGAAAGAAATTATAGAAGAACTCAGAAGATGGAAAGACCTACCTTGATCTTGGATAGGTAGAATTAATATTATCAAAATGTCCATACTACCAAAAGCACTATACAGATTTAATGCAATTCCAATCAAAATCCCAATGTCATTCTTCAAAGAAATAGAAAAAGCAGTCATGAAATTCATCTGGAAAAATAAGAGACCCAGAATAGCCAAAGCAATCCTGAGCAAGAAAAGTGAAGCAGGGGGCATCACCATACCAGACTTTAAATTATACTAAAGAGCAATAGTAACAAAAACAGCATGGTATTGGCACCAAAACAGACTGGTGGACCAATGGTACAGAATTGAGGACACTGAGACTAATAAATATAATTTGAGCTATCTTATATTAGACAAAGGTGCCAAAAATGTACAGTGGAAAAAGGATAGCCTCTTCAACAAATGGTGCTGGGAAAACTGGAAATCCATATGCAACAAATTGAAATTAAACCATTATCTCTCACCATGCACAAAACTCAATTCAAAGTGGATCAAGGACCTAGGAATTAGATCAGAGACAATATGCCTAATAGAAGAAAAGGTAAGCTCCAATTTCTAACATGTTGGATTAGGCCCCAAGTTCCTTAATAAGAATCCTGTAGCGCAAGAATTACTACCAAGAATTAATGAATGGGATAGATTTAAACTAAAAAGCTTCTTCTCGGCAAAAGAAACAATCAGTGAGGTGAATAGAGAGCCAACTAATTGGGAACAAATATTTAATACATGCACATCAGATAGAGCACTAATTTCTAGAATATATAAAGAACTCAAAAAACTTAACACCAAAAAAAAAAAAAAAACAAAAAACAAAAAAAAAAAACAAATAACCCAATCAATAAATGGGCTAAGGAATTGAGAAGACACCCTCAGAAGAAGATACATGATTAATCAACAAATACATGAAAAAATGCTCAACATCGCTGGCAATTAGAGAAATGCAAATCAAAACTACTCTAAGATTTCATTTCACTCCGGTCAGAATGGCAGCTATGAAGAACACAAGCAACAATAAATGTTGGAGAGGATGTGGGGAAAAAGGCACACTCATACATTGCTGGTGGGATTGCAAAATGGTGCAACCGTTATGGAAAGCAGTATGGAGATTTCTTGGAAAACTGGGAATGGAACCACCCTATGACCCAGCCATCCCACTCCTGGGTCTCTTCCCAAAGGACTTAAAAACAGCATATTACAGTGACACAGCTATCTCAATGTTTGTAGCTGTGCAATTCACAATAGCTAGGTTGTGGAACCAACCTAGATGTCCTTCAGTAAATGAGTGGATTAAGAAAATGTAGTATATACGCACAATGGAATTTTACTCAGCAATAAAAAAATAAAATAAAATAATGGCATTTGCAGGTAAATGGATGAAGTTGGAAGACATAATGCTAAGTGAAGTTAGTTAGTCTCAAAAATTCAAGTATCAAATGTTTTCTCTGATATAAGAAGGCTAGTTCACAGTGTTGTTGGATGGGGGTACATAGGAGGATTAGAAGAACACTAGAATGGTCAAAGGGAAGGGAGGGGAGGGGGAGGGAGCAAGGGGGCGAGGACGGGGGAGAAAAGAAAAAAAAAAGGTGGTTGAATGAGACAGATATTATTTTCCTAAATGTATGATTGAAGACCCGAATTGTACGAATATACTTTGTATACAAACAGTTGTATGTAAAAAGATGCTATATACGGGCACTATGAATTGTAATTATTATAAATTAAAAAAATAAATAAAAAAAATGTTTGCAATCTAAGTGAAAGAGATAGGGGAAGAAAGTGGCACTGACAAAAATTTGAATATATTAAGATTTATTTCAGCCATTGTACACATCAGAAACTTTGTACAGAGTGCTTTCACTTTATTTCCTTCTGGATCTTATAATAAAAATATATTACTATTAATTCTTTTGTAAAGCTGAGATGTGAAACTTAAAGCGATCAAGTTATTTGTTCAAATTCTCCCAGAAATTAATGCTATATCTAATTATCCTTATTAAAACTACCAAAATATCCTTTCACATTCTGTCATAAAAGAAAATTACAAGAGAACAAATCAGTTAGAAAAATAAAATCAGTGCAACAATATTTTCTCTTTTTCTTCTTTTTTTCCCCTGGTACTGGGTATTTAACCCAGGGGTGCTTTTCCACTGAGCCACATCCCCTTCCCCTTTTATAATTAATTTTGAGACAGGGTTTCACTAAGATGTTGAGGGCCTTGCTAAGTTGCTGAGGCTGACCTCAAACTTGGACTCCTCCTGTCCCAGTCTCTGGAGTCACTGGGACTACAGGCGTGCACCACCACGCCTGGCACACACTAATATTTTCTTAAAATACTATTTCTATAATGTCATTTTCACTTACCACAGAAAAGAATCATCTTGTGTGTTTGGAATAATGAAAATTCTAGTGCCAAAATAATAACTGTCTATTAAATCAAACAGTCTCATGGTCAATCTGGAAATGTTTATTTTAAACCTCTTACTCCCCAAGATTCATTTAATTAAAAAAAACAACAAAAGGCTCAATGGTTCTTTTTGGAGTTCAGGGTATTTATCCTGAAAACTTTGGGCAGATATGTTATTCCATGTTTAAAATCGAGAGCAAACACTTTTCTGAAGATCAGTAAGATTCAGTGTAATTCCAAATTTTAGGTAATACACAAGTTTGTAGAAAAAATGGATGATTCCTTAAAAGAATCGTCTCATGGTGGAATTTTTCCAATATATCAACATAGTTTTGTTTTGCATTAACTCCTGGTTAGTTCTACAAACATTGTTCAGAAGAATATGCTTCCAGACTCTTTATGTGCTTTTATAAACTTGGGGGAAATTGTTTAAAAGTATCGACAAATAAAATCGGGCACCTCAGAAGTTTGATTTTAATGTGATTTTATACAGTTTTACTTGTTACAAAAAGAACAAATCACTTGTTAATTCTTTTAAAAAATCTAATAAAATTTAAAAATGTTTTTATTATAAAATGTTGACCATGTTCTTCAAAAGTAAAAAAAAAAAAAAATAAGAAGTATTTTATTATACAGAATAGCTTTTTCCCATAGAATTGTGTAAACCAAATATCTAACTTAAAATTTTCTAGTAATCATGTTAAAAACAGAGTACATTTGTACTATGATAGTAATAACAAATTCAGGATGGTAATTAATATGAAATTAAGTTTTCTAAAATAGATAAAGTCTGTTTATGTTAATCAAAAGTTATACCTTAATTTGCTTCAGGTTTAAAATTTAAATTTTTATTAAATTTATCCATTACACACATTTCCAGTGCTCTCATAGCCACTTGTGTCTAGCATTTACAATAATGGATGCCATGGAGAGAATTTTAAAGCTGGACATAAACAAAATTGCAAAATTCTATCTGTTCCCACCTGTAACATACAAATTAGCATATATTAACTGTGGGCAAGAAAAGCATGATAAATGTTTCCTTATGAATTTTCTTATATTTCTTAAATTTTCACTTTTCTCTGTTATATGAAAGTGCTCTATCAGAAAAAAATAATTTTTGCCTCTAGTTTTTTAATCCTCCTCAGATGGAGAAACATTTCCATTTCAGTGACATTCCCTATACCTCACTAAAAATTGCTCAAGCTGACACTTGTTCATGCCTGTACTACTAGCGACTGGACTCAGGAGGCAGAAGCAGGAGGATCACAAGTTTAAGGCCAGCCCCAGCAATTTAGCAAGGCCCTAAGCAACATAATATGAGCCAGGATTCAATACCCACTGCCCCTCTCTCCCCAAAAAAGTTCCTCAAAAATGAAAATGCTAGTGGAGATTTTTTAGTTTGATTTTTTAGTCTTTTAGAAAGATGCATGTTACAATACAGTAATTGATATTCTCATTTATCTTAATTTTAAATATGTTTGCAGAACCTACTGATATAGTTTCTGTCAATACTGAGAAGGTGAATTTTTAATATAAGAATATTTTTTTATTAGTATATGAACCTGTAATTTCAGTAGAACCATTTGGAGAAGGAAGAATCAATCCTCTTGCTGGGAGAAAATGGGATGGTTGAGAAATAATAGAGCTCATAATGAATAGGTAGAAAAACTCTGTTCTTTTTTATTATGCTGTTTAATAAAATTATTTATGACAAAAGAGAATATTTGACATTGAGAGTCAGCAAAATGTTTAATGATGATTCACAACATGATGAAATACTTTAGGATCTGACTGCTTAATCCCTGATGAAGAAATGGTAGTTAAAACATTGATGTTCATACATTTCCTAGTCAACAAGGAGAAATGCCTCTCCTTAGGGAAGCAGAGAAAAACCTCAACAACTAAATTGCACAAGTATTAATTTCAAATGAAATATTCATAAAAATATGCCTTTAAATTTTTTAAAGAAATTTTTGTTTTTGGCAGAGTTCACAAGTTTAACTTGTTGAAGTTTTTATGTTTTCTATTAAATTGTAAAGTTCTTAGTGATTCTTTTCCTATGAAAATCCTACCATTAATCAGTTAATTCAGCTGTTAGAAATGTAGCCAAACCTAATTAAGTTCTTGGAAATATGAATTAATGTATTTCAGGTATGAGTTTTGTCAAATATTTTTTGTTATTTGTAGTATCATGCAAATAAACAAGTGCTATGTAAAAATAGAAAATTAAAGAGCAAGTAATTGTTTTGTCATATAGAGAGTATAACTCACTTGTAATAGAAATGGTGATACTGGAATATTAATAGGGGTTTAAATGTATATTACAAAAAATACAGAGTCAGAATAGGAAATATTTAGGAAAATCTCCCAAGAGTGTGGAGTAGTCTGTTGCATATGAATTAACTTTTTGAAGAAACTGATGATAAAATACATCAAATTTTATGAGTAAAAATATTGTTATAGCAGATTTTTTATAATACTGATAAAGATGATAGTAATAAGAATGTTTGGGAACTTCCTACAAGCCAGGAACTATGCTAAATGTTTCATATGCTAGACCATTATGTTAAGTGAAATAAGCCAAACTTAAAAGGTCAAGGGTCATATGTTTTCTTTCATATGTTAAAGCTAGAGAGAAAAAATAAATAGAAAGGTGAGGGTGGAAATCAAATGGAGATTAGTAGAGGAAAGCGAACAAAGGTCAGGGGGATAGGGAGTGAGGAGGTAAGTGATGGGGAATAATATTGGCCACATATTGTAACTTTGTCTTCATATATGAATACGTAACAACTAATCCCATTATTACATACAACAGTAATGCACAATCTTTTTTTAAAGTGGAAAGAAAAATAAGTTTTGAATACTTTATTTTTTCCTCTCTAGTATGTTTTTAAAAAAGGAAAGAAAAAATGCCTCAACATAATTTCATCTAGCTGCATCCATTTTGCTGCAAATGACAGGATTTCATTCTTCTTTCTGTCTGAATAGTGCTCTATTATGTATGTATAGCACATTTCTTAACCATCCATCCATGGATGGACACTTAGGTTGATTACCTATCTAAGTTATTGTGAATAATGTTACAATAAACATGAGAGTGCAGATATCATTTTGATGTACTGATTTCATTTCCCTTGGATATATACACTGTGGTTGCAATGCAAGATGAAATGATAGAAATCCCTGAGAAAAGCAAAAATATTGGAATTACAATCAGAAATGACAATCATTATTATAATATAATTACTCTATTTTATGTGATATATTTAATAATTTATTAATCGTACAAAATCTTATAGAATTAGAAGAGGAGATCTTAAGTTGATTGACTATGTTGTCTATGTGAATACTATCACTGCAGTATTCACATAGACAACATATTCTCATTGATACTATGGTACTCAGTAACTTTCAAAGGACATAATTATTAACTGTTCATATCTACCACCCACCCCAAGGGCAATGTGACCTAAAATCCTGGAGATTTTATGTACATTTAGCAGTACTGCCTCCATTGACAGCATCTTGAGAATCATGAGTTCTAGTTAGGTCAAGAGGTATTCAAGTCACCTAGCTAGTTAGTTAGAAAAAGAAAACATTCTCACATTCTGTCATACAGTCTTGAACACATTTCAAAACGTGAATTTATGTATATTGTACCTGAATTTCAACATTCAAATATATATTTTAGAAATTATTTTTTCACATGTAAAACCTTTGAATTAAAGACAAATATATTTCAATGATAATGTATAAAGAAAAGCATAAATACAATAAATCATTTAAACACTGCCTTCTCTTTTTTCCCCCACTCAAATATTTACCTTTCTTTGAACTTAAATTTGTTATGTTTTAAATGTAATATTAAGTCACAATATGAATGCAATAAAGACTTTTCTAATCCCAAACCTATATACTTGTATTTTCTCTTGTTCACATTTGGTTTTAGGCATTTGGGTCTGACATATCCATCAAAATAAAAGTAAACAATGATGAAAAGTAAAATGTTTCTTCAACACTTAATTCTGTTTGTTGTCCTTTAAGTGAACTATTGCCATGTGACATTTGGGAATGACATCTAGATGTTTAAATCAAGAAATTGCTCTGGTCTTGTATTTTGATTCTGTTGATGAAAAGCAACTTTTGTTGTAGCTGCCAAGGAACTGAAGAGCCAAACTCAAAGCTTACTTGTAAGAACTAACTTTTCCAAAAGCAAGATGACACATATTTATTTGTTCTTTTAGTTGTTATCTCTTCCTGAATTATATGGGATGAGATATTAACATTGAATTTTATTATTTCTTTTTTATGTTATCCGTGCTACCTTATTAGAAAATTTGCTTAATATGTGGAGTTATCTCTTTGATTACATTAGGCATGATCTACATGAAAATTTGAACATTTGTATAGTTGGGAATAATATATGGTGTTATTTTACTATAAATAGGTGACAATTTTCAAAACATTTATAATTCCTTCTGAGGCTGCAGGGATGTTGAAGTGGGTAGGTTAACTGTCAGTGCAAAAATTTCACCTTTGTTTTAGTCTACGTATTTCAGTTGGAAAAGACACTGGGCTGGGAGTAGTAGAGTGCAATTCAGAGAATGAAAAGTGTCCAAAACAGTGAAAGTACTTATAGTAGATTTTTTGCACTTTGTACACTCTTAACTCTTGCAACCTCACGTGGAATAAATTGACACTGTATTCGGAACACCTGCTTGCGAGGTTGAGGACATGGATTATCCCCCCTCTTACCATCAGCAGTGGCAAACATTGCTCCTACCTTCTTTTGATCTTAAATATCTCATAGTTAATATGAGAATTTTGAAACACAAGCTGTAACACCTCTCTCATCTTGGCATGATAGCTTGACAAAGAAAAGGGGAGAGATGGAAGAAATTTTTATCATAAATTCAGATGTATATTGACTGCATGACTTTTGGATAAATGAGAAATTTAGTTGAATTATATCCAATGAAGCAAAGTAAGTAGGACTTGAGAGAAGGTGAAACAAAGCATAACCCATGAATTAAAGATGATTTATGAGTGCCACTCTTACCTCCATGTGGGTGTTATATACTTATTGAAAATATGTAGAAATGAAAAAATATATTGCAAACATAAATTTATCGAAATAAAAGGGCAATTTGTGGGATTCAGGTATGTCGATTGGAGGAAAATAAAAGATAACATGCATGAATATTGGAACCTAGAGAAAGAAATAACTAATTATAGCCAATAATGCCATGAATGTAAGACTTTAAAGAATATCCTAAATAACCCAATGTTGCCTTGCAATTTATTTATTTTTTCCTTTTTTTTAAAAATTTATTTTTTTTTTATTCTAAGATGTTATAAATGACAGCAGAATGCATTACATTTCATATTACACATATAGGGCACTTTTTTACAAATTTCTGGTTGTATGCAAAGTATATTCACACCATTCGTGACTTCATGCATGCACTTAGGGTAATGATATCCATCTCATTCTACCATCATTTTTTTTTTCCTTCACCCTTTTGTCCCCTCTCTTCCCCTCCCTCCCCATTAGCCATTCTAGTGTTCCTCTAATCATCCTATTCTCCCCATCCCAACCCTACTGTGAATTGGCCTCCTTATATCAGAGAAAACATTTGGCATTTGTCTTTTTGGGATTGGCTAACTTCATTTAGCATTATATTATCTAACTCCATCCATTTTCCTGCAAATGCCATGATTTTATTCTCTCTTATTGCTGAGTAATATTCCATTGTGTGTATATCCATTCATCTACTGAAGGGCATCTTGATTGGTTCCACAGTTTAGCTATTGTGGATTGTGCTGCTATAAACATTGATGTGTCTGTGTCCCTGTAGTATGCTGTTTTCAGGTCTTTTCGGTAAAGACCAAGGAGTGGGATAGCTGGGTCATAAGGTGGTTCCATTCCAAGTTTTCCAAGCTATCTCCATACTGCTTTCCATATTGGCTGTACCATTTTGCAGTCCCACCAAGAATGTATGAGTTTGCCTTTTTCTCCACATCCTCTCCAACATTTATTGTTTGTGTTCTTAATAGCTGCCATTCTGACAGGTGTAAGATGAAATCTTAGAGTGGTTTTGATTTGCATTTCTCTAATTCCTAGAGAGGTTGAGCATTTTTTCATGTATTTGTTGATTGATTGTATATCTTCTTCTGAGAAGTGTCTGTTCAGTTCCTTGGCCCATTTATTGTTTGGGTTATTTGTTTTGTTATCTTATATTAGACAAAGGCGACAAAAATGTACATTGGAGAAAAGATAGCCTCTTCAACAAATGGTGCTGGGGAAACTGGAAATCCATATGCAATAAAATGATATTAAACCTCTATCTCTCACCATGCACAAAATTCAACTCAAAGTGGATCAAGGATCTAGGAATTAGACCAGAGACACTACACCTAATAGAAGAAAAAGTAAGCTCTAATCTCCAACATGTTGGATTAGGCCCCAAGTTCCTTAATAAGAATCCTGTAGCACAGGAATTAATACCAAGAATCAATAAATGGGATAGACTCAAATTACAAAGCTTCTTCTCAGCAAAAGAAACAATCAGTGAGGTAAACAGAGAGCCTACTAATTGGGAACAAATTTTTACCACATGCACGTCAGATAGAGCACTAATCTCTAGAATATATAAAGAACTCAAAAATCTTTACACCAAAAAAAAAAAAAAATGCCTTGAAATTTAAAATTAAAAACTTCTTTTTTTTCTTTTGTCTTGCATTGGTCTTACCACTAATTGCACTATTAAGAACTTAATTGCTTGTGATATGAGGCCATGTTCACCAATAAGTAAGGGACATGTAGTTAATTGTTGCTACAATTATGTAATTGTAACTCACTGATAATTTACTGACACTATGATACATGTTGTTGCCATGATAACTTTGAATAAACCTGTACAGGATATCATAAAACAGATGTTTTCAATAGGTAACTGACATAGAGAATGTTTATTTTTTCAACCAAAATTATTTTAAATTCACAGTACAGAAGGGGTTATAAATACACACATGCTAGAAGTGAAAGCATGTACTGATTGCTTGGTGTGAGCAGTGAGGGAAGAAATGAATATACCCATGTAAGAAGCATGTTAATGATGTAAGAAATAGGACTTTAGCAAAATTATTATCTATGAAAAATGCACTTGGGGATTTGGGGAATTGGGAATGAAGAAAATCTTAGTGTGCACACTCTTGAAGTCACGATAGAATAGACAAAGGCTGAAAGAGGTTAAAGGAAACCTAAATTGTCACTTGGTTTACTTGGACAACAGTTAGTTTTGCAAAACTTGACCTAAGTTGAGTAAAGAAGTTATATTTTAAATGTTTAGAATGGATGCATAACTAAGTTAACAATATCCCAGTCAGAGGACATGAATGCAAACAATACTAGATATAGATATATGAGTGTTAATGGCAGAAGGAATATATAGAAAAACAATAAATGTTAAATTTTTACACGTGTTTGCTTTGGGTCAGGCATAATCTTAAACAGCTTAAAAATATAAACCATAAAAATCTCTTCAGCACACTGAAACTGATGGCGTTATTGTGTTTTGTGTGTGCGTGCGTGCTGTGTGTGTGTGTGTGTGTGTGTGTGTGTGTTTCAGTGTTGGGGATTTAACTCAGGCCCCATGCATGCTAGGCAAACACTCTACCCCTGAGCCATATCACCTACCCCTGTTTTATAGAAAAGTAAACTGGACTGGGGATATAGTTCAGGGTGGTTGCCCAGCATGCCTGAGGGGACTGAATTCAATACCCAGTACCATAAAAAAAAAAAAAAAAAAAAAAAAAAAAAAAAAAAAAAAAGAAGGAAGAAAGGAAAGAAAGAAATGGAAGAAAAAACTGAATCATTGAGAAGCTGAGTAATATCCCTAAGTACACTGGGCATGTGGCAGAGCCAGGATTTTTGACCCAGTCAATTTTACTGCAAAGTTCTTGCTCTTGTTTAGTTGCAGGAATTCATGTACAGTACTCCTGGACATATCAAGGCCTGAACCTTGTGTGACAACACCTTTTGGGGTTAGGTGGTGGAAATTGAGCCAATATAGGATCAAGAGTCACATTAGAAAACTTTTTCTTTTTAGAATGCTCTATTTCAAGAAAGAAGGTTTTAGACTAATCACCAATGAATCCAGAGGTTGTTTTTCAGCAAGCAAACATTCACTGAATGTCTACTGTTTCCAAAGCACTATGCTGAATAGAATCACCTTAATGCCAACTTTACCAAGGCTAACTCCCTGACAATTACTTTCTGGCCTTGAGAGACACCATTGAATAGAATGACAGCTGAAAGTACTTAGCAACTTTAATATTTTATCTGAGATGATTTATTCCAGAGTGAGCAAATATAATCTTTCTTTAGTGTTTTTTCAAAGTGTCATCTGCTGAACACCTGCATGTAAAGTACCTGGGGTATTTTTAAAATGTAGTTTTTTGGACCCAAACTAGAATTAGAAATCAAAATTCTGACAAGGAAGAAAAGGAATTTTTAATTGTTTGCCAGAACATTTTGATGTTGTTTTGACTTTTAATTACGAAAAATCTCAGTCACCTCAGCATAAAGAAAATTACATAACGAACATTTATGTATCCATCTAAAAACAAATGTTATTAAAACTATATTTTAATATATATGTATTTTTTCACTTTTTCCTCTCCCCTCTGTCCTATATAATTCATTGGCCATGCTTAATAAAATTTATAATTTTGGCTATCATTCATATTCAGATGTCCACAATTTTCTCAAGAAGATTATTTCTACAGTTATAGTTTGTTTTTCTAACAACATTCAGATATTGCATTTGAATCTATAAATCTCTTTAGCTCTATCATAAATGTTCCTGCCTCACTCATTTAAATTTTTTTTTCATGTGATGGAAATTTTGATGAAACCAGGTCAGTTCTCCTGTGGAATGTGGAATGTACCACATACCGGACATACTTTAAATTAAAAAAAAAAAAAAAAAAAAAAAAAAAAAAAAAACTTACAAAGATTTTTAATGTTCATGTTTTTAAAATTCTACAAACCCCAGAGTTTCTGGTTTCTGCTGTAATGGTGGGCAGAGGTAAAACAATGGAAATAGAAGTAGGTAGAAACATAAACCACAGGCACCTGTGTGCACATGAGCACAAACACACAAATCAGGTTAGGTAATTCTGATATGCATTTTGGATATATTTATTCCCTCACGATCAAGTCACATTACAGACAGTTATTTCAATCATTTAATGGTTTACTTACAAAAGCAAACAACTACCTCTATTATATCTGCATGTCATGATTTGTCAGACATGGTGGCTTGTTGTCCATTTAAGTATTGTCTAGTCCTAGTCATTCATGCTGTGATAGAATCTCTCAGTATGTTGTCAATTATCATCAGTTAATACAATTTTATGCCCTGGAAGCTGATGGCTTTTTATTTTCTCAAGGTCTACCATCTTAAAAACTTACAAGTTTCTAAATAGAAAATTTATTGGATAAGTGCTTTAGGTGACCTTGTTCTTTAACTAACTGCATTCATTTTCTAGTAATCTTCTACATCTGTGTATTCTTGTAGGCATAATATTTACATTTCATTTATTACAATTTCTTTTCTCATTGATAAATGAATATAAAATTATTTTAACTCATATATCTTAAAAATGACATTCAACTAATTATTCTGAGTGATCATGGTCATCATTGCCATTCTGAATCGCAATCATCATTAAGCATATGATGCATATGGCATCATAAGCATTGAACATATGGTATATTCACAGAAGATGTGGGAGTATATGAAAATCAAATTCATTGTCACAATAAGCTATTATTTTAAATAAAACTTTCAAACTCTGTCTATATCTATGACTTGTACAGAGTAGGAAATTAACAAATATTTTTTGCATGAATGAGTGCAGAGTTTTGATGATAAAACAATGTTAAATGTATGTTATCACTTCCTTGTTTATGGATCTTCTTTGGTAACTTATGCAGTTTGGTTATTGGCATTTAGACTGCCTTTTCTTGAGATATCATAATTAAGGTTTTAAATTACTTTTAATGCTAATCAATGTTGTACAACACATGGGTGGATAACTTTATGTATTTAAAAATGAAAACATTTTCTCAACTATGTCATATAATATATAGGTATGTTTATAGGTATGTTTTAAGTTTATTAACACAACTGTCATTGTAATAGAAGATTTGATTATTAGGGTGAGAATCATGAGACAATTTGCAGTGACTTTGGAGGTTTAAGTTTTGGATTCAATTTATTTCTTTTGTCTCATAAAGGAATACTTGTTAGCTAGTATACAAACCCTACAAGAAAATATTTGACATACTAACATAAAATGCACTTAAATTTTCCTCCAAATAATAAATATGATATTTTCTTGAAGTCTACAAAAAGATGTAATTGTAAGAATTCTCATATCTGATTTTTCTCTGAATATTTTGCCTTGCTCTCAATTACACTCTAATAAGTCTATTGTCAATTAGGAGATGTATCTATTATTTAAATATTATTCTGTAGGATTCTAGTTTAGACTGCAGTTTAGGGTCATCCAAGAAGTGGTGAGAACTCATTGTTGGGATACTTTTAATAAGGCAGGATTTTCACTTCATTAATAAAACATTCAAAAGGACTGAGTTCCAGCATCACCTTTAGCTCCAGCATGCTCACCTTTTCTTTGTAACAATGTATCTAATTTGTTGTATTAATTTGTGTATATTTCATGTATTCGCCTGAGAAATTCACTTAATTTGATCATGACCTTATTATTCAAAGCTTAAATGTGAAGCATAACCTTTTCTCCTCAAGTGGTGTCACAAAAGGTTACATCTTAGTCGCACAGCAGATCAATGACTGTCATGCAGAATGAGGCTTCTACCAGCTCTGAGTGGCACCACCTGGTGGTTATTTATAGCATGACCAGCAAAGCCATCTATCTTTTCTGACAGCTTGCAGTGTTACTAACCCAGCATCATGTTTTCCTCTAACACTCTTTGCAAAACATCCACCCATCAATTCATCATTATTTTATTCACCCCATTTCTAAATAAACATTATATATAATATATGTAAAACTTAGTTAGTGCTAAAGGAAGAATGATCAATGATATATTTAACTACCTTCAGGAAGCTTTAATGTTTTCTTTAATGAGTGGAGAAAATTTGAAATAAATAAATAAATAAATAAATTCTATATATATATATTCAATAAATTATATATATATATATATATATATATATGTATGTATGTATGTATATAGCTATAGAGGGAAAGCCCTGCAGATCCACGGACCCTATTTTCTAATAGAGATTATAACCATGAATATGTATAACTAAAGTTCAAGGCAACTAATACTGAATCCCATGGAATGATATCACAAGAGAGGACAGAAAGCATCTCTTCTGCAATGTTTCTCTCTAGGATACCTCTTCTAAGGCAGCTTTGTCTCAGATTCCCTAGCATAAGCCTACTCTTATTTCATTTATACAAATTAGATCATATATATGCATTTGAGAACTAAACCTTGTGGCCTGAAGAATGTCATGTGTAGTATGGGTTAGGTCTGTGTCACCTGTCAATCACTTTGACACAAGTATATAGAATAGGAATGGGACCTACTAGTATACACTCTCATGATATGGGATCAGCTTAACCCACAGAACCTGAGTTACAATGGGAGGGTGTCCATAATAGGACATATATTTATAGGAATTGTGCAGAGGGAAATGGACATTGATGAGTAAGCAACAATTGCCAAAAATACCATGAAAAATATTTGCTTTTCACCATGAGGAAAAATAAAATAGCAATATAAAGCAAGAAAGTAGCTTATGATAAAATTAACTAAAAAAATGATAATATGATCAAAGAAATTGAATTTACATTATACTGTATGTGTGTTAAGCCCTCAAATATTTAAGCATTTAAGCAAACAATTCAAAACAAAGCCATTTCTTCCAGAGGAAACTGAAATCCTTGTGGTATCTTATTTTATCTTATTTTAGATGTCCAGCAACTAAAAAGGAGACAATTAACCACCATTTAAAGTGATGAAGTCAGAAACCAACAAGAAACCTCACTCTATAATATGACATGTTTATATTCTAATGGATCTTAGTAGGTTCTCAATACATATTCACTTATTGAGCAAAAAGCACATATATATACACACATGCTTCCTCTGTCCTCATTTCTTTTGTCAAAACCTATTCAGTTCTAGGCAGAAAAATTCACCTAAATTTTCAATAACACAGAGAGACTCTCATTAAATTATCATATTGTGTTATAAGACAAATATTTAACTACTATCTAAAAAGACTAACTGTAGACTAATCAAATGTGATCCATATACCTGGAGCCAGCCAAGTTTGCATGTATTAAATAAAAATTAAATAAAAGATTAAGGTTGTGTCTGTTTTGTAAGAGGCAATAACAAAACATGTGTAATGAGGTTTAGTTTCAGTTTAAATAGATGTTGGAGAGAAGCTAAGAAGAAACCTGTAAAACTAATACCCCAAAGTGAGACAATATCTAATTTATCTCAACTGAGTACTTAATTAGCTAAAAGAACTTGAAGACTCAGTTTAAGACAAGCTGCATTTCTCTACAGGGTAGCCTACATCAGGGACAGACACGTTGGATAAAGAAAAGTCATGGAAGGTTCTGGCTGAAGAAACAATTTTATTCAGATTTAACTTTACCTTCCAGAGCAAATCTTGATCAGGTGCTAGGAAGATAATTGCTATAGCTTTACCAGCAGGTTTTTGCATCAGGATTTTTTTTTTTTTTTTTCTGAATTTCATGTGCTTTGGCTTATCTATTAGGCAATAGTTAAGTAAGTTTTAGATGTATACAGCTGACAGCTCTGTTCCTCAAGGCACACCATTAAATTACTACGCGATCTACTAAAACCAGGTTAGCATCAGAATTTGACTGAACAAGCAGACAAAAATCAAGCATAAACCACAGCAATGTATATAACAGATGTAAAAAAAAAAATTGTACTGAATTACACAAATTACACCCACAATAGATCTTCTCATATTCTTGACACCTTAGTTACATAGTTGTTACATAGTTGTTTGTTGGCAAATTAGGAAGAGAGATACACAGTTACAGACTGGCATAGTGAAAGCAATACCAAATGAAGCTTCCCAGCATGACAGTGCCCAGGACCTAGCGAACATATGAAGAAAGCATTCACAATAACCCTTTCAAAAATTTTGACATAGGTAAAAACTCTGAAGAATGCAGAGGCTTTAATGACATTGACATCTTTCTGCAGAGGAGAAGTGTTTGGATCCCTAATGATGACCCTTAGTTATTCATTTTGTACAGCATAATCTCTTTAAAAATTCTCCATGGACCATATGAGATTCCAGGTTCTTACACTATTCAGTTATGGAAAGTTTTGCAATTGAAGTGGTTTTCCTTTTTGAGAAAAATGTTCAAATTGGCTCTCCATGTCCTGGTAATGTAAGCCAGTTATACTTGAATCTATTAAGAACGTACATATGCAATTAATGAGGACTCTTTGCTGTTTTTCTCTATATGTATGTGTTCAATGGGATCAACAAAATCAGGCTACAAATGGACTGCAATGATGGAAATTTTTCAGGGCACTGACGCATAGGAGATATATAAATAGTGAACATGCAATTACATATAAATAAAAAATATGCTGGAAGATTTTGGAACAAAGTTAAGGTATAAAAATCTTATTCTTAAGGCCTGTATTTTAGAGAATAGACAGGTAACAGTTTTACAATACAAGCAAATGATAATATGTGATACACAACATTATCTGTCAATCACACCAAAACAGGGAAGAAACATTATGGATAATTCAAAAGAGTAAAATAAGTTAAAGAACATGTATATTTAGTTTAAAAAATCTACCTATATGGATGATTCTGTAGATTGAAATTTTGCAAGTAGTTCAAATTATATTACCTCAGGGCTGGGGTTGTGGCTCAGCCGGTAGAGTGCTCTCCTAGCATGTGCGCGGGCCCGGGTTCCATCCCCAGCACCATGCAAAAATAAACACATTATGTACAACTAAAGCAAATAAATAAATATTTAAAGAATATATATTACCTCTTAATAAATAGACAAAGAATTTACAGTACAACCAAACCGCAACTGTTTGTATGTGCACACACACATAATTTAGTTTATATATTTTACGTTTTATATACTTTATATATTCTGATGTACTTGCCTCAGGGAACTAATTAATAAAACCATTTTTATAGGTTGGTTTGTTTTATTTAAGTGTTTAATCCATCTGAGATACATTTTTTATGTAATTCAATATAAGAGCTCAATTTTATTTCCTCAAGATGGATTATCAGCACTTTTTATGCCAGCAATTTTTATTATATAATTGATCCTTTTAATGGAATTGAGCTATCACAATGCCATACATTAAATTCTCACATCTATATGCATTAATAAATTCTCATGTATATGAATGTATATATATATATATATATACACACTATTGTACTTACACAAATTGTGCCATATTAATTGTAGTATAATAGTTCTTATAAAATTTTCTGATATTTCCTTTTTTTTATCCTCTTACCATTATTGGTATGTTGAGGATTTGTTTTCTCATATAAACTGCTGGGTTTTAATATGTGTGCCACATAATTACTTCCAAAAGACTCATATTTTCTCCTTATGATTTATCACTATTTAAAAAGTAATGTTATATTTGTGCTTGCGACATCTCTTACATTTGATTTTCTAGGACATTCATCTGATCCTAGACTATGACCATCATTTTATCAATTCATGCACTGAATTGCTTATTACAAAATCAGGTTTGTTAGCATCAGCATTCCTCCTGGAATTGCATTTGAATCTCTATGGGTCATCTCTCCCCATGAGCAATGCTGTATCACTAGGTCTGGTTTACATTTCACTGAATTTATCTCCCTCCAAATGAGTAGATATGTTAGATTGATTTTCATTGCTCAGTGTTGGCTCCTTCTAGCTCAGGAATGGTATTGGAGTTCCCTGGTGTCAGCAGCTTGGTTGCAATATAAATAATCCCCCAAATCTCAGTGGTTTTAAAACAAATATTAGTTCTCAATCATGAAATATGATGGATGTAGTAGCTTTGCAGCAGGGCAGCTATGGCTTGCTCCACATGTCTTATCCATTTGAGGATTCAGTTTCAGGTAGAATTCTCTGCAACACAGATTTCTCTCTGCCCAGCTCTTCCCTGAGAGGGATACTTTCTGGTTCTTAACCAGGAGTTCTCAGGTCCTGAGGTACAAGTTGCTCCTGTCAAGTTTTATTCATTGATCCTTAGTTCTCATTTATGAAGCAGAACTATATATCAGTTTTCTATACATCAGAAAACATGAAGTTGTTAAGAGAGGCAAAGGATATGCCCCTAGAGTTCACCAAATAAGACCATCCTTCACCCAAATTGGAAATAGTAGCTCACTTTTCACAAGAATAGAATATTTTTGACTAATTGCAAAACAAACCATTTTATTATCTTTACACACCCTCCTAAACATTTTATGATGTGGACTTTGACAAAGTAAATTTGGAAAATAATGTAAAAGTATTTTAGTATGTAAATATTATAAATATGCAGTACTTATTTCAATTTATAGGCACAATTAGTATACAAAAGAAAATGTCCATAAGGAAGAACAATAGCTATAACTAAATCTCCCTAAATAAATGTGAATTGGTATGCAGAATTAGAAAACTTATAAGAATCATTCCATTTTGCCCATATATATGTATGCATTATACTATAGATTTTAAATTGGCATCAGTCATATATTTATATCACTACTATGAAGAGCCTATATCTACCTAAGTACAACTTGATCCAAAAAAAAAAAAAAAAAAAAAGAAATCTCCATCACTGTACCTGGCAAAACAAGGGAATAATTGTCAAAATTTTATTAATACTTACACTTAGTATTAACTTGATACATTACTATAAAAAAGAACATACAATGATATGCTAAATGATCCTGTAAAAGATATAATAAAGATATATTGACTGTAATTAATTGTTAAATTCACTAATTTGTGAAAAGATTTTTGTGTATCTGCACATTATAAATGGTTCCATAGATTTTTTTTTTTAATGAAGTGAAGTTAATGGCATGTATGCACTCTATAGATCATTTAAATTGCATTACCAGCTTCAAGTCAGGTTGTACATTAATGGCTTTGCCTGGCCACACACATATTACCAGAGACAACCTTACCTGGCTAGCACAAATTGTCTGGATAATCCATGGAATTTACTGTATGGTTATGCCTAAATTAAATTCATTTAAAGTAGACAAGAATTAAATGTATGGGGACGTGTATACCAAGTCCTTAATTCAAAATAAGTACTGAAATTCAATTCAAACAATTTATTCAGTGTTCTCTGGATAATCCTCATTAGATGAGAAATTTTGATATTATTTAAAAACTGAAATTGATTTATGTCTCACATGTTGCATATAATAATATGTATTTTAATGTGTTATTTTTTAAAATAAAAGGTTTGAAAAATGCAGTTTTTATTAGTCAAAATAAGTTTCTAATAATTCTTTCTGAGTTTCCACAATAGCTTTCCTATATTGTAGAAATACACACACACACACACACACACACACACACACATGAATATATATATATATATATATATATATATATATATATTCCATACACATACATGCATAACTTCTCTGCTTTACTTCCCTATTTCTCCCTCAATAGATGACTTCCTGAGTACAGGGACCACATCTTATTTAATGTTATTAAATTAGAATTCATACTTCACTGGCTGATATGTATATATGATAGTGAATGAAAAAAATTAATAATTTATCCTAAATATTCCAGCATATTGTTTTGTCATTTTAATGATTCATAAACTTAAAGAAGTCATTATTGTGCAAGAATAATTATAAATATTAAAATAATGCATAAGCCTTTACAGGCAAATTTTAAGCCACTAATACATGAAGAAATGATGCAGGGAATTATCCTTGATGGCATTATCACATCAGCTTTAAACATGTTTCTGTGGCATCATATTCTACTTTTTAAAACACAAACAAAAATAGTGTAAAACTTTCCCCCAAGCTGTGCTTCAAGTTTCCAAGAATACGATTTAACTGTCAGGACCAAACACTTTGGCATTTATCTTCTTCTGCCTTTCCATTTTGCTTCCTTGCAGAATGGGATAAAAAACAGTGACAGATATCAGTGTTTAAAGTTGATTTTGTGAACACATAAATAATCCAATTTGTAAGTACATTTTATTTTTAATACTAGAGCAGCTCTTTAAAGGTTACCTTGTGTATCTAGACATCCTTTATTCAATATATAACAAATATTTGCAGCACTCACCTCATTTAAAAAAAAAAAAACACTAGTATGTGTTTTATTCAATGTGATTTTTATAACAAGTAAGTGAGATATTCACATAATTATCTTTGTTCCAAAATTAAGGAAGCAGAATCTCAGAGGAATTAAGCGACATTCCCAGGGGCTGAGTTTGAATCCAAAGCCAAATGTGAGTTCAGAGCCCTTGCTCTTTCCACAACATTGAACAGAACTGTTTGTGTGGTTATGAAATTTTCCTGGCACTAATTAATAACTCTTCTTTTTAGGTGTCTGCATGAGAATTTATCAACATGGCATGAAAAGTTGGAAATAAATGTAATTTAGTTATAAGACCTATACAAATTATATATGTGATGTCAAAGCCTGCCCAGAAATATGCTCCTCTAGAATTTATTCCTCCATTTCATGTTTGAGGTACATTGTGAAGAGAATGCCAAGTAAAGTGTACACCTTGTACTTTTAGTTCCTATTAAATTGGTATTAACATCACTTCTACAACAAAGGAATTTCTTAAAAACACAATGAGTTTTTCTTTCTATATGTACATGAACATGGGTATATACCAGAGATGATAATTTTCCCATTTTTTCACATTGTCTTTATGTACCCTTCAAGCTGGTGGTAGCATATTAGGAACTTCCCTCACCCCACATTTTAAAAAATTGTAGTGTTGGTGAATGTCTGATAGTAATAAGTTCAATCTGTAAACTTGCTTCTATAGTTTTCCCTTTAAATGAAAGTAGCAAACTCCTCCTTTGTCCATAATATGTTCAAATCTACAATTTCTATGTTGATTTCCATTAAGACAGAAGGGCAAATAAGGTAGAAAGAAATTCTGTTTAATTCTCCAATATTCTCTTATTCCAATAAGAGAAATAAGGAAAACTTTTAAGGCAAACACACAGATACAAATGTGCATCTCTTCTGTGAAGTTCAGATGAATTAACAATTTATAAAATAGATTGAAGACACTTAAAACATGAGTCATCAAAAATATTTCTTCTAGCCTAGGTCTTATTATTGCATTCTTCCCAATAATGAAACCTCTGCAATATTCATGAATTCCAGAGTGAAACATAGTGGAGCTTAGTGTGTTTGGGAGTAAGTGGGCACCAAGGGCCAGGAGAAGCATGAGATCCAGAGATTTTTGAAAAAATATGTTATCATAAAACCATTTATTTTGTTAAATCAAATTATAACTTTAGTTCACATTGTTCATCTCAGTGACATAGGTTTAAGTTGACTTTGTTTAGTACTAAGAATAATGTTTAGTTCAAACCTGGTTTGGGGAAGGCTCAGGCTCAATCAACTATGGAAATTATGTGAGTTAGTACTTTGTTGCTGTGACCAAAGTACTTGTCAAGAACAACTTAGAGGAGGAAAAGTTTATTTGAACTCATAGTTTCAGAGTGTTTAATTCATGGTTAGCTGGATCCTTTACTTTAGCCAAGGGGAGGCAGAACTTCATGGTAGAAAGGTATGGCAGAGGAAAATAGTTTAGGATAAAATGGCCAAGAAGCAGACAAGTGAAAAGTGTCAATCCATAGAGTTTATAGTTTTTGGTTAACACACTGGTTTGATTAAGGAGGTTAAGAAATTTGTTTTTCGTATTGATTGATTGATGTGTGTGTGTTTCTTTCAATGAGTTGTGATTTTTATTCAATATTTCTTGAAGTGTCTTTGTTAATAACATTTTATTTATATATATTTCAAATCTCAGAAAGAAGTGGAGATTTTGGATTTTGCTTAGTTTAAGAGCTTGAGTGGGAGGAAGTAGATCATAATTGTCAATTAGTTTTTCAGAAACAAAACATTTGTAACCAGATTTACAATTAATTTTGAATGATTCAACATCATGCTATCCTGTTTAAATGGAGTTTAACAATAGAGATGTTTTAAATGATAATGTATAGTTATTCATAGAAACCCCCTTGTATAGTCTCATGATTATGTAAGGTGATCCTAGAGAGAATTATAAATTTATGCAAAACAAGCCAATATTTGCAATTTACAAGAATGGATAGAGTGTGATTTTCTATCACCTCATCTTTTCTTTCAGCTAATTGTATACATACATATGTGTTGTGGAATATTGATTCATGTGCAGTTTGTATTTGATTTATATTGACAATAATCAATTTTTACATACAATATTACATGTTAGACACTTTAAATGTTTTCATATTAATTCTTTTACTCTTTACTAATACCTTCAGAGGTAGGTATGGTTAGCATTGCTTTTCAAATGAGGGAACAAAGGCACAGAGAAGCAAAGCAGTGGGCAAATGCCAAGCAGCCAATAGTTTAAAACAATTTGAATTTGAGATGTCTGTTGTATTGCTATCTTCTGATAGCTTGCCCAGAGTTCACCACAAATCTCATAAAATTGAGGTAGCTCTGCTCACCAGGGACAAAATATAAATCCCCAAAGCACTCCAGTGAACTACTTCCTCCAGCCACACCGTACTGGCCTACAGTTACCCCCCAGTTAATACATGAGTGGATTAATCACTGATTGGGTGTGACTTCCATAATCTAATCACTTTATCTTTAACATTTTTGCATTGTCTCACATAAGAGCTTTTTTGAGACACTTCATATTTAAACCATAACAGTAATAATGAGATTTATGTTTTGGGGGCACATGCTATTAAGTGTGTGAATATGTATGGTTCCTTAATTCTCACAGTAATTCTCTTAATTTGGTAATACTATCATTAAATTTTATAGATGAATATGTGGAGGTTCAGAGACTAAGTCATCTGAGCAGTGCACAGCTTATAAATTAGTGATGCCCAGAAATTGCAGGCATGTCTCACTACAGAATATATGCTCTTGATCAGATTTGCCTACTAAATATTGTAGTCCTACCATACTTATTCACTTACACACACACACACACACATACACACACACACACTGTATTACCCTTTTTCCTGTGTCAAAATATCTGCTCTGTATTCCTGCTAATGACTAAAGTAAGTAAAATGGATTCATTAAACTGTTTAAGTAAAATTGCTACTGCATTATTTACTTTATAATTGATATAATTGAGTAAATATCCTTAGAGAAGCTAACAAAAATGAATAGTCCATAATAGTATTTCACCTCATTATTTAAATTGGTACAACCTAAAGATCTTTACATCCTTCGAAGTAATGTTTGGAAGAGCTGTTTACATAACAAGTTGGGTATAAAGTACCATCGGAATCATCAAGTAAATATTATACCTTCTTTCTTAATATTATTTTTGAGGATTAGTCTTCTGAAAACTCTTCTGGTTTGAGATAATAAACCAACGTTTTCCATTTATGAGAAGATATTTGTCTTCTTAGGGGTTGTGGAAAAGAGGCAAGCATCCAATTTGCTGAACTTCAAGGGATTACCATACCACACTTCTACATTACATCCATTTTGTAACAGAGATTTAATTGAATAGCTTCACTAAGTCGGAAATGCAACCCATCTGCACTATTGACAATTTTTATTCTTCTTGTTCATTTAATTATATTTACATCAATATTTTAGTTAATCTCATTTATTTTAATAAAGTTATAGTTGATGGAGATTGCAGATCACTAACAGTGATAGAAAGGTGTGATTATCTCACATACCACAGTAGTTCTACTAACGATTTCTTTATAAAAATGATATTTTATCTATTTCCATTTTTAAAAAGTTTAATAATTTCTGTAATACCAATATGATATAATATTTCTGTGATCTTTTGAAAAATGTAACAATCCCTTTGGGAGAAGGGGACTTCAGATCAGTAGTGATGATATTTGTACTTGTACATAATAATGGACAGAACAAAATAAAATAATAGCATGCATCAGGAAAAGTTGAACAGCAAACCACCTTTTAGCTTTATAAAGATATGTTAGTGTTACAGGATTTGCTTTAGAAAAGTTGTAGGAAGACTAAAGAAAGAAAGAGTTTACAAAAAAGAAGGAGCAAAGAGAAGGAGGCTGAAAAACTAAAAGGTGGAGAAATAATATTAAACCTAAAATGATAGGAAAACATTTTATCTCCAAGAACAATAAAAAATAAAGGGCAGGGGAAGGGTCAGGAGACAGGACCTGTGTTAGGAAAGACCCATTAAGATGAATTCAGGAGCTAGAATTCAGAGATAGAAAAGAGATAGATAAAGACCATGTGGTTGCTGATGCTTGGTGGTAGTACTCAAGTTGAACATATGTTTGCAATTCATTATCAAAAAATAGAACTCAAGTCTCTCTTTCTGGGCAGAAGACCATACAGCTTATTTGATAATCTGAGTATTATTCTCTCCTAAAGGGCCATTTTGAGGACACATTACTAAATAGAGCTGAGAACAAATATGTATTTATTGCATTCCCTTTTATCAACTTTATGTAGACATGGGATAACAAAGATAAGAAAATACAGTTAAGATGAGAAGGGGGAAGATAACTAAGAAAAGGAATATATTCAGGCATGAAAAATTTGAAAGCGGCAAAAAATAGTACTAGTTCCAAATGGTTGCTCTCAGAATGGATACATTCTTACATATGAGAATATGTCACTTTACATATGAGAATATTGAATTTTCAAGTTGTTGTTTATGAATTAAATAGTATGTAGTAAAATATCATGATAAAAACCCTTATAAGGAAGTGTATTTTCTGCGAAGCTATTTTCAAATCACAGTGACAGCAGGGGTGTAAGAAGGTAATTAACATATTTTGTGCATCTACCATGTGCCAGCAAGTGTGCTCCATACATATGGTCTCTTTTAGCAAAACTGGCAGATATTTGCTAATCTTGTATCTAGATAGTCTCTACAACCAACAACAAATGCCTTTCTCTGTTCTGTAAGCATATAGTACTTATACAGTGGAAAATGCATCATGTTATATTCAGTGATTTCTTTTCCTTAGAAATTTAGTAGCACTCATCACTTCCACCACTTTGGAAATCTTCACAAGTCATTTAATTTGATTGGTTATATTTTTTGCTGTCGGTTGTCACATAGTGTGTCCTAAGATGACATTAACTCAGAAAAAAAAATGTGGATGTAGACACAATCCCATTTTTTTTTTTTCCTTTGGGATGACATTGAAAATCATTCAAGGAGACTCTTTGCAATATTTTCTGCTCAGAATTGATTAGCACTAAGGACAGAAACTTTCGGCTCCAAAATATAAGAAATCTGGAATTTTAAATATGGATTTAAAAGAAAGCAGATTGTGGTATCTTCATCTAAGTAGCCTATGATAATTCAGTAATACATAGGGATACAAACCATACCATATCAACTCTGTTTACTTTTCAACTACAACTACGTAATTTTATTAAAATGTAGTACATGCATATTAAATGATGGGTTTGTATTTTGTGTCTTAAATTATCACAAATGATTATAATAACGATCATACTCATTAAACATTAATAATATGTTTATATTTTGGTGTATTTTATAACTTTTGTGATTTTTTTGGTTTAATCAATATTATCTTGTATGAATAATAAAGGCTATTTTTGTAGTATTGGCTATTTATAACTTAAAATATTTCAACTCAACAAATATTTAGAGTATCTTTAATATCTTATATTATTAATTACAGTTCAGTTTGTTGTACATGGCTTCATGATAGTACATTACATGGAAGAAATGAATCTACTAGTTTTATTGTGGTTTCTTAACTTTATCTTTTTAGATTATTCTTTCAAAGCAGATAGTATCTGTGTGAACTCGGAGACATGAGAGCTATTTTATTCACTGAGTACAGTTTGACATACAAGGCGTTATGGAATTGTGTTTCCAGATTTACACTGTGGTTTTCCCATGCAGATAGATAGGTCAAAATGAGCACAGATGTACTACAGACTTGTGTGTTGATTAAATTCAGTTGTTATGATAAAAATATCCATGGATTATCGTTACCTACTTTATAGTCATATATTGAATGCACTTGTTGTTACATTAAATCTCCTTAAATGCTGAAGTTTAATAATGCTAAGCAATGGAAAATTTATTTTGATCCTTCAAGGTTTTCAGGACAGTTAATGTTTATAATTGGCATGTACATGTGAATATTAAATAATTAAGGATTTTTATGCCATTTATTAAGAGATCTGTTAATGGTTATGTTTGATAATGGCAAATTTTTGCAAACGTATTGAGACCTACACATCCATAGATGAATCGGAGCTAGATATCTTTCTTTTGTGGATATTAGGAAAATCAAATTTCACTTTTTTCTTTATAGCATTATGAAGTAAGCTTTACTAGTCTCCAAGGAAAATTCAAGATGTGCATTTAAATAAAGATATTAATAACTTGAGCTAGGGCTCTCTTCAGAAAGCTGTTAAGTGGTTTTAGATATTTTGTGTAGGTAAGAATGTGAATTGAATTGCTAATGACATACAGAATGATTTTGAGGGGCTGGTCTTTTGTCATTTATCACATTGTATGCAGTAAATTACCAGTTGCATTGTAACATGAATCCTAATAAATGCATTATTCAGGAGATATTGGTAGAACTTTATTAGAGATATGCAGGTTTATTTTCAGTATGTATCTATCAGTAACATTCATTGTAATAAGTCTAACTTCTGTTACCAAATGGATTATGGATGTGTATGTGTATGTGTGAGTATATGTATACATGTACATATACATATATAAAAATACAATAAAAACACATATTTTCATTGTTATTTATTTATAATTCACAATCATATGAAACATTATTGAAAATAAGACTGGCAAATGTTAATATTTCAATTCTCTTTGCCTACTAAAAATTGCTATGGGCTTGATTTGCCTTTTTGCAGAAATCTTGACCAAGATTATTTTCAAAAATCACCATGCAGGTAATAATAATAATAAAAAGTATTATTTATCCTGTGAGACCAAAAATCTCTAACTTCTAAAGAAAATTTAAGTAAATTGCTATAGTTGTATACCTCAAATAATCCATGAAACTACAGCTATCAGTTGAAGTTCCTAGGCTATCTATTGGAAATAAAGCAAACATAAAATTTGAAATGTATATAATATATTATGAAGGTATGAAAGTTTGAAGTTACAAACTAGTGTTTAAACAAAATAAATATAATAAGAAATAAAAGATCAAATATAAATAAACAATAATTCACTGATATTTCATTGATTAGGAAATGTTTCAGTACTTCATTCAATTAATAACATGTAGGATATTTCTGTTAAAATATAGAATATATAAACACTTGGCCCTCTGTTCTCCTCTATTGCTTTTTTAAGTTTGAGAAGATTCTAAAAATAAGACAGGCATGAATGCTTAGAGCATAAAACTCATTTAGGTTTTTTAACTGGAAAATATTATTTTTAAGGATGAGAAATGTGGAATCATTTTTAGTATTAAGACATATCATTAATCATTAGAGAAATGCAAATCAAAACCACAATGAGATATCAGCTCATCCCAGTTAGAATGGCTATCATCCAAATGACAAAAAGTAACAAATGCTACAAGAATATGGGGAAACAGGAACTTATACACTGTTGGTAGAATGTAAATTAGTACTGCCATTGCTGAAAACAGCATGGAGGTTCCTCAAAAACTAAAAATAGAATTTCCATATGATCCAGCTGCCACTACTGGGTATATACATAAAGAAAATGATATCAACATGACATCAAAAAGATATCCCTAATTCCATATTTACATACACAATGAAATATTATTCAGCCCTAAAAACATAAAGTCCCATCATTTGTGACAATAGAAATGCATCTGGAAGACATCATCTTTAATGAAATAAATCAGGAACAAAAAGACAAACACTGCATGATATCATTCCTAAGTGGTACCAAAAATTTTATCTTACAGAGTAGAGAATAGAACAGTGATTATCAGAGACTAGAGAAAAAAGGAGGAAAGTTTGTTCAGTGGGCACCATAGTATTATTTAATTGGAAGAAAAAAGTTCTGATGTTTTATAAACAGTAGGGTGAATATAATTGCCAATAATACATTGTATATCTCAAAATAGGTAGTAAAGAGGAACTCAAATGTACTCACCATAAAGCAATGAGAGTAGTTTAAGATGGTGGATATGTGAACCACCCTGAATTGATCATTACCCAGTTTATACATGAACCAAAACATCTCATTATACCTCATAAAAATATACAAATATTATGTCAATCAAAAAAATTAGAATGTTAAAAAAATAGTAAGATATAGCCACCAACATCCATGCTAACTAACTTCAAGTCGGGCAAAAAAAAAATTATGGTATAGATAATTTTTTTCTGAGAAATATTCATTTATGACACAGCTATCTCAATGTTTGTAGCTGCGCAATTCACAATAGCTAAGTTGTGGAACCAACCTAGATGTCCCTCAGTAAATGAGTGGATTAAGAAAATGTGGTATATACACACAATGGAATTATACTCAGCAATAAAATAAAATAAAATAATGGCATTTTCAGGTAAATGGATGAAGTTGGAAGACATAATGCTAAGTGAAGTTAGGCAGTCTCAAAAATCCAAGTATCAAATGTTTTCTCTGATATAAGGAGGCTAGTTCATAGTATTGCTGGATGGGGGTACATAGGAGGATTAGAGGAACACTAGAATGGTCAAAGGGAAGGGAGGGGAAGGGAGGGAGCAAGGGGGAGGGAGGGGGAGAAAATTTTAAAAAAAAGAAAAGGTGGTTGAATGAGACGGATATCATTTTCCTAAATGCATGATTGAAGACCTGAATTGTATGAATATACTTTGTATACAAACAGTTGTATGTAAAAAGATGCTAAATACATGCACTATGAGTTGTACATATTAAAAATTATAAAAATAAAATTTAAAAAAAGAACAATAGAATAAAAGACAGAAATTTTAAAAAAAAAAGAAATATTCATTTATATTTTCAATGAGTGAGAAATGCAGAAATAAAATTTGGAGGAACCATTAATAAACCTAGATCTTGGCCCAGTATATTTTCCCTTCTGTTATTTTATATATTATGCTGGAAACAGTAGGATGCTTATGAGGATGCATTTTGGAATTAGACTACTAGAAGAGAAATTCTAACTGTGTAGCTTAGTTGCTCTGTAAATTCATTCACATTACTTAATGTCTCTTGCCTCAGTTTTTCCACATATGGAAAGGGATAATAATACGGAGTTCTTCATTAGTTTGCTATGGTAACTAAGCACACTAATCACAAATAAACTATTCCGCATAGTGTGTGGCAAATATAATGATACATATGTGAGGTATTAAAATGTTAAAGTGAAAATATTATATGTTTATGTTTAACTTGCATCAAAGCTTCACATATCCACAATCTGATGTAAATGAGATCCATTAATATGGCATTAAACTTAACATCCAACTTTTACTTTTGCCTTTTCCTTTAGTAAATCTCTACAGAAGTAATCTCTCTTTTTTAAAAACCCAGCAGTTCTATAAGATCAATTAAATGGAATTGACTGTTTTTAGCTAAACTTGTAGAAGCTGAGTAATTGCTAAGAATGTCTTTTTGCTTATTTCACAATTGGTTCTCTTTGTTGTCAAGGTAACGATTTAACAATCACCTTTTCTCACTGCCTCCTCCTCCCTGAGAAAAAGGCATGTACAAACTGATCAGTCCTTTTAAAACTGTGGCTAAAAATATGAAGTAGAAAACACAGATTGATTTTATGTGCAAGTAGCATTTTTTTTTTTTAAGCTGTAGGCAAGGATTCTATGGCTCTGGTTTACAAAATAAGGAATCATTTCCCCCAGGGCGCTCAGAAGAACTACCTTCTTCTTATCAGATATTAATAGTTAAGCAACATTGATAAAGGTTGTGTTTTATTGAGTACTTACCATTTACCACCCACTATGTTTTATGTACCTCTATACATTTTTTTTAAATCATCTTTCCCAATAAGTTATAGGTCATATATTATATATCACCATTTTATAGTTGTGAAAGTTTAGACTCAGAGACATGAAACGTTTGTCCAGATTTACTCTGCAAGAAGTAGAAGAGTAAGAGCTGGGCGCAGTGGTGCACGCCTGTAATCCCAACACTTGGGAGGCTGAGGCAGGAGGATCGCGAGTTCAAAGCCAGCCTCGGCAATGGCGAGGCACTTAGCAACTCCGTGAGACCCTGTCTCTAATAAAATACAAAAAAAAAAGGGCTGGGGCTGTGGCCCAGTGATTGAGTGCCCCTGAGTTCAATCCCTGGTACCAAAAAAAAAAAAAAAAAAAAAAAAAAAAAGAAGAAGTAGAAGAGTCAAAATTCGAACTCAGTTCTGTGTCTACAAAGTCCTTAGTGTTAATTTCCTATGTGAGCTCCAAAGTCTTTTTGGTTTTTAAGGCTTGTGTCTATACAATGTCTTGTACATTAACCTCTTGCACTGTTTTTTTTTTCCTAGTTATTTATAACATTTCACATTTTTAAGATTTTTCTGTACTTAATCATAAAGAATTAGGAAGTATTTATATGCCTTCGAGTTTGGCCCTGTTTAAGTGAGATTTTCTTCACCATTAAATTGACCCAGATTCCTGTAAGTCACCTGTATTCTTCAAGAATATTGCACTTTTCAAAGATGCATTAACACTCCTCAGATTTCAAAGTATTTTAGTGACTTGTGCTAATATACTTAGGAAATCAAGTTAATGCATCTTATAAAAATGCCTATATTTGAGGGAATAGGAACTGTATAAATATGGCAAGCCATGTGTGACCTATGCATACGTGCTAAAATTTAACAGAAGAATGGGTAATTCTGTACATAGTGCTGTTAAGTCATATTGTTCTTGTGTGAATTTTATTTTCTTGTTAGTTTTCCTTTCTCATCCATGACTATGTATTTATACTACAGATGACACTCAAATGACACAGCAAGAGAGGGTCATGTCATTCTTTTTAATGATGAAAAAATAATACAAATATAGATGTGGTACTGATTAGTACTTAATTACTTATAAAGAACAGAAACATCCTTGTAAAACAAACAAGCAGTGACTCCAACAACAACAGAAGCAGACAGATGAAAGAGAGAGAGCTGGCACTGTAGAGACCATTGTAGAAAGTGGCTGAAGTCCAGAAACACAGGCAGACAGTGTAACTCTCAGTGTTGCCACTCTGCCCTTGACTTTGAAAGACAGTTAAAGTAGACCTGTCCGTGAAATGCTGTAGCTTTCTTTATTGGATACAAACGCAACAGATAAAATATCCAGGGCAGAAGAATAAAAAAAGGAAGGGATGTGGTGTGATGGAGAGAGACGGGGGGGGGGGGGGGGGGAGAGAGAGAGAGGAAGAAAAGCAAAGCATTAAGGAATGACACACCTGCAGAAAGCAGTAGTCAATAAGAGGTGTCCTGAGATAAAAGAATTTCTATATTTATACTGTACTAGCACCATGTCTTGAAGGAATATTTTCTAATTTAAAACCTAAAATAAAATAAAAAGTGCTCAGTGATATAGATGGAATAATATCAGTATATACTTAGTCACAGATACTTACAGGAGAGAAAATGAATCCAGTTTGAAATCTTTGGTTACAAATTGGTAGTTATTTCCTTCCTTTCTTCATTCCTTCCTTCCTTCCTTCCTTTTTTCCCTCCTTCCCTCCTTCCTGCAATTGTTACCTTCTGAAAATCATTATTGATATACTGTAAATATTTAAGGAAACATATGACATAATGTAATTTTTCATAGCATATTTTTGAGCAAACAGGTATGATACTATATTCATGAAAAGGAACTGTCAACTGGAAGTTAATATCAATTATTACTTTATAAAGTGATTGGAAGCAATATGAAAAGAATTTGTAACTGGATTTAAATAAAATTGACACAAAGCAGTCTCACAAGGATAATGGAGATGAGAGAGACATTAGTTAAAAATAGGAATGCTTTGACCTTAATTCTTTTTAGGCTGGATAAATATAAAAAGTACAAATGTACAAATACACAAATTTTAAAAAGAATCCCTACTGACATTATGTTTTCATAATGACATATGTTTTCATATATTTTGGCCAAGTTTATTTCTTTTTCTTCTTTCTTTGGGTGTAGATTGGCTAGATCTTGGTAGACATGATTATAACCTCAGATATTTAAGCCTCTTGAAGAGGTTCTTAGAAGAATTCCATAAAATGGAAATGTTCACAGCTTTGTTCAACCCATCATCAATGTGAGATACTTGTAGAAATGGATATCATGCATATTCCTAATTGTAGGCTCATATACAGTGAAAGTGCTGAAACTTCTGAGTAAAGGACAATTTTATCATTCATTTTATAACACACACACATATATGTATATTTATCTACAAGCACACACATACACACACACACACACACACACACACACACACACACACACATCCATGAATGAACTAATCAAAATATATGTGGCTAGTCCTCATTGGAATTTTAAGGTAAATTATTTGCTCACAGACTGGAGAGAATGTGAGATAAACAAAAGAAGGCAAGGATGAGCTGAAGCGTTTGAACTTTCTCATCTGAAACTGAATAGTGCTATGTTTCCTGGCATGGGAAAAAAAATGTAAGGTGGCCAGGTTAATGCTTGGGACAAAAGAATAGGCCATTTTGGAACATGTTAAATTTAAGAAATCCATTAGCTATCCAGGCAGGAGATGTGGAAGAGGCAGTTGGATAAACACATCAGGAGAGGACAGTAACAATACAAAGTGAGGAGAGTTCAGAGGAATGAAGCAGGTGAGAAAGTGTGATTAGAATTGAATTGACTGCCAGATTGAACAGGAAGGTCATTGTTGACATAGATAAAAGAGTTTTCAGTGAAGATAACTGAGTATAAAAACTTACTAGGCTTCACACATTGAACAGAAGACATAAGTTGGAGAAACAAGTACAATCAATTTTTGAGAATGTTTTGCAAAAAGTAAAAGCAGAGAAATATAGTGAATGAGATAGAAGTCAAGACAGTTTTTTTTTTTTTTTTGAGTCTGAGGGTTGGATGAGAAGAAACCAACTTTTCATTCTGTTAAATGCATTTTTCTCATTTTGTTTGAATTACATTTTCATGTGGGCATAAACAAATATATGTAAACAAATAAGAGAAAAAAAATGAGCTTCCCCATCGTCTCCTTTGTGAAGTATTTTGCTGTATTTCCTTGATGGAATTAACTTTTTTGATGCTCCCTTAGAGTATGACATTTACTACTAACGGCTTTTATAAAAAAAAAAAAAAAAAATAAAAAAAAAAAAAAAAAAAAAAAAAAAAAAATGAATGTCTACATCCCCATTGTATTAGGTATTTTTTCCAGGTAAAAGGTCATCTTTGATTAGTTTTGCTATCTGTCCCTCCTTAATGTCTGAAATAGTAAGTAAAGATTTGTTGTCAATGAGATCTCGCCAGGCAACATGCATTGGAAAGCAAGAGCACAATTGGAGAAACCTCTACAAGGTTTTAGAAGGAAGTGTAGATTCATCAGATATTTGGAAAAAATGAGCGAATGAAAATTTAAAAGAATCTTCTTTGCTACTGACTTGAAGGAATCCTGATATCATGAACCAAAATAAGGAATTCCTGACAAAAGCAGAACTTTCTGTGAGATGGGGAAAGTGGCAGATATGAAGGGGATTAAAACTCAGGAATGGGCTTTTTGAACTACCAGTAGTAGTGCACCACTGGATACAACAAGAAAATATTTCTAATATGAACATTCTTTATTTCTTTCCAGTACATTGTTGGGGAGAAGGCAGAGAGAAGGGGAAAGGAAGGGGAGAAGAGAGTGAGGAAAGAGAAAGTTTTACAGAATGAATTAAAATTTTTGTCATGAAATATATTAGCATATCTGAGAAAAAATCTACAATTTTTGAAAAAATAATATGACAGAACCTAGTTTCTAAATTTTTGATTATGAGAATTCTTTATTTCTTTTGGTGAACTTGATGCTTCTTGGAGAGCATACTTATGAGAATATTAATATTAGACTTAAGGCAACCTTTCTTTAGCTACCAAATCTTAAAATCATTATATGAGTCAAATACTATTAGTTAAAGGAAGAGATTTGTCACCTTTACAATTAATATATTGAACAATAAAAAGAGATTTTACCTAAAACATACACCTATTCATTAAAATAAACAGACATTTAATTATTTGGAATTACTTAGAAAAATAAAAGGAAATTTGATAGTTTAATATAATAATTTCATAAATAAGAAAACCGAGGCAAATCAAAGTTAGTGGAAGGGCTTAGTTCAGTGTTCTTTTCTTCTAAAATGCATTGGTCAAACTCACCAAAGCATGAAAAAGTTTTTTGATGTGAATAAAACTAGATGGTGTACTGCCTACCTTAATAGTATAATTATTTTGAGGTATATAAATCATACTAATTGAGCTGTCACAGATACTTATATTTTATTAAAATTAATTTTATATGTGTTTAACTGGCAATTTAGCTGTAATCCAAAGCTCAACTACCTAGTCTGACTCATTATAAATGCTGTTAGAGTCAGGTTATGACAAGATTTGAGTGATTTCTTCTGTAATTTTTTTATACCATAACAAGTTCTATACTTAATTTTCTAGATTTATTAAAACTACATTGTTCCCCTATAAAATATGTTTCATCATTTGACTTCTGGTATCATGAACATTTTTGTTAATACCACCCAAGGTTATATCCTATTACCTTTGATTTTCACAGGCTGTTGTTTGGTTAATGCTGCAATATAGTGTTCCTCCTTGCTCTAGTCACATTCCCCCCAAGATGGTACCAAAGTATGAATTGCTACTCCTAAAAATTCACTTTCTACCATTTGTTCAAGAAAGGCTAATATGCTTTCACCCTATGTATGGCTCAGTTGTTCACTCTCCACGGAAAACATGTATTAGATATTAGAAGTTTGTTATGGATGAAGATGATAAAAAAATAATTGTATTGTATTAGAAATATTTTTGTGACTGTTTCAAAACAAATTCAAGTTAGAACTTGGAACACAAGAATCATATTTTCAGCAGACACCTCAACATTAGATACTTACACTTGTCCCTTTCTAAATTCTCCCTTTCCTAAGAGTACTACCCAAATTTAGGAAGCTGTGGCCAAGCACTTTCCTGCAAATAGTCCACTTGCAGTTCTCTCTCTGGAGTAAACGGAAAAGTAACAGATTTGTTCCTTTAAGCATGTCCGAGCCTTTGATTACTTCTATTACTGCACAGTCTCTATCTGGCTATTAAATTGTGCAATTTTCCTTCATCATAGACTTGGGCTGCTTCAGGTTGAGCACACTGTACTCTGTCTTCTAATTCCAGTAAAGTCAATTATATAAACTCTTTTGCTTTTACAAAATGCTCTTTAGCACACTGGTTCTCTCATAGCAGGCAGAGCCAAGCAAAAGAGAATTGTGGAACCTTTTCAGGTATAGCTGTGTTCTGCTCAGCAGGTACATTTATTACTAATGGGTAAAATAGTCTCCTTTTTTAGCTACATAATGCTTCTGAAGCCTTCCGTTTTCTGGTTTTGATAGACATTCCGGTTACACTGAGAGAGGAAGGTGAATGCCATTGATCGCACCACGAAGCTGCCGCAGGAGCACTTTTTTATCATTCTCTTTGCTTCATAAGACAGTGACTGCATTTGTCTTAATGGGCTGATTTGCATTGTATACTGTGGTCTTCACTGTCTGAACCACTTGAATCTGCTTTCTGATATGTACAAATGCACATAATGAAAGGAGATTCCAATATTTTGATTCCATATTTACAAAATAAATATTTGAGATATTTGAGCAGAGAGGATAACATTGATCACTTTGGTGGATATGGTGTAAAACAGAAGACCTCTAATTCCACCCTCAGTAAAATTTAAATTTTTAATGCTGATGGATTGTTTTGTCTCTTTTTTTTCCCCCAGACAACTACTCATATTAATAAATAATACAGAATTATATGTAGATTCATGGCTTGTTCACACCAGTGCCTGATGCAGCATCCCTTGCTAATAAGGGCAAATTGTACTTTTGAGGAAAGCATGATGATTTGGGGGTAGGGAGGAGAAAAGAGTCTATCCTGATGTGTATGTGATATTTCCGCATCCAAGAACTTTATTTTTATGGAGCCTATAAAGATGAAAACAGAGTGAATCCAATGTACCCAATGAGGTTTTTATTCTAAGTGCTTTTTTCTCTTGCTTCTCAAAGTGAAGTTCATGGACCAGTGGACTACAAAACATCAGATTTACATGGGAACTTTGTAAAAACGCAGAATTCCAAATCTCATACCACTACTGTACCAGTGTTTCTATTCTCATTCTTTTTCTCTCTCTTTCTCCATTTTGTTGTTTGGTGTGTAACATCAATATATGGGGCAGTGCAAATTGGAGAAAAAACAACAGTGTCCAAATTTTATGTAACAGATCCTAAGCCATTCTGTTTTCTTGAAAAATCTGTAATTCTATCTATCATTTGGGAAAGGGAAGGACCTTTGACTTCTGAGAGAAAGTTTTTTACTCTTTGGAATGCAAAGGAAAGCATCAAGCTGATTGTTTATAATCTTAATGAATTCTCCCGGTAGGAGAGCATATGCCTAAGGAGGTAGTACTCTTCCTTACAAATTATCACTTAGGCGATGATTAAGTGACAACTTGTATCATGATGGCAAACAAAAGTCTGAGTCATATATACACAGGTATGTGTGTATATGTGCATAAGCTGTTTTTGTTGTTTTTGTTGAATAGTTTGTGGAAGCAGTCACATCACATTTTGGTTTATTCTAAGAACAATTAGCTTTTTTCTTTGGGTACTAGGAAAAAACCTAAATCATATTACTGAACTCTTCTTAAACAGTAGAAAACAGAAGTGACTTTCTCAACTCTGAGTAATGGAAAATAACTCACTCACTTTGAGGGACTTTCAAGGCCCTGAATGTGTGTGTTGTTTCCCTTTCTCTGTTTCAGGAATTATTGCATTAAAAGGTTTAAAGATGTTTGAATCACACACAAGTACCTCCCAAACTAGTTTGTGCATTAGAATCACCTGAGGATCTTTTAAATATTCCAAAGCTCAGGCCACATTCTAGAACAAGTAAGCTACAATATATCATGGTATGATACAGATACCAGTATTTTTTGAGATTTCCCTAGTTGATTCTAATCTGGAGATGATTTTGCAAACCATTACCATAGATAAAGATGTTATCATAAATGATTTAAATTCCAATATTGAACTCCCCTTATCTTTCTACTTAATTTCATTATTAGGCCAACAATTCATATTTTAACCAAACATCCCAAATTAATATATCTTCCTCACTTTATTTCTGATAGTGGAATGTTCTTTTTTCAAAGCAGAAAGATCTAAACTGTCAACATTCAGTGTTTAAAGTTTATTTATCTCTCTGATCCAAAACTTTGACATAAGTATGTTAAGAACCAGGGCTGGGTCTTAGCTATTATCATTTACCCCCCACCCTAGTGCTCTGCTGTGCACATTTTACATAATGACAATAGTGTATTAGTAAAGGGACAGGGAGGAAGGATGGTTTGTACCATTGCCAATTTCCATGGTGAAAATACTCCCACTGTGACTGATTTCACATTAACAATTGCCTGCAAAATTTGAAACTATTTGGCAAACAGCCCTTACAAACTGGTACAAGCTGGCTCCAGCATAACACTGCCACAGGTACTCAATAAGTAAAAATTGATAAGTAGGATAAGGATTAGGGATGGAAGTAGAGTCTCTGATTACACATACATATTGCCATTACCATCTATTTGCTTGTATATATTGTTCAACTTTATAAGCCAATGTGTTCAATTATCTAGTAACTAAGAAAAAAAATAGCATTTGTTACAGGTATAGATTTCTTTGCAACTTACCTGGCAATAATGTATTGCTCAGTGTAATTGATGTAGTTAAGTAGCTATTTGTTAATTCTCAAACACACTGTATTACAACATTTCTCAGCAAAACATAAGGACTATGCAAACCCAATACAAAAAACATTTTCTAAATTTATAGGCCTCACATTTTGTAGATACTGCTTCATCATCATGATACCATCTGTAAGTAAAGCAAAAACACAATCTATAAAAGGAACAATATCATTTTTTGGGCAGAATTGATTAAATGGACGTTCAGTTTTTTGATGGATTAGAAGGTATATGCCTTCTAAAAATGTAAGTTAGTTAAACTACTAAAATACTTATTTTGCTAATGTATTTTTTTCAAGATCAATACTAAACAATTCTAAACAATTTTGTGCATTCAACACAGTACACTAATTTTAATTCAGCGAACTCAGGAAAGAATAGAAATGTATAGTATCCCAGAGGAACTTGAAGATTAAAAAGTATTTTTGGCTAAAGATGATTTATTTAGTTTTGATATAACTGAAACCATGCAAAGGGAATTTTCTAAAATGTAACAAATGTGATTTGTAGTCTCAAATTCCACATGAATGAATCACTAAAGGAATGTATGAGCCAAGCATAATCTTTTAAGAATGTTTAATATGCTAGTGATATCTTAGAAACTGACTCCCGATTAATTTATTTTAGCATTTTAAAGACAATTCCTTGGGGCTACACTGAGTAATGGGAGGGAGTGGAATATGGTCAGTCTCAATTGTTGACCAGCATTAGGCTTCCTTGTTTCAGCCTCTAATAATTTGCTTAAACAGATATGAAAAATTCTTCACCAATTCCTTTTGCAGTGTTCTTTCCAGAAATATGAGTAATCTTATCAGTATTATTTTTAAAAGTGAGGAAACATGCAGAGTGTATATAGGTAGATGCTTCCAGTATTGTTACTGGTGCAGAGATTCTGTGATTAGGATGGGGTGTCACCAGTGAAAGGTCGACATGCTGGAGCAGCTTAGGCAGTTCTACAGGTTTTGAGAGTACAGCTTCTCCTGTCTCTGTCACTCAGCAGCTATACCTGTCTCACCACTGATTCATCCATGTGTCCTTGGAAAAAGTTACTTAAAGCTCTAGCTATCTTTATTCTAATACCTTTAAAACAGGAAGAAGGTTTAAATTTAAGTATCTTAGAGTAGCATTGGTAAAACATCCATTCAGTGCTTTGCAGTCCCCTGAGGGATTTTCAAGTCTTTCTATAAATTGTCCTTATCTATTAGTTATATTTCTGCTTTTTCAATCTGAGTTTCACCTCATTTGGTAAAATTTTCTGAATGTTTACCAATTCTCTTCAAAATTATTGATATCCTAATGTTACCATGTGAAAAGTATTAAAGTAAGTCTTATTGCATACAGAGTTCATTTCCTCATCATGCTGTTAAAGTAGATTCAGTGTGAGAGCTGTGCCTAGTGGCACATGCTTGTAATACCAGAGACTCTGGTGATTGAGGAAGGAGAATTGCAATTTCAAGGCCAGGCTCAGCAACTTAGGGAGATCCTCAGCAATTTAGAAAGTCCCCATCTCTAAATAAAAAATAAAAAGATGGGGGGCTGTAGCTCAGTGGTAAAGCACCCCTGTGTTCAATCCAGAGTACCAAAAAAAAAAAAAAAAAATAGTAATTCTGTATTTAGATATTTGTGTTATACTTTTCAATGATAAAACTACTTTCATCTCTCTTATTTGTTCTATTATTTAAATATAATTTTAGTATACTTTTATTTGACAGTGCCATTAGTTTTCTATCATGCTAATTTCCATTTATATTTTAAACGATATCTACAACATTTATATCTCTAGCTGGAAGTCATTATCTGTCATAAAGCCTGGAAAACATAAGTGGTGTTAGATAAAGACATTAAAATGGCACTATTGATTTTTCAAATGATACCGCACAAATTTCATGTCACTTTCTTGTTTTTCCTCACTCCTTTTATCTAGAACACAGATGCTCTTTATATAAACAAACTGTACCTGTAAACTTGTTGTAGGATTTAGATAATGATATTCTGTATGAGAAAAACAGTCGCACACCTCCTCACCATATTTTCCTGGGCTATGTAGGATTTACATAATCTGTATAACATTAAAGGATTCAAAAGCAAGCCCAGAGCTAACTGTATTGAATCTAGAATTTGATGTGATATGCAGGTATTTATTAGATGCTAAAACATCATACATTTATGTGCTGCTTTAAGCACAATAATACATTTTGTCTTCATCTTTATTAGGAAAGCGAGGTAAACTGACACCAGAACAGTTGAAAGCTGAAATGGCAATATTCAAACTGACTTTCTAACACTCCTCTAAGAGGAAACTTTTTTCTCATTTTTGTAGTTGTCATCTTTTTTATGGTGTTACGTTTTCAAGCACTCCAGAAATTTACATCAATGAACATGCCTTCAATATATCAACACAAGCTCAATAACAAATGAAGAAAAAAATCCCTTTTTAAAAAATATTTAAAACTCCATTGCAATCATTAGCTTTCACTTTGCAGGCAGAAATTAATATCTGTACTGTTTTATATCCAGAGATCATACCCAATGTCACAAAGACTGTCAAATCCCACATTTCTCTGCACTATTGCACTAGGTGACAGCCATGGTTAGGAAGTGGACCCTCCAACATTGTAAACAACCCTGAAGCAGAACCCTATGAATATACATGTTTCTGTGATGCAGGGGGTTGGGTTCTTTCCCTCTGGGTCTTCCTTTCCACAGGCAACAACATAAAATAGTCTTAATATCTTCCACTGAAATTTTAGGCCATGCAAGTTTCCACTGTAGTTCAACTATATACAGCAGTGAATTATAAGTTATGATTTTTAAAATTATTTATTTATTTATTTTATTTATAATAGTAGTATGTATTACAATTCATAGTGCATATATATAGCATCTTTTTACATACAACTGTGTACAAAGTATATCCGTACCATTCAGGTCTTCAATCATGCAATTAGGATAATGATATCCATCTCATTCAACTACCTTTTTTTTTTTTCAAGAACCCTAAGTGGGCTATTTTGGTCTTTCTGAGGTTAAGGCACACCCTCCCACAAAACATAACAAAACAACATGCTTCTTTGATTTTAGTCACTTTGAAATTTTCTATCACATAAACAGTAGTATTTCCTGCAGAATGTCACCTGAGGGGAATTTAATAGAATAACATATAGTTGGTAAAAGTAAAATTAGAGTCACTTAATTTTTAAGCTAAATTTTTAGGACTACTTTTTTACAATGACCTTATAGTATATTTTCTCATGGGGAAAAAAAATTGGGGAAGGTCACATTTTAGTTCATGGCAAGTTTGTACTCATGAATGTAATTATCTCCCTTCTGCATGGTAACAAAATCTATCTTGAATAGGATTTCAGATAGAATCAAGGTGCTGTCATATTATGCTGGTGATGTAGTACATTCCACCACATTTCAAATTAAATTAAGTGTGGATAAGTTAACCATTTCACTTAGCCTACTGAAGTAATGGGGAAAGTCAGAAAAAGACTGAGACAGTGTAGAAAACAGTAGAAATCAGCAAAATGTAGGGGAAAAAAAATAAAGACATGGTACATTCTTTTCATTCTGTGTTTCAGCTACATAGGTTACAGCTTCCTAAAGCGGAGTTTAATAAAAAGATTTCTTCCTAATGTGGATAATTCTCTGTCAAAAATTTAAATATTATTTTGAGATACCACTATTGCTTCTAAATCTAAAGAAAATGTAAGCTTTTTAATTTAGCTATATTTTTATTTAAGTAAATAATAATACAAAAAAATCTAAAATAAGGTAAGCAAAACTAATTTGAAAAAATACATAAAATGAATAAGGATGAAATAATAGTAAAGTCCAGAATAAAATAAATGAGGCATTTTTTTTATGATTTAATAGAATTGGTACCATAATTTAGGGAATTGATATTTTCATTAGCACAGAATGTGATTATCAGAGAAAGTATTATTTGTTTCTACACATATAATAGTTTTTTATGCATTATAAAGAGATAATTTACTGACCTGTTGCAAATCTTTAGGACCTTAAAATGTAAAACTGATGTATACATACATATACATGTATGTATGTATGTATATAGTTGTGTATACATATGTATACATAAATATATATATATTTATATACATATATGTATACATGCATATAGGTATATATATGCACACACTCTATGGTTTATGAAATTGTATAATAATGTTGTAAATTATGTTTATTATATCTATTATATTTTTAGTCCATTTTCTGCTCCCCATAATAAAATAACAAAGACTTGGCAATGTATGAAGAATAAAAATTATTTCTCACAGTTCTGAAGGCTGGCAAGTTCAAGAACATTGTGCCAGCATTTGGTACAGGCCTTATTCCTATGTCATAACACGGTGGAATGGCATCACATGAGAAAAGAACGCACTTGATTTTATAGCAAATCGGCTCCTGATATAACTAACCCACTTCCTGAAGACTGCATTAATCCATTCATGGGATTAATGAGTTTTGAGTCCTCATGACAATATTTGATTGGAGGTCCCACCTTCCAATAGTTTGATTGTGGCAATTAAATTTTAACATGAGTTTTTGAGGGGACATTCAAATGTCTGCAGTTCATATATAGAAATATTTAAACCAATGGCGTACTAATCTCGCAGCCATATGAATTAAATAATTTTAGGTGTATTATTCAAGAAGCAGTGCACAGAGCTTTAGTAGTAACATGTATACAGAAATTGAGCCAAAAAAACCAGACTTTTCAAAGTAAACTTTCTAGAGGAAGATGTTGTGATTTATGTCATTGTGCTTGCAGTTGTAAGGGAAGAACTTTAAATTAAAAAATGAATCTTGGGTTGGAGTTGTAGCGCAGAGGTAGAGGGCTTGCCTTGATTCCAGCACCACATATAAATAAGCAAATAAAATTAAGGTCTATCAACAACTAAAGAAATATTAAAAAAAATAAATCATACTTTAAATAAAAAATGGTTCAATATCACTTAGTAGTTGCCAAATTTCTGTAATTTGCATACACCAGAGATTCCTTTAAAAATATAGCCTGGCATGATGGTGCACACCTATAATCCCAGTGGCTCAGGAGGCTGAGGCAGGAAGATCTGAATTCAAAGCCAGCCTCAGCAAATGTGAGGCTGCTAAGTGACTCAGTGAGACCCTGCCTCTAAACAAAACACAAAATAGGGCTGGGGATGTGGCTCAGTGGGCAAGTGCCCCTGAGTTTGATCCCCAGTATAAAAAAGAAAAAAATAAAATATATATGTATTTTATTTTTAAATATATATATATGTATATATATATTCTAAGTACACACACACACACACACACACACACACACACACACACATATATATATATATATATATATATATATATATATATATATATATATATATATATATAAATGCCGGGCTCTTACTTCAGATATTCTGATTTAATTTTTATGGGGTACAATCTAGAATAGAGATTTTTTTTAAAAAATCCTTAGATAATTTTATTGTACAGCAATATTTAGAGATCACTGGCATAAATATGATACCCTTTAAAAATCATGTATATCAGAGAAGCTAATTCCTTTTTGGTAAACAACACTTTTTATATTTGTCATTTTTCTTAAATATATATGTAAATAATCCTGTTATTTTAAAATTAGAAATGTTCTCTCTACTTGGATTAAAAAAGTAATGTGGGTTATTTGAGTTGTCAACAGCTGGCAGATGCATTCAATGGAATTCTGTGATATATTAAAAATGAACATATTGAAACCTTACATATTAATGAGAATAAATATCAAAGCAAAAAGCCATTTATTTTAGGAAAGCTTAAGAAGCATTCATAAAGTATGACATCATCCACATAAAGTTTAAAAACTGAAAAATAATTGCTTTTGTTTATGGGCATGTAATAAAAATAAAAAGCATGAATAGGCATAATATCATTAAATTCAGGACAGTGATTACTGCTATGAAATGGGGTGAGGAACAGGATTAGGGAGAGGTCACAGGTATTATGATTTATAATAAGATTTGACAGAGCCCACGGGTGTGCACATGTGTTTGCCATATTATTCTTCATAGGATTTTGTGTGCTCCACCTAATCCATAGCCAAATTCTATCAGTATTTAAACTACACCTTAAGGAATTTGGTGGTGGTGATAACTTGCAGAAAAAAAAAAAAAAGGTGGGGGGGGGATCCAAACAGACTAGGTTATGACATATTTTTAATAACTTATCAAGTTGAGAAAGTGCAAAACTTGGGATGCGGTAGTCTTCTCAAAGGGAAATGAAACTCATAGTTGAGTCTTAGTAGGGTAAAACTGAACCAAGAAGAAACTCTATAGAAACAATGTGAGTTGTAAATGTACCCAGTTCTTTATTAGCAGAATAAGGATTTCTATATTTTTTGGCTTGAAATTTTCCAGATAATTTAATTAACTTTTTAATATTCAACCATCAGATAAAAAAGAATTTTAAGCATTTTCAGATTATTCAAATATATTGGAATATATTCATTTAGAAGCTTTCACAATATTTTCCAATAAGAGTTTTAAACTCTGGTAAGAGCCTTGCAAGTTTTAAACTCTGGTGTAAGTCCTCACTGGACCCTCAAATCAGAAAAAAAAAAAAGATGACTTCTATCTATGAAACACTGTTTGTAATCAATTTCATAGGTCACATAGACTCCTATGAAGTTTGTACATGGACTCCAGGCTATGTATCTCTAATCTTTAAATTAAATCATCATTGAAAGTAGTCTTTTTCTTTCTTTTTTTTTTTTAAGAATATGAAAAATATCCATAAGACCTTATGGTTGTTTTGTTGACTGGACATTATGTTGACTGGACATATAGACTTAAGATGCATAGCAGTGTTAACTGAACCAGGTTCATTTTGCCCTCTGTGCAGTTTAGCAACTATTTGGAGGACTTCTGTTTGCACAGGGTTTGGGGTTATTTATGGACTTTGGCATGGGGAGAGATGATTGGTGGTTGGGAACTAATGAACAATAGCAAATCAAATTTGACGAATTCCTACAATTGTAACCCACGAGTCAGAAATCTGACTTATAATCTGAAATTAGAGATTTCTAATCAACTAAATGCAAGTAATTAAAAACAAATGAAGAAATGATTGAGTGGTTTATTCATGTTTTCACTTGGTTGTAACAACAATTACAAAAGTAAAATGTCACTTTTCAAGTTTCTGAAATACAGTTTTCACAGGGAAAACATATCTTAAGTAACTAAATATTTTAGGTGAAGAGAAACTATCTTTCAACTTCACATGAAGTTTTACTCTTGAAAATATGGATCCAGTAAATATCTATAGGCCCACTGAGTAATTTTAATGCAAGAAGAACATATTCATTTAATTTTTTATATTCTCATTTTCAAAATGTGTATTGGGAATCTAATATGTATATGAAATTGGGTCAAGTATGAAGCATAATAGTTAGTCCTTGGATTCATGTGTATGATGGGAGCAACAAAGAACCATTTTAACCTTTTAATAAAAACCTTTATGTTTTAATTATAAAAATGATGAAAAACTGATTGAGTATGTGGGTATAAATAAAAATTAGCACTCTTTTTTGCGGGGAGGAGAACTTGAATGGAAATACAATTATATAGTCTACCACTAGTGACATCCTAATGAAAGTTTTAACTTTCATTTGTTTTTTGGGATATCCTGTCATTAATTCTAGAACCATCAGTATATGAATAGAGGACAAGGAATACATGGCCAATATTGATGAATATCACAATAAGAATGATAGTTTAAGTTGGGCTTAGGTGGCCTGAAAGAAAATGAATATAAACAGAAAAAGTATAATAGACTATTATATAATTGAAACATTAAATTTATAATTTAATTAGCTAAGTTACTATATTACATGTGCTTTTTTGTATAAATTCAAATATATATGAAAAGAAATTTGGCAATATCACTGTAGAATTTTTTTTAAAAACCAAAGAACATCAACTCTTACTAGAAAATTATTTGAAAATCATTGTTTTTAGATTGAACTCCTTCATACTAAAGTAGAAACTTGGTAATTTTACAACCACATATTCAAGAAGATGAACTGACAACCTTTTGGGGCTAGTTTACATTTTTTTAAAAATTTACATTTCCTACATATTCCCAAATGTGATAAGAAAGGATTGTTTTCCATGAAAAAAGAAAGCTACAAGTTACCCCCTGACATCTACTTCATTTCTCCTCCGTCAGGAGAAGGCAGAATCTGTGTCTCTTCAAGTCCTCTCTGATTTCAGGTGATGAATTTTTAAAGGATAAAGAGAAGAGTTTCCCATAGTCTTTGAAATGTACTACCATTAGGGAGGAAGGAAAAGATGGGACATTATCATAGAAGTCAAATTTTATTTGTGTTTTGGATAGATAAAAAAGAAACTTTCCTGGGCCTGCCTGGATATTTTTGCTATAGTCTTGACATACAGAATAATCTTAAAAACATATGAGAAAAAGCAGAGACCATGAAGGAAATATCATAGACTTTATAAGAAAAAGCATGTATCCTTTTATAAATGAATAAAATTGCCAACTGAAAAATGTAAATTAAGAAAAATATTGCAACATATATAAAATAAGAAAGTTTATTGTCCTTTATATATAAAAGCTATGTAATGAATAACAATAGTTCCAAAGCATAACTTGAAAACATCTCAAAATTATACCACAAAAATACCATAAAATAAACAATTCATTTTTCATAAAGAAATGGTGTGATAAGACAAAGAGGATATTGTTATGCACTTCCAATGCAATATTGTTAATGTACCAAAGTAAAATAGGAGTGAGAATACTTGTCAAACTCTAGATCACAGATTACATGAAATAAATTACTGCAGTAAAGTATAAAATAATATGGTAAATATATACTTATCTATGTAATTTTTATATCATTAATATTAAAAAGTAAATTTTAAAATGTGTTTTTTATGATAATGTATTTTTGTGTCTATGAATAGGTGAAAATAAATGGAAATATATAGATCAAACTGAAAAATTAAAAAAAAAGAATGTTAGTCCTAAGTCCTTTTCATTAATGTGTTATGATTTGTATTCAAAGTGCATTTGTGAATGTTCTTCAATATTGTAGGTGCCAATATCAAATCTGATAGCAGAAAATTCAAGCTTGTTAGTTTTCCCCTTCAGTATAGCTCCTTATATTTTATTCCTTTGGATATAAACTTTTAGGTAGCTATAAAAATAATGTTTTTTATACTTCCTCATTAACTGTAATATTTTTAGAAAAACATAAATGCCTTTAAAGAAATGTCTTTGGAGCCTTTTTTCTCAACTAAATAAAATATTTTGGTTTGAAAAGAAATTATAAAACCATCATTATCAGGACCAAAAAGGAGGGTCTTTTAAGATTTTTAGTTCCAAAGCATAATATTTAGATATAAAAAGATATTGATGCTATAAAATTATTATTCTAATACATGTAGATACATGTAAATTTTTTAATTTGATGAGTTATTATCTGAATATTATCAATGAGGTGAATTTCAATGAAGATATTGTTTTAAAAATTTTGTTTCTGAATTACTGCTAATGAGATCAACATGTATATATGCTAATAATGAGACATGAATCATATATACATATATAGTAATTCAGGAATAATAATAATAATAATAATGTTTTGAAAACCTGCTCTGACCAATGTAGAATCCATTGATGTCCTAATTTCAGATTCTCAGAAGGAATTTGATTAGCCCAGCTTGGGTCTTCTACCACTGCAGAAACATGGCTGCTGGAAGCCTCCAAAATGACATTTCTACAGATGTCCCCATGGGTGTCCTCAATGATTTGAGGATTACTGGGAAGAGAAGCTGATTTAATTAACTTCAAGAGTGTTTATGTTAGCACAGTTAAAAGTAATTCATCATTATAATAGGCACTGGGAGGAACAAAGGAAAAAAACCAGAGTCTGCCTTTAAAGAAACTAGTGATTTCCTGGAGAGAGATTATAGTGCTGGGGACTTGCAAAAAAGGAAATATTAGAGAACAATATCACATAGACTACCACTACATATAAAATACATTCTACTGCTAGTGGGAAGAATAACTCTGTAGGTCAGCTCATTTTATTGAGGACAACTTTATGCTGGAACTTAAATTTGAGATTATCTTTGAAAGGATGAAGTTATATATACACACACGGTATGGTATGCACTGATCAAATCCACCCTCTTTTTATCTACCCTTTTCCTCATAGCCTCTAGTAGTTACTATTCCACATTCAGTTTTTTTTTTTTTAGCTTCTACATATAAGAAGGAACATGAGTTACTTGTCTTTCAATGTCTGACTTAGTTCACTTAACATATTGACTTTCATTTCTATTTATATTGCTGCAAATGACAAGATTTTGTTCTTTATGGTTGAATAATATTCTATTATATATGTATGTGTATATATATGTGTAATATATATATATATATATATATATACATATATATAATCAAATACTTTTGTCCATTCTTCAATTGGTGAGCACCTAATTCAATTCCACACCTTGACTGTGAAGAGTGTTGCCATGAACAGGCATACAGGTATCTTTTTGGCATGCTGATTTCATTTTCTTTGGGTATATACACAGAAGTGGGATATCACATGGTAGATCTATTTCTAGTTTTTTGAAGAACCTGCATAATGTTCTCTATAATAACTGTACTAGTTTACACTCCCAATAACAGTGACAGTTTCTTTTTCTCCACATCCTTGGCAGCATTTTTTTTTAGTAGCTATTCTAAATGGTTGAGATGATATTGCAGTTTTCATTTGCATTTCTCTAATGGTTAATGATAAGGTACATTTTTTAAAAAATATATTTGCTCTTTAGTGAAGTATCTATTCAAATCATTTGGATTAATTGTGTTTTGTTGTTGTTTTTTGATTTTTTTTTATATTCTAGGTAGTAATCTTTTGTCAGATAAATAGCAAATATTCCCAAGTATTTTCTCCCATTTGATAGGTAATAACTACTTCCTTATTTCTTTAGTTATGATGAAGCTTTTTAATTTAACATAATTCTGTTTGTCAAATTTTACTTTTGTTTTCTGTGTTTTGAGGCTCATACACAGAAAATACTTGACATAACAATGTCTTGAAAGGTTTTTCCTGTATTTTTGTCTGGTAGTTTCACAATTTCAGGCCTTATATGTATGTCTTTGATCCATTTTCAGTAGATTCTTGTACAGGGTTACACTAAGGTTCAATTTTCAGTCTTATGGCTATGGATGTCCAGTTTTTCCACTCACATTGGTTGAAGTCTTGTCTTTTTTCTCCCATGTCTTTGTCAAGAATCAGTTGGATATAAACACGTAGATTGATTACCTGGATCTTCATTCTGTTCTGTTGGTCTGTTTGTCTGTCTGTTTGTTTGTTTGTTTGTTTTAGCACAATGTTATTTTTGTTACATGTATTATGATGTTTTGAGCTTTATTTTTTTGTGTTCAAAATTACTTTACTTATTTGGGGTCCTTTGTACATCCATACGAATTTTGGAATATTTTTTCTTTTATTTTTCCTTTTTTTTTTTTTTTTTTTTTTTTTTTGTACTGTGATTGAACTCACTTTGCTATGGAGCTATATCCCCACCTCTTTTTTATCTTTTATTATTTTTGTATTTTTTATTTTCTCACAAGTTCTCCTAAGTTGCCCAGGTTGGCTTTGAACTTGCAAACCTCCTGCTTCCATTTTCCAAGTAGCTGGAATTACAGTCTTAGGCCATATAAGTGGCTAGGATATTTTTCTTTCTTTCTTTTATTTTTATTTTTATTCATTTATTTATTTTTTGTAGTTCTGTATTTTGATGGAGATTGCATTGAGTCTGTAAATTGCTTTAGAGAACTGTGGTCATTTTAACAATATTATTTTCTAATACATGAGCATGGGATTTCTATTTTGTTTATAACTCCAATTTCTTCAATCACATTTTTAGTTTTCATTGTAGAGATCTCTCACTCCCTTTAAATTTCTTCCTAAGTGTTTTAATTTTTGTAATTATTGTGAATGGGATTGCTTTTTAATTTTTTGTGAAACATTGTTATGGATAAAGTGCTTTTTACAGGTTGATTTTGTTTTCTGTAACATTAATTAATTCGTTTATCAGTTCTAATAGTCTTTTTATTTATTTATTTATTTAGTGCTGCTGGGAATTGAACACAGGAACTTGTGCATGTGAGGAAAGCACTCTACCAACTGAGCTATATCCCCAGCCCTTCTAATAGTCTTTTGATGAAGTCCTTAGTGTTTCTTTATATGTACTATGTTATCATCTACAAATTGGAATAAGTTGACCTCCATCCTTCTTATTTGCTTGTCTTCTACTTGTTTCTCTCGTTTAATTTCTCTTGCTAAAACTTGCAGTACGTTTTAGATTAAGAACCATAAAAGTGGATGCCCATGTCTAATTTTAGATCTAGAGGACATACAACCAACTTTTCCCCATTCAATATGATGTTAGTTGTGTGTTTGGTACAATCCTGTACCTAGATATTTTCAGCATTTGTAGTATGAAAGGATTTTAACAAACATCAGAGCAAAAATAAATGAAATAGAGACAAAAAAAAATAGTTCAATGAAACCAAGAGTTGGTATTTTGAAAAGATAAATAAAAACAACAGGATTTAACTCCTCTACTTAAGAAAAAGAGAGAAGTACCAAATAAATCAAATCAGAGATGATAAAGGAGAGATTGCCTCCGATATCATTAACATACTAAAGATCATCAGAGATCACTATGGACAACTACATGCCAACAAATTATAAAACCTAGAAGAATAGATAAATTTCTCAACGCCTATAGCCTACAAAAACTGAATGATGATAACAATAACAACAACAAAAACAAAATTGCATGTACTAAAAGTGAATAGTGGAATTTAATCAGCAATAAAAATCTCCTAAAATGAAAAGTCCAGGATCAGAAGCCTTCACTGCTGAATTTTATCAAACTTCAAGAGAAGAATTAACACTAATTCTTCTCAAACTATCCCAGAAAATTAAAGGGAGGGAACACGTTCACACTCATTCTAGGAGGCCAGCATTACTCTGATAGCAAAAAAGAAAAGGATTCAACAACTACAAAAACTATAAACAAATACCCCTGATGAACATAAACACAAACATTCTCCACAAAATACTAGCAAATTGAATCCAACAACACATCAAAAAGATAATTCACCCAGGCCCAGTGGGATTTATCCCAGGGATACAAGGATGGTTCAACCTATGCTAGGCAATAATCACCTTAACAAAAGGAAGTATATAACTGTGATTATCTCCATTTACCTGGAGATAAATGGAGGTGAATAATTTCACTTCCATTTACTTTTTCATTCAGATTGAGTTAAAAGCTCATTCAAATTCTCCCACAGCCCATAGTCTACCTATAACATGCATGTAATTAGATAATTTTTGCACCAACTTGATTGTGGGCATGCTGACAGATCAATATTCAGTGTCTCATAGAGGCAAGCACCTACTCCTTACATGGGTATGTTTCACTGGTTAGTGAGCTGGTTGGTTGTCTGTCTATATTCTGAAGAAACAGGCTAGTTTAGTCAAAGTTATGTAAGAAGGGAAACCTATTAGGAGGGATAATAATTGCGAGGGAAATGTCTTAATAAAAGCATTGCATGTTTATGTAAAGTGATATATTTGGCTGTATCAGCTGGATGAATCTATTTATGGATTTGATTAGAGTACGATGATACAAGTCTGGATTTGACCTAAGAATCTTTGGGAAAGCCATTGAGGACTCTTAACCTGAAGAATGGCATCACGGACTGAGAAGACTACAGAATAGTTTATTGCAGTAAACTGAACATAGGGTGGTGAGGCCATAACAAAAGAAGTGGCAGTGAGAATATGACAATTCAGTTATGTTCTAAATCACTTGAAAGAACAAATATCAGGGAAATACTTTAAGTATTATAAATAGGGATGAAAAAGAAAGAATATTTAAAAACTGTCCAAAATTTTGAGTTTGGGCTATTGGTACAATTCTAAAATTACATAGCACAATTAAAAATTTGGCTAAAGGGAGTTTGTTTTATGGAAGATGTGTAATAAACTATACTTTAGGCATATTGGACACAATATACAATGAATTTTAAGTAATATAATTGACTAATAGTGAAGTTTTTGCAAAGGCCAGTTATGATACATATAATTAGAATAGTTAAAATGCACTCATCCCCTTAGCAGAAAGCATTTTTCTTTCTTGGTGTTTGTCCTACATGCCCCTCTTAAGCAGTCTTGTTATCTGCTAACACTCTTAAGTAATTTTCTCTCAGATATTAACTGACAAAGTTGTTAACTATTGTCTATTGCAATGACTTGTTCACTTCCTTCAGAGAAATACCAAAGCCATCTAGATTGAAAGAGTATTTTAGAATTTAGGAAAGTATAATAGCCTAGGCCCTTTCCCAAGCTTAAATAAACAAATGAGATGCTGAAGAAAATATTGTCAGCAATATTAGAATAATAATAATAAAGTTATCATGCTTATTTGAACAAATTCATTTTTGGGGGGAGTACTAGGGATTGAACCCAGGGGTGCTCAACCACTGAGCCACATCCTTAACCCTTTTAAGTGTTTTATTTAGACAGAGGACCTTGCTAAATTGCTGAGGCTGGCTTTGAACTCAAGATCCTCCTACCTCAGCCTCCTGAGCCACTGGGATTACAGACCTGTGTCACCAAAACAATTTCATTTTTAGTCACTTAATAGTCTAGTGAAAAGAAAATATTACAGAATTTCCAATTTATGATTCTAAATGACTTCACCTAGAGTAGTAGCATTCTCTAGATCTTTAATTTTTCTCTTTTTAAAATAGAACATCATTGGATAACTAGATATCCATGAACTTGGTGTTTAACCTTGCTAAAACAAAGACTAAATTTATTCGCCCTCATTGTGACCTCTGAGAGTTGATTGAATCTTTCCAAACCTTAGATTACTCATTTGTAAACAAATGTTTTGGTCCCCTAGTGTGTGGAATAACAATATGCACTGTGAATGCAAACAATTGCTGTGTTGTTTTATATCATTATTAAAAACTATTTTTAAGTATCATCTTTGAAAATATTCAGTAAGTAAAAATTTAGAGAAAGAGAAAACTATATTGAAATTAATCAAATAAATTGTTCTTATGTTCAGGTGTGTTTTAAAATGTCACCAGAATAACTGCTTTGGAAATTACAACTTGAAAGAAAATAGACTATTATTAATTTTGCAATAAACAGATTAGATAAATTCCATCAAAACATAGTCTGTACAGGCAGCTGTGCAAAATATTAAAAAATAGATATTGTTTAAATTAGATTAATGTTTCCTAAATTTTATTCTATGGAAGTAATCTCTTATACATTTTATACAGCATGACCTGGACTTAGAAATATTATTTTTTGTGTGAATTTTATTTCACTCATTGAATTCCTAAGCTGTTCGAAATTTTAGCATTAAAAACTACATAAATAACAGTTTACTACTCAATGACATTGGCAATATCATAACACTGTTTGGAGAAAAATCATTGGTCACTACTTGTATTGTTCAAAAGTAATTTGTGTGTTCAAACTCTTGCTCATTATTTCCTCTCTACTTCTCCTCACTCACATTCTATGTCGTTCTAATGTGGAATTTCCTTTGATAGCTTCTGCAGGGCCCTCTAGTCAATGGGAAAGTGCTTTCTTTCTTTTCACTATTTGTTCCTTTTTGGTCACGTTTTTCTACATAATACCTGTCATTACCACTATTTAGCCACTTGATTTCTCAAATCCATAAGAATAAATGATTCTTAATGGTAGGGAGACTTAATGATCTTTAACTTTTATATCATGTTGTATAATAGTATATGCATAGTAAGTTTTATTAAATATGTTTTGTTGAATTGCTACAATTTGTTTATCATATTAGCTAGCTATAAGTACATTTGGTACAATTTTTCAAAAATTTATCAATAAAAGCAACTGAAAACTACTGAGAATTTTTTAGGATCAAGTGTGTGTGTGTGTGTGTGTGTGTGTGTGTGTGTGTGTGTGTATATATATATATATATATTCATATATATTCATTGTTTTCTTATTTTTTGAGTAAATAAGTTCTTCTGAAATGAATGAATGGAAAGTATTGTAAACATTCCACTCCTTTCTTTATATTTTATTATAGCAGTTTCCAAAGCAGTGCTCCTGCTTATTGTGTAAAGGAAGTAACAATATAAAGTATAGTTGATAGACTATTCAATTATTTTGCTCTCTAGGAATCAAAATCATCACTTACTTACCATTAATACAATTAGTATATACAGGAAAACTTTTTTAACCCTTATATAAGATTATTTATAGGTATATAATATACTTCTTGAGGTAACATACCATTATTCCTGTACTAATGTTCTATTGGGATATAGGAGTTTGAAAAAATTTTAGAAAAGCATTATTTTTAAATTTAAGTGCATATTTTGACTAAGACTTTGCCAAGCAGGTTTTTTTTTTTTAAATATTTATTTATTTGTTTTAGTTGTACACAATGTGTTTATTTATTTATTTTTTTTACGTGGTGCTGAGGATCGAACCCGGGTCACGCACGTGCTAGGCGAGCACTCTACCACTGAGCCACAATCCCAGCCCCTGCCAAGCAGGTTTTACTGTTATGTACATACATGTATTTGTTCATATATTATATATTTAAAACTTTCAATTCATCTTTATGCTTCATTTGTAAAACAATTTTCTGAACACACATGTGAGGGGTGCATGGCAGTATGTAATATCTCCAATCCACTATAGAGTATTGATTGTTTACTCTTGTGATTGTGTGGCTCACTGAGCATTGTGATTTGCCTCCTCTGCCCAGCATCTGAAAAACACATTGTACTGCAAATTGCTAGCCTAGGAAAAATCAAAATTTAAATCTAGTTTTTACTAAATACATATTGTTTTTGCATTGTCATAAAGTCAAAAATTGCAGATCTACACCAAGCTGGTGGAAGAGGTCTGTCTGTAGACCCAGAGCCAGTGGAAGATGATGGAGGTCAGTTGGTAAACCCAGGCTTCTAAAGCTAAGAGAGAGGCAGAATGCTTCCTCTCAAAATCAGTCTGCATTCTTAATTAGATATGGTAGAAGAAATAAGAGGGAAGAAGTCAGATAGGAAGACAAAATAATGAGGAAAAAAAAAAAACAGATGATAAAATAATCACTTTAAAGTTATGTCTTGTCCTTCCATGTCAAATTTAATCATGAAATGATAGTTTTACTCTTAATTTTACTGTTTGAGTCATTCTACAGGATTTCTCCTGGTTACCTGTTCAGACACTAGTGTTTAACTCATGCTTAATATAAGAGTACTTTAAGATACAGTTTCTTTTTTTTTTCCTCCTTTTTCAGCTTCAATCAATGTTTTATAGAAGATTATATAAGCTCACTAGGAAGAGAAAATGATTTTATCCCATAGTCTCTTGCTGAGCTGCATTAAGGGCTGTCTGGCCTAGTATATTTCCTTATATCAAAGGCTTTTCATTTCTGCTGGGGGTTGAACTGTTGATTGAAACTAAGAAGGAATTTGACTACTAAGATGACCAAAAGGGACCAAATGTGGCCAAGTTTCTGTGATTGCCCACTGTACAGTTAAAATTATTTTATGATTCCAAAGAATCTTTTCCACTATAACTTATTTAATTTCCTGAAACATGTTTACTATCTTGGTTGGATGTCTGCAAAAATATTATCTGAAACTTAAAATAGCAGGCAGCACATGTTTTAGCTCTTTCTGTTAGAAGCAAATAGATTTTCCTTCCAGCAGCTTTTCTGGGTATTTCCCTTTTATTAGTATCATACTTCTAATACATAGTCTAATTTGCCTTTGTTAGCCCACAATTAAATCTCTGTCCCAATTCCTTTGATGTGGTATTATCAAAACTGCATGCGATTTTATACATATTGCCAAGATAGGTCTGAACATGGAATTTCAAAGATTTTCTTTTTGCACTAAGATTTTAACCTGTCCTCATAACTCAGTCTCTTTAATCCTAGGATTAACCTAGCTACAGTTCTGTAGATCTTCTCTTTAGAATGTTGCAATGTCTTTTTGCTATGTAGTGAAAGGAACTAACTCAGGACTCCAATTAGAACCTGACCCTTGCAATGTGAAATGTGCCATTCACTCCGTTTGTCTCAGATATCCGTGTCGACTGTACATCCACATTCACTGCACACAGTAAAGAGCTATTTTTCTGGGGATGTGTTTAGAGTACTGTTGTTCTGATCCATCAAAAAAATATACTTCTATAATGGCTTCTCACAAAACGCTGTGAATTTCCAGCATTAGACCACATCTCAAACACACCATTTTCTAGGACTCGAATTTGTGTCTATTTTGGACAGAAAAATTCCTCTCTAAAGGGTCAATAACACAAATTTCCCACTTTTATATTTTGTTTTCTTTTTTACTGGCTAAGAACACAAAAGAAAGAAGATTATTCAGCCAAACATTACCAGTTAGAAGCTAATTGCAGTGTAATAAATAAATGATTGAGCATAACTGACTATGATGAGCTTCACACCATGAGGAAGTAGTAGGAATTTTTCCTGGTAACACAAACTGATAGAACATTTAACAACTCAGATATAATGTCACTATAGGATTATTTTTTAATACTTGAAAATATGTTAAGTTTAATAAATTATTGTATAATGATACAGTCAAGATTATGACATAATTGTGTTTTACTTTGTTCTTTGCAACATTCAACTTCATTTGTTGAATATTCATGTTTTAAATTTTAAGGTGACTTTCACTCACTTTGTTTCAATTATTATATATTGAAGAAATTCTAGTAAATAAATTATCTTTGACATAGCTTTTGTTAAATTTTGTAAACTCTATGTATCTTTAAAGGACTACAATAAGTGGACAACTGATTTAAAAAAACACAATACTGATCACCCATACAGATTTAACTGGGCACAATTATTAATTGAAGATTAATTATTAACTATTAAGAGCCAAGGAATGCAAAAATCAATTTTTATCTTCAATTTTTTTAAAGACATGAGTAAAGTTCTTTGGGAATCTTTGGATAGATTCCACAGACATAGAATCAATATTTGGTAATTATTCCCATTTATGTGTCTTATAGCATTAGCGGTTTATTACAAACACAGTGTAGTTTATAAGCTTAATGTTAGGTGTAAGTTTCCCAGGTTATTAGTTATGTTGACTTTGAGTACATATATTAAAGCAGAGTTGTGTTGAAAAATGTTTTAGTCACTTTTTCATTGCTGTGACCAAAAGACCTGGCAAAAACAAAGTAGAGGAGTGGAATTTGGCTCACAGTTTCTGAGGTCTCAGTCTGACAACTGACACAGACTGTCAACTCCCTAATTCTGGGCTTGAGGTAAGGCAGAACAGGACAGAAGGTATGGTAGAGGACATGGCAATTAGGAAGCAGAGAAAGAGAATTCTGATCACCAGGGACAAAATGTAGACCACAAAGGCAAATCACCAGTGATACACCTCCTCCAGCCATACCCTACCCGCCTACAGCTATCACCCATTTAGTCCATATCAATAGATTAATCCACTAATTAAGTCACAGCTCATAATCAACTCACCACTGAAAAATGGTTACATTGTCTCATACATGAACTTTTGGGAAAACTTCATACCTAAATCATAACAAAATATTTAAAGACATGAGTAAAGTTCTTTGAAAATCTTTGGATAGATTTCACTGACATAGAATCAATAAAATCAAACAATTTTTCCATTTAATAAGATGTTTATCTTGCAACTTAAAAAATATTACTACCTTCACAACAATGTGAGGGGAGGGACTCAGAAAAATCAAATTTCATAAAATTTGTTAAATATTTGTGAATATAAAGGATACTACTTTTATAACCCTAATTTTTACTTAAAAACTGCTAGATAATATAGAAAACAATGTTTTTCAATTAATTGCATGATTGTTGCATGATCATAAACTTATAAACAAGTTAAAATATTTAGAACAGAAATATTAACATTATTATGTTAAATTCTAGTTGTATTTTAGGTAATTTATTAGTTCCCACTCCTAACTGGCTTACAAATTATGTTATTGATTTATAAAAGTATATTTATTTATAAAAGTTTTTGTTTCTTTAAAACTAACTTTCAGAATGTTAGAATTATAAAGAATTCTTTTTTTTAATAATCCCAAATCTTACTAGATAAAAAATATAAAAGTTCTCGCTTTTAACTGACTTGATGATTTTAGTATTTCTGAGTGTGAAAGGTAACAAATATCATTTCATTCATTGCAAACATATTATTTCTTGATCTTCAGTCAAGAAATCATGCATTGCCCAAGGAAATCACACTGAAACTATATTCTAATGCCTCTCCTTAAAGTACAGCACAAGAATTTGACAACATTCTTTTCATATGTAGCATGAATCTTGTAATAAGCCTTATAGATCAAAGTTTCTAGCCCTTTGATAACTCTAATTTCTTCCATGTATACCTCACTTTGGGTCCTTTTTCTTCAATTCACTCTTCAGAAATTTCAATAATACATATTTTTATCAAATCATTATGCATTGGAATAGACTTATGAGTTGATAGTTATTATTTTACAAGAAAATCTTTATTTATATTCTCTTTTAGGTTTCTGAATTGAATTTTGCCTATAATCAAATATTAGTTATTCTTTTTTCCTAAGTTATCAGCTAGATAACGGAATAAAATTTTGCAAATAGATTTCTTATTTCAAATGTAAAATAGACAAGTCATCTGAAACACACATGCACACAAATACAACATGCATTCATACATATGCACACTTCATGTGAAATAAGAACATTTTTTCCAAAAAACTATTAGTTTTGAGAATTATAATTCTTTTTTCTTTCACTGTTTGAGTGAATGCTTTATTTTTAAATGCTTAGAACAAGAAGCTTACAGGATATTTCCACAGTATACAATACTACTCTAACATTCTGTTTTGTACAAGGTTATTCCTAGAAATTAGTATCAGAAGACTTACCAAACTTTTGAAATAAACATTAAAAAGAAAGCAAAATATAATATGTTATTCCTGCCTGTGTATGTTCATATTTACATATATGTATACATATTTATATGAATTTACATAGATATAAGAAATTTATGTATCTATATATATATATATAGTCATGGTTTAACATCAACTTTCAAGTAACTTTCTATAGTAAAATAAATTTTTCTCCCTTGAAACCTAAGTTAGGAATTGGGAAAGGACAAAGAGAGAGGTTTTGTTTGTTTGTTTGTTTGTTTTAATTAAAATGGTCTTCTTTTCCCCACCACTATATTTATTGAGATATAATTGGTAATTGCGAATCACATGCATTTAAAGTGTGTAACACAATGTTTTGATATACATTGTGAAATGATGACCGTGGTCATTGAGTGATCTAATTCTTTCAGATACACCAATATTCTCTGAAGTTCAAGTATGACAAAATCAAGAATTATTATTTTTTTCTGTTAACAAACTTTCAGTGGAATTCTCATTATAGATCTACAACTCTTGGCTCCAGTTCTCACAAAAATCTTTTTCAACATATCTTCTCTCTAATGCATAACATTCTTGGCAGGAAAAAAAAAATAAGTCTTATTAGGAGGAGGCAAAATAATTTCTTTCCTTGTGAAAGCTTTCTAACAGTTTAAACCCATAACTTCATTTCCTGTGCCTCTGAGCTACACTATGTAGAAGTCAGTCCTAGTAAGTTATAATTAGACATGTAGGATAATTCTAATGATGTCTTACAACTGATGAAATCAGTCTCAGCCCTGTCTACCACCTGATTACCATGGAAACCATTGCTGGCCAACCAAGTAATTCTGATCAAAAGGAATTATTATTAATCCTCCTAGTATATGTTGGATAGGGATTTGCACAGCTTTTGTTAAAGTTTCTTGTGGAAGCTGAAAGGTCCAGCAAGGGTAAATATTAATTCTTAATGTGCTGGAGAGCAAGAATGGCTTAGTCTCTGTGGGGCACAACTGGCTCTCAGTAAATCAGATATTAACAGATTATGGGATCAGCCTTGCACTACCCAAGGATTAGAGATAAACAGGTGAATTTGTAGAGGAGGAAAATAATTTCTAAAGCTGACTTAACCAAGTCATTGCCTGGTCAAATTGAAATTTAAACAAGAAATAAAGAATGTGCAAGGAATTTCAAATTTGTTAAACAACATTTATAGTAATCTCCAAGAAATCAGATGATAACATTGAACAAGCATTTTTCCTTCTTTGCATTTGTATTAATGTGAGATGCTGAAAATGATGACCAAATTTGATGAAAGGCATGCTGTAGTATAGAGTCTTTTCTACTTACCTTATCTGTATATTTATCCAAGCTATTGCTTAAGATTCCAAAACTATAAAATCAGAGGACATAATAAATATTGTCAGAACTGAAGATAAACTGTGTGTGTGTGTGTGTGTGTATTGAACCCAGGGCCTCACACTCACTAAGCAGTCTACCACTGAGTTGCACCCTCAGCCCCTGAAGACAGATTCTTAAACTAAAGAATCATCATGCAAAATCACGTCATGTAACATTGTTTTCCAAACTTGCAGATTATAGTTTATGACAAAAAGAAAACAACAACAAAAAAGTCCATATCAGTTATATTAAGATTTTATCCCAATTAATCAAGAACATTTAAAAATTCTTTTGTTGTGTTAGTTTTCTGGTAATATAATGAGAGTAAAAAATCAAGCAAGATTAACAGGAACAGAAACAGGAACTAATTCATTTAAAAGAATGAAAACTTGAAAAATGTCACACTTTTTAAGAGATTATGTCAGAATTTAAAAACCACCCCCCTTTGTTAATCATTAAAGCATAATAGTGCCAGCTAAAATTTTTTCAGCTCCTTGGCCTAGAAATGAATGTAAATGTGCTTTGATGTATTCATAGTGTATGTGTCTTTGTCTCAGATAGGTTTATTTTATGAAACATAAGATAAAGCCAAGCCAATATTTTCTGAATCCTTCCTTGACCACTGTGACTTTGCATGCCATGTAACATTATTTCCTGTCTGTTCAGGTTTCTGGAATGCGCAGTGAGCCCATTGCTTTGTTCTTGTTTTGGCATTCATAAAAGAGTGAAGGCTGCAACTGGCATTTGTGCCATGTATTTTTGGCTTGCCCTGATGAAACATGTTAGTTTCTGCAGCTGTGTAAACTGAAAAAGGAAATCTCATGTAGATATGCCTGGAATTAAGAACTACCATTTACACTCTCTGCTAACTTATTAAAGTTAATCATGAAGGTAAATTGTGCCTTATATTTTATTTTTATTTTATTTATGTATTTATGTATTTATTTATTTATTTTAGCCAGTGGTTAAATACCAAAACCTTGAAAAGAAATAATATTATGAAGTACAAAAATTCACTTCTATATGATTTGGGTATTCAACTAGTTTAAAAAATGAATTAATCATTTATCAGTAAATATTCTTTCCTAATAAGATCATCTTTAAAGCTCATGTCAAAATGATTTAGAGAAAATAAGACTAAAATACTACAAGCTGAGTATTTCTAATTTTTTTTGGGGGGGTTGAATATTTATTGCCTTCATTTGAAATATAAGTTATTTGATTATAAGTTCATATGATTTTTAACATATTAAGCATACTTCATATAGGTATTTTATAAAGTATTTAATTTAATTAATTAATTTATTATTACTTTTTGTTACCAAAAAAAGAGCATATTTATGGACTCTGGATATCTTAGTAGTTTTCATTATTCACCAACTATTATTCTTATCCTTTCCTAATTTATGAAAATAAAATCCATAGTGAATATAATAAAATATGGAGCAATATAAATATAAAAAGTTCTGCTTAATGGTGATTTTTAATTTAAGAATAAAACCAAAATTTTCTGTTTTAATATGTTCTTAGGTGGTTTTCCTAATATTTTTTGTAGTTACCTCTAAACATCTATTTACTTTTTACCACAGTGTTTGCAAGGTACTTATAATCGATGCAAAGCCAAGTGATGCATGTGACAAGCAGTTTATCTGCAGCCATGCTTTGTGTACTATAAGAGATCCCTTATAGAAGCAGGAGGTAGAATCCTCTCCCATACCTTTATGTGGTTAGAAACATTACCTACAAAAAACAAACAAACAAACAAACAAAAACCTTGGCAATACTCTCACATGTTAATGGATCTTGTTTGTCCATATCCACAGAGAAAGTGCTCCAAATAACACACTTCACTTGCTAGTGAAGCAACATCCGGAGAGTGGTTTTAATGTTCTAGAGATGTAAATGGAGTGTATGGTAGAATGGCAATAAAAAAGCAATTTCATTTAGGAAAACTCATTTCTTAGTGTATATCTTGTGAAGGGATATTGTTTGATTAAAATAAAAGACATTAAAATTCAATAAAGACAGTATGATCATGGTTGAAGGAAGTTGAGTCATTTTAAAGTTAATTATGCTTGTGGTTGCTTCTGTGGCTGTGCAGCTGATATATGTAATGCAGAATCTGTATGTTTCCTTGAAGTCATATTATGAAAACAAGATAATGTCTCTATGAGTGATGCAGTGGGGGAGCATTTGGGCATGTGGGAGGGAAAATAGAAGAAAGGCGTAGAACATAAGAACATGAGTGCTTCCTTACAGAAAAAGATTAAATTTATGTTCTATTAGATAGATTTATCAAAGTGGCTCATTAATGGAACAAGCGGTGCAAAGGATTTATCATCCAGAAAACCCTGTCTGAACCCCAACTCCTTCCACTCATTAGCTGTGTGCCTTTAGACTTACTTTACATCTGTCTCAACTCATTTTCTCACCTATAAATTGGAGTTGATGATGTTTGCTTTACAAAAATCATATTGCAAAAATTATTGAACTAGCATATACATTATAACATTCACATCATTTCAAAAAGCATTGTGAGTAAATATGGTATTTATAAATATAATATTTGTTAAATATTTATAATATTTTGTAATATAATAATTTATAATGCAACATTTATAATATTTTATAATATATATATATAATTTATATTTTATAAATATAATTTATAATATTTATAAATATAATATTTGTTAAATAATTATTTGATTCCAGCTCAAAATATAAATGCCATTTTCAGACATCAAACATATGATGTTAATAATAAATTAAGCAAAATAATTTCTTTTGACCATGTTTACCAATTTTTCCCTATAAATAAAAATGGCACTGATTTTAGCATTGATTTACATGCCTTATAGACTAAATAAATAAAGTGTAACGGAAAATCCCTAAGACATTCTTTTATGATTGAACTACAAAACGTCTCCAGTTATTACTGCATTTGGCACATGAACATGTATACTTTCAGCTTGCAAGAGTGTGGTGAAAAAGACCTCATCATGTGGAGAGAAATCAGTTTCTCCCAAGTGTTCACTGTATAGAGCTACTCATCAATTACATTTTATGTTTAAAATCACTAATTTTTCTCTTAAAGGCCTTTTACTCCTTCGGTGATACATATTCAGTTTAAGGTAACTTTTAAATTCTCCAACAAATGTTTTAAGGATAAAGTATGCATTCCCATTAACATACAAACTAAAATGAATTGAAGAATTGAATGCTAAAAATTATTTAATCTAACCCTTGTTAGCTCTTCTAACACGATAGAAATGTATCTGTGATTTTGATGAAACAAAAGAAATTCTAATCTCATGGATTCCATGGACAACTTCAGGGTATGTTGTGAAATGAAAAGAGATGTGTAAAATTTTGTAGACTGTGTAAGACAAGCTTCAGTTTAAAGCCATAAATAAATTGTATGAAACAATAGCATGAATAACCATCTCATTTTAAAGAATAGATTTAATTAAGATTCATCAATCATAATAAAATTACCAATAATAACAACTTGGGCAGCTTCCATTTATTAAATACTCAGTGCGTGGCAATGTGAATATGTCATAAGGATTTATTTTTGTGTTTATTTATTTGTATTTAAATTGTACATGATGTACTGATATACATATCCTTGGTTAAATGATTTTTACATTCAATCTAATAACAGATCTATTATTTTGAACAACTACCTTTTTTTAATGCAGTAAAAGCATCTAAAATCTACTGTATTAGAACATTTATGGTATGTAATATGTTATTAATCATTAAAGTCCTCATGACTGTACTTATTTTTTATCAGGTAAAATACATTGATATATTATTATTAACCACATTTTTAGATGAATAATACATTAAGTTTCTTCCAAAGTTCAGGCAGCTAAGAAGGGACTATTTCAGAAAAAACTGGGCTGAATTAAGGAAAATGAATTAAGATAATCCCTGATTTGAAGATACAGAATTATCCAGGAATAGACAATAGGGATATTACCAAGGATCAGCAGAATCTACATACTGGAGGAAATGGTTGTTTTTTCTTCTTCTGAGTTACAAATTTTGCACAAAATTCTCTGAATAAATGTTTCTTCATTATCTTGAACTTCCACCAGTTATTCCCAGACTGCCTATATTTTAAGCATTTAGAGCATTTGGGACCAAATATTTCAGTCTTGGGAAGAACTGAAGTTCTTTATCATCCTTTTTTTAACTGTTTGTGGATATCTTTGCTTACTGAGTGGGCTTTGAAGCTAGTATGAGGACAGTCTTGCTGCTATAGCAACCTAAACTTTCAGTGGCTAATCAAAATGTCCTTGATTACTTTTTGTGTCATTGTCCAGATTGGGTCAGAGGAGAAATTTCTAGTTGCTACATGATTTGGTAAGTGTTGTATTCTATTTCTGATCCTTCAAATTTATCAGACAAAGAGATAGGGAGTATTATGAGCTTTCACAAATTGGGCCTGAAGGTAATAAATAAGTCTCCTGCATAAACCCTGCTGGTAATAACAATCACATACTTGATATCCAACAATGGGGGAAAATGAGAAAATTTTTCCTCATGTATGCTCAGAATAAAAGAGGGCAGTTGTTTTGTAAATAATTAACTGACCTCTGCCATTTTGTCTAGACTTATTTGCTGATTCAAATAAGTAACAGCAATTAAATTTAACTATCAACAGTTATTAAGTATTCTTTCCCTTTCTAGTGCTTTAATGTGTATGATGCATTGTAGGAATGCCTGATTTTGTCAGATGAAATGTTTTGCCTCTGATATAAAAGAATTGTCAGAACACTTTTTAACATAAAATAAATTCTTTATTGAATTTTAATGTGATTCTTAAGAGATATCTGTATCAATTGTACTTTCACAAATTGAAAATAATTAAACAGTGCCTAGATTGAAAAGTATAGTGTTCAACATCTCCAGAATTCCCCATAGAAGTTCCTCTTAGTTGCCTTTTTGGACATGTATTCCCCTAGAAGTCCCTATTAATTGCCTTTTTGGACATGTAATTTAATCAATATATGTATGGAATTATTTTAGGTATACATATATAGGAGTAGAATTGTGGGGCATATGACATGCTTTTTTCTCAGTTTCAACAGATACTGCCAAGCCAAGTGGTATTCCAAAATTGTTTTTGCAGATTTATGCTTCCATGAACAGAGATTTCTGGGTGGGTCACATCTTCACCAATAATTGGCATCCTTTCCTTTTCATTTTAGTGATTTCTATCAGCATGCAAATCACTTTATCATGATTTTATTTGTATTTCCTAGATGACTAATATTGTTGAACATATTTTAAACCTATGAGTTGTATGACTTGTGATTAAAATTCCAAGTTTTCAGTGTGCTTCTTGACATTTCAAAAGCTGTTTTCTCTTCATGTTCTCAACAAGTTGAAATTATAGAAGTTACTCATTATTATGAGATCTGCATCCTAGATTCCAGCTTTATCGTCAAGGGGTAATGTGAATTTAGTTGATCCTCTGTATCTGCAGGTTGTACCACCATGGGTTAACCAACCACAGGCTCAATAAACTACAAATCAAAACATATTTTAAAAGGTTGTGTGTGCACTGGGCATGTGCAGACTGTTTTGCATGTTTTTATTCCCTAATCAATGCAATACAACAATTATTTATATGGTATTTACAACATCCTAGAAATTATGGGTAATCACATGGTGATTTAAAGTGTATGGGAAGATGTGCATGGGTTGTACCGAATACTATGCCATTTTATATAAGAGACTTGAACTTCTGTGGAATTTTGTTTACACAGGAGTCTTAGCACCAATACCCTTTGATATAAAAAGATAATTATATTGACAACTATATCAAACCTGATTATTTACTATATATCAAAAAGAATTGCTGTTATCTACTCTTACCTGAACTTGGTATAATTTTTTTTTCTATTATTATTTTTTGCACATCACAAAATTTGTAGTTTCTGAATTAATATTGAAGATAAGAAAATCAGTGAGAAAATTCTAACACACTATTGAATGAAATTGCTAATAAGATTTTCTCATAATTTCTCTTTGACTTCAAAAAATTGCAATTGTATATTATGTATTAATTTAAGCAATCTAGTGGAATGGAGTTTAGGTCTATGTTATCTTTATGCAAACAATTAAGGCAATTAAATTGAAATTAAAGAGCGTTCAAGGTTCCCAAATTCAATTCAATATGAAAAAATTAGTTAAGAAGTACAGTTGGTATGTTTCACTACTTTTCGCATAGGAAAAAGTAGAATTCAACAATCTGAACAACCCAGAGACAAAGTTTGCAAAACTAGAGTTGTTTTGGGAATCAAAGGTAATTTAAAACCTTCATGAATTTCCAACACTGCAAACATTGTGATGATTCTCTCAGTCCAATTTGTGCTGCTGTCGTGGAATAACTGTGACTAGGAGGAAATAAATTTCTCCCAGTTCCGGAGGCCAGGAAGTCCATGACCAAATTGCCTGCATATGGTAAGAGCTTTCCTGTGGTGTTATTACATGGCTGAAGGAGGAAGGTCAAAGAGGCAAAAGGGAACCATGCTCAGCCTTTCTAATGGTATCAAATTCACCCATGACAGTTCACCATGACAGGAGCTCCTTAAGTTCCTATCACTTCTCAAAAGTCCCACCTCCACTGTGGTAGTCAAATTTCAGCATGACAATTTTGCAGGTATTAACAGTCAGACCATAATAGTAACATTTTCCATACTCAATTTAAATTAAAACACTTCTAAACCATAACGCAAAAGTAAGAAAGGGCAACAAATTGTGTTTTATTCTTGTGATTGCTAGGCAGTGATTTTTTTTTTTTTTTATATCAAAGTGTTTTGAAGAATAATGCCCATCCTTGACTGATATCCTAACAGTGTAAATCACATGAGCTTTCTGAATGAAGAGTTAGGGGAAAATCACCATTATTCAGAGTCCAATTGTAGAATTCCAGACTAAGAGCATTAGAGAAAATCATTTCCTCCCGAGACCCTGTCTCCCACTATAAACCTCCAGGATGGATATGTCTGGAATTCTGGGATCCCAGTAGAAGATTTCATTTTTAACTCTTTAGTTACTTACGAATATCTGTATATAATTAAGACTGATTTTTATAGCTCACAATTAAAAGAAACATTTATTATTCTCAGGCAATATATAATATTTCTAGTTTCTCCTTGTCTTAATAAATTCAATTTTAATGAATTTTATGTGAAAGTTGCCTTATTATGTATAATATTAAAGACTTGGCATGTGAGTGAACATGAAGTGAGTTATCTTATGAGAGTTATTAACACATCTTAAAGCATTATCACGGCTTTAACATACTGGTGACTTTCATATACCAAGTTGTTTCATGTGATAAGAAAGCAATTAGTATGCTACCAATGCATATGTTCTGATAAGACTTTTATACTGAATTACCAGCTTTGATAAAACCCCGGTAGCTTCTATTTAATAACTGATTTATATGCTCCAGATAAAGCACTAATACTCACAATCAGCATGACATTAAGGCAGTCATACATTACATCCTATTTTACTTTTTTCAAAATGGATTTCTACTTAAAAGGAACTAGATATAGACACAGTTGCTTGTCAAAGACTCACAATTTACAGTCTCATTTAATTCTTCAGTTTCAAATAGTGAATAATTTCACCATCCATCCTTCTAGACACTCTTGCTGTCATACTCTCCACCATATCCTGCATCACAATGTATTTTTAAAATTAGCAGTTTCCCAAGCCCATAATGAACTTCTTTCACACTATTTCAGTCTTTCTGGAAGTATTGTCTTGACTTGTGAGTTCCACACTGATTCATTCTTCAAGTCTCAAGTTCAACCTCACTTCCACTGAGCATGTACTGATTTCTAAGCAATTAAACTTTTCCTTCTTTGGGCTGTTCAGCATATTTTTCATAGACTCTTATATCACTTTTCCAATATTATTGAGTTATTTCATTCATCATTCTCCAATTCTTGTACCCATTGTGACTCTTAGATTCCATATTATTATAGCTAGATTTTCAGAAATTTTCACTTTTATGAATGCATGAATAAATTCATTATAGTTTAATAATAGAAAGTACCTTACAAATAAATTTGAAATGCTTGAATATCATATTCAGTGTATATACATGCCACTGAAATTCTATATATATTCTAGGTTCATGCAGTTTTAAAAATATTTAATGTGATGTCCTAGTACTTCAATTCCAGTTCCTTGGCCTCATTCATACTTTTATCTGCTTAGCAACTATTGATCACCCATTATGTGCCAAACACTGCATTCTGCTAATAAAGCAGCACTGAAAAATGAAGAAATTCTCCTCTTTAATGTATCTTATGTTAGAACATAATCAAATATTGTAACCCAAGAAGCACATATTCTCTTTGATTACATTTAATGGACAATTTGTTTTGATTGACTTCTAAAGACTGAAATTTGACTAGGAACAAGGACAAAAATTACCTGAGATGCTGCACTTTCTGCATAAAATACTGGTGCCTATAGAATTTCAAATGTTCTTCGTATTTGTTTGTTAAAGAGAGTTGGAGAGATTCATGTGAAGATCATGTATAAAAATCAACCTGACATCAAACTGACTTCCTTACCAGATTTTGATAAGAGTTTTAAAATTTTCAATCATTTATTTCAGAATATTTTGATAATTTTATATTATATAATCTACATATTGTATTTTGCAATAAATATGTTTATTTTTCATATCCACTGTAAATTAAAGGATCTTTGGATCCAATTCTGTCAGCATTACAGTATTTAACTCTTTGGTCTAGAAAATTAATTATTGCATCTTGACCATGGATAATATCTGACTGCTCTACTGGCTTCAAGAAAAATTATCCAAACAAAGGTCATTTAACATCATTGAAATAAAGACCCACTTGTGAAAGTCTAATTAGCACTCTTTATTCAGTTTTTATCAGGGAAAATACTTATGTAATTAGCATTGTATTTTAATATTATATTGCTAATAGGAGACTTCTAATGTGAGAGTACATAAGAACAACAAAATCTTTTTCAAGAAATTTAAATAAGCACAAACCCAATGGGATGAATATTTAAGCTGTATATTTAATATGTGGCATAAATGTGCATAGAGTGGGATACTTGATATCAGATAATAAGAATTATACCATTACAATATATTGTAGCTCAGATCCTTAACTACAAAAAAATCAACTATTGATACAATTTATTATGAAAGCTTACCTGTGTTTAAATGAATGTTTAGAATAGAATCCATTTCTGCTGTATATAAATTTTTCATATTAGCATGCAGATATTATTCTATGATCTCTAGATTTGCTTATAAAATATATAAATAGTTTTAAAGAGAAGGAAGGTTTTCATTGGTTGTCAATTACATTTTAATTAAAGTAATTTTTATAAGACCATTTTTTGTATTTTAAGCTTATTTAGATTTAAAACTGATGAAACTTTAAAAAGATTAATTGGTTAGCAATCATAAATCTAAAATTTTGAAAACTCAAAAGGCACTAAAATTAAACCAATAATTAACATTTATTCTTTTAATTAACATTTGACAAGCTTGCTATTGCAAGTTATCTGATATTATTTAGTTGTTGAAATTTCTAATTGACATTTAATAAGTATGTTGATTAAAATATATGTTGTTTTGTCTTCCATTACAAATGACAATTACCTGCTTACATATCCCTTTCATCTCACAGATTAATAAGAACAATAGTGTTTTAATATTCCTCTGGCCCCAAGACTGTCATTTATATGATTTACACTATATAGGATTTTTCCAATTCCAAATTTCTTCCTCATAGTAAATTAAACATCTTCCTGAGGGCATTGAGCCATGTTTTCCTGGTGTGTACAATCTATGTCCTGGGAGTAATTGAAGCACATTGGGAGCCATGTGTACTCCATCAGACCTGTAGGATGCTATTTAGTAAATAACTGCTTAGGCTAAATTGTATTCACCATTTCTTCCTCATTCCAAACATGATATCATTTTTATTTTCTAACACCCTCCACAATGCTACTTTCTTGTTTTCTCCCATTTACATTAATAGTGAGAAGGGCCCAAGAGATTAGAATGGAAGACCCAGTCTAGGAATTCCCTTTTTATTATTTCATTTTCTCTAACTCTGTTTTTCTTTACCCAGACTCTTCTTTCTCCCTTTCCTGATTTTCTGTAAGGTCTGATGAAAAGCTTAAGTTTTTCTATCATAATCATTTGTCTTTTCTCCTAAAGTCTACATTTGTATTTCAGCTACAGCCAGATACCCAAACTGGACTCTGTCCATGATAAGACATTATTTGTCAAATGTTACTGAATGTTGAATATGAGACAAGTAGAAGAAATCTAATAGCTCTCATGAAATAGATTTTCATTTAAAAATACCTGACATGCTATCATGTTTATGGTAAGACAAATATGAACAAATAAATAATTATTACTTTGAAAGTACCACCATGTTCAAAGTAACAATTCTACTTACATCAAGTAAATTACCTCAAGTCTTAGACTTTCTGTTGTTACAAATTCCCAGAGGTGTCTGTAAGCAACCTTGTTCTTTCTATTCTATTTTCCTATTGGACCTGCTAGATTGTTGTATTCACTAGATATTTTTGACCCACCAATGCCATATATTCCACCTAATTATTTATAGCTAAGGTTTATCTAAATACAAAACTTTGGATAATAAATGTGACCTACTTTTTTAATATAACATCTTCATATAACAAACAACCAGGAAGTACATTTTTAAATTAATTTGCTTAAATGTAAAAAGAACTTTGCACAGAAAAAAATTGTCGAATAAAATCATTAAAACACAACCAACAAAAATCTTGCCATTTCAAGTATCTTCTTATAAACTATTTGGAAATATTACATTGAATACAATAAAAATGTGTTCATAATCAAAACAACAATATTAGAAATATGCTCATTGATTATCCTGGTTTGTCATTTCTCATGTATTTTCCTGATAGTCTATAAAGGCATACCAGAGAGAGGATGAGATACACACCATAATGAATCTCACAAGTCTGTAAATTGTAACTGCCCATGTTCTTTCAAAGTTTTTCTTTTTAAAACCTCTTGCCATATTGGCAATACTTTTGAAATAAGAGCTGAACGTGTATGTGGGTATCTTGTTTATGACACATAATATGTTTGAACAAAAGCCTTTTGGTTCTACTTTGATTTTGATAAAAATTGAGTTAACACATATCATTAAACCCTTGCATGCCCATGGTGTACAATAGATAGTAGAAAGCTGATATTGGGGAAGAGGCGTAAAAGCCTTAAAAATACTTGATAATTTAAGATATGAAGCATATCCTCTGTGGACTTATCATATTACACTAACCATATTGGTGTTAAATCAACGTGAACACTGAACAGTTTGAATTAAACCCAAGGAACATAGTAGAATCAAAGTTTCAGTCTCAACTCTGCCATTTACTAGATTTACAATGTGGAATTATATATTTGTGTGAGTGTATGCACACTGTGTGCCAGTTTTTTATTCACAAAATTAATATAAGATATTAATTTATAACTCTTGGCATTGAGGTATTAATTGAACATAGAGAAATTAGTTGAACATAGAGAAAATAACTTTGTATTGTTTCTCACACAAACAAGATACTAAATAGGCTGTAATGTCTCACTGATACATAAAAAAATGAACTCAAAATTTGCTTATTTGAATAGAATATATGGTAATAGAAATTTATGAACTTAGTAGATGCATGCCTGACCTGAATGGAAAATTACTCTTGCATGTCCTAGAAACTGGATCCACATGGCTGTCATCAAATTTCTTGAAGAAGGGGCCACTGCTATGATGTATAGTCACTTCAGTTTTATTGAAAAAGAGTTGTTATAGTTTGGATGTGAGATGTCCCCCAAAAGTTCATGTGTGAGACAATGTAAGAAGGTTTAGAGGAGAAATGATTGGAATATGAGTGTCTTAACACAATCAGTGAATTAACCCCCTGATGGGTATTAACTGAGTGATAACTGAAAGTGTCTAAGGTGTGGCTGGAGGAGGTGGGCATTGGGGGCACACTTTTGGGGGTATATATTCTGTATCTGGCAAGTGGAGTCTCTCTGCTGCCTGATTATCACATGAGCTGCTTTTCTCCACTACATTTTACCACCATGGTATTCTGCCTCACCTCCAGCTCTGAGGAACTGAGCCATCTATCTATGGATTTGAGACCTCTGAAACCAGGAGTCCCCAAATACATTTGTCCTCTTCTAAAATTGTTCTGGTCAGGTCTTTTAGTTACAGCAGTGAAAAAGCTGACTAAAACAAGAGTATTCAAAGATTTTTAATGAATTGATAGCTAAATTGAAGACTTGAAATTTTATCTGTGAATAAGTATTTCTCCAGTCTTGGGTGAAGGAGCCCAAATTGCTGCATGTAAACTTCTTGTGACTTGGGAATTAATAGTCAAGTATTTCTCCAGTCTTGGGAAAGCTCTCCAGAGGACTTTTGCACCCACACTCCAGGGCTATGCATCTCTGATAAACTTTGAGTTGGCTTAACTCTGCCCCATTGCAGTGCTCTGATAAACTTTGTTGGCCCCCACATTGCACTTTAGATGTCATTTTTACGTATATCTCCCTTCAATACAGCTGAATCAGCCATGTGCCAAGGCTCTGCTATGTTACTCATAAAAAATGAATAAAAGACATTTACTGCTAAAGCAAGGTGAGGAAGAGGAAGAAAACCTTGATGGCAGGAGCTTGTCACCAGGTTGTGGCATCCCTCAGCTCAGGGCCACTGCTTGACTGGGACTCATGCATTTTGCCAGATGAATAAATAAATGTGCTGTGTCATTTCTTCAGTGGATTAGCAGCATCTTTAAAAATGCATTCTGCACTCTCCCTCACATAACCTGGAGCTAAGATTTGCAAATTTGAGGAAGATAGAACTGGATTCTCTTATTCCTATTCTACTTTTAGCTTAATTTATCTTTATCCCTCCCCATATTTTGCTATTTATTGATGTGGAAATGTGCCTTTGACATATTAAAGGAAATAATTATATTAAAATGTAATGTGTAGCTTGATTCTAGTTAGGGATAATGTATGAGTGTATCATTCATTAGTAAATATATAGTTAATATACACAGAATATTTATAATAGCTATCATTGTGTGGTTGAATAAAATGGAATCTATATCTCTGAATGCTTGCTAAGCATGCATTGCTGTTATAAGTATGGGGGGGGACTATTTTAAAAACAAAGAAGGAACTAAAACTACAGGTAAAATATAAAATGGCCAAGGGATCTGGATTTGAGTCCACTGTGCCCAATATAACCTTCTCAGCAATGTAGGCTAGCATTTCTAGAATCTTATGCCTTATTCAGTATCTTTTCTTTGTGAAAGTGAGTGATTCAATGAAGGAAGACTCTCACTGGCATTTGCATTTCCCTTAATAGGCTCTGCAGTGCTAAGGAAGGACCCCATCCTAATTTGCCAACCTCACCTACAGTTAACGAACTGCCCTTGGCTGTCAACAGCAATCCCTGCTGTGCCCTTGTCTGCTAGTGATTCAAACCAGTTGACCTCAGTCTTAAGAACTGTTAAAATAACCAGCCAAAGTTGTTTTTTTTTTTCTTTTTTTTTTTTTTTCCTTCTTCTTCTTTAGCTGCAGGCCATTGTTCTGTGTCCTTCTATCTTCTGACATTGTGAGTGATGTCCTTCCCTTAGTCTCAGGGTTACCTTGAAGATATTTATAGAGCAGGTTCTGATCCCTCTAAGGGAGCTTTTCAGTGTGAAATCTTCAAACTCAGTGTTTTGTATCCTCCAAACTTCATTCCCTAACATATTTATTCTGGCAAAAGTGCCCTATATTAGGAAACATTTTTCATATATTCTTTTTATTCACTGTGGATGCAAAACATAAAATCTTACAAATGATATGACAAATGAAAAAACAATCAAGTCACATTAGAGACTTTTGTTGTTCACATCATGATCATTGACATACATTTCCCCCTCTCCTATTTAAATTGCTTGTTCTTCTAGAAATGATATCAACTTGTTTTTCCTATGTATTGAATTCTTTTGTGCACATTCTTATTAATCTCTTTTGCTTTTCTCAGACATGTCATTCTTTAAGTACTTTGTTTACCTACAATCTGAGATACAATCTTATATATTGCTAAATTGGAGTAGTCAGCATCAGAGTGAATTTTGCTTTTTGCACATATTTTGCCACAACAGAAGTAGGAAACAGAATATATTCTTTCTTATTTCAGTTTCCTATAGTAATATTGTATGTGCTAGAACTAATTAAATAATACACTTGTTAAAATAAAACAAAAAGTCTCTTCCCCCTCTTCAACTCTTCCTTTCAAAACAAGATCCTTAAAATTTGACCACTAATCCACTAAATGTTTAGTCACTTATTTATTTATTTGTTTATATTAGTTTTAGTAAATGTTATCTTTTTAAATAACAGGTCATATAATTTTTAAAGTTTTAACATGGACTTTATTGTTTGATTTGAACTAATGCTGTATGTTCTTTCCTTTAAATGACTGATAAACCAAGAGATAAATTAGAAAAATCTAATTTATGAAAACAAGGGAGGGATATCTGGAAATGTTCTAAACCCTTAATACTATATACCCCATATATTCAATCATTAGACATCTTTTTCAGTTGTTTTCTCTCTCTCTCTCTCTCTCTCTCTCTCTCTCTCTCATTCAATCTTTGTGGAAGACCTATATTGTTTTACCTGCTTCATAGATGAGGAAGCTAAGGGTAAAAATATTAAGTAATTTGCCTGACGTGGTAGGTGCTAACATTCAACTGTCTTTAACATTTCACTACATCTTCAGAGTGAGAGTTGTGAAAACAAGGGCAAAATTCTATTGTCTATCTAGAGCGAGTTTAGAATGATACTGTTGTATATGTGTTAAGTGTAATATTTTGCTATAACCCTAATCTCTTCCTATGGGGATGTAAGTCAAGGTCACTGTATAAGTTTTAGCAATATATTATACAAATGTTCTGCAAAAACATACATTGGTTCCTAATACTTTTATCAATATATCCAAAATAGTCTTCACATACCTAGAGAAATTTTCCTCATCTCTTTAGACTCGCTGACTATAATATATTTTATATCCTTCATACATTGGGTAACATAGAAGGAAATCAAGGTTTTTTTTTTTTGTATTTACTTATTTTTATGTGGTGCTGAGGATTGAACCCAGTGCCTCACATGTGCGAGACAAGCACTCCACAGCTGAGCTATAACCCCAGCCTGAAATCAAGTATTTTATAAAAGAGTGATTATGTACCAACCTGTTTGAAAAAGTTGTTTTGAAATTCTCCAGAATACTACAAAAAATAATATAAACTGTTGCCCAAGATACTACTACTTGAGCCATATCTACTTTCTTTAAATATTTTAAGTACCAAAAATAGAAGAAAAGATATCAAAGTTTTGTTTGCAAGCTTACTAAATAATGCTTGTTTACTTCAAACATATAACATTAGATCTCTGTATTGCTTATAAATACTGGCATTCTTATGAAGCTCACTGAATTCTTTTATCATTATCATAGAGTGAGCTTTCTGTGAATAAGATGTGATCCAAAGACCCCAAATCTTGATTTTTGCCACTAACTAGAGATAACTTAAAAAAAAAATATATATCCCTGATTTAATCCTTAATGCTTCACTCTTGTGAGGGAGGGAAATACAAGGCAAGCAGGGGCTAGAAATATGTACTTTTCTGTTCTGAAAATATGCATTAAAAAGGTAAGCTAGGTGCAGTGGTGCATGCCTATAATCCCAGCGGCTTGAGAGGCAGCGGCTTGGGAGACTGAGGCAGGAGGATTGCAAGTTCAAAGCCAGCGTCAGCAATTTAATGAGGCCCTAAGCAATTTAGCAAGACCCTGTTTCTAAATAAAACAAACAAACAAAAAAAAAAATAGGGACTGGGGATGTGGCTCAGTGTTCTAGTGCCCCTTAGTATAATCCCTGGTACAAAAAAAAAAAAAAAAAAAAAAAAAAGTAACCATTTTCTAAGGATGAAATTCAAATAAAGTACTAACCCAGATTTTATGCTGGGGGCCTGACTTCCAATTTACAGCTCTGGCATGAACAAAATTTCCTATCTTGAACAAATACAAAATGTGTCTAAGTAAACTAGGGAGCTCTTCGATCTCCATACAGGAAATGTGGTTAAATGTATTTGAAAGGACAAGTGACTAAAGAGCTTTCTCTTCATCATGTCAATGAATTTGCAGTCTGGAGTACTGTAGGTAATCCAGAATCACATAATTAGCATTTAACTGTTATAGTAGTAATTCAACTTTGTAATCAGAAGTATTTAGCAGATATTTAAACAATTATTCCTCGTAGGTTCACAGATTAAATTATTATGACCATCTCTATTTTTATCTTTTTTTAAAAAAACAGTGTCTTGAGAGATTCTTGATTTTGTTTTATTCATATAGAAAATATTTTATTAGTCTTTTCAATGGAATGGTTTCAAATTTCCTGATGTTAATACAGTAGTTAAAAACTCCCTTTTCTTTCTTTGCGGTATGTTAATATGCCATACAAATGACAGCACATATCTTCCTAATTTCAAATTCAACACATAAAATCAGAACTTATCACATAAACTATACAGTAAATTCTTAATCGAAGATGCTATGACAAAATGCTCTAATTATTAATAAGTCTTGTTCAAGAATTGTTTTAATGTAGAATTCAACTTGTATATTACACAAAAGAAAGAACACACACATGTGTGTGTGTGTGTATATATATATATATATATATATATATATATATATACCATTTTAGTAAATATAAAAAGGATAATTAATAGTAAAATATACATGCTTTTCTTAAATGTAGTCAACCTTTATTAAGATAATTCCAAAATACGTATATAATCACTTAGCATTTTTTAAGCCTTTAACAAATGCCTGAACATCTTAATTCAGATAAAGTTCTTTTTAAAAAACAAGTTGAGTAGTGGTTCACTCCTGTAACCCCAGCAACTGGGGAGGCTGAGGCAGGAGGATTGCAAGTTTGAAACCAGCTTCATCAACTTAGCAAGACCTTGTCTCAAAATAAAAAATAAAATGGGCTGAGGATGTAACTCAGTGGTAGAATATGCCAGTGTTCAATCTCCAGTACCCTGAAAAATAAGAGTTATGGCTAATATTCCATCAAAGGAGATAAAGTAAGATCATTAAAAAATTAATTCTAAAGTTGTCTCTTTTAGGTGGCATTATGAATCTCCAATTAATTTTTATAAATACATTAATTTCCACATATTTTCTGTGAATATTAAGACTTGTATACATGGGCTTCTAATATTACCTGGCAAAATTTTCTGTTCTTAGTGACAATAAAAAAAAAAAAAACATAAATTTATATTGTCAAGGGTGAAATAATAATCTAGAAAATCAAATACTGTAAAAAAATAGATATACTAATAAATGAAAGGATATGTAAGAGCATTACTCATGTCAGTGAAGGTTCTTTTTATAAGTGTGGCTTAAATTGAGAAAGTATACTTTACATATTCTATGTTTGAAAAGGAAAATATTAGAACTAAGGGTCTACTTTTTCATTGTGTGATATTAGTCTTATTTCTCATGTTGTTGCAGGGAATGATTTTTTGTTTGTTTATATTTATGTGATTGGTTTAACAGAAAGAAAGAATAATGATTCTAATAACCCAGTGAATAGACCATGTGGCCAATCTGATCACTTTCTTCCATAACCAGCATTTGTACAAACTAAGAAGAAACTTTATACTTCCTTTTTTCTTTTTTCTTTTTTTTTTAATTTCCTTAGTTCTCAGTTCCTAGCAACTCTACCATTGTATCACGATGGACATGGTTATAATTTATTAGACTACTACTTATCTTCCATTAATTGCATTTTAGATGGATGGGATGTCTTCACTTCTCCTCATTGTTGATGAATTTGATGCAGATGAGATTACTTAATGAGTTTAGAGTTAGTCAGGTCTCTTTGACATCATACTTATAAGACTTTCCTTAGGATAGCCCCCCCCCCCCCCCCCCAAGCAAACCTTCCATAGGAATCCAACTTTATTAAATTAATTTTAGCTGGAATAATTTTGTATGAAAACTACTTTTCCAAAAGTTTGGCCTGTACACAAACGATATAAAATGCTGTGATATATAGTCTTGAACATAATAACATCCATTCCTAAAATGTAATTTAAACCTTTGGAGATTTCATAGGAGGACTCTTGTAGAAACAAGACCAAATCGCAGGCATTTTTTTTTTTTTTTTGCTTTTTTTTAATATTGTATGGAAGCAGCATAACTTCTACAATAATTATGGTGGATTTGCTTCTCTCAAACACACAAAATGGATATAAGGGTCGTGGATAAAATTGGAAAAAAATCTAAATAAATAAAATTTATTGGTATTATTTCACTATCTTCTTGCTTTTGACACATATGAGAAACTGAGTTACATGTTCAGCATAATAGGAGGACACTGGGTTAGTCTAAATGTTTACTGGCTGCTCCATTAAATGTTGTAACTTCAGATGATATTGAAAATAATATTTGGTCTTCACCAAAGTTGTCAAAGCTTAATGGTCCTTATCTGTAATGTCTTTCACAAAGGTCTTTAGGGAGGGAGAAAGATCAAGTTTTAGTTGTTTGACTGAAGAATGTATTCAATCAAGACACATAGTATAATAGTTATCATTCCTTTTATCTAATAGCAAGTACTACAAAATGATAACCACATAGAACTTCTGATTTTCAATTTTTCTTTGAAATTATGCAAGATCAGTGCATGCTGATATTTTAGTCAGCTATTTTGCTGCTGTGACAAAAGGGGCCCAACCAGAGCAATTGTAGAGGAGGAAAAGTTTATTTTGAGGCTTACCATTTCAGAGGTCTTAGTCCATAGAATGCCAGCTGTATTCCTCAGGGCTCAAGGTGAGGCAGGACATCATGATGGAAAAATGTGGCAGAGGAAACTAGCTCACATGGTGATCAGGAAGCAGAAAGAAAGAGTCTCCACTTGTCAAATACAAGTATATACCCCAAAGCCATGCCCCAATTCCCACCTCCTCCAGCCACACCATACCACTTCAGTTACCACTCAGCTAATTCTGATCAGGGGATTAATTCACTGATTAATTCACTGATTAATTAATTCACTGATTCACTCTTTTGACACAATCATTTCTCCTCTGAAACGTCTTACATTATCTCAAGATGGTTTTGGGGACACCTCACATTCAAACCATAACATTAAAATATTAGCATTCCATTCTTTTTTAGTGTTTGACTACCCTAGTGTACTGCATAATATAAATAATTGAAGATTATTTATACTTTATATATTATTTATATTATATCAATTATTTATATTATATATCACATATATGATTATTTATATTATATATTACATATATTTTATATTATATATTACATATAATATAAATAATCAATATAATATAAATAATTGAATATTGGCTAATATAAGTTTAGTTATAGCCTAAATCTTGTAGATTATATATAGATGCATCCCTTTACCTCTTCCCAGCAAACTCAGTTATGTTTACTCAAACAGAAATTAAACAGATCTGACAATCTCAGATAACCTTTTTTCTTTCTCCTTTTGCTTTTGTTCTGATTGCTGTTTGTTTTTGTTCTGGTAATACAAACTTTTGGCCAGTGTACAAGCAATGTAGTAATAAGATTCTGTCTAGAGTGATTACAAACACTTCTGGGCAGATTGGCAAATAGCCATTGTTGTCATCTGCTGCACAGATTCTCTCTTAATTCAAGATAATTTTCTCCTTAATTCAAGTTTAGTTTACATTTTCTGGTCTTTTGTTCATATAGATAAAATCTCAAGGCTCACGGATGCCATCCAGGCAGACAGCCTGATGTTCATGTTCTTTCTATCTGTTTTGCATGCCATGTTTGAATAATTCCAGAAGAAAGCATTTACCCTTTCTGGAAAAAAAATTGTTTACTCTCAGATTTGTTCAGATTAAATGTTTTGTTTTTTTCAAATATTGAGCAACATTTCATCTTATCTTCCTCATCCACTGAACCTACTTAATATCATACAGAAAAAGACTAACACTTCATACACAAACATTATAGAGATTTGAGGACATTTCTTCTCCTTCTGATGTGTGTCTCCTACTCCTGATGCCACTCTAAGTTTCTACATCATTCAGAATGTTTTCTCAGATGATTATCCTAACAACATCTCAGTGTTCTCAGTTTGGCACTCACAGTTTAGCAATGCTATCCCAATGAGCTCTGATCAATGCAGAACAAAAGCCAGACTATTTACCTTATTGCTGCAGATAAAATTCTAAGAATGAGCCATGTGAATCTGTAAATGTATGTTATCTCTACCATCCAGACCACAGGTTGAAATTCCTATATGTCTGAGCCTATACTAAGTACACCCAATGGTAGATTCCATCTACAAAGCTCTGCTAGTCAAATTGGATAAACTAACACAAATTCAGAGTAATGTCAGTACAATTCTGATTTATCTTCCTTAGTGCTATAATTATTCTAACTTTGGATAAGATGAAATCAAATTAAGTATTTGGAAGAAGGTGGATATTATATAATATCTGAAGCAGAATTTGTAAGAATTGTTGTGATTTCTTTTTTAAGATTTTTTTTTTTTCTTCTTCTTTCGATAGTCTTCTTCCATGTAATGGTAATATACACTAGTGGCCTGGAATCCATTATTATGGTTTACATATTAGGTATCCCCCCAAAGATCCTGTTTAAGGCAATGCAAGAAGATTTAGAGGTAAAATGATAGTTATGAGAACCTTAACACAATCAGTGCATTAATCCCCTCATGGGGATTAACTGGGTGGTACTTTAGACAGGTAGGATGTGACTAGAAGAGGTAGATCATGGTTTGTACCTTTATTTATTTTGGTACTGGGGATTGAACTCAGGGGCACTCGACCACTGAGCCACATCCACGGCCCTTTTTTGTATTTTATTAGAGACAGGGTCTCACTAAGTCGCTAAGTGCCTCACCATTGCTGAGGCTGGCTTTGAAATTATGATCCTCCTGACTCAGCCTCCCAAGTGCTGGGATTATAGGTGTGCGCTACCACGCCCACATGGAGTATTTATTTTATGAACCAAGTTTAGTCTCACTCTCTGGTGTCATGCCCCGAACTGCATCTCCTCTGCCACACTATTCTACCATGATGTTTTGCCTCACTTTAGGTACAGAGCAATGGAGTTAACCATCTGTGGACTAAGACCTCTAAAACTGTAATCCCCAAATAAAATTTTCCTCATCTAAAATTGTTCTTGTCATGTCATATGGCCACAGTGGCAACAAACAAACAAAACAACAACAACAACAAAAACAAAAAACCTGGAACACCTATGAACAACTGATACTATTAACATGTTAACTCCTTTCAACATTTACTCCCAACATTGAAGGATAAGATAAGTCAGAATACTGAAGTCATACTTCTTTCAAAGTGCACAGAAAAAAATAAATAAAACAAAATCACTTTTTCCCTACTCTTCCACTGCAAAATAGCAATATCTATTAAAACAGCTTGGCATTCACTAAAGCAACAACACTTAGAATTTAGTAATGAGGCGTTCCTCTGGCTTCACATCTGTTAACATTTTTGCTGTAGTCTAGGATTTGAAGGAAAACCAATAAAAATTCTTGATAGTAATCAGGAAATATTTTGAAGAGCTGACACACTAGAAGTCTATTCTTAATTGGGAAAGTACTCTGTGATCTTGTAAGAATTTATTTACAACCTCCCAGGGTAATAATAAAATAATCTTCCATTTTTGCTACTTTTACATTGTCTCCTAAATGCATGATGTATGTTATAATAGAATGGTACTTCTTTGCTTTCTCTTTATTCTTCACATTGTTTTATTTCTCTTATTTTTCATGTCTCTTCTTTATTATCTTAACATTATTACCTATCTGTCTTTGAGATAATATGTCCTTCTTATTTCTAAGATGAATGAGAGTGAAAGGGAAAAGGAAAGTGGCTTCCCAAGGAAGACAGAGGAGGATAGGGAATTTAAGACAGCAATTGAGAAAAGGGTGGAACATTCTACAGCAAAACAGTCTGACAGTTGACGCCTGTTGTTTGGATACCATCTAGCCAATTACTGAAGAATTTATTTTTGGGTGGTGGCAATTGATATACAATATATTCTACCCATGAAGAGATGGCATTTATCATAACATGGTCAGAATTGGAAGTGTGGCGATGTAGAGTAGGTGGTAAATGAATCTGAAAGGTTTTCTAGGACAGATGGATTTCTGGGGGGCATTTTGGCAGACACAAACACTCTCCTGGGCTTTTAGTTCATACCTCAGCTATTTCTGTTTGGAAATAAAATAGTAAAGGAATTAGAAGAGTGAGAGATGGAAAGAAAGGATAGTGTTAGAAGATGACTGAGGTTGGTTTAATCTTCAAGAACATCTTTATTCATAATGCTAGATATTTAATTTAAATTATTAGTTAAAATTTATTCATCTTGCTTATTTAAAAAAATGTAATGCCAGGTATTATCTAAGCTTCCACAAGATTTCACAATTTTCTCTCATTTACATTTTTAGAATTAAAGTTTTCATATACTAATACCATTTGGATTGCTAAGAAGTTATGGGCATTTTTCTCTGAGCATCACTAATTCTTTTACCAGTAGATTATTTTTATATGTCTGGGATTTTCCCCCTATTTTTATAAGTCTATGAATTCATAAAAGAAAGCAGATATCAATTTTGTCTTTGTTCATACTTCCATAATATTTTTAGAAGTTTGAAATTAAATCTGTTTATTTCCTGGGGGGCAAAATAAAACTATGACATAATAGTTTTCATATTGAAATATTATATATCTAAAGCTAACAACAAATTATAGCGAGAAGAATTATACTAGCAATTTGATCACATGGGCAAGTTTAATCTTTCAGAAATAACATATGTTCCATATTTTCAGCAATGTTTAGTAGCGTCCTGCAAAAACTCTTGTTTAACTCTTGGATTTAACTAGACATTTTAGAGGCCATACTTAACTAGACAAAGCAACTATGTTCATATTTCATAAAATTAAAATAAAATCTACTTTAAGATCCATCACAATCCATTAATCCTTGCTAACTTTTATCAAATGAAATATTTTTTATAAGAAAGGACCCAGTTGTAGAGAGATACTATTCTTTCTACCCGAAAATTTGTAAAGTGGTTTATTGATGTGAGGAACCTGAGGCTGACTCAAGAGTTTCATGTAAACTCTAACCAGACACTACTTTACTCTATAAAAGCTGTTCAAAGTGACATATGCCAGAGTAAATAACTTTTGTAGTGAAGTCAGCATCTCTACAATTTAGTAGAAAACCAAACCCATTTGTTTATTTTCATTGCAATTGAAAAACACTGACACATGAAAGAAAGTTGATCAAATCTGTTCCAAATTGCAGAGTGAAATTTAAAGTGTTAGGGAAAAAAATGAAAATAAATGAACCATATAAAATACACATCTAGTCTTGACTGTTTTCAATGTAGTCTTCTTTTTTAATCATTTCAAAAACAAATCTAATTTTCATTGCATTTTCAGGTATTCAATTAAAAATGATTTTTTTCTATCTATAAAAGAGACAAGAATTTTATACTGGGTGAACACACACACACACACACACACACACACACACACATACCCACACATACACATACCCCTAAAACTTATGTACTAAAGGACAAAACTGAGCTTAAGAAGCTTCATAAGGAGATACCTAGGTCATACTGTTTAGAGGTAACTTTGTTTTTGTTGGTCTATCCCATATCACAGGTTAGTAGCTAGTTTAGATACACATACAAATTTATTTTTTCTCTTGAACTTACTATAGCTCAATCTAAACAAAAACTTTTCAAATAAGAAATGCTCATAATTCTGAGAATTCTCAAAATAAACAATCTAAAGTGAATATATCTTTTCACTTATGAATTAAATTTATAACATACATATGTGGAGATTAATTGAAAAATACATCATTTAATAATTGTAAGGCTATTAAATTATAATGATTTTATTTTATAAGTACATTTATTTATTTAACAATTTATTTATTTTACAAATTATTTAACAATCAAGAAAATGCATCTTTGAGATCATGGGTTACAATGGGTGCATAGAAAGATTTTGAAATATAAAAAGAGAGACAGTGAATTAGAAGCACTTGCATTTTTTTTCCCCTAGAAGATCCCTTGCTTTGTGACAGTTTAAGTCAAATATGTAGGTGTCGATTTGCAGAGCAATGTACTTGGAATTAGGCACACGATGCTTGTTAACAGTAACAAGGCTTGTTAATCCAAATCTCTGCAGACCTTGCTGAAAATATCCTTTTGTGCATAGGTGCAGCAAATAATGAACCTGTTCCCTCTGTGTGTTTGTTTAGCTCAGGCAATGCCTTCAACTTTTTTTATACAACATTTCAAATATCTAGGGCAGTTTGCAAGATTCAGCTTCCAGTCTACTCAATCAGATTACTTTTACTCAATTTTAGAAGGACAAAAATTGGTCAGGGGCCAAAGGGAAGTAACCAAAAAACTAAATGTGAATACCACTTTTCGGACATTTGGATTGGTATGGAAACCTTGTCATTTCGAAAAGCAGAGTTTGTAGCTTAATAATAGTGTTCAGTTATCTGACAATATCTTCTATTCAGAAAATGAATTATCTATTTTCACTGAAGGGAAAATGATATTTAATATTAAATAAAATATTATTTAATTTATACAAAAATAAAGAATGGGTATAAGAATTCTGTGATGAATGGAGTAACAAAAGAAATAGCAATACCTTATTTCCACAGAATGGTGCTTTACAGAAGTACCATTCTTCCTTGACTTATGCTGAGGAAAGGGCCCATGAAGAGATGTCCCTCTTAATATACTATAACTCTGATTTTTGAACATTACTTTAACAGAGTTCCAATCATTAATATCTTCTACCAAACTGTGATTGACTGTTTATTTGATATGTTTTTATACTCCCTATATGGACCATGAAATTGGTTTGTGATTGTTAAGGGAAAAGCAAATGCTTGAATATAGTCCACTGGATATTTCTGTTTTTTTTCTGGGACAGTCCCTTATTTTAGTAAATACTATTGGATTTGAGTATTCATCACCACATTTATAAATAACTGTCTAGAACAATATTAAAATAAAACCATTAAGTGAAGTTTACCATACATGGTAAAAGTTGTAAAAATTTCAGAAAACAAATCCATTTTTTATAAATGACATATTGAATTTGTATTCCTGTCTGTCATCAAAGCATTCACCATCCAGGTGCAGTGGCACATGCCTGTAATCCCACCGGCTCAGGAAGCTGAGGCAGGAAGATGCAGAGTTCAAAGCCAGTCTTGGCAAAAACGATGTGCTAAGGAACTCAGTGAGACCCTGTCTCTAAACAAAATACAAATAGGGCTTGGAATGTGGCTCAGTGGTCAAGTATCTTTTAGTTCAATCCCTGGTACAAAAAAAAAAAAAAAAAAAAAAAAAAAGCATTCACCATAGGATATCTATTATCTATCTGTATTCCTTGATCAAATTCAAGCATGTCAAGCATGTTATCCAAAATTATAATAGCCTGATTTTCAGGGAATTTTCTATGGCATTTAAGGCAAAGATTAAGTAAAAGTTACTTATTTAAACAACTGCATAATTGGATAATAATCCAATTACCCAGCTTTAAAAAAGATATCCACTGATATGGGACATTAACCTCCAGGTAGAACTCTGGAATCATAGAAGAGAAAAAAATCGTTTGTTTGTTTGTTTGTTTGTTTGTTTTTTTCCTGTGATGTGAATTCTGGACATATAAGGAAAAATCTAAGATTCAGACATTTGAGGAGCATAATGCAAAGGGGAAATAAAATAAACTATAATACTGTTGTGTGTTATTCCTCTTAATTTATTATCATTTCAGGGATCACGAGAAGCAACTATTGAAATTTGTTTAAAAATTTCAATCAGTACTTAGATATTTCATTCTGTTGTTTTTTGAACATGGAGATTTTAAACAATTTTACTACAGTCCATTTCTTAATCAGAAGTTTCCTAGATCTTTGGTATTAGAAACTGAAAAAAATGCAAACAAAAAAAAAAAGGATCTTATGAGAAAAATAACCAGGATTTTAGCTTCTACTAAGGTAACCAACACTAAGTTTTGGGGGACAAAAAAATTATATAACTCACAATCTCTTTTAGAGAGCCCTTAATTTAGTGAGTGGTATTAAGTTTCTCACTTCCCTCTTTACCTCCACACACTGAATATCAGTTCTGTCCTTCAGGAATTACCCAGCTCAGCACAAGGTTTAGGTAAGACTTCAGTAGCTGGATTGTTTCCAAACGTCCTTGCCTTCCACTCTCTGGAACACAAGCAATCATGCCTCTGAACAGTAACATCTGTCCCTGAAAATGCCCATAATAATTAATCAAAGTAACCAGAAAGTGACATTGGCATTGGCAAAAAAATGTAGTTTCCAGTAGCCACTCAGGAAAGTTCAGCATTACCAGTGGGATTATAGCTAATTATTCATTAGTTGCATGTTAGTATCATTTCCTGTTTAAACTGTTTCAAAATGTATGAACATGCTACAGGTTAGGTCTCTGTAACACTATGCTAGGATGCTAATCCTTACCTAGAGAACCACATTGCTGCGTTTTACCCCTCTTTAATATGTTAATTTTAATTTGTCACGAGCTCCTTCCTTTTTTTTTTTAAAGTAAAGGATTCAGAAATACATTTTTTTCATATTTTGCATTATTGTCATATAAAAATAAATAAATGCAAACATTACTTTTTTCCTCCTTGGCAGTCAGAACTTATTACTTGATATCCAAGTTAAAAATCTAAAATTGATTTCCCATGTGAAGCCAGTTTTAGCCAACCATCTGCTCAGGAGAGAGGAAAGGCGGACAAAGCTCATTCTTTCCTGCTGCCGCTTCTCACTGCTGTTAGGTGACTACTGGGAACCTTAAAATAGGATTGCCAGGTTTAGCTTTTCAAAATATGGAGTAGGCATATGTGTCTACTAGGGATTTGGGACAGGGAGAGCTGTACTTAGCCAGTGGGAGTACCTAACTTATTAGGTACTAGCATTGCTAAATTTCATAGATGGTCCTGTTTCCCATCTCAAATTCATGATTCAGCAATAAAAAAAAGTGAAGATTTTGAATGTGTAGATCACCTGGGAGCCTATGCCTGGACTTAAATGTTATTACAATAACTGGATTTCTTAATCCAGTGGATTTGAATTATGGCAATTCAGTCTTGATACTGGTTATTAATTAAAAAAAAACGTTTAGGAACAAAGAGACATTATAAAACAAAAGAATTTGAACATTTGTACAACTGAACATGGTATAAGTATGTAATTTGTATAATTGAATGTTGTAGAAAATGATGAGAACTTTTATGGTGTCCATGGTGAGTCCAGATTAGAAATATAGAGTTTGATAATTTACCATTGCCAAATATGTGTTAATGGAAAAAAGGGAAAATAATTAGTGCAACACCAAAGTAACATACTTAAATCTGGCATGCAAAGATAGACTATGAAATACCACAAATACTTAAATCATGTTTTAAATGATCATGGACTTCAGAGGAAGGGAACATCCTGTTAAAGATGTTTTCCATTGCAATATAAAATTTTCTTTTATATTAAACCCTGCATTTATTTTCTCATATTTATGGAGATTTTTTTGGCCTCCTGGCTCCTTTTCTTCATTCATCAACTTCTGTATGGTATTCAAGCATTAAATCTCTCTGCTTCTATCCCATCCAGTCACACATGCACTCATTCTCATTTTAATCTCTCCCTCTCTCTCCCCTCAGTCTATTCCTTTCTGTCTTTTTTCCATTATATCACTTAATCCTTACACATAAAGAATTTCTATACTGTCTGCTTCCCCTCATAGAATCTCTTAAATATGTTGTAATAATTTTAGAAGTAGGAAGATGCTCATCCTTGTACAGACTGCCTCCCCCACCACTGAAAACCCTAAAGGCTAAAACTTATCAACTGAAACAGAAATAGTAATTTTGAAGCAGGAAAGTATTTACTGTTTAACACCATTTGACCTAGCCTCTTCAATAACTTAGTGCACATGACCTCCATAATTACTATTTGAAAAGAAAAATTAAAAGAAGAAGAAAAGGGAGATAGGAAAAATGGTGAGGTGGGAGAGAAGAGAAAAATACATGCATTGTATTTGTCTAAGACTCAAAGCAACTACACATTCAAAATGGGCTATCCAGATGTTTATAGTCAATGCTACTATTTAATAAAGGTAAAAAAAAACAAAACCAAAGGTCATAATCATATTTTACTTTTCCAGAGTTTTAAGAATATAAGCTAAAAGTGTATCCCTGTGTTTTCCCATTATTCTATATTGTTTATGTATCCCCTGTGTGTGCCAATGTCTATCCTGGAAGAAAAAAAATGTTATTTTATTTTATAGTTGCCAACATTTTAAGTTATTTAGTCCCTGTCAGGAAAATAGTGAATGTAGACAATTGCAAACTCGTCATACCCTAGTTCTTGCTGCTTCTCTGCCCTTCAAAAGTGACCCCTGCCAGTAAAGGATCTCTTTCAATTCTGGATATTTTCAATTGAACTTTGTTTAAAATCTGAATTGTCTGTCTCAATTATGCAGGTCACTGTGCCCTACTGAACTCGATTTTACATTCTTTGACTGTGTTCAAAATACTGAAATACGATAGACCAGTTGGATGAAATTTCATCAAGTGCCTACATGTAATTTAAGGATGTTAAAAAAAAAAAAAAAAAAAAAAAAAAAACCTGGTGTTTTGGTGTTTTGTTTGTTTGTCTCAGTAGCTAAAAAAGTATTGTTTCATTTTAAATAGTCAGGGATCTCAGGAATAGCAAAACTGAAGGATTGCAGTTTTTCATGTTAATGTTAAACATGTTAAGTTTCAAAGTTAAAAATTAGTGATGATTATTCCTATATTTCTAGTACTCTGCAATAAGAGCAAATAATCTTCCCTAGAATATTGCAGATGTTTCAATGAAATGTTTAAAATGTGATGCATTGAAATGTTCCAAATTGCACTTTACCTGCTTGGAAATCACAGCTAAAGCAATAGCTTTAAAGAATAAAAACTTCCCCCTGTGGCTAGGATGAGATGAATGCTGACCAAGGGCAGCCCACACAATTGGCTCCCTTCTGCCACAGTGTTGTAGAATAAATTTAGAATAATAAAGAAGGATTCTCTATTAGTCAGTCCAAACCTGTGTCCCTTATTGAACACAGTATTTAGCATGCAAGAGTGAACACAGATTAGAAGAAAGAGATTCTGTCCAGGGCAATCCTCAGCCTCTTCCTGGGCAGTTTTATTCTTTCAGATGTATTTCTGCTTGAGTGTATTTATTGCTGCTTTTTTCATTGCTTTGTTAGTATTACTAGCCCTTTAAACTTTGAAAAGTTTCCCACCTCTAAGGAGGAGAAATGATGAAAGTCGTTTAGGTTGGAGGACATTGCTCCGGTGGAAAGGGTTTGCCCTCTAAAGCTTTTTAAGTGGGTCTTTTGGGCTATAAGTGAGATCTGTGCTTGCTTCTGAGATGAGCATATAAACTCTGTTTTGGTAAGGCATTGCTTTCTTTAGTTGCCTCTTGGGTGCTACTTTGTAAACCACTGTATATGGTTTTGCTGAATCATGAAAAAGAGAAATTTTTCTGTAGCTAGAAATCTATTCCTTGTATTTGTAACAAAAATTGGCAATATGAGATGAAGATCCCGTAGGAGAATATCTGATTTCTTGGCATGTGTAGATATAATATTTGTGTATTTTATTGCCTTGAGGCTTAACTTCCATAGTAGTTTTAGTTATTTGTTTGTTTTTGTTTTGATTTTGCACCTTCCCAGGTGCTGGTATTTCAGTGGTGAATAAAACCATCTGGTCCTTCGTTCAGGGTTTAAATTCTAAGTAATTCAGAGATTAAAAATATAATTTTGAGTTTAAACAGAACTATACTATGATTCTTAGTTGGCCAATCGCCAATCCAGAGGAAATGAATACACACAGTAAATTCTCTGAACCACAAAGTTCTCTTGGTTAAGTAACAGATTATAATCACTTTTTTGAAGATTATGGAACACACACAAAAAAGCAAGAAGACTAAGAATTTAAATTTCAAATAAAAAAAGAAACTAGACTAAATATTAGTTGTTAGCATTGTTTGATGTGTGCTTAGAGTCTAACAGTAATAGGAGAAATCTGTACATTGACTGTGCACATCACAAATGACCTCAAACTTCCAGTGAGCCCATAAAGTATATATAGGTATCCTGTTTTGTAGCTAAAGAACCTGGGGCTTAAGGCAAGAGTCTAATTAAAACTCACCCAAGTCTCACAGCTGCTACTTGTCAGAACCACAAGAAACGAGTTCATCTAATGCCAAAGACCCTGTGTTTCTCCTGCATTAATCTGGAACTTAATCCAAGACTTGCACCCCTTGAAGAAGCCATTTTTCTCTTTTCTTCATCAGAGAGAAACAAATTATGTTTTCCTCACCCAAAGTCTGCATTTTGAAAGCAGCATGACTGTCAACTAATTTCCCCATAAAAATAGCACCGTGGAAACCCAATCTAGAGGGACATTTTAACCACCTATTATTAAAATAATCTCCCCTCCATAGCAGCACATTCTCCCTAACACATTCTGTTTCAAACCTGTCCCCTTATATATAAAGTCTACATGTAATTTGGGTTCCAAACTAGGGCATTTGGGGGAGTAGAAGAAGGCACTGAAAATAATTACTCTGGGCTGAGAGTTGTAAGTTAGCTCTACCCCATGAGAATAAGATATATGGTCTCCCTACTTAGAGAACTTTGAGCTTTAGATTATGTGTTAGAATAGTAAACTATTGATCATAAAAAGGAAAACCACTCTTTACCCCTACATATATATGGACACATAAAGATTTTTCTCCTAAGGCCAGAGTAAAGTCACTACAGTATTAATGCAGCCTTCAGTCCATGCTCAGTCACCCGCTATAACTGTATAATAGCAACTTCCACCTCTCCTTGCTCCTTCAGACCATGGGGAAATAAATAATTGGCACCTTCTCCTTATAACATTTGAGTCATCTATATTTTATGTTCAAAGCATCTATGGATAAAACCATCTTATTTTTTCTTTTAATTCTTTGGTCAGTACCTACATATCCAGCCTACGTATTTCGGAGGAAATGTGCTGTATAAAATGGTTTGTTCAATCCTAACTAAGTATCTCTGGAGAGGAAGATGCATTTGTAAACTGTAATGCAAATTTTACTATCCTGACAACCACCAGTTATTTGTATTAGTTTCTTATGGCAGCCAACATCTTAGAAACTGACTTCTAGGTGAAATCTTTTATATGGGAATAATAAAGAGAAGTGGGGAAATGATAAGAAGAGCATTCAGAAGGTGATTAAACACAGGGAAGGGGGAGAAAGGTTAAAAATAGAGCCAATAGAAATATACAATAAGTTACTGTTATGATTTGCCTCAGATTTTACTGAGCTTTAGAGTCCCATTTTAGGTTAGAGAGTTTACTGAAATAGATTGTCCACATTAACCAGGTATATATCATGAAATCTAAAACAGGTAATTTCTTTAAAGACAATTTTATTATATAGATATAAGATTTAAGTAGCATTAGAAGTATAAATATATTGAAGGAGGATGGACTAAAGGTTTGGTTTTATAATATTGTTACAAGCAGGAGTTTTCAACAATTTAGTTTAAAAATCACATAAAATTCATAATTGAAAGGAAATATATCTCAATGGGAAAGAAATTTTAACTCAAAATAGAAAGGAAAAAGAAAAGGCCATTGAAGATAGAGATGAAATTCACAATATTATAAGAACCTTTTGGTCCCTCTTCCTCCCATATCTTACTAAAACAGCACAGGCAAATTATACTGGTTATAATTACATTGTGAATTTCAGTGTCATATTTAAACTGAATGATTCATGCTTTGTCCCTTAGCTGCATTTATTTTCTTTTCTTTCCACCCTTCCTCTTCCGTTTTCTTGCTAGCTTCATTCCTTTTCATTATTTGTTTGTTTCAGAATTTTTTTATATTGTGTTGTATTTATGCACAGTTCTGAGAACATAGGTCTCCTTGCAGAACCAATTTCCTTATAAAAGATGCACCCTACTTCCTTGTTCTTAGATTTATATATAATCATAGTATTATATTTCAATTTTTAGAAAATTACCCTCTTCCCCTTTTATTCCTACATTTCAGAAATACTGGGATTAAAATTATATTTCCAGAAAAGTTCCACTGTGCTCATGTAACATTTCTGCTTGTCTATAGTTTCTTGTCCTTATTATTTCAAATAAGAGAAGCTCAACTCTTCTGAGGGTTTCTATCACTTACAAACAAACTAGCATCAGTTTTCACCCCCTTTATTTATCAGAATTAAGCCAGGAGGAAGCAGCGCCTCCATTTATGTCTACTTTCTCAGAGATAAAATTGACTTCAAGGCAAGTCTTAAATTTTATCAGATATTCCACGTTTAGATAACTGAGTGTCTTGCAGTTTCATGATAGTTAATGCACCAAAAGCACTGCCAGCTTTAAAATGAATTAGAAAAGCATTTTCCATGTTGTAGTCATTTCGGTGAAACATCTGCTTCTCTCTTTTTTCAATCAATTGTTCCCTTTGTACACTGGCCTGAAAAACACAACTTTCCTCACAGCCGCCTTGGTCTATTCACTTTGGTCCATTTTGCTCCTATTACCGTCCAGTAGTTCTCAGAGTGAGGGCTAGGGAATCCTGGGGGTCTGGAAGATCAAAATCTTTTTCACAGCAATACTAAGACGTTCTTTTTGCCTTTTGAACTCTTGTTCCCTACTGTTTGGAGAGATTTCCAAAGATATCCTCTTGGATATTTTCATGATCTGACCACTAATGGAATCTGTGCCTTGTCTTGTGTTTGCAAGATTCCCATTTTAATTTCTAATATAGTATAGATTTATAAGTTAAACAGATATAAACCAAAACACTCTGGAGGACTTTAGTATTGTTTCAAGAGTGAGAATAGCTTCTGAGACTAAAATATTTGAGAATCATGGCTATAGACCAGTCTCATAGGTAATGTTTAAGCAAGTCTCACTGATAACTATAAAATACATAATTTGTTGCGATTGCAAGCATGTTTTGCTTATTCATCAAACTTGTTGAAATTATAATTGTATATAACTTAAGCTGTAAATAGTCATATCAGCATTTTCAGTGACAGTTTATTATACAAGTTGCCAGTACTTCTCCAGGATTTTTCTTCTTTCTCTGTTTGCTACAACTATAGAAGCCTTTATGTGTGTGGACAATGTTTTTAAGCAGTATTTTTAAAAAGAGATGTTTATGCTTATTTCATTGAGGAATATTTGTAACAGCATTAGTTCAGTAATTGCCATGAACTTTTGATAAAATTCACTAATTTTGTTATTTGAAAGTTAATTTAAAACACATAATGAAACAATGTAGATTGACTTTTGCTTCTTATCTGAATCATTATTACATGATAAACAGTTTATTTTTCAACTTATATTTTACTACTATGTGAATTTCATTTTTCATGACTAAGAGTCAATGTTATTTCACTGGAAAATGCTGAGAAATAGAAGTTTTAAACAAAGGTAAATTTAATGTATTAGACATTCATATGGCATGTCAGTATTAATAAGAATTTAAATCTATAACAAAATTAATAGTGACGTCTCTGCTGCATCTATTAAGACTATTTAATAAATCAAAGATCCAGGTCAATCGACAATCAGATTGTGATCATTATGGTTTCAAATTCTTAAATTGAGAGGATGAATATAAATCTTTAATCTAAGTTATATTGACATTTACTTTATGTAGCTAGTAATAGCATATAATAATAATAACTGGGATATTGGGGGTGTTAATAAACATATTTATTCTGCAAGCTTTTGAATTAAGTGTTTATTTTATTAAAATATATTCAAGCAAAATAAATCAGATTTTTGTGATTGATAAAAGCTTTTCTTATTTACTTAACAAGAACTCTGACCATACTCAGATTCAGAATTGTCATAATGGCTATTTAGTGATTTTTTCAAGGGCTGAAAAGGATTTATATTCTTCTACTCTGTCATCTTTTGTTCATTGTCTTGCCACTTGGTTGCAGTTTGGCTGCAATAATGCCCACGTATGAACACTGTTCAAAGGCAGAAAGTAATCTCTGAGGAAGAGGGACTATTCGTTTACTACTATTTAATAATCAGGAATGGATGACATTTCCAGAAACTCTCAAATAGCCTTTCCCTAATGTCTCCCTGCCCACAGGTGGGTCACATGGCTATTTTATAACCTGAGTGAAGCTTATAAAGTTCTGGAAGTGCCTGGAATTTCAGGTAGAAAAAAAAAATCCATTGTGGTTTATAATTGATTTGTAAATAATTAGATTATAGCCACCTTTCTAGGCTGGGTACTTTGAAATTCTGAAAAATATATTAGTTTTCTTGTAGAGGGAGAGAGTCATTGCCATTGTATGGAAAACTAATAACTTTTACAATGAATGATGTTATAAAAACAGACATGAACAGGATGCCCAGAAACTTGAGACAGGAAGCCCAATCTGACTGGTTGGGAGGAGAGAAACACACATGCATGAAGAGAATGCAATTAAAGTATAGAAGGCAAGGTAAAATGGTTGGCCAGAATGAGACATATGGAATATTAACCAGAAAGATGTATCTGGGGCCTTACATGGTGTAAAGATCTGAAGTGATCTCAGTAATGAAGGCTGTTTTTTCCTCTATAAATTATAACTGTTACAATGCAATTACAATGTGTGTATCCTAAACTTCGCATGGGTGTGTTGTTTTAAGATTCAAATAATACTAAGATAAAGCCAGTATAATAATTGTTCACAGTCATATCATTTTATTAGGTCAACAAAATATTTCCACAATGTTATTGTTTCCCTACACATTTAATGTGGTACAAGGAAACCATATCATTTTTGTTTTCTGTTTTTCATTTTCTCCCTTTGTTGTCCTGGGAGGCAAGATTCCTTACTACATTCTGTTAGATTACTTTATCAGTCTCTGGCAGACTCTTCTAAAATCCAAAGGAATTGAAAGCTCTGAGTAAAAAGTCTTGAAATCCACTAGATTATTATTATTTTTGTTATTGTTCCCTAGAAACTACCCTTTCAAGTGAAGGAGTTGAAATGTAACACCTTTATTTGTGTTATCATTGTTAGGAGTGTGTATTTTCTGCATACATTCTCAGGAGATTTAGTTAATTTGTTAAATCTTTTAGTAATTATTCAATACTACTTCAGCCCACCTGTAGGATAGCTACTCTATGAGATTGCCTCTTGTAGGATGAAAACCTAATAAGAGTGAGTGGGCTTTGTCACTCCTGTTACTTAGCAACTACTAACTATGAATAAATGATGCCATGTTTTACCCTTTGAGATGTATTATGTACATAAGAATTGTTATTTATGCATTGAATTTTATTAAGATTTAATTTTAAAATTGAAAAATATATTTTTACTCTTCATCTCATAGCAACTCCTTTCCTAGGAAATCTTCTAACAGACTTCTCCTAATGTCTCCCTATCCACAAGGGGTTACCTGGCTATTTCACAGTGTGAGCAAAGCCTCAAAAGTGCTGAAAGTGCCTGGAATTTCAGGTGGAAAAATCACAAATTGAATAATTGGTTTATAGTTACCTTTCTGGGCTGGGGACTTTAAAATTCTCAAACATATACTTGTTCAGAGTAGGTAACAGGTTTCCTCTTGGCATTGATTATCAGAGCTGTATCTTGTAATTAGTATATTTGGCTGGTTATTAGAAATAAATTGGATAGACTTCATGCCAGGAACATCAACACAGACAAATACTTTCTCCAAATCCAACTTTTGTTTGCACGACCTATGACAGCAAGCACTTCTCGAAGTGATAGGATAGCAACAGGCTGCACTGGCCTGAAGGGAGTGTGTGTGAGTAAGCTGGTGGGGATTTGCAAAGCTGTTAGACTGCACTGGAAATAGCTGTGCTTCGTGAATCCCAGCCTTCTTCTCCTGATTTGAATTGGAAAATGAGAAAATAAGAGTATAAGACACCAAGTTGTGACCCAGGGTCTGATGCTCACTTTTCCCCCACTCATCTAAACAAATTTAAGAATCTTCATGCGTATAAACAAATATGTACTTTCAACTTGCCATGGGTGGTATTTTATTGAAGAACACTCCTTGGTTTTGATTTTTGCTGCTTTTTTTTGCTTTATTCATTGTCTTTTTTTTTTTTTTTTTTTATTCCTTCAACAAAAAGCCATTTTCTAGAGTAAGTGTATGTAGAAAATTGCAATTCTGTGTTTTAAATTTAAATAGTTTTATTAGTATGCCTCGGAATAAAATCCTCAAATGCACTATAGGCTTAGGTACACATCTTACCTTAGGAGAACAGTCCAATGTGTTCTCATATTTACTTATTCTGACTCTCACATTCAAATTCCAAACAAGTATAAGTAACATCACCAAATCTCTTTTCTCTGCCTCCTATTTTAAGCACTGTCAAAAGAAGAGGGGAAATCTTCACTCTTGTCTAAATCACTTGAACATCAAAAATAAGCTGCTGGCAAGAGACAGAAAGATGCAGGCTGACTCCAGGCTCACTACACACATTTTAGAAGTTCTTTTTAGTACAAGAAATAGCACAGCCCCACCTTGGGGGAGCTTATAGATACCCCCAAGTTAGGTCAGTGAAAGAACCTTGGATGAGACCTAGGCCGATTATCCAGAAAAAAAAAAAAAAAAAAAAAAAAATTGAACACTCGTGGGGCAAGACTCTATTCTAGGAGCCTTCAAATACATTCTCATTTATACCCCATGGAGGTCTATGGGATAAGAATTATTATTCCAATATTTATAAATTAAAAGAAGGAAAAAAATATAAGTTTCCAAAAAGCATAATCCCTTGTCCAGGGTTCACTATTTGCATGAGTAGTACTAGGATCTAATTACAGATGTGCCTAATTCCAGCACAAAGTTTTTCCTCCTGCACAGTTCAGTTCAAAGCTACTATCTTAATGAATAGGAGATTCAGTGCTGCCTTACCCCTTGGCAGCATAATCAACAAATCTCACAGCATGCAATTAAAATTGTTTTGTTCAGATGCATGCTAACTCCACAGTATGTATCACCTTTATTATTTGTTGTATTCATTGGATTAAATATCACAATTTCAAAAAAATTACCTTCATATATTTCAATAAATATTAGCCATAACTTAATGATATACATAGATGGTATATTGGTCTTAGTTTGGGGAATTTTGAAGTAGGTACCAAAAGGTTATTGTTTACATATTTAAAATGTGATAATTTAAGAATAAGTTTAAAATCTACTTAAATGTTATTTATAAATTTTTCCATTTTATTCCATTTAATGAGAAACCCCAATTTAGCATAGAGTGAGAATCAACAAAGGCAAGAGTAAGAAAATCTAATGGGAATATAGAATTTTTTTAATAGACAAATCAGATCCTAAATTAATTTCAATGTCTCTAAATCTCAAAGGTCTTTTGTTCTTACACTCATGCTAACCTACACCCAAGAGCATGTTATTTACAAAATGAAGTCATAATTATTTCAGCAGCAAATTTCTAAATACATTCAATGAACGTGTTTATAGTAATTCCAGATATAGTAACAAAAATACTCTGTACTTGTTACTGAAAATCTTACTCTTAATTTGTATATATCATTTAATATCACAAGGATGTTTTCTGGTTTTGTTTTGTGTTGGGGGGGGTGTTTGAACGCAAGAGAGAGAGAGAGAGAAAGAGAGAAGGTTGGGGTGAGGGTTGTTGCTTAGAACTGAACCCAGGCCCTCTTGATTGTAAATGATCTACTACTGAGCTATACCTCCAAGCCTGAAAGCTATGTTTCTCACCCCAGATTTTCTTTAAAGCATGAGACACAATATCTGGTAGTTTCATTTCTTCCAGTCTTGTCATGTACCAGGTAACCTGGAAAAATCACATAACAATTTGGAATCTCGTGGTTCTGTTCTATAAAGTATTTTTCCAGTTGTGCATAACTAGAATTGTATGACATCAAATATATTCCCATTATTAATTCTGTAATTTGAGTACATCTCATTTTTCTTTCCTCAGAAATCCTGATTATTTCATAAAGGCATTGAAAATTATAAAGGTTGCTATGAGCAAGCACAGTTATTTCACCCTGATCATTGTTGTTGTGACGCATTTGGGTGAGAAACGGTTTTCATTATCTGTCTCTGCCATGCAGAATAACAGGGGATGCCAAGAAGAAAGAAAAATATAGTTCTTTAGTTAGTTTAGAACTGTTTGTTCAGTCAATGATAACAAAGAAGTATATGGAATACAATTTTTACCTAGGTATTTAAGATAAAATACTTTTAAAACAATATTTTCTATGGTTTGCTCTTATTGTGTTTAGAAATAGGACTAAATACTCCTAGAATATATTTTAATCAGTGATAATGTAATATTGTCCACTAACATCTTAGAGTGATTGCCCTGTCCGAATTCAAAGCCTGTTTATTATCCCAGCCACATGTGCATACATTTAGCCAAAATATCGAAATTATTGACCAAAATTATTTTGAATTTAATGGAAGACTGATGAAAGATCCACATTTGTATGAGTTCCTGCTTACATTTACATTTTAAAGCAGAAATGATAATGATTATCATAGAAATAATAACAAAATACATTTTCCAGGACTTACCAGTCTCTTTTTTTTTCCATCCCATTTTATTAATTTATCACTCTTCTTTATTTGTTATACTACATCTTATACTACTTACTTTCCTTATTTTGACTTGCAAATGAAAAATCTACAATCCTCTATTCAACTGAAAGCTTGTATGTACCAAGCCCCATGATGGACTTTTTGATATGCATAATTTATTACTTACAGCAATCATATGAATAAAGGTATCACTATCCAAATTTGTGAATTTAGTATGTGGTGATTTAGTGTGAGGTATTAAATTTAGCCTGAGACTCTCACTGCAAGTACATGTTCCACTCCATCAGAAATGCCTTAGACCCACAGATCTTTACCTCTCTCTATATATATCCCCATCCTTATATCTACCTCTATCAATCAGTCATCTATCTATTCCATCTATTCATTTATGGTCTTGAATAAGAATAAGCTATACATCATGGGTTGTAAAGAATGGTACTATAGAATATTTATGACATTTGAAATCAGTGTTGGAAATATAATGAATAACAATTATAGTCGTATAAGGAAATCCTTCATTTGGGTCTCCGTCTCCAATGCAGTAATATTTATCAAGTCACCTGATCATATATTTGAGAGAAGATACTATTCCTTTGGCAGACATTAGGCCCCTAGAAATAAAAATGGGAATACATATCATTATTCTAAATGCATTGATTGAAGACTTGAATGCTACGAACATACTTTGTATACAAACTGTTTTGTGTAAAAAGATGCTCTATATGTGCAGTATGAATTGTAACACATACTACTACTATAAATTTAAAAAAAATATTTTAAAAATGAGAATATATTTGGTTTTCTTCTTTAAGTACTTGGGAGGATGAGGCAGGAGGTTCGTGAGTTCAAAGCCAGCCTCAGCAATGGTGAGGCACTTAGCAACTCAGTGAGACCCTGTCTCTAATAAAAATACAAAAAAAGGCTGGGGATATGGCCCAGTGGTCAAGTGCCCCTGAGTTCAATTCCCGGTACCAAAAATAAATAAATAAATAAATAATAAAGAATTTACATTTAGTGAAATGGTTGTTAATGAAGGGGGAGTTGAGAGGATGTCTGTGACAACCAGGATTTTCTTCCAGCTCCTTCAGAAGCACCCTTAATAGAATGATGCTCTGTGACAGAGGGCATTGTGTTTGGTATGTACTCAAGTTCACAGGGTAATTCGGATTCTTACCATCCCTATCCCTGAGTCTTCCTCTCCAGTGTGGTAGTTTTAAGCCTCTAAACTATATGGACATATTATGTACAAACTATTTTTATTTCTACTTGAGTCTCTCAATAAATTGAAATATTCTTTGATAAAATAAATCTTAGTTATTTGTTTTTTATCATCCTGCCATAATACTTAATTGAGTTAGACTATCCTAGAGAGTTTTTTATTTTGGTCAGAACTTTAAAAATTCTTTATAGAGAATGTGTGTTATAATGAGATTTTAGAGTTGATAAGAATACATTATGGAAAGTGTGATGTAAGAACTTTTTTGTGTGTGTGTTTTTGAATGTACAGATTTTGACCCCATATTTTACCCCATATCAAGTATGTAGAGACATTTAGTTTCAAATAGGCCAGACCAAAAAAAGCAGATTATTTTGCTGATACAAACTTCTTTTTTCTTATTACCTGAATCTGTTCTCTGGTTCCTATATAATCTCAGTCCTATTTTATTTAAAAACTTGCACAGATATTTACTTGTCCATAGAACTATTCTTCTGGAAGCATGAAAGTGTTGAATACATCAATAGTCCTCAAGAAATTTCATCAATTGTGTATTGAATGCAAAGATTGAAGAAGTGTCCTTTAACGTTCACCATTGCCCAAGACTCATCACTAAAATTCAGAGTTTTATGGAATGTTTAATTGGCATTTGAAGCTGTATTCATATGAGGCCTAATATCATGTTTCTGTTTCCCAAGCTGCAAAACTGTACAAACATAAACAAAAAAAGAGCGTAATATTATGACCGTCATTATTTTGTGAGAGTATTCCCTTGGGCACTACCACTTATACAGTTTCTCTTTAATTAAAAACTAACAGAATTACTTACTATATATGCTGATCATTGTTTTAGATTACAACACTTTGCATTCAATATAGTCTCTTTATTTTCTTGTTTGCAAGCAGCTGCATTTATAAACTGTGTTGTGTCCTCTACTACATGTAAGTAGCATAAAGAAGTAGCATATGTGAATTATGGGAACATCACCATCTATTTCACTCTTTTAATTTCTGGTCTATTCCTCTAAGTTGTATATTAATTATATCATTTTCAATTTAAAACATCAAATTAGAATGATAGTAGCTGACATTGAAAAGATTATGGATGTTTAATATATTTCAAATGAGGGGGATGTTTGAACATTCTTAGTTCTGTTACGTAGTTTGAAAAGAAAATATGAATGTAAATATGCTTGGGCATCCTGCAAATAAATGTATTAAATTCTTCTATGGATATGTGGTCATGTTGTAGACTTTTATGTGTTTGATTATAGTTAAGTAAAAAGAGAAGTCCACAAAACAAGGAAATATTTGCCAATCCCAAATTTTGTTAGATTTCCTTCTCTTGCCTCCTCTTACACAATTATATAAGTAATCCGTGACACAAATAAATACTAACTCTTTTCTGGAAATTAGAGAAGATAACGTCTAATAAAAGGACATCTTGGTGACAATGGTTCTTAAACTGGTATAACTGCCTTCATATTTCATCCAAGAAGATCTGATTCATTGAATGCTATGGAAAGGAAACTTTATAGTTTGCCATTTAGCCCAGTGACTTCTGAAAAAATCTTAGAGGAGTTGCTCTCAGTTATCAGATCCTCATCATTCTGTCTAGGTTTTCACAGTAGTTTTCCAACTGGACTCGCTGCCATCAGATCCCACCCTACAGAGTCACATTCCACCATTTATGCCAGATGAAAATTAAAGCAGTATTATCTCTTTTACCTTTACTATGTGGAGGCAGCCAGCACCTTGTTAGGGGTTCTTCTTCCTACCTAGGAGGGTATAAGCCACCTAAGAATTAAAGTCTACAATAATTAGTGAAGAACAAAAGACAAAGTTGGAAAGACAGTTTCAAAATGTTAGAGCCTCTGATAGGTCCAGTCCACACAGGAGCTGGAGCTAGACAACTAGAAAATGGCTCCCCTTGTTTATTTAAGAGGGGTACATCGAAGGCAGGGATAAGGTTTCAGGAGTGGAGACTTGCTTCCTGATATCTTGCAGCAGATTGATTGGCATCTTGGCAGGTCACACCCATCTCAGAGGGGCTGTGTGGCTATAGCATGTCACCCCATCCGGTGCTCTGTGGGGTCTTAGGCATAGCTGAGGGAAATGTTCATCTGCATCAGATGTTCTATCCCTGTGGGGTTCAATGGGAAGTTCCCAATGCCAGACCTATCCCCTCACTGGCTATGATAGCAAGGTAGTCCACATACAGCTCATGGATGGCTCTGGGCACTTTATAATCATCTATTTCTCCTACCAGCCATAACATAATGTCTAATGACAGCATTGTACACATTAGCTCCTAATAAGCATTAAAGACTTGACACATTTCATCCTTTATCCCCTCTTTCCTCACTTATTCAATTGGTACTTCCTAAGTTCCTAGAAGGTACTCAGTATGAGTGATCAGCCAGTGATAAACAACCTCAGCCCTTCCATAAATAACTTAGTCTACTTTTTATATAAAAGAAAATTCAAGCATTGCCTCTGGAAACATGGTTCTGTTATTTTATTCTATTCATTTCTAGGATTCTCATTCACACTATATCTTTCAAATTATTCACTCATTTAATAAGTAGCCAGAAGCTACTTTGGGTTTCTACCTGTATCACCCCCCTACACACACACTCACGCACACACACACACACACACACACACACGGCCCTATGGCATGAGGCTCCCATCCTTTCAACATTCACATACTGTGCATTATTTTTAATATTTTGCGTTTTATATTTACTATTAATGCATTAGATGCCTCTGCCATGTGCCAGATCGTCTTCCTGAAGAACTTTGAAAACACAGCACCAACTTAACTTTTCTTTTTTTTTTTTTTTTTTTTTTTTTTTTTTTTTTTTTTTGGTACCAGGGATTGTACTCAGGGTCACTCGACCACTGGGTCACATCCCCAGCCCTTTTTTGTATTTTATTTAGAGACAGGGTCTCACTGAGTTGCTAAGTGCCTCGCCATTGCTAAGGCTGGCTTTGAACACGTGATCCTCCTGCCTCAGCCACCCAAGTGCTGGGATTACAGACATGCGCCACTGCGCCCTGCTGTCCAACTTAACTTTTAACATAAAACTAATTAGCAGAGGTGCTATGGCTGTGGCTGTTTACAGGTCTTCGTCCATCCGTTCTTACAATATAAATTATTTCTTGTCTGAGTGAACAAGTGGCTATTTGCAGACATGAAATGCCATCTGTTTTCTGATTTATCTATTATCAGAGTACAGACTTACATTTTAAAGAATGTACATCCAGGATTCTAACATCAACACATAAGAATTAAACCATTTTGCAAATAGAAGGAAACTTATACTTTGAACAATCAAGCCCAGAGCTCTACTCAAGGTCACACAACAAATCAAGTAAAATAGAATAAATACTCTACAGGAACAGGTGTGTGAGAGTGTTTTGAGTACCATCTAGAACAACATGCAAGATTTAAAGAACTATCAGTGTCATACATATTCTTTACACAAAGAAGAAATCAGTTATTTGTCTTCCAGTGAGTTTTTGAATCTTATCTTAAGAAAAAAGCAATGGTCATAGTTTTACCCTAGTTTGTTCCTTTGAAAATAAGAGCAATGTGCAGCTTGCAGAGATAGAAAGCCTCCTCTCAGTTCAGTCATGGTGGGACAATTCGGAAATATAAAGATGCTACCTTTATAGCACTTTTGATGCAGTTTATCCTAAAGTGGGGCTGACTAATTTTATCTATATGGGAAATGAAAGTGTACAATTCAAGTCCTAAAATGTAGGCTGCCCAGGAAGATACACTGAACCCACTGATCAATCTGCGCTTCACTTTATGCTCTGCAGGTTTTAAGTTTCCAGTTATGGTGACCAAAAAAAAAAAAAAAAAAAAAAAAACATTGTTTTAAATATAAGGAATATAGGTGTTACTCTACAAAGAAAATTTTAGAAGAGCTGCTTAAGAAAGAGTTCATTTGAGGGAGAAAATAGTACACAGTACTATTTCTACTTCTAATTCAATTACAAATGTTTTTGGAATTTATTGTGAGGATAAGTCCTGAATCCATATATCCAACGATATAAATATTTTCATGATTAATTTATTAAATATTTTGAAAACTGTGAGATAGGATACAAGTTTTGAAAATGGCACAAATAGCACTTATTTTTTCTATTACTAATACAATATTAAGTATATCTAATACTCTCATCTTAAATGTTTAAATTGGCTTAACAATTAGTTTCTTTAAATTAGCCAATATAATCTGTATAAGTGGGAAAAACATACTAGGTTTTCCTCTGGTGACTTTCTAATTTTAGTCTTTTAATTCAGTTTCATTTGACAAATTTGTATATATCATATATATCACATGTCATGTAGTACTCAGGTTACACAAAATAATAACACAAAATTCCCTGTCTGCAATTTTCAAAATTTATGTCTAATTACTAGCTTCAGATGCTTTAAGCAGTGTGTTTTAAGAAGAGTGCAAGTGTATTAACATATCATTTTCTTCTAGGAAGAGAAAATATAAGTTACCATATGAAATTTTTTTAAGTCTGTGTATGTATGTGTGACTGTGTGTGAGTATACGTGTGTGAGTTAGCAAGCACACAGAGAGAGAAAGAGATGGAGAGAGAGCCAGTGGGAGGGAGTGGGGTGGGGAATGAAGCATATTTTTACTATAAATTGTACACAGGATTTATTTTGAGCAACCTGATTTCATATCAAGGCATATTGGACATGGATCACTTTCATGACAGTCATAAACTGAGCCCTTTAAACTGAATACATGATAAATGCCTTCTCTAAGACTTCTACAGTATAAGCTACCTTCAAGTTGTTCATTCATTTATGAAGGTTTAGGTTTGGTTCTCTGAATTTGGGGAAAAATTGCAATTCATGATACCAAGAAATGAGCATAGACTTCTTGTCATGCAACATTGAATTTGTGAATCTAACCTGAATATATAATGTGAGTTTCCTAAATTCTTTGGCAAGTTCCTCTTTTATGAAATCACTGAAGCTCAAGGCTCTATTAGATATACTTGTTGACACTTGGGTGCCTTAAAAATGTACCTGTTCACTGAAGAAAATGATAAAGCAGACAGAGCATTTGTAGAGTTTAACAGTATTTGGAACCTCCTAGTTACATTATGCAACTCTCATTAGGAACTTTCAAGACATTGACATGAAGAATATATTTATAATTGCAAAGCTTGTCAGCAGCTAGTACATATGCAGGACTTAAAATTTTAAATAGGTTCTGATCACTTACTGTAGCATGATTCTCTCATAAAATTGTTGGTTTTAAGTGGATGCTATTTTCTTTTTTGCTGTTTCACTGGTGTTGGTTTCTTTTATATCACAGCATTAAGCTAAAATGAAATAAAAAAGAATTAATGAAATACAGATCATTATTAAAGTAAGGGAAGATACTGGTGTTGTAATATATCACATGCTGCTTTATGGTGAGTGTGTTTATAAAACATAAAGGCATCCTTTGGGTTCATTATCTCAAAAGAATGAAAACCAAAATCAAATTATTTTCCCATTTGATCTTTGCCTCATGACAGAGTGCTGGATTGGGATAGAGGTCATAGAACTAGAAATAATGCCTTGGAGTAATCCAATCTCCATTTCATAGAGATGAATACTAGTTTATATAACAGTAGGAAGTCTTAAAAGAAAAGAAAATATAAGATAGATGGACACATGAATGGAGTGATGACCTGCAAAGCTAGTCTCAGTTCTCTCTGACAGCAGTGTCTACTATCATCATACTGGTCCTTCTCTTTCCTAGCAGGTGATGACAGTCATGATTTCTGAAGCAATGTTGTACCTGGGATGGTCTTGTCCAGACATTTAGACAACACTAAGTATCTCATTTGTGATCTTTCTAACCTTAAGATTTCTTAAATATTCGTGAGATTAGAGGATGTAAGGTCACAGGGAGACTTCTTTTTATAATGAGAGTGCCAAAAAGAAATAAAGAAATGGGAGCACCACGAAACCAACCAATAGCCCAAACTATTCTCTCCCATTAAAGATAACTCAATATGTATCTATCATGCTTGCCATTCATCCACAGCATTTGAGAGCAAATCATTCCATTGAGGAAATGCATTCTTCAGGACAAGCACTTTGGAAAATAGATACATACATTTTATACTGTGATTTAATGTTAGCAAAGTCATTTCTCTTTTTAATGGAAAATAAACACATTTAGATATGCATATTAGTAAGGTATCTCTGTTTCTAAGAAAAATCTGACTACAAGAAGAAAAATAATTTCATGAGTGTGTGGGTGGCAGCATTTTTTTTTTTTTTTTTCAGAAAAGGCAGTAAGGAGATAACATTTAAGTAAATTGATGAGTATGTCTGTCTAAAATTCTAATGATGGCCTTATAAAATACTTTTTTTTTTAGTTGAGATAAAAATCACCATCTGGAATAGAACTTTCATGACTAAAGTCATTGACTTCTTTTTTGAGTCTGCATGAAACTGGAAGATTAGCTTCTAGGAAGCAAAAGCAGATCAATATGGCTCTGCTTATCTGATATTACATTTAGACCCCTCTAACTAGCCAAGGGAATTGAAGTCCCTTTAGCAACTAACTTTGAGCCACAGGAGAGAACACATAAATATCAGGTTTTTAAGTTATTGTTGGCTCCTATTTTCATATCTAAAGAGAAACCATTAAAATAAATCCATATAGCATTAGATTTTGTGCATAAATCTAAAAGTTATTTGGTTAAAGTCCTGCTTCTGAAGGTTCTGGATAATTAAATAATTTTTAAAGTATTAATAGTTTTAAATGGTCACCCTTACTTTTGACTCATAACTTGACTTATGTATGATTGCAGAGCATATTTGTTCATGTTTTCAGAAATCACTTTTCCTAAACCAGTTTCCACCTGCATCCATAGAAGGAACAGATTACAGTTCTTCAAAGAACTTTCATAACAAATTCAGCCATTTGTCACAGTTTGGAAAAAAAAAAAAAAAAACTGAGTGTTAGGGAAAGCAAGATGAAAAATGGGTCCTATGATGGAACTTTGAAGGATATTATAAAGATCATGATTAAATGATAAAATTTGAAATTGATAGTTTTCAACCCAATTATTTTATTCATAAAATGAGAGCTTACTTTGTACATGATTTTCTATCACTGTGGTGATTTACAAAAGAAAATTTAAGAGTGTGAAGAAAGAAAAAATTGTACAGAAGAAAAGTGATTGTATACACAATTTCAAATAAGATTTTACATAACAGTTTATTTAGGTAACATTTGAGGACATAATGATATCATTAATTAAATATAGAATACTCATATTGTTACTATTTTCGTGTCTTGGAAGTGTGTTCTGAATATGTAGTCTGTAACATCTGAGTGGCTATTTCCTTACATTTTATGAATGATGGCATTTTTCCCAAAAGATCTACATGATCCAAGTTCAAGAAAATATATGTTGATTAATAAGGATTGAAACAAGCATTCATGGTATCCAAGAATAAGTCACAAGTACTCAAGATATTCAGCAAACATAATAGTGTCACATAAAATGGAAATATTGTACCCTCAGAATTTTTATAACTTTTACAAATATTAAATTACATCATATGTATATGGGCATGAGCGTTTTCTTTTAATTCTTTGAAAATAAAATTGTTTTATTTATTAATAGTTTAGTAGTAAACTGTATAATTTTTCTGCAAATCAAAAGTAAAATCCATAAGTCTTCAAAGCCATCACATAAAACCATTGAACATTACTGAAAAATCCTATGGAGTGGTTGGGGAAGAGAGTGGAAGGAAAAAAAAAAACTTGGTAAATCATAAATACTTCATTGAATATCTTTGAACCTTGGTAACAGTCACTGTGAAATCAATATTAATCTAATAAATGAAAAAAATCAGTTCACTGAAGGTAAAATCATTATTCAATATAAACTAATTATATTTCCAGTGAATAGGGAGTATAATTCTTATGAGTGTAAACATGGTCATATATTTCACTGTTTCATAAAATATACATGATATATCCACCATTGCTTTTATTCTGGAGGAGTTCATTCTGTTAGCAAGCACAATTATTTAAGGGAATTATATCTTTATGTTGAATGGCCAGGGATAAAAATTGAGACAACTATAAATTAATGAAACCCTGTACTAGTATGCTCATTAAAATTATGCTCACAGTAATCACCTTCTCTCTAGATATGTGTTCCAGGGGATTTGACTGACACCCAAATAATAGCTGGCTGACTTTTAAAAACTGCCCAATATCAGCTTGGGGAAATGAGTACTATTTATATCTATTTAATTCAATTATTTATTCATCAAATAATTGGTGCAGCTAGTCACCAGGAACATAGTAGGCTCTAGAGACAGAGGCATGAATAGAATAGAATGCAGCCTTTGAGAAGCTCAGTTCAAATCCACAAAAGTAATAATTTCAATAAAGGATATTGTCAGTAAACATAGTCAGGGAGCTCAAAGGAAGGAGCAACAAGCTCTTTGTAATTTCATGGAAATTTTCACACTTGAAGTAACTTGAGATAAATTTGAAGGATGAGTAGAAATCAATCAAAAGATGGAGACTTTTGTTGCTTAATTTGTTGGCTAGAGAAGAAAGTCATGTAATTGTTAATACTGCACAGCCTGGAAGATTAAAACAATTTAAAAAGAAAGAAAAGCAATGCTTTGTGCCCAAGAGTTTTTGTTTGTATGTATGTTTTTAAAGAAATATAACAATGAAGACCATTTCTCAAAAATAGCACATTAACCTTAGAGTACAAAATGATAAATGGTTGTTTCAATACTGATTATTAATTATGAACTTCATTTTTGTGTCTCAGGGGCCATTAAATTGATGTTATGATTAGTAGAAAGTGAAACATTTAAGAATTATTAAAAATATTAATATCTTGCAACTACTGTATGAATTGAAGAACTGGGAAATGATGACATCTTTTGGCAATGTTGCATTTAGAAATATTTTAATTAGTTGTTGGTTCTCTGGTATTTTTTTTCTCTTTTTTTCCCTTTTCTTTTATTCTAAATTGTTATATATGACAGCAGAATGCATTACAATTCATATTATACTTATGAGCACATTTTTACATATCTCTGGTTCTATACAATGTATATTCACATCATTCCTATCTTCATACATGCACTGACGGTAATGATATCCATATTATTCTACAATCTTTATTTTTTTTACCCTTTTCCCCTCTCCCTTCCCCTCCCTCCCCATTGGCCTTGCTAGTGTTCCTCTAATCCTCCTCCTATGCTCCCCATCCCAACCCCATTGTGAATCAGCCTCCTTATATCAGAGAAAACACTTGGCATTTGGATTTTTGGGACTGACTAACTTTTTTAGCATTATATTCTCCAACTTCATCCAATTACCTGTGAATGACATTATTTTATTCTCCTTTATTACTGAGTAATATTCCATCATGTATGTATACCACATTTTCTTTATCCATTCATCTACTGAAGGGCATCTAGGTTGGTTCCACAGTTTAGCTATTGTGAATTGTGCTGCTATAAACATTGATGTGACTGTGTCCCTGTAGTATGCTGTTTTTAATTTCTTTGAGTATAGACCAGGGAGTGGGATAGCTGGGTCATAAGGTGGTTCCATTCCCAGTTTTTCAAGGAATCTCCATAATGCTGTCCAGATTGGCTGCACCATTTTGCAGTCCCACCAGCAATGTATAAGTGTGCCTTTTTCCTCACATCCTCTCCAACATTTATTGCTGTTTGTGTTCTTAATAGCTGCCATTCTGACTGGAGTGAAATGGAGTAGTTTTGATTTGTATTTCTCTAATTGCCAGAGATGTAGAACACTTTTTTGTGTTATTTCCTGATTGTATATCTTCTTCTGAGAAGTGTCTTTTCAGTTCGTTGGTCCATTTATTTATTAGGTTATTTGATTTTTTGGTGTTAAGATTTTTGAGTTCTTTATATATTTGAGAGATTAGTGCTCTATCTGATGTGTGTGTGGTAAAAATTTGTTCCCAATTAGTAGACTTTCTACTCACCTCACTGATTGTTTCTTTTGCTGAGAAGAAGCTTTTTAGTTTGAATCTATCCCATTTATTGATTCTTGACATTAATTCTTGTGCTATAGGAGTCTTATTAAGGAAGTTGGGGCCTAATCTGATATGTTGAAGATTAGGGCCTACTTTTTCTTCTAATAGGCACAGTGTCTCTGGGCTAATTCCTAGATCCTTGATCCACTTTGAATTGAGTTTTAGAGATAGGGTTTTAATTTCATTTTGTTGCATATGGATTTCCAGTTTTCCCAGAACTATTTGTTGAAGAAGCTATCTTTTCTCCAGTGTGCATTTTTGGCACCTTTGGTACTGTCTAGTATTTTTCCCAAATAAATTAATATTAATACTAATAGGTGGCATTGCCATGTGACACACGTACAGTGATGTAAGAGACTGTTTGTTGTGTGTGTGTGATTTCAGAATTAAGTAGCTGGTCAATTCTGCTGGCCATTACTAGAATATTTCTATGACACCACATATTTTGGAATACATTTGTATAGTAGAGTACACTATACTATAGTATAGTGGATTAAACTGATTAATAAATACTTGCAAATAATTGTGCTATTATTATTAAGACTATGTCGTATAAGTACAAAGAAATAAATTAATATTTTTAAGCTATATTTAGTAAGTACTTATTGTATTCTTTTATGGCATGAAAGAGTCACCCAACTTATTTTATCAATTCATCCAAAAAATACGGCATATTCATCATTTGTTAGGGATTCTATGTGATAGAGTGGAGTAGGAAACAAAAAAGAAATCAAAGATATAATATTTTACTTTCAAGAAAAAAATCTAACCTTGCATAAGGGAGAGAAAATTCATTTCATGTGATATTCTGTTAAGATAGAACATCAGTTTCACCATATAGTGAATTGTAATATTAAACAGAAAAGAGCATGATGGAATAGTATTATTTCTCAAACAGTGTAGATATGATGCTGATTTGGATTAATGGATACTATATAACATTGTTGCAAAATATATACTTTGTGTATGTGTAAGAGAAAAATCTTACGGATCATTAAACTGATGTATTACCACCATTCTTTATTCTAGTTAAAAGATACTTTTTTCTTTACTTTATCAGACATGTATTTTAGAACAAAATAGAAAATACAGTCGTAACATCTTTCATTTGCTACATTAAACACATTTAAGTGCTTGTCCACCAAAGACTTTCATATTCTATGATTTCTTTCAAGATTGACATAAAATTCCCCAGAGTTGTAAACGTGATTCTGGTTTCTATTAAACCCTACCAGACAGGCAATATCTGAAATCACTGTTAGAATTAAAATGTAAGGGGACCCATTTAACTCTTATTACAGTGACATCTGACTGCTTCCTTTAATCTCATTGTTAGAATCTTTTAAAAATCCATAACTGTTTCACCACAAACTATATTTCAAATTATAAGAATAATGAAAAAAAAAATAATAGCTCTAATTTGCTGTTGAAAATATCACTCTAAGTCTGATTAGCTATGTCCATCATGTCAGTCAACACCCAGGTTAGACAACCTGAACACCCTCTGGTTAATTTGGTGGGATGGAATGGAGTAAAGACATCTTTGATGCACAGAAATAACTGAATTAATGGATTAAAAATTATTATTTTTGGAGAGAGGGGAGTAGGGTGGAAGTCATTACAGGCAAAAATTACCAAATGAATTCAATTTATATTTATTAGGTTTTAATATTTTCTGAAAACTAGAGAACTCCAGTTCTCAGAAATATATATAATCAAACTATAATAAAATCCAATGGAATTATCTTATGAAATTAGATTTGACCCTTAACAACATTAAAATTGTATTTTCAGAGCAACTATATGAAAAAGTACATAAATATGTTAAAACTAAAAGAAAATATTCATTATGATCATAATTGGGAATGCACAAATAGGAAATTCTTTACTTGTATAATGATTAGTATATTAACCATTTCTGTAAATTTCATGTTGTCAAAATTACCATTTGCATATTGACCAAATATATTTCTACATGACTATAGTAATTTCACAGAGATATTTTTGTGTTAAATAGAAGTCCTCTGAAACTAATATACTTAAGGGGAAAATCAAGCAGGTGTATTTCATAATATATAGCCACCTCTTAACATAAATAATCAATTAACATGATTAAAATATGAATGTTATGTCTTTGAAATGTTATTGTACTTTCCTGCTATAAGATTGACTTGCTAAGGAAATTTGCTATTATTTTTATGTAGAAATCTTTTAGAGTGTTGGTAGTGATATTAATGTAATATGTTGCACATGAGGAAAATGAGAAATTAGAAATTCTCAAAATAAAAAGGAGGATTTTAACACATAAATTAAACACTGGCACAAACAAGATGTTTAGGCTATTGTCTTCCTATTAAAACAGCACAGTGACACAGTCTTTTTGCTATTTTTACTGATATCTGGGAGTTGAGTGACCAGGCTTGCTTCCCTCAGACTTGTGGCTGGGGTAAGGAGGTAGCATATAAAGTTCTTGGAAAACAAGCAAAACCAATTAGCAAGTTGACTTTGATGTGTGCCATCCTTGAAAATGACATTGCACTTCCCCTGAGGAGATATGATGCTTCTGAGCATTTCAAATGAAAAATGAAGACCAACGATTCAAATTTTCTTGGAAGACAGGCAGTGGGATATAGTGCTTTTAAACTAGTCTGATGAGGGTGAAAAGTGAGTGAAGTAGGAGTCAAAAGGTCCTTCTACATACATGTTAGTGAAGCTGTCCTAGATAGGCAGACCATTTTTTATACTCATTGAATCTCATCTTCCTCATCAAATAGATGCTCATTATATCATTTTCTTTCTCTTCAGACTGACTTGTTGATCATTAGAAATTGATGCCTGATAAGATTTAGTGTGATCTACACTGTGCTTTTTAAATACAAGGTACATTTTCCCTCTATATAGAAAACAATTAAGCATATTTTAATTATCCTTAGATCAGAGTTGAAGATTGTCTTTTAGTGATAAAAAAAATTAGAAATTCACACTCTTGAACTGCAGCTCTCTGATAACTGTTCACTTCATCTCTAAAAATAATTTTCATACTAAAAAAAGCAATTTGCTAAATAACCAAGTAAATGAGCCTGTAAAAATTCCTTGAACATCCTCAAAATTGACACAACAGAAATGCCTTATGTTTGTGCTTCAATTTTTTTTTTTTTTTAAGCTAGGAAAATAATCATGGGTAATTTCTTCTTTATCTCAAATAAATGCTTCAGCTCTGCCCTCCTCTCAACTTAGCAACTCTGTTGCCTCAGTATTCACCAATTTCGCCATTCTTGACATTAATATCAACCCCATTTCTAGGTCTCATCAGTTATCTTTCTTTACCCATGGGCCATATGGCCTATTCCTGCTAATTAAATTCACTTCAATGAATTTGACCTATCAGCACACATTGGATTTGAATTAGGGTCATTTTAAAGAAGTACAATTTGTTTTCACAGTGAACTTAGAAGATGAGAAGTTTAACAATTAATAGATATTCTGGATAAGAGTTCACTTTTAATCATAGCTGTGGAAAAAAAAAAAAGGTTGTATTAGTTTCTCCTATTCACCTACCCTTTTTGATCTTCATATAACAACTTCTTTTCAAAAGAAATTATTGGAGTATCTAACCTACACCCTTTACACAAGAATCTATGCCAAGTCACATGTTTTTCTTTTACTTTTTTTTTTTTCTTTTCCCTTTAATAATCTTACTCTTATGCATCCTTTATCACATTGCATTTGCCCTTGGAATAGATGGCAAAGCTCTAAGTGAGGGTTTAATTATAGCCATTTAGAGACAACTTAAAAACTCCTGTCTAATTTACTGCAGTTCTAAAGTAGTCTGGGTGAGAGTTTTAAAACTACTAATAGATAAGATGCTTACAGGGAGATTTGTACAGTTTAAAATTCTCTTCAAGGAGAAATGAAAGAATCAAGAGACTTTTTCCGTAATTAAAATCCCATGATCAGGCTTACCTTAGAGTTTTCCTCTTTTCCTGTGACCTCACGTTTGATTGCTTAAATGACAAGCTGCATATTTTCTATTCTAAGGTGACTGCCCAACAGCCTTCTGCTACACTTCTGATTTAGGACATGCTTTTAGTTGTTTTGTTTTGGTTTCACTTTTCAGGAAAAAACAAACAAAATGAAAAAACCACTGCTTTAAATAAACCTTACAAAGTCTGACACACACAAAAGAAATTATTTTGAGTTATTTTTAATCCATATGTACCTTACCTTGAAGACATATGGTAAGTTTAGTTCAACTAAGTGTCCTCTTATTGAGAGCTAACATGCATTTTAGTCAAATGAAATATGTCCAATATAAAGTAAATGAGTGCCCCCTAAAACTTGACCAGTAAAGTTTTTCCTTACTTTAAATGCTCATTCTCTTCTCTTTCCTATATGAATTTTAATTTTTTACAAATTATAAGATATATGTCTGTCACTTTTTAGTAAAAGTTGAAAACCTGGTTGAGGTAAGGAATACAAACATCTTCCCTATGAAAAAGGCTCTGGCCCAGATAATGGTCTTCAGAAGCAGAAAAATGTTTACCACTATGTTTTTATGCTACAATTTCAAACATTCTTATGCAAAGAAATGTTTTTTGGTAGGTAGCTAGATATTTTTGCAAGCATTGTGAACACTGATACTTCTTTTTGTTTCTCTTCCTGATGTGTGTCATGAATATTTCTTTCTCAACTTAAATCAGAGTTAAATTTCTAGGTCCCCTAGGAAAACAGATTACATCATATCTTATAGCCCATGGGGGAAATATGATTTTCTCCTTTTACACATCCAAAAATCCATTCTCCATTCTGAACCTCCCCGTATGTGTCATTTACTATACTTATTGCAATGTCAATGTACTGTGGAGGTTTGTATTGCTTTTTCCTTATCACTTCTCAGGTTCCTAAAATTGTTTGCAGTTGCTTCAGTGTAGCTGACTAAAATCCCCGAGTTAGGGAAAGAATATATAGTATCTTCAGATGCCATAGGTATGGACAAATATTTTAAAGTTTTTGTCTGGAAATTCTAAATGTAATGCTATCATTTTATCTAATTTGCCTCTCCCCTCCCCCAATATTGTAAAGCTGATTATCCTATATCCACCAATTGGCAAAGTCCTGTATACTCCTCATGATTAAAACCTATATGCCCACTAACAAATTGTTTATGACCAAAAAGTCAGTTTATTCTAAAAGAAATTATGCAGTTTTTCTGTTTGCTACATATTAATTCCTGATCTAAACTGTATACTTGAATGACTTTTGATTTCACTAGGTCCATATATATTTTAAGTGTAATCCTTCTAGAATAATTTTTTATTATTATTACTAGAAAGCAATGGTTTGATTTTGGAGTTTTGTTTGCATTGTTTTAAGGCACAAGATACTCTTCCCAACTGGTTATTCAGAATTAATTTCTTATCAAATTGCCAAAAGTAGTTTCTAATGTTTAAGAAATGGCTCTGGAAACCTGATTGTGCTTCCACTTTATTCATAGTTACATGTACAACTAGTATTCAAAGATGATATTTTAAACTTTTTGTTTGTATATCATCCATTTCTTCAGGAAGAATCTGTGCCTTTCCCTTCCTGTCAGTGCCTCCTCCCCCTCTTCTTCCTCCTGTCTCTCCTCCTCCTCTCTCTTTCTTTCTTTTTCTGGAGCAGGGCATTATGGTGCAGAGGGAAACCATTGTGCCCTGTACCTCCTCCCAGGAATGAATCTCAGTTCTACCTGGTCCATGGCAGCACTTCCTGGCTGCATCTAGCATACAACCCTTTTGCTCTGTGCTGCCTCCCTATATATTAATGAAAGGATTCCATCCTTTCAATCATTCCACAAAGATTTCATCATTGAGTTATGTGTGCCAGGAACCAAACTTTTCACAGATTAGCATGTTTAAACTTGAAAGTATCGGTTAACATGACACCTAAAATATGATAAAACATTATGCTGAGCTCTGATCTAATTGTTTCACAAATGCCAGGTGATCCAGAACTCTTGTTACCACACCTCTTAGACTCAGAACTTTGTAAGCATTCGCTTGGTCTCAAATGCCCTAGAGAAGCCCCTCTTCAGACTTTGTTCCATCTATATATATGCATAATGAGTGTCAGACAGAGACCACCCTGTATAGTTCCTGCATGTCAGTTCGGCTAAACATCTTTTCTCACCATTAAACAAAGAACATCAGAATACAGTGAGGGAAAGAGAGACATCACGTGACACTGATTTCTATTTTTAAAAATTGATAATAAAACCCTTAGTGTTTAACTCACATTAGTACCACATTCCTTGAAATGTTAAAACAAATTGTTATCCTCTAGTGTCACACTGCTGTTGAAAGCCATCATATTTCCACTCTAGGATCACTTCTTTGTAAGTTGCACTCAGCTGCCCAGTCCTTCGCATGTCCTCTTATGATGTACAGCACACATGGTGGGACAGATGGCCAGAGAGAGGTGTACTATCTATGCTCCGGCAGCAGTTTCTCTTGCATCTTTACTATTAGCATATGACTCTTCTGCCCTTATTTTCTTCATCTGCTGGTATTAGATGAGGTAGTCACATCTGCTATACAGATTGCTGGATACTTCCTGTTAAACAATTAGAAAGGGATTGCCTAGACAGTGGAAAATTCCAAGTGTCTGTTTCAGCATGGTTTCCCTGGAGAGCCAAAGGCCATATATTGACAGCTTGAAGGTGACTTGCCTGGTGAACTTTTGTCATCTTCCTAATTCAGCAGCAAACTGCAGGTTCACGGGACTGAATGACCTATACTGTTGTCCTTATTTGCTAGGTTTCTAAAAATCCTAAACTTTTGTATTACTCTTAGTGAGGAATGAGACCATAAATCCAGGCCTAATTCTCGTACATATAAACATTCAACTGGCTAATGCATAGATAATTAGAGCAAGTCCCAAGATGTACTAAAATAACACTTGTCCTAGACCTGTAAGTAAATAAGATAAGCATACAGAATGGCATTTCCTAACTTCAAGAAGTCTCAAGTCTAGTGGAAGCAATCCTAAAATCATTCTAGAATCATAGTTCTTTAGTGCATCCCCTAAAATAAGGGCCTTATGTTGTTTTCAAGTTTCTCATTTAACTTTGAAAAAAAATGCACTTTGTGCAATGACTTAATGGCACTTTCTGATGGAGTCACTGCGAACATTTGTAGCTAAAAAACACATAGTCATAGACAAGATTACTCACTGTCCCAATCTCAGAAGTACTGTTTTACAGAGAGCACATCTCTGAATGCAGGCAAGCACTTACTCACCTCCAGTGAAGGAGCTAACAACTGTAAAATGAACTCAGGATGGATTACTTCTCTCAAAAACCAGAGCTTGGGAAAGATAGTATAAAATATTATTACATCTTTGAAATGTTGAATGAAAATAATTCCAGCACGGTTCATGTGATTAGATCTATTTTCATTTGAGCACACAGTTTGCACTTCTCTTCATCCTCAGGGCTTTTTGGCAAAGTTATTTCTGTAATCAATCCTTTAAAGAGGAATATAAAATGTAACCTAGAGTCTCCCTTTGAACAAAATTTTTTATTTCGTTCGTTCCCCAATTTCAATATCATTGAGAGATGTTTTCCAAATAGATCTTAATCAATTATACTAATGAATAGATTATACCTTTAGGATCTGCTTGTTACAGAATTGGAGCTATTACTGAAATATTGACTTGAAAACCTTCATTTGTGATAGTGACCATACCTAAATATGCAGGGCAAAAGATACATTGAAAGGAGAAAAGAGAATATCAGGCAAAAATTTAAAGCAAAAGAATGATTGACAGATAGATATGAGAAGGTAGATAAGAATTTTATCAGTTCCCTCTAAATTGCATAGTCAAATTTCAAGAGAAGAGACAGATGTAATTTTATCAGTCTGCTTTCCAAATATTTCTTAGCACAGGCTGTCACATTTGTTTGTTCCCACAAGTGTTCAATCACCCTGTTTTATTGTTGGAGAAGGAAAAGATTTTCTGGCTAATTCCTTCTAAATCCTTTCATATCGTTGACTCCAGCAGACTTTGGGATGCATCAATGGACAAGCAATTGGTTAGCTTTACACATTGAATTATGTATATACTTTGCTTTTTACATGTGATTTCAGAATAGCCTATGTTTCTTAGATTGAAACTACTTTTAGAGTAAAATAGTCTTGATTTTTTGTTTTGTTTTATTCTATTTTGCTTCTTTCGTATCTTAAAACAGCAGTTTCCAAATGTGGTTGCTGAACTAGCAGGAGTATCATCTCTTGGCAACTTGCTAGGAATGTGAGGACTTGAGCCCCATTCCAGATTTCCTGAATCAGAAACACAGGGGTGAGGCTCTGAGGTCTGGGTTTCATCCAAACTCCTAGGTGATTCTTCTTATCTTTTTGCATGATTTGACAACCACTGGCCTGAAACATGTTTCTTGTACAGTAGCTGTGCTTAGTGTGTACCCCCTAAGTATGATAAGTATGATATGATTGATCGTTCTCCTTCTGTCCATATGCATGGGAAACTAACCATTTGTGAAATATCCCAGTCATGGTGATCACTTACAAATAACAACACCACCATGACAAAACACAATGTTATCTCAGTACCTAATACATTGTGTATACTTAAACTAATGTCTTTTTAAAATTATTTTTTATTTTAAGATGTTATAAATTACAGCAGAATACATTACATTTCATATTACACATATAGAGCACTTTTTTACAAATCTCTGGTTGTATGCAAAGTATATTCACACCATTCGTGACTTCATATATGCATTTAGGGTAATGATATCCATCTCATTCTACCATCTTTTTTTTTTTTTTTTAATGGTCAATGGGGAGGGAGGGGAAGGGAGGGGGCAAAAGGGTGAAAGTTAAACTAATTTCTAGTGGTGTTGGCATAACTGTTTTCCATTACTTAGCAAGGATTCATTATTACATATGATAGAAGGCCTCATAACTGAAGTGCTAGAGCTAACTTTGACAGTAGTCTCAATGAAGCTCTGTTTTCTTCTCTTCTCGATACTATAATTAATCTATTTTTATAATCTGTTTAGTGGGTCTAGAATTTAAAGATACATTTAAGGAAAGTTGTTTTGATTCTGAATTCTTCAGAATTTTTTTAGGACATTTCCTCTCATCTATGTATTTAACCCATGCATAATTTAAAAATATTTTAGGTTTTGGTTTTATTTGGGTAACTTGCTTTCATTTTGTATTTCAAGAGAAATGGCAATAGTTTTCACGGAAAAAACAAACAAACAAACAGAAAACCTTTGTTTTACATGTTCGTGTTAATGATGCATAAAATATTTCATTATATTACATATTTGTAAGAATTTCAATAAAATCATATTAATTAAATTATATATCTATTTTAAAAGAAAAAATACACTTTTATGATCAAATTTGAGAACAATCTAAGGTAGCATTTATTAAGCAGACAGCCCAGGTGATGAGGGCTAAATCCCAGGAGCTGGTTAACTGCAAAATAGTTAAATTACTTTGGCACTCAGAACATGAGAGGCTTCAGTCCTTAGGCTTTAGGCTATGATAGATGAGGAGTGATGAATCTCTCTGCTGTACTAAGATATGGATCTCTGTTTTGAGTATTCGGGCTCAACTTCATTTTATTTCTTCTATTTTTATGATGGTAAATTTTGAAGCATGGACATTTCCCTGTATTTGTACATGAATGGTTCTAATTTTCCAAAGACTTTGAATTGTCTGACTTTATGGGAAGTCAGTTGTGAGGATGAGATACATTTATCTGTGTTTGTTTTTTGTTTGTAAGTTGAACATCTGCTACTCATTAGCTGCACAATACTCGCAGGGGAGAGCTAACTCATGATTTTTTTTTTAAAGTATCTCATGCAGCACTTTGACCCTAATGGAGGTTCAATTTATACTAAGGGATAATGGACAAATTGATGGGGGAATATATTCCCATTTCAGATATAATGGTTTTAACTCTAAAATATTATATTCATTCAGCTCATATTTTATCTTCAATAATGTTAAAATCCATTGTTATAAACTATTCTGAATTTGCTACCTTCATTTTCTAGATTCTGCCTGCAATTTACTAAGTGTTTTCTAGGATGGCTGTTCTTATCCTACAAGTTAGTAAGAAAATATTGCAAGAGGAACCTTAAAACCCTGTCAGTAAATATTTTATTATTTACCCTAGTGTTTCTTATTAAAACCATATTAAAATATAGGGGTATTACTTGTCATAAAAGAGAAGGGAAGGGCAATATTCTGCATTTTCTTTCTTGTTATATTGAGCAGAACAAAGTAATATGCTTGTTTTAGGGACTAGTAAAAAAAGAATGAAATAAGTAGGAAACAAAAATACCAGGAAAATGACTCAATGGAAGATGGAAATTAAGAAGTACCAGAGGTGCTGGGCAAGTCTGAGTTTTACTAGTTAGTGTTATAGTGTAGGGATAATTACATGATATTTGGTAACAGATTAAGAATAGTCTATCAGTTGGCACATAAATAATGATCTCAAATTATGAAAATGTAGCCTAACTCCATCTGGCAAATATTGACAACCTTAAATTAAGTAACTTTATCACTGGCAATGGAATTTCTGTTATCTTTTCATAACAATTTGAATTGTTTTAATAGAATTAATCAAGATTAGAAGATTCTGTTGAGAATCTTTCATGAGTATTTAGCAGTTTAAATTTGTGTCACTACAACTGTCAATAATTTGTGAAGTGGCAATAGAGTGTATGGGAAAATAGTCAATTCTTCAAGTGCCTTTGGATACATCCCTACATTTCTCTTAGTCTGATGGTCCTCAATTAAAACATTAGCTGTGGTATTCTCTGGGCATTCTTCTGCCTGTCAACTACTCTGACCAATCTGGCCTCATCAAAGAGACACATTTTGTTGCTCAGCAAAAGAATACACTCTGTTTTATAGACATGTGCCCTCCAGTTAGAGACAGCTTAGATTCAGAAGATGAAATGCCATTGAGGCTTATGATCTTTCTGATAATACACCTGGGTGCATTTTGAGAGGTTCAAGTTTGATCAAACGGTATTATGGAAAATGCCTGGGCATAGGAGCTGGAGAGAATTGACTGGAAACCCATCTTCCATTTACTACTTGTGTGATTTGGGACAAATTACTTACAGGGTCATCATCTAAAAAATAAGAATAAAAGTCTGTCTTCTTGAATTGTTGTGAAAATTGAATAAAATAACATGTGCAAAGTGCCAAGTTCAGTGATTGAAACTGCTGTTCCCTGTCTCCCCAGCTTTCTGTCTGCTATGATCTAAATGAACAAGAATTCCCTAATCAAATTTCTAAAAGTAGTATTATTCCATCAATTTTAGCTCTTCCCTGATGCTCATTTTTCTGGTATCATTTTTGTATCCTGTCAAGTTCACATAAGTCCCTTGTTCTCTTCCCATTCCTTCTTCTCTAGCGCTACACAGACAATTTACCTAAAAGCTCAACAACACTTATTAACAATATGTAACAAAAAGGAAATAGGTGTTGAATTTTTGAAATAAGTTATATTAATAGAAATACATGCATTTGCTATTTGAGTTCAATCTTTTGTGTCTAAATTATCTACTTTGTTCTCAGCATTGATCACAGTGGCCTGTGTGATGTTGGTAGCTAATAATGGCTTCTGCCTGCCTTTGCAGTGTCTGGCAATCTGCTCTGCAGCAATTAACAGAGAAATTGTCATCATTGTTTATACAAAACTCATCAAGGAGGTCAGCAGATGATAATAACATTTGCCTTTCATGTATACTGAATACTAATAAATGCATTATTTGAAATTCTTAATAATCCCTTAAGATAAACAGGTATTATTACTTATGAATTGTTCATTTTAATTGAGTCATTAAGTGGATTTTCTAAGATCTTATAAATAGAGAGCATCAGAAGCAAAATCTGAAAGCTGGGCCTCCTATACACTGTGCTCGTAACCACACAGAGGGCAGTCTTTGAAAATCTTCGATGGGATACAATAATGAATTTCATCCATCTGTTAAATACTACAACCTACTCTGAAGTACAGTAAACTTTTTTTTTTTCTGCTTTGTTTATGATGATAAGTAGACACTGGTTGCTGTGTATAATGGTGTGTATCTGTCATCCCAGTGACTTGGGAGGCTGAGGCAGGAGGATGGCAAGTTCAAGGTCACCCTCAGCAACTTAGTGAGGCCCTCAACAACTCAGTAAGATTCTGTCTAAAATAAAAGAGTGGAGCTTTAGCTTATTAATAAAGTGGATGCATATCACATAAAAGGTAACATATTTGCAATTTTAAGTTTACAATTCAATAATGTTAATTCTGTTCCCATGTTGAACAACCAATCTCCTGAACTTTTTCATCTTGTAATACTGAAACTCTGTTGCCATTTAAAAGCAAGTCTCCATTTATCTTTTCTGCTACCCAGTAGGTTGACTAATCTTGACACTTCATGTCAGTAAACTCATAAAGCATTTGTCTTTCTGTGACTGGCTTGTTTTGCTTACTCTAAATCCCTTCAATCACCCCGTGTCATATGTTAGAATTTCTTTTTTTGTGGCTCAGTAATATTCCATTATAATATAAGCCACATTTTGTTTAACTAATCCACCACTGTAGACATTTGGGGTTCTTCTCCCCTATTTGTTTATTGCAAGTAACTCTATTATGAAATAACTACCTCTGTGTGACTCCGAAGTTAACTCTTGGATATACATACATGGAAGTGGTATTGGTAGATTGTATGGAAATTCTAATGATCATTATCATATGAGAGCATGGCCTTGCTATTTGCATAGCAGTTTTGCCACCCATCTACCTTATAAGACATCCTCTGTATCGGTATCAAGCTTAGAATCATTTGATATTCATTGTCTGTTCTCTGCCTCATTCTTTGACCAAGTCTATGATTGTGTTTTTCACATCGACCTCCTCAACAGGCCCTGCTGCTTTACAGCCCAGATTTATCTATATCCATACCCTTATAAGCTCATCCTTGTGAGCTTGTCAGTCTAACGATTCTCCTCCCTCCAATACAGTTTGAATTCTTGCTAGATAGCCTTTTGATGGGATAACTCTGATGCTGGCATTCATTTATGTGATATAAAATGTACCCCATTTGTTGTATATGAGATTGAAGCTGCTTAGTTTGATGATCAAGATTTGTTATAATTCTAACCTCTTCATCAGTCTACTTTCCACCTTTTCCCTTTACCAACCCTGACTTCAAGCCTGGTTGGATTAGTTACAGATATATTCCCTTCACATTCTACTTTTCTTGCATATTTATGTGTTATTTGGTATCTGAAAGGTTTTTAAACACACTCTGTGTCACACCCGAATCCTTCATGTCCTTCAGGACCCAACTAAAGTTTTGAAACCATAACTGATTCCAGGCTTGTATTCAACCTCTCCCAAACTAGCACCCCAATAGCAGTTTATTGATTTTTATTCTATGGCATTTGTCTCTTTTTATCTTGTATAATAGTTATTTATGGATTTTGAATTTCATACAAGATTTAGTTTCCAAGGGACAACTTGCAGGCAGATTGTGCTTGTGTTTTATTTTTTCATATCCTTGAGTAATATAACAGAGCTCTTTCCAAACAATTAGCAATCAATATATATGTTTTGGGGGAATGAATCAACAAGTAATTTAATATAAGTCCTGTGGAGTCGGATTTCTTACCATTCTTAAAAGAGATAGCTTTCTATTGCTAATCAGGAAGGAAACAGGAAGAAGGTGTTAAAGGAAGGAAGGTGTTTGTATTTGACCTTGAAGACTGCAAATCTTTTAGGCAAGCCACTTGTAACTTTTCTTTCCATAGAAGAGAAGAAACAAATAAAAAAAAAGTTTGGATTCTCACATATATCCTTGAGGGAAAATTGTTTAAGTAATGACAACAGGCTATTTCTTACTCACATGTGGCTTTTCACTTAGTAGTTGGCATCTTGTTTATTTGTTTGTTGTTATGTAATTATCAGGAAGGCTAAAAGTTAGTCGTTTAAAATTAATTTGAGAGCTATTTGATCTGGTTATTCAAGTTACAGCTCAATGAACTTTCAAGAATGTTTAAAACTTAAAGGAAAAAATAATAGAGTTTTTCTGTAGTTAGAAGCTTCAAAAGGATACATTATTTTGAACTTGCTTGAATGTTGCCCTAAAAATATTACAAAATATATCTGAATGACCTTCCCTCTAACAAAGGGCAGAGCTTTAATTAATTGAGACAAAAATATCTCCCTTGAAATATATAGACAAATGTTTTTCTGTATAAGCAGAGAATATAGAATGTCAAGTAAATGTGTATCTATATTTGAATAATATAGTTGTGTGATCTCTAACTATCCAATAACATGGACATCATGTTAGAAAGGCAAGTTAACTGAAAAATGTCTGAACTATTTCCTTCACATTACTCATGTTGATTGACATATTTTCTGGAGATGCTTATATTTTTTAAATTAATGACTTGGATTTGGAAAAGTGTTATTCATAATATACTTTCTCAAATGCAGAGACAATTTTACCACATCTCCACATTTTCCTATTTCTGAATTCACTATGTAACTTCTTTCTTTCTTTCTTTCTTTCTTTCTTTCTTTCTTTCTTTCTTTCTTTCTTTCTTTCTTTTATTACTGAGGATTGAACTCAGGGGCACTCGGCCACTGGGCCACATCCCCAGCCCTTTTTTGTATTTTATTAGAGACAAGGTCTCACTGAGTTGCTAAGTGCCTCACCATTGCTGAGGCTGGCTTTGAATTCGTGATCCTCCTGCCTCAGCCTCCCAAGTGCTGAGATTACAGGCATGCGCCATGGCGCGCCCAGCTTTTACTATGTAACTTTTAAAAGAGCATCTTATGTCATCAAAACTGATAGCCTTCCCCAAAAGGTAATATTGGTTAAACTTTTATCAGTTAATCCTGTGTCAAAATCACAGTTGTAACTTCGTAAGACATACTGGAAAATATTATTTTGTGAATTTATCCATGATAAAGAACTTCAAAAGATTTAGTTTGAATAACATAATTCTAAGTCTTAAAATTCAAAGAAACAATGACAGTTCTGAAATTACAACATACAGTAGTCAAAAAATAGCAAGGAAGGCTTTATTCAAGGCTATTTCAATAGGGGGGAACAGTAGACTTCTCTCCTAAAAGTAAAAAAGTGAACTAAAGGAAAGTACTGGGGAAATTTAGAGGGAGGCTGGTCTATGTAATTAAGCCATCTGTGTTTGCTAATTGTTGTTTATGGAAGGTAGGCTCCTACTCTACCACAGATTAGAAGACAGGGGTCCTATATTTCTTGATGTTTCTATTTCAAAGAGATAGCTCCTAGGTCCTCAAAAAAAAAAAAAAAAAAAAAAAAAAAAAAAAAAAAAAAAACTCAGTGCTCAGTGATAGAATATTTACATCTACAAAAACCAGTGAAAGGATTTTCAATTGCAAAATTTCAAAAGTGGCAATTTCTAAGAAATGGGAGGCTGAGGGCCTTGGGTCAGGAATAAAACTTTTTAAGGTATAGCCAAGCTGAGAGGAATGTTAAGTCCTTTCTGTGATGCAAGGGGAAGACAAGGGCCCCTGGGGTGCTGGACACAGCTCTACCACTGAGCTATAACCCAACCCCTGAGGCCTTCTGGATAACAGTGGGACTCTACCACAGCTACTGAGGGATCTTTCCAAGTTGGTTTTCACTACACTTCCACAGGAGTAATTCTGACCCAGTTTGCTGCAGAAATTCTTCCTAAAGAAGGTATTTCTACTGCTCTCAGGAAAAATTTCATTTCCAAAATTTTTGACAATAAAATGTCATCTCCAATGGGTTAGACAATTTTTAGACCATTCTGTCAACAATTTCCAATACCAGCCTTTCAATCAAATGTATTTCTCTCAGGTTCATTCCCAGCCCAACTGCCACCACATACCATGCTGATTTACTAATTCAGGGGGAAAAATCACTGTTACTTTTCAGTTTAGTTACTTTTAAATGTTTAGGTTCATTTCTATGAATAAAAAAGCTCACTCTATTCTTTGAGTCATTTTAGAGTTATTCCTACAATAAGAAACATTACCTAAAATAACTTTCTTTTTCAAAATGTAAGTGACATTATACTTTCCTAAACACTACATTATTTTTATATCAAAGAGATTATCCAGTGTGCAAAAAAATGTAAGAAATTCTGCACTTAAAGCAAACAAACAAAACTGGCATTTTACTAAAGAAAAATGTAGGAGACCACCTTACACTTCTTTTATATCAACCCAAAATTTGATTAAAAATGAAAAACTAATCTGATTCTAATGTTATGTTGTAATATAATTATAGAAAACAAAATTATGTAAGTATAAAGTGGTATGTCAAAGCAGATGCAGATAAACCTTTAAATATTCCTGATTTATACTAAATAAAGTGAATTAGCAAGTACAGTGTACTGATTTAACCACACAGTCTCCCCCCCCCCCCCCCCCCCCCCCCCACCCTCTCAAATAATCATTCAAGTATCTACATAGTTGCAGAAAAGGGCACAGATGTTCACCCTTAAAAAACCTGTAATTAAGACACATTTATGCTCTGCAGATGCAGCCATTTCTAAAGACTACCAAGTACACTTGTAAACATACCCAAGCCAAAGAAGGATCCTTTTGAACTTTCTTAGTTTTATTTTACTAGAAAAACAAAATAAGAGTCTTAAATATTCAAATGTATCACTAAAAAGAACTTAATACACCATTTACTACCTAGCCACATATATTTTATAGGATATGTTGAACTTAAATTCATAATACATTTTTTCCAGATAGTTTCTGGAATTTGTTAGAAAGATTTATATCACTCTTATGTAATGTAAAGTTAGATATTTCACTGACTTTGGTAAACCTGATATAAACCAGTATTTTGGCATTAAAGTAAATTAATACTTGATGAAAGGAATAGGAAAATATGTTAAAATTTGGCATTAATAAAAAATAAAATGGGTACTTATTTTGATTTAAAATTGCCTTGAACATACTAGAAACTAATTCTGAATATGTTCACTACCACAGGAACAGGATCATCTGTGCTTTTAAATTAATTCCTGGATTATATTTTAATTCAGTTTGTAGTGTTAAAGATATTTAGAAAATGTTCACTATTTTAAATAGTAAATTCGCCATACTTAACACAGAGTCCTTATTTTTCTTTTTTAAACATTTATATACTCTCTACTTATTTTTAAATATTTAATTTGTTATATAAATTCTTTAGGCTATGTTCTCATTTAAATGTTCAATTTGTATGGTATAAATATATTTATACATCTTGACATCTTGAATATACTCTAAGAGATGCACTTGCATGCCAGGCAAAGGCAAGTGCTCTGCTATGGAGCTACATCCCCAACCTCCAAAAGAAGTATTGCATTATCTTGAATTTTTTTTTTTTCAGTGATCTCTTACTGTAACAATCTGAACATCTGAACAGTACAAATGCTCATGAATGATCAATTTTTTACTTTCCCAGCTCTATGTTCTTTCATTCTCCCTTCAAATATGTGGAGCTCTATCGGATCCCCATGCTTGCCATTTAATTTCATTCTACAGGGTTGCATGAAACCTTTATCCTTACATTGGCCACCTTTGAACCCAGAATTTTTCAATCTTGATGTGATATTGCAATTACACTGTCAAAAATGATTTTCAGAAAATGCTTCCCTGGAGAGAAGCACTTGAGTTTTAAGATATAACCTGTAGCTGCAATTCCAACAAAGTACTTAGAATCAAAGCAACGTATTAGTTGACAAAGAAGTGTGTGTTTATTTATATGAATGTTTCTCGAATTTTATGTGTTGTAGTCTCTAGTCTACATTATGTAGACATAGGATCTGTTTCACTTATCAGTGTAAACATGGTTTTATTGATTTGCAAGTAATTTTTAATGATTAAATCTTTGGTTATTTTTGAAATTCATTTGATGTGAATAGATACACATGAAAAAACTAAAATGTTGGTGAGGATAAAAGCAATACACAATGGAGATGTTTAATGTTGTTTTTGTTTGTGTAGACATGTGAACAACATTGAAGAAGATAAGATTCACAAACGAATAAATGAAATAAATACAAAGTTGCATTAGCATATAAGACTTAGAAAATTAGTTCTTTTATACCTTAGATGTGATGTCAAAAATATAATATACAATTACAATTATTGCTGTAGCTTATTACACATAACCACAGTTGATGAGAATTGCTGGGATTTACTGGGCATGTAATAGGTGAGGTAAATTATAATGATAAGATGGATGTTAGTTGCAGTATTTCTACTATATACTATAAAAATAACTCAGGTGAACCAGGCTAATTTAATTATAATTCTATACATTATCCAGTTACATTGAATTATAATGAAATCAATTATTTATTGGGCATTTGCTATTAATATTTGTTGGATAGTTATTATATATCTAAGAACTATGTACACATTTAACCTAAGAACTGTGAACTATTCTATGATAAATTACTAAGTCTATGACACCCCCACTTACCTTTAGGGAAATGTAGTTTAATTAGATAAATAATATACTCACACAAACATTTCAGTCAAGATAATAATAGGAACCTCATAGCCCATGACCAATTTACAAAGAATAAATGCTATTGGGAGATTTTTAAAAGACAAGAAATAAATTTGGGCTGGCATTTTTAAGTAAAGTGGAAACTGATTTAGGGAGAGATGAACAATATTGTAAGGGAAGAGAAAAATAACAGAAGTTGTTGAGAAAAAGATTATTTTGGCAATAAATAAACATAACCTGCAAATTTTATGATAATAATCTACTGGCATTAGGTAGTATATAAGTAGGATTAAAGAATACTTGTAAGTAGAATATAGACTTTCTACTTCTGTAAAAGTCAATATTATAATAAACATGGCATCTGGGTAGAAATTTTTTAAAACTTTTTTATTTGTTATTTTAATTATACAAATGTATGGGGTTCAATGTGATACTCTGATATATGTATAAAGCATGTAATAGTCATCTCAGGGTAATTAGCATTTTAATCATCTTAAATACTTAAAAATTTTTCATTAACAATGATCCTTCTATAAATTTGTGAGACACTGTGTGATAGTTCAGGACATGTGCACAATGTTTACTGATCAAATCAGGGTAATTAACTTTTCCATTTCCTCATCATTACTTTGTGCTTGGAATCTTCAAGCTTTTCTCTTATAGTTTTTCATAAATTTTTAACTCAGGCTTATAAAATTATAAGACACTGAAACATCATGTGGTAACCTATGAATATGTACAATTTGCATGTGTCAATGAAACAAAGAAAACTTATATATCATCCAGGTTCATTCAGAAGTATGAAATAAAAACTTCTTTTCCTATTGTTTTATCCCCTCATTTTGATTGGAAAATCCTAGTATTAACATAAGTTGGAATACAAAAAAGTTTTACTACATGTACAGTTTAAGTGGTTTTGAAACTATTAAAATAACTCATAAGGAGATACTTTTCAGATTTCCAAAATTTTATTATAATCTTTCACCATTACTCCTGTATGACATATATACATGACTTTTGTATTTTAATTATGTTAATTTGTTTCATAATTAATCAAATTATTCATTTACTCAATAAAGATTTACTGGAACCTTACTATTTATCAGGAAATATATTAGTTAATGGGGATTCAAAAGAAAAAGAAAAGTGTTACTGTAAAGACAAACTCAAAATGTAAGCAAAATTCTAGTTTAGATGCATTATATACCCTTTGTACTCTCCATCCACATACCTTAAAAATGGCAAACTGATAATTTTTGTCAACTTTTCAACTTTAACAAATCCACTTCTTTTCAACTATTTCTACCAGGATAAAAGAAACACAAAGTAAAAACAAAATAAATACATGTATGTACACCTTATACCTGTATATTACAAATTGTACACACATACACATATATGTGACTATCAGTTAACACTGTCATTGAACATTTAAAAGAATAGAGATAACACTCAAATTGAAGGAATCTGTTTCTGTTGCTAGTACTCCGATTCTTACTTGAATTGGAAGTCACATTTCTGTTTTATAACTACTCAGCTTTTCCTGATTTGAGGTAGCTGGTGACAATGTGCCAGTTAAAACATCATCTGCACATGTTGACAAGTGTCTAAGGGAGAGTACCAACTGTTTCAAATACACCAAGATGACTCAGAAAGAACTGTCAGACGGCCATGTTCTCCAGAGGTGGCACATCACTTGGACTACAAGAGCCATTAAATGACATTTCTCCAAGAGGGAACCTTGTCATTTTGCAACTTGCCTGCTGTAGGGGCTTCTCTTTTGCCATGTGATGAGCCAGAAAAGAGCATGGAGGAAGATATTGAGAAAATGTAAGAGGGAGCTCTATCATAACTCCAACTATGTGCATATAAAAGAAAAGAAATTAAGCTCATTAGTTTTGTTCCCTTTTATAATGAAGGAAGGATGATCCCTCAAAAAGGCAGCCATGATGAAAACCAGCTCTTGGGAGGCACACATCCTTTCTGAAATGCACAACTACATAATTAGAAACATATCCTGAGCCTTTCTCTGTTTTTGAATTTGCTAGCATCAGAGCCTTTATTTTATCAAGTCCTCCATTCACACTGGCAGTTGTACAATTATGTTCTCTCCTGTTTTTAGCATAATCTTTGTATCTACTCTGCAGAAAATGCAAGAAAATCAATCTATGCCTCACATATTTGAAGGATGTAACAGCATCTAGCTATTTTTCCCCCCTCCAAGGTTTTCTTTCTTATATAGAGAACTTTTTTCTTTCCCATCTGTAATCTGCAGTGGAGTTTCATTCTCTATTTCATTCCATTTTCTATGTACACTGGTAATGTATTTCTAGCTGTCAGAAAATTAGGCAATTTAATGCAGTGGGTAAAAGGAGATTTTCCTAATCATTTCCACAAAGATCCTAAGTATATTAGTTCTTCAATGAAGAATTTTTAGAAATAAACTTACTGCTGGGTAAGATCCTGCTTTAGATCATTTCTTAAACTAAATCATCTTCTTTTCTGTATAAACATTTTAAACTTTGCCAATTATGGTCAATATCAAAGTTCCTATGATGAAGGTCAACCATGATTGAAGACTTAGGACCACCTCTCTCACAGCTCTATAGATAAATGCATCTGGATATTTGCAGAAATCCAAATCATGGATAATTTATCAAATTCCATCCACTGAGTGAATATGTGTTTAAATAAAATAAGCACAAAAGTATAAAAGAAATGAGAAAACAAACTTTGTTTCTTTAGAAACTGCAAAAGTAGCAGGCTAAACATCATTATGCCAAGTCCCGATGTGTGTTCATGGAGATATGTACACAATGACATGGGGAAATGCATGCATTATGCATGAATAGAATATGTTCACATGTACAAATATAGTCACTCATATTTAAGTACATTTTCTCATATGGAATTCAATAAAAGTTGATCTCTGCCATCTGGGTTTTTATATAGTTTGGTTATAGATTTTTTTGTAGATTTGGTCTTGAATCTATGAAATAAGCAAAAAGGGTTTGAAATAGTTTTCTCATAAATTCCCATTAAAATTTCAGTACGTGCCTTTTGTGGAAAACCCTCCAAAATTATTATTTTATTATCAAACAGTCATTTTACAAATTTCCCTTTCATTTCCATTGAACTTGATACATATAATTTTCAAATGATTTCTAACTAAATGCTTAAACTAAATCTACTAGTAGTCAATCTTAATCTCAATATACTTTCTATCCTTGACTTAAAAGACCATATTTATATCTATCTCTTTATCTACAATGCATTTTTAATTTAGCCAATGGAAAAAAGTAAAACATCTATTAAAATGAACATAAGTAAAATAAATCTGAAGAAAGGTTTTTAGTCACACAAAGAATTTCAAAACTTTGAATTGTTTAATCACATGAAGAATCACTAAAAAATATAGTTACCTTTACACTGTTTTCTTTCTTTATTGCTGAAGGAATATAGAATCTAGATAAAATATATGACTTGTGTAAGTTGCAAATTGTTGCTTGTTGCTGCTCACAAAGGCTATAGTTGGTACAGGATGTAGTGGTCCTTTTATTACACATTGTGCCTCAATTGTTAAGTACTGGTCAACTTCATTACCCACACATATGCACACACATATGCCTCAGTTATACCTGTGACTGAACATGAATAAAGACAAAGAGAGGAAGAGAATCTGGCATACATAGATCTGTCAGCTCTACAAACTTCTAAGGTGGTGATCATCTTATCACATAAAGAAGAATGTCCCCAAAAGGCCTTCAAAACCGACAGAGGCTTTTCATCAGAACACATTTTTTTTTTCCTCCATTAACTTCCTTCCCAGAATCCAAATCAGATACCTGTAATGTTGTAATCTTCCCATGACATTGACTTTGAAAATAGCTCCCTAAGAGTAGAATTCCAAATCTGGCTAATGTTGAGCTGGGCATTCCTGGAATGGAGATCAGGAAGTATTAAGTGAAATAATCTTGACTGAAAAAATAGGTTTCCACTGTATTTATATATCACTGGAAAGACAACTTGCTCTAAGTTGGTAGACTGAGTTTAAGCTCAAAAGATTTTAAATTACTGTTGAAACAATTTAAAAATTATATTGATCAATTATTTGGCAATGTAGATATGATTTACAAAAAAATTCTTCTCTAGTATAATCAAGATTTTATGAATTTAAAAATCCAATATTGCAAAATTAAGAGACTTTTTAATTCTAAATTAAAAGATTAATTTTTAGATATTATATTCCATTAGCCAGCTATGTAAGGAATTTTTGGATAGTTGTTTAAACACTAACCCAGGCAAGGGCTATAACTGCACAAAAACTTACACATTTTAATAAGTTTGTCTTATAACATGTACCTTTTTAAAAAAATACAATACCTTGAGCCATTTAAAAGTTCAAGTTTATTTTACTTTTCTCCTTTCTTGAATATAGCAAACATCCTAAAATATATGTTTTAAACTAATTCCAGGCATTCAATTTTGAAATCTCATCTTTCCTATGGTTACTGATATTGGAGAAAACAAAAGAATAAAAACTTAAAGGAAAAAAGAAAGGAAGAAAGAAAGAAAACAAAAACAGGAAGTGACAATCCTGTTCAGATAAGAAAAACCAATGACATAAAAGACTTATGTATTTATTACTACCTAATTAAGCCACATATTCACATACTACTAGCTCCATGTGAATACTGTCTTTGTATTGTCCTGGATACATTTGCATTAAAATTCTTTAATCTGAATTAATAATTATTTACACACATTTAATCCACATAGCATACATTCACAAATAATTAGAACAGTGTATTTAAACTAAATTAATTAGAATTATAGTTGGAATGATACTTATTTTACTGCCAAAGACAAAATTTTAGCTGAGTGGAGGAGTAAAGGGGTATAATTATGAGATTAGTGCACTTCTCTTCCTGTCGGATGAGTAAAGTCATTGTGGGTCTACAGATCCAGTCTGCTTAATAGATGCCAGTGGTGCTTTTGTGTATAGTCAATGCCCCATTGACTTAATAGAAACACACTAGGGCCATGTTATTATGCAGATTACCTCATCAACTACCCAGCACTGGGGTATATAAGAGCACTTGAGGAAGCACAGTGGTCTCCCCACTTCATTTACTCTCAGTGACCCATTGTTCTAAGGGTTTTCCATCAAAAATTAGCTCAGCTGGGAGAAGCAAGGGTTTAAAAGATCATTAGGTACTCAAACAAATACCATATTTAGTGCTAGGTAATTGCTTTCTGTTCCTGTTAGTTACTCTTCCAACTCTAAAATTCCATGTATTCGAAAGGTATTGATGAGGTTAAAAAGAACCTTCATTTAACATTTATTTCAGTTCACCTTGAAATCTACTACTGCTTTAATGCAATCAATCATTGAGGCTGGAGCATGAATTATGTCAATTTTCAGATAACCTAATATTACTTTCAATATTTTAATGTACAATTGATTCACGCCACATTCTTTACTTATAGGGAGAAAATCTGAATACCAGCATAAAAGCAAAACAACTTTTAAATATTGTCAAGTAAAGAGTATAAATAGTTGCTCAAACTATTTGATGTTTCCTTTAATTAACATTCATAAACACATACGGAAGAAAACCTCCGAGTTTTAAATTCAAATTAAAAGTCAAGCTGTTTTAGAAGAGGATAGGCATATTGCAAGCCAAAACATCCTTTGAGAATCACAGTTAAGGTTTAATAAACACTCTCCCGGTTTCTGCCACTGGTGTGAGTTTCATTTTGCATATGATGACCTTGGCTTAGGATATGGAAGTTGGTTATTAAACTTACAACTTGCTATCAAGGTGGACATCAACTTTTGCAAAACAATCCCTATTGATACATTTCTCATTTTAGCAGCTTATCTTTTCAGCTATCATGCTAATATCTAGGGCATCAAACAAGGACATATGCAAAACAGGAACCTTAGTTCTTGTGCAAAGGAGACTCAGTGTAGTAGATTAGCTCTGCGAAACTGAGTGTGATCATCCCTAACATTTCATAACCAGCTGCCAACATCTCCCACATAGACCAAATGTCTTTATTTGAGCCAAACGCATCTTTGCCCACCTCAAACTTGTCTTTCTACTGTCCCTAAACATATATGAATGATATATAAATAGCTGCCATCACCTTAACCCATATTCATTTGTTATCTTTTAAAAATATACATATACTTTTAGTACATGTAATTAAGTACTCGTTTTTATGAACTCATAGGTAATAGGGATTCTGAAAACTGAATAGTCCAAACAAATTCCCAAATGAATAAACTGAACAGTTCAGCTTAGAGATAATTTCTAAAGATGACCTTTTGTTTCCATTTAATTCTTATTTTCCTGTTCTGACACCTTCAACTCACAACACAGAAGAAATAGTTTTGCTTTGTCCTCACTATAGTAGATTTGCCACTGTTACTAGACAGTCTCCATGTTTCTCCTGGAATGTAATTCATCTTCATTGTTTCTGTGCCGACAGGATGGAACCTGCTTACAAATTTTACAGCTAGCAATACTTTTTATTGTTGTTCTGAAAGGGCTCCTGAGGGCTTTCTATTTTATTTTTAGGAACATTCTGAATTTTTTTCCCCTTTATGCTATACTTTTCACTATTATGAGTGATGACCCTAGAATACTGGGGAGAAAAAACCACAGACACCCACCAAACTCTGTAACTGTCACAAGTTTTAATGCAATCTTCCAATACTTTGATTTATTGCAGGTGCTACATTTTAACTATGTTATAGCTAATGAAGAATAGGAACAGCCCTTTTGGAATGCTGACATGCCTTCACACTAGGAAACTTCATTGTGGTTCAAATGTCTTTCAATGAAGAAGGAAAAAAAAAAAAAAAAAAAAGACACAATTAGGAGAATAATGCATTCATGTACTTTTAGGTATTGAATTAAAACTTGAGACAGCTAAGGAAGTAAATTTTATTATGAAATTATATCACTCTGTTCAAAATGAACTGTGCTTTTAAATATTTTATTTTATTCCTATAAAATTTCTTAGATAACATTGTACTTGAAAGTGGTTTAAAAAGAAGTCTAAGAAACCTATATAAGTATAAAAATGAATGTGGCATCCTAACATTTTAGGAAGTTTCAACCTATAAATCACCTTGGGAGAGGTCATTTACCCTCACATGAAAAATAGCACAGGCAATTAAATACAAACACACAAACAAAACAAAACAAAAAACCCTAGTGGGCTAATGGTTAGAGAGAAGATTGATGTATACAATATACTTATTTTGTTAGAAAAGACAGATTTTATATAGTTAGCCTTTTGTGTAATCATTTCCAGTAATTTCAAAATCCAGTTGCATATTAAAAGTTTTGCACTAGTATATAAACATAAATTCAATCCAAATCAACATTCATAAATATAATGTACATCCTGAAAAAATAGTTTTCCATGTGCATTTGTTACTTTTTTAAAAAATCTGTTTATAATTGTACAGCAAAAAAAAAAAAAGTGAATTTAACTATTTTTAAATCATTTTAAAACTTGTTAAAAACTTTTTTTCTACCACACAAATTGTTAATCATTCGTATCTACACCAAAATATTGATACCAGTACTGAGAGTCAGGTTGGAGTCCTGTTCCCCTGGTGTTGAAGACTGAAAACCAGAGAAACACCTAGGCAAGAGCAAAAGGTTTTATTTAAAGGATAGAACACACACACACACACACACACACACACACACACACACACAGGGACCAAGTGTCCTTTACAGAGAAGAGGGTACAAGTTGGTGCCAGAGGGAGCTAGGGTGTCCTGCCCTTTTATAGATTTTAAATTTCCTTTGTTCTTGTGCCTGGTTTGCCTCCCAATATACTTACATGACCCAAAAGGTGGAGTGATCCAAAGGCAGGAACAAAGCCAATCAACCCAGGGGTATAGGCAGGAAGGGAGCCACCTAGGGCTACTCACTAATAACTCCTTGGAGGGAGGAACAATTCCCTGGAGGCAGATAAACTTGGCAACAGGTTGGAGGAGGAGAAGTGTCCTGGAAGTATTAGCATTTTATTTCCTCTTGAATAAGCACCCATCTTCCTGACCTAATCATTCATTACCTACACTGACTGTCCTTTGCCCCACCTCCATATAATGAGTGTTTTTGTTGTTGTTATTTATGAACAACAATAGCTATGTAATATCTAGTAAATTAGTTCCAATATTTTAAGTAGTTTATTTTCAGAAAAATAGTCATAAAAATGAAAAAAGGTAATTAAATTCTCACAAAGGTGCCATACTGAAATAAATGTGATCATGTTTTTAACATTTGTTAAAACTGATACTTTCTTTTAATTAGTTTTGTTCACACTAAAATTATGAACAATTTATTGAATATTGGCTTAGAGAAATGATAAAATTATGTCAAAGTATTATTCTATGACAATAAACTGAATTTTGGTGAGCAAGTTAATTATACTGCTTGCATTGTATCAAATTTTAATTTTAATTATAATTATAATTCATGTTGCACTGCTCAGAGAATATTACTGATTAAAAATTTTATGCTAGTTATAGAAGCAATACATTCATTCAATTTACAGTGACAATAAAATTAAAAATTTTGTGGGCTTTCTGCATTAATAAATTTACTGAAGTATATTTTGGAAGTACCCTGGAAAGTATATAATATAGATGAGATTTGAAGGTCATTGGTGCTGTCATCCCAATAAAAGTGTGGGTCTCATGCTTAAGTTGTTTATAGCTATCTAACCTCTATTTTCTCAGTCCTGGAGAAATTGTTACAATCCCATACAAATAGGTTTCAATCAAAGCATTTCTACAGTGAGCTGATACACATTGATCACAGATAATTGATGTTCCTCAAGAACTTCCAGTGTTAGAAACAGACATCTGAGAAGAATTAGCCATGTGAGGTTGAATCTTGGCATGGGTTGCAGCAACTGGGAAGTGTAACACAGGCAGTGAAATACACAGCTATGTTTACCATTTGAATTCTTCCAGGAAGATTCTGAGTGTATCTGTAGAGGACTTGGGAACCTGCTGGTTGGAGTAACTTAAAGAAGTAATTGATAAAGGTTTTATTCATTTTGGATCTGTGGCTGATCTCTGTTAGGCAGTGTACTCCTTACACCCAGAAAATTTCTACAGTTTTTTTTTTTTTTTTTAATAACTTGTATTCTAAAGTTTTCTCCATAACATTGCCCTGAAGGAATCTTTTGATTCAGAAACTCTGACCCCACCTATGTCCTCATTTAGACCTTTTGCTTTAGGATTGTATACAGCAGTTCTCTCCATCCCTCCTGATAGCCATGCTATCCACACTTCTATTTACCCATCAGAATCTCACCTGCTAAAGTCCCATCTTGATGCAATCTTCTTTATGACAGTGTGAATTTCTGAGCTTCTTTTATCTTTCCTAATTCCTCTGAAATCCTGATTGTATTTTGCCTAGGCTACCCTGTGCTTCTCTTTTCTCTAATGAAAAGCTGTAGTGGCAAAGATTGTGACTTACTCATGTTTCCAAGTCTTTCCTTGTTTGTTTAAATCCCACACACTAAAATGAAGGTGAGAAAGATGAGGCTTGGGATACATTGCCAGGCTTCCTTTCCAGCTGTACAAAGAACTAACCCTGTGACCTTGAGCAGATTAGCCATTATGTGTGTATTGGTCTCCAGGTCTAAATGGTATATAACTATAGTAATGTCGTCATAGGAATGTTGAAACAATTAAATAGGATAAATGATTCATGTGAAAAGCTGCGTGGCACCTAGTAGGTGCTAAGCATACATTTGTTCAATGGGTAAGGAAGGGTAAGGAATTTGGCTTACTATCGTGATAGGATCTTCTTGTGCTTTTAGGAGAAGTAGACCTTATCTCTAACTAAACCAGAAAGAGTTGTTGCTATGGTCCCAATGTAATATTTTTAACAATTTTTTTTTTTTTTTTTTTTTTTTGCTTTTGCACTTTGTGTCCCTTACCTTTTATGAAGAAATTACATTTTTGTCTTTAAATAGATTTTAAAACTCTTCTTCTTTTCCTTTCTCTTCCCTTTTATGTGTCTGGTACTTGGGATTGAATCTAGGACCTCCCAAATGCTAAGCAAGTGCTCTACCACTGAGTTACATTCCAAAAGCCTTTTTATTTTATTTTGAGACAGGGTCTCACTAACTTGCCCAGGCTGGCCTCAAACTTGTGATCTGCCTGCCTCAGCCTCCCAAGTAGCTGGCATTACAGGCATGCACCACTGTGCCCGACTCTTCATGTCTTTTTTGAAGTAAAAAGGATTGACAAAGATAAAAGAATATATTAGTGGGAAAGACAAATCAAGGTCCTTATAGTTGTAGATCAAGAGTTATAAAACTATATAAAGGGTTTATAGAAGATATTTGAAGACAGGGTTTGGTTTAGCAAATACAGGAATCATAAAAGGAGGGATATTATGAAAATTGATGTCCTTATCAAACAGATGAAGATGCAGATTCATTCAAAAGAGTGGCTTTCATGCTAACCTTTAAAATACAAGTTTCCTGTGAAGGTGCTTTAGGGATTGTGTAAAAGTTTAATTGGTATTTCAGTTTTAAATATTTTATATGATTTGAAGACTTTAAAAGTATCCATTTAAAGGGCTGGGGTTGTGGCTTAGTGATAGAGTGCTCACTTAACATGTGTGAGGCCCTGGATTCGATCCTCAGCACCACATATAAACAAATAAAATGAAGGTATTGTGTCCACCTACAACTATAAAATATATTTTTAAAAAGTATCCATTTAAACATTTGCATCTTTCAAATCATTGATACATTGGAACCCTCCAATACCTTAACTTGGTTCTGATAAATTGATTTTTATTACTGAAAGCTTTAATATTTAACTCACAAAGTACATTTATTTTAGCAAAACTTTACTTTGCCAATATTTTGAATTCCATACAATTTTTCATGTAATAAACTATTTTTACCACTTAAAATATTTAAAATGTCTGTTTTGACAGTCATTTGGGGTAAAAAATGAAAAAGGAGTAATATTAGAGGGCATATCAATTTGGGTTCTGTTTCCATTGATGTTTTCTCCTGAGAACAGTGCAGAAAGTATAGTCAATTCTCATTATTTTCAGTAGTTATGTTCTATAAAGTCACCAGGAACACTGAATTAGCCAATACTAAATCATTGCTCCCTGGGGATATACAGGGTTAGGATCTGTGAGCCTCTAGTCACAATATTTTCATCAAACAATCAATATATAACCTTGTTTTATGTGTGTTTGTGTTTAAAGACACCTCATTTAATATATGTTGTTGATTCATTAACACTGAACTCAATGACCAGCAGCACCATAACTCAAACTGAACAAAGCTGGTCTAACACATGGCTTTTTTCAATAAGGCACAAAGCAACCTCCATTGGTTAATAACAGGAGATTGCACTTCAGCCTTATGCTTGGAAGCCATGTTAAGCAACAAAATCACCAACAAAAAGCATAAAAATACAAAAGAGTACAGCACTAAATAGACCAAGAACAGGACAGTTTTTACAGCCAAAAAGCTAAAAGCAAAAGGTAGAAATTTACATTGTTGTTGAAATTCATTTGTGAACATGGATGTCAGGCAACTCAACATTTTCTGTTTTCTCTGTAGGCATATGTATATGCATGAGTGCAAAAGAGTTGCCATTCATTTGGGGGGAGCATTTTTTACTAAGTAGATAAATTTGCAAATTCACACTCCATGAATAAGGAGGGTCAACTGTACTTGCATCTTAGGGGATTAAAAAACACTATCGGGAAGTCAACACTAAGGTGAGACACCACATATGCAAAGTTAAACAACGACACATCTATAATATGATGTCAGACTGAATTGTGAAACTTACCTTCAAGCTGTATTCTAGCCTTGTCATTCTGGTGTAATTCAGGGACAGATCAAATCAAATTAACATCACCTGGGAGTTTGATAGAAATGCAGATGCTCCTTCCCCATGTCACCTAGACTTCCTGAATTACAATATGCATTTTAGCAATTTGGATGCATATTAAGGTTTGAATTGTCTGAGTCTTAGGATCTAGTGAATTAATCTCTAATTGATAAAATTGTGTAATAATGTCCTCCTTGTCTGTCCAGGCAAAAAATGAAGGGAGTTTATATAAAAATTCTAATTATGCACTTACATGCCATAAATATATATAGAGAGATTCCATGGTGGTAGAAAGAGAGGTGGGCATATTTATTCTGTAGCTAAATCAGTTGAAATAAAAACCTTTCACTTTTCATCTTATTTTATAAGCATAAATTCCTTAAAGTCTATTTTTCAGCTGCTATAGCACTTTTATTTTTTATTTTTTTGAGAGCTTTATTATTTTATTTGTTCTTTTTAGTTATACATGATAGTACAGTATATTTTGATATTTTTATTCAAACATGGAGTACATTTTATTCTAATTAGGATCCTTGTCTTATGGTTGTACACGATGTGGAGACTCACTGTGGTATATGTACACAGGAAATTTATGTCAGAATCATTCCACTGTCTGCTATTCCTGTATCTCTTTCCTTCTCTTCTTGCCAATTTGTCTAATCTATGAACTTCTACCTGCCCCCCACTCACTGTGTGTTAGCATCTACTTATCAGAGAGAACATTCAACTTTTATATTTTAATGATTGGTTTATTTTTTTTTAGCATAATTCTCCACATCCACCCATTTACTGGCAAAAGTCATTCTTTTTACAGCTGAGTAATGTTCCATTGTGTATATGTACTGCATTTTCTTTATCCATTCATCTGTTGAAGGGAACCTAGTTTGGTTTCATAGCTTAGATAATGTGAATTGAACTGCTATAAACATCCATGTGGCTCTATCACTGTAGTATGCTGATTTTAAGTCCTTTGGGTATATACCAAGGAGTGGGATAACTGCATCAAAAGGTGGTTCCATTCCCTGTTTTTACAGAAATCTCTATACTGCTTTTTAGAGTGGTTGCAGCAATTTGCAGTCCCACCAGCAATGTGTGAATGTACCCTTTCCCCATATCCTGTCCAACATTTATTGTTACTTGTATTCTTGATTGTTGTCATTCTGACTGGAGTGAGATGAAATATCAGTGTAGTTTTCCAGTTTTCATTTTTTCTTTTCTTGCTTCTATCTAAAATATTTGTCACTTTCTAGTATTACTTATTTTAACTACACTTACAAAAAAAATGACTTTTTTTTTTTTTTTAAGAAGAGCACTCGCAACTGATAGGGGAAATTGAGTTTATAAAATAACACTCTCAAAATAAGCCAGGTGTGGTGGCAAATGTCTCTGATTCCAGAAACTCATGAGTCTGAGGTAGGAGGATCTCTAATTCAAGGCCAGCCTCAACAATTTAGGGAAACTCTGACTCAAAAAACATAAGGAAAAGATCTGGAGATTTTTAAGTCAGTGATCCAGTTTCCTGGAGTTTTTTTTTTTTTTTTTTTTTTTTTTTTTTTTTTTGTGGTACCGGGGATTGAACTCAGGGGCACTCGACCACTGGGCCACATCCCTCGCCCTTTTTTGTGTTTTTTTATTAGAGACAGGGTCTCACTGAGTTGCTAAGTGCCTCACCATTGCTGAGGCTGGCTTTGAACTCGTGATCCTCCTGTCTCAGCCTCCCAAAGTGCTGGGATTACAGACGTGTGCCACCGCGTCCGGCTTCCTGGAGTTTTTCAGTCCCTATCACTACAAGAAACAAAACAGAACAAAGCAAAGGAGAAGGAAAAATAAAAGCAGAAAACAGAAAATTTGAAGAAAAATTGCCTTCATTGCTGAAAAGCAAGGTACAGCCTTGTGAATTTCTTTATAAAGATTGTGGTAATGTTAAATACATTTTTATTTTAGTTCTGCCTTTTTTGAATAATTGATGAACATCTCTCTTTCCTTAAATATGTCAAAAAGACTTAAAAATGCTGAATAAATCTTTTGGAAAATGAGAGAGAACCTGATATTTATTATGTTTTCCAAATTTCCTTTAATGTTAAAACTAAACAAAAGAAGACTCACCCAATCAACTTTGTAATGTATGTGGTTATAAATAAGGTGAAAGTCAGTAGTGGAAAGAGGGTGCAGTATTGTCCTAAAATAGCAACAAAATTACTTAAAAGCAAATTTAATTTCCATGTTAATAACAACCTTTTAGTGGCTGCTATGTTCTAAGGAGGATTTTCTTTCTTGCCAGTTGTTTCCATTCTCAGTATTTAGGTATCTAGTGACTGATTTGTTCCAGGTGGAATTTTTCCAAGTATGTAGTATTTACAATTGTCTATTTACTAGTTCCTGGAGACAGTCAGATAAAAATACAGCAGCAAATAGTTCTATCTTCCAGATAGAGGAATGTACACAAGTATCTTAGATTCAAATTCAGAAAGATTCTAGAAATGCCTGGTTTCTCATACAGAAAACATTACATTATGTTTGTATGATGATGAAAAACAAAGCTTTGTATCAAGGAAGCATAGAAGAATTGAGTTTACTTTAGATTACTAGATAAAATTTTTCAAGTTAACAGCCATATGGATAAAGAAGTGTTAGTAAAAACCAAGAAAGGTATGGAAAAAATAGTAATACAAAATATTTTTCCTGTGAGCACCAATAGAACTTTTTAAGAAGTAATTTGAAATTAGGTCAAAAGTCAGAATTGAATGAAAAAGGATACATAAATACAACATTAACAATATTCTTTTTTTTTTTTTCAAAACCCACAGATATACTGTGGGAAGTTGTTTGCCTTGGTTTATGTATAAAATATCTACCTCCTACTAGCCATGAGCTTCTCTTAAATTCTACTTTTTAAGTATGCTCTTGAAGTTTAGGTGTTAATATTTTTATCTTTCAACCTTTTCCTGCCTTCAAGGTTTTATAACGCTATTGATTTCAGTGCCAGTGAATCATTATGTTTTTTGAGGACCACTCTCTTTCTACCAGTATGTAAGTGCAGCTGCTGGAAAAATGTATTTTAAAGAAACCATACTTAGATCACAAGAAAAATCAAAAGAGGGGGAAAGTAAAGGAAGGGATTTCATTGAATCTTGGATCAATAGTATTTGACCTTATCCAGCATGTAATTGATTGGCTCTTCAAATCTGTAAAATGGAGGATTACACTCCCTGGTTAGAGAGGCTGTTTTACAGCTACTATGTACATTTGTATTGATCATAACTGCATTAGGTCATAGTTATCATTTAACTGATAGGTCAGAATGGAAGAATCCATTTCACTGTTCCACAGAGCTGTGATTCATCAGTAAGTTGCCAGATGTTTGTGACAATCAGTGTCAAATACTGGTTTTATTTTGTAAATGCAAACTCCTGGAAATGCTTTCAGCTCTTGTTTTTAACACATTATATAGGGCCAGTAGCAAATTTGGTTATTGTTACATACTAAAACTTTTTATCCCCTCAAAACTCATATCTTGGAGCCTTAGATCTCATTTTTTGATATATTTGGAGATGGGGCCTCTAAGGAAGTAATTAAGGTTAAGTTAGGGTGTGAGGGCAGCCAATGATCTGGTAGGATTAGTGTCCTAGTAAGAAAAGACACCAGGTACTCATCATCCTCCTCCATGGGAGCACAAAAGAAGTCCTACAAGAAAACAGAGAGACAATGGCAGCCTACCAACCACTGAAATTGAAATTACCTTCACAATGAAGGTAACTTGGCTGGCACCTTGATCTTGGGATCCCCAGCCTCCAGAAATGTGAGAAATAAATTTCTATTGTTTAATTTCTTTTGGGATTTTGTTATGGCAGTCTGAGTAGACAAATACAGTTAGATAGAATGAAAAAAAAGATCAAGAGCGTGAAAAGGCAGTGGTGAAGACAAAGGAACTTCTGAATTTGATGATCCATAAATCAAAGGACAAATAAATTTATTTGATTGGAGTATTAATTTGTAACTAAAGTTTAGAAGTTCTTTTGTTTCATTGTCGAATGCTGTTTACAGTTTTAAGGGGACACGTGCAAATGCACCATACGAAGGTTATGTGCAAGGTGGAACTGGTTTATTTTTTCATTTTTAGAATGATGACTTGCAATGGACCAAAACTAAGGAGAGATGGCTTGGAATACTAATTTAGATACTTTTTGACTTTATGATGTTAGGCATGTCCATTAATCTCTTTATAGGAGGCAATTCATCAATGTGTAAAATCTAGATAATAAGACCTAAATGGTGTATGTTGGAATTACATGAGGTTATATGAATTAAGTTAATTCAGTGTTTGGTACCCAATTGTCACTCCAAAATATTTGAAGATTTGAAATGCTGTTACTATTTTACCTTATTTCATAATATGTATCTGGTTAAATAAACTATTATATTTCCCCTTTAAAGACAAGTCATACATATATCTTTCTCCATTAACCCATTATCTACTTCAGATATACAACAAGCAACCAATTTCTTGAGGAGGACTAAAGTACCTTTATAAATGTTACTTTTTTGGTATTTTTAGCAGTTGAAGACTCTTAGCATGAAATTTTAAATAGGATTAAATCATCTTTTCATCATTTGCTGCCTTCATGATTTCGTTATCTTCTAGAAATCTTTAAGTGAACATGCCCAGGATACAAGTAGTCAGGATGGGTTCATCTGCCAAACTTGACTGCCAAACGGGATAATTTCTACACCTATGTTGTAGAGAGGGTTCAATGAAGGAATCCATGTAAAAGATTAGTATGGAGTCTGGTATGGAACAAGATTTTTGATCAATCATTAGTACTGATAAAGTTATTATTAGTATCAGAATTTTTGCCTTATGTGTTAACAAGACATCATCTTGCTTACATACAGTTGATTTTATATATTTTGCAAGAATGTACTTAAGCACACATTAGCAGTAGTGTTCATTAAGAAACAAATCACATTTTGGTTTATAAAAGTTTTCCAAACCTAGTAAGTAATAAAAGAAGAGTGACATAATCTTAAAACATCAAGATATTCGCTCTGATCCCATTTGAAGCATAGATATAGAAACAAGAAGCAGGTAGACTTAATAAGAAAGAACTTGTTACAAAAATTCAGGCAGGAAATGGTGGAAATTTGGTGTGAAAATGGAACTAGTGTGTGAAAGCGATGAAAAATGTCGGATTTTTTGTTGATTTTGAAGATCTACAAACTATGATTATACATTGAATGTGACATGAAGTAATGATATTTATATAAAATAAGTACAATGTTTTTATCTTGAGACACCAGAATAATTGATTTTTCATTGGTTAAGAGGTAGAAAAAGAAAAACTGAGATGATTTGAGATTACCACCTTCAGTGAACATAGTTAAGAGGCCTGTGGACTAAGGATGTAGCCCTTTAAGGCTTCAGTACTTGGTAGGCACAACAAAAAAATTTGAGAAGGCATTGAAAGTGATGTCAGAAAAATAATTCCAAGAGAGTGTTTCCTCCCAGACATGTGAACAAGGTACAGTATTTCCAGAAGAAAGAAGTGAGCAACTATCTTTAATGCTATGGGGTAGAGGAATGGATTTCCTAATGGTTTCCAGTCTACATAACTGGGAAAATTATTGTTTTTAGAATGTACTGAGGGATGAGAGAGAAAAGGTTTGGGGCAGAACCTAATGAGTTTACTTTAGGACAGATGAAATTCATGTCACATGGAAGAACCATTAATTCAATATGTTTGAACTGAAATATGAATCCAGAGGTAAGAGGCCAATCTTAGCCAGAAAGTAAAAATTATCATATGAATAGAGATCATGTGCCAGCCATGGTGTTATGTAATATCAATGAAACATGTGGAGTGGGAAGTGACCAGTCCCAAGGGTACAATAAAGAAAATTTATAAAAGGGAATAGAGGCATAGTTAGAGCAACGTGAAAAAGACCAGAAAAGTATAATATTTTTAAGTCAAATATTTCTTTTTACTATACAAGTTAGTACCTAAAAGGTATTTGCAGTAAAAAACAGGGGTTCCCCAGCACCAACCCTTCCAACTCTGTAAGATATGCAGCAGCCACAGACTTCATTCTCTTACTTTATCACTGGTTTCTAACTTTTCCTTCAGCCACACTCCCTCTGTTTATCCAGGTGGCAAAGCTTCCATTACTTATTCATCCAGGTAAAGGTAACACCCGGACAGTTGGTACTTCCATGAGCAATGCTATTTCTTATTGTTCCAAAAGCCTCTGACACTCTCATCAGCTGCTGTTGAAGATGCTGGCACTTGCTTCCCTTGGAACATCAAATGCTAGGAGTTCTGCCAGGGTGGTAGCACTGCTGCTGTGTAAAGAGCTTTCAATGTGCCAAAGCTATGACTTATTCTCTGTCTCCTCCAAACTGTCGTGCCACTCTCTGGTACATACAAGGAAGAAATGCTCTTAACTTCTATGCATTGCTCTTAATGATTTGTGTTTTGCACACCAAACAGTAGCGGTAACTTGCTGTCTTTGAGATGATGGGAATGGAAAATAAAAAGTGAAAAATATAAACTTATTTAAACTTTAAATCATCCCTTTCCTTTAAAAACCAAAGCACAGCTGGGTGAGGTGGCACAATCCTGTAATCCCAGCAGCTCAGGAGGCTGAGGCAGGAGGATTGCGAGTTCAAAGCCAGCAAAAATGAGGCACTGAGCAACTCAGTAAGACCCTGTCTGTACATAAAATACAAAATAGGGCTGGGGATGTGGCTCAGTGGCCAGGTGCCCTTGAGTTCAATCCCTGGTACCAAAAAAGAAAAGAAAAGAAAAAAAACCACAAGGCACACATTCATGAATCCTATGATTCACCATATGTATTAAACAGCCTAATGTGTGCCAGTGTCCCTCCTCCAGCAAACACTGCCTGCTGCTTGGCCTCTGATCAGATGTTTTCCACATTCAGCTAACCTCATCCCTGTAGGGACTCTGGATTCCTGCTTATCAAACTATGATTTTCTGAATTGTACCACCCCAGCTTGTGAGAAGGTCTGGTATGGGCCTTGGAATTTATTTTCTCAATAATTCTAATGTGCAGATATGCTTGGTGACTACTTTTGGCATCTCATTTATGTCTGAATCATATGTGTGGACACAGTTTAAATCCCACATTGACACTCTTCCTAAATAAGAGAAGAAGAAGCTTATGTATGGCATCCAGTACAAGTGCTGCAGCGGGGAACAAGGGGCTTTTAGGAAATAAAATGTAATTGTTTATGTGGAAGTCAAACATGACCTTGAAAAAACAATTTCAGCTAATGGGGAAGGGGTCCTGATTGCAAAGTCTGATAGGGTGATCTGAAGTGAAATCTCTTAGGCATTAGATTATTAATCACTGGAGAAATTTGGAAGCAAAGGGAAAGGACAATTGTAACGATACAAACATTTGAGAGACATAACAGTAAGTTAGGGTAAAAGTGCTATTATTTTGCTGTGGAATTTTATTTTTTTTGGTTTTTGACAGGGGACAGTTACAGAATATTTCTGCAGTGGAAAGAGCTTGCAGATGGGAAATTGAATAGAAATGTGTCTGTCTGTATGTATGGTGGAAAGGTTGTAGGTGTTGGGGAGGTGACCTACTGATGAAGATGCAGAAGTGTCTAGTAAGCAAGCAAGATTCCAGGAATGAGAAAAGAGAGGATATCTTCCTTCTCCAAGGGAAGAATAAAGAAATTAATGTAGGGGAGAAGAGATAAAGAAAATGAGGGTTTCCATATTCACAGTTAAATGTCAGGTGGCCAAATTTGCCAAGAATGAGGTGTTTAGGCTTGGACTGAGGACTGAGGAAAAGCTACCATGTCGAAGTGTCCCAAGAGTCAATAAGCAATGATTAAAGGAATTGTTGAACAACAGTTGGGGTCGAGTTGAGGTTGAGCAGCATAGATTAGTAGAAGAGCCTGTCAACATCAGTTTTTGAGTTGTTCCAGCAAGAGCTGGCAGTTCAGGAGAGAAGCAAAGAAAGCAGATGGGGTTAGGCTTCTGTGTGGCAGAGAATTAACCAGGCGAGCACTGCTGAAGGTCAGCACAGCTAGGCCTGGTGAGGTCCAAAGAGCATCTGAAATGACCAACCAGGGGATAAAAGCTGGAGATGGGGGAGAGTGAGGCCAGAGAGGGGTTAATAAACTAGGGAACAGAAAGCAATCAAAGCGCTTGTAGGCATTCAGTAGGCACAAGAAGGAAGACATGATGAATTTGGTTTGTAGAAAATTATAGAAATCAAGTTTTTGGGAAGTGGTTCAATTCTGAATGGTAGAATCTTTTTTTTTCCTATTATATTTGTTTTGATTTCTAATTTGTAGTCTCTATGATAGCTGAAGGCCTGAAACATCTATGCATTTTAAGTCCAATGAATGATAAAGGAATTGTAACTGTTAGATATATATTATATATTTGTTTCATCTAAACAGAGAAACTCAGTAAAACTATTAAAATTCAAGATGCAAATGCAATTATACTACTGCTTTCTATTTGTGTATTACATATGTTCAGAAACATGAATACATTAAAATGCACTTGGTATGCAATTGAACTAGAGCTTTAATATATTTTTCTTCAGAGACATTCTTAAATTTTCCATGCTAGGTACATTTTATATCAGTGTATAAAATTTATATAGCTGGTTGTAACTTATAATTGTAATACATAGTACATTTTCAGTTATAAAAATGTGTTCTTTTGACACAAAACCCCTTAGGGCTTGAAAGAGTTAATGTACCCCCATAATCCTAAATTTAATACTATGGAGTGATTTTATTTGGGTGAAGATTAGCATTTTTATTTTCACTATTGTTGTTGACTTTTTTTTATTAGTCTTTGTGCCTGCTATGCATTTATTTAAAATTAATAAAAACACTGCTTAGAGTGTTTGTGATTCATAAATTTTTGGAGCCGAGAGAAACTACTGGCATCCTTCTAGGTTAATGCCTCATTTTATAGACCTGTAATGCAAACCAACATGGTTACCTGACACATAGTGAAGGGAAGAGAGCTGTCCCAGGATGCAAAGGCCAAGGGCTGCTTAGCAGTGCTTTCTGAACAGTACAGCTCATGCTAGTCTCTTTGAAGAAGGGATTTTAGGAAGAAACTTCCTCATTCCTGCTTTCTGTAAGTACCCTACTAGAAATCCAGGCTGCTCCACTCACTATGGGCCATAGAATGGGCATGATTATGGTTGTACCATTGTGATGAATGGATTTATACAGCAGTGTCAAAACCTGGTATTGATTCTGAAGTTTCCACCTCTCACAAACTAAGCCTCCTCACCTCACTTTCAAAATGGAGGGGGAAAGTGCCAAAACTTTATGACAAAGATTATTTCAGCAACCACTTTTGTTAAGCTCTCCTCGTGTGCACACTCAGTATACACAGTGTGGTGTCCCTGTAGGAATGAAAACTCTTTTATCAAAGAGGAATGGTTTTAGTGGTGGTATTCTTTTCAAGGAAAATAAGCAAAGATATGAATGATGACAAGAGACTTCTCACTCTTGCTGGATGGGGTGTTTTAGAGCAATCAAGAAATGCTGGCTGTTTTGTTCCTGCTTCAAGAAAAGAGAAATGCTCCATATTAATTAAACGCATTTGACTTGGTCGTGTAAGTGTGACAAATAGAGATGTGCCAAACTGCCTGAAAATAATTTGGGTCATCGGCAAATCACTGTGCCTGCCAGTTTGCAGACAATTCCTAGTCCTTGTGGTCTGTCACATCTCTTTTCCATTAGCTATTTACCATCTGATGAGTGAAAGAGTACACCAATTTATTTTTTGAAAAAAGATACCCTACTTCCTTGACACTTTTCATTGTGTCACTCTAATGCATTTGCAAATCGTTCATCAGGGTCTTTCCCCCAAACAGGGAGTGTTATAGTAAAAGAGATGGAAAATAGTATTTTGATGCCTGCCTGTACTGGTTAATCAAGATGAAATGACAACCGTTTTTAGATGAGCTCATTCTCAGGGGAAGCTTCAAGACACCTGAAGGAGTATTTAAAACAGTGGACATTGCATAGCTCTGTGGCTTCGACAGCAGGCAGCTTTCTTCCTCCGTGAATGAGGTCCAAGCCAGCATTACGCTCTTGAGTTTACAGGAAATTCAGGGTAAACCTTTTATTTACAAACAGAAAATACTTGCCAAGACTGAATAAAAAAGCAACTGATTAATCAGCATGCAGCCTTCATCTTGAAGGGCCTCGTTGCCTGGCCCTTTTGAATGCTCAGGAGATTGGCCTTGTGTGAGAGGGATGTAGTGTGGAAATGTCTTTGATAGCTCAGTGATTGAGTCCATCGTGCTTTGGAAAGGGACAGGACTTGGTTTAAACAACCCTGCCTGATAGAACACAGAGTGTGCATGGCTGGAAAAAAATTACCTCATTATAGCTCAGTGCTGTTGCCCTTTGGAGTAAAATGAGAGAAAAGCTTGCTCTGGTACTTCTGCTGATAAAATTCACTTTCTGGAACACAACCAAATCCCAGCATATATCATCGGAGAGAAATAAAGCAGTCAAAAAATTGTATTCCTAAATAGGCCTGGAACATCTTGGCAACTGCTAAAGCAACACAAATAAGGAACAGTGCCCTACTAGTTCGACCCTTAAATTATGCAGCTGTTCATTACCCGAATTATACATCTCAGGCTGCCCTTTGGAAAAAGGCATGGAGCACAGAGCTGGAACAATCCCTGAATTATAGCACAATAAGAAAGACCTCCTAAAGTGTCACATGCATGTAGTGGAAGATAAGAAAGGCCAGCTTAAGTTCTTGGCATTTTAAAGAAGGCAATCAAGAAAGCCTTTGAATTCCTTAGTTTTCTTTCTCTGCAATTCATTTGCATTTTTGTGTTAGTTAGACAAAGCATCCCATTCATGTGTCAGCAGTCCTGTGTCAGTCTTCTTCTCAAGAGATGTGCATGTGTGTTTTGGTTTTAGCTGCACCGGTATTTACAGATTGAACTCTTAAGAAATGTTAATAACAGCAACAGCAGGGCTACTATATTTGGAGAACTGATAATGATAATATTAATATCTCAGAAAATAAAGACATCATAAATATGATGCCATCATAGAGGTAAAGGACATGGTTCTGAAATTAATTTTGCTTCTTTTAATGTATTTTACACTTTAGGAACACTAACACACATTTCACTAGTTAGTTTGAGACTTGCATCACAGCATATTTTCTTTCTTTTGTTTTGCTGAGATTCACATTGCTTCCACTATGTTACAGCATCAATACTTACTTGCATTCACATGTGTTGTGGTTTCACTTTCCAACCACTTTTAGATTGTGTTAAAAGATTTTATTTATCTTTTCAATCAGTTTATAATTTTGAACATAATTAATTAATGAGAATACTGACATTACATCCAACTTTTTGTTGTTGTTGTTCCAGGGATTGAACCCAGAGGTACTTAACCACTGAGCCACATCCCCAGCCTTTTAAAAAAATATATTTTATTTAGAGACAGGATCTCACTAAGTTGCTTAGGGCCTCCTCAATAAGTTGCTGAGGCTGATTTTGAACTCTTGATTCTCCTACCTCAGCCTCATGAGACACTGGGATTACAGACATGCACCACCATGCCCCGCTTTCATCCAAAGTTTTACTTACATTATATGTCCAAATTAATTTTTCACAATTTTCATTGAATAATACCTTGGTAAATGATGGTAGGCATTCTCCTATAGAGAATAAATAAAGATGATGTGGGAAATATAAGCATTATATCAGATAAAATGGAGATGATTTCAAAATTTATTTTTCGTTCCCCAGTCTAAGCTTTCTGGACTCTTTTGTTATCTTCTAACCCTTCCAAAAGTGTAGTAGGCAGAGTGTTCCCCATCCCTGCAACCTTGCCCATGTCCCAACTCCCAGAAACTGAATGTAGTATTACCTTACACTGTAATAGGAACTTTGAAACTGTAGTTTAGGTTATAAACATTAAAATGTGTAGATTTTTTCTGGAATACTCAGGTAGATCCAATCAAATCACATGTGCCGTAAAAGCAGATAACTGTCTCCAACCAGAGACAAAGACATAGGTCAAAGAAGTCAGAGAGATTCAAAGTGGGAAAAGAACAATATTGCTGCTGGTTTGAAGAGGGAATGGACAGTATGTCAAGCAATGCAGAAGACCTTAAGATGCTGAGTTGGCTCCAAGCTGACAGCCAGCAAGGAAATAGAGACCTCGGCCCTGTGAGGCTCACTGAAGTGAGCTAACATGTGCTTGTATGTGACTCATCCTCAGAACCTCAGGAAAGGAATGTGGTAGTTCTCTTCCCTTGATTTTGGCTTTGTGAGACTCTGGACTGAACACCTTGTTGAACCCTTCTGTACCCAGACTTCTGACCGATGGAAATATGTGATAATAAACGGATGTTGTGAAGCCACTAAATTTGTAGTGATTTGTTACAGTTGCTAGAGAAAATTAATACAATTAATGTCTTTCAGCATTCTTCCAGAAACTTACCTTCCTGGGAAAATCACATTTACACCATTATTTTTATCATGAAATTAAACACTTGTCTATCACAACTTCAATTACAGATACCACTAAAGTCATGTTTTTTGTTTGTTTGTTTTGTTTTTGTTGTTGTATTTTGCTCACTCATTTGGGGAGTGATAATAAAAAGGGATTCCTGTGGCCAAATACTTGATACTTGATAAATGGACTCTGGTGACATTCCAAAGTTCTGATTTGTTTGCTTATTCTTTGACTTTAGTCAAGTTACTTAAGCTCTCTGTTTCTCATTTCCTTAATCTGTAAAAGGAGACTAAGAGAATGACAGTACCTATCATATTAAGAGGAATAAATCTGCTAATATGTGTAATATTCAGACTATAATAAATGCTTTATAAACATTAATGGTTATTATAGCTGTCCATCTTTATAACTATAAAATTCATTTAGCTATTTCAATAGAAACTTTAAAATGGGAATAGTATTTTATTAATTTTCTAACATATTTAAAAATATAATAATAACTGTCACTGCACTTAAATTTCTGAATCAGAACTCCACTATTTTTAAAAGTTGAAGGCAGTTCATAAGTAATTGAGTTCAACTTGATGTGGAAATTGCTTCACTATATGGATCTTAAAATTCCATGTATGTTTAGATTAATTTTAAGTCCAGTGAAGTCAAGTTTATCTCTTTGAACTTAGGAGGACATCATTAGTGAACAGGAAGTCCCTGCCCAGTTCAGAACAGAAGAGGCAAGATGCCCCTTTGCCATTTTTTTCAGTTGTACTGAGACTTCTAACTAACTGAAGTGGACACTTGCCCTGTTATAGCTTGCAGCCCATACAGCTGCTAGCAAAGCGTATGTAAACACACACTTCAAGTGTGCATATTTATGTCTCCCTTGAGCGCAGTGGAGCCACAAGCTCTCCTCCATTCTGCCTCTGTTCTGCCCTGACCATGCCCTCATTCTGGAGATTTATGGCCATCGCTATACAAAAGTCCTGTGCCTGTTAGTACAGGAATAGTTCTGGCAAACCAACTCAGTGCAAATGTACACCTTGTACCCTAGAACACACAGAGATATAAGATGTTTGTTTCTCTTTGGGTCACTTGAGCAGCAATAAAAAAAAAAATAAAAAAATAAAAAAATCAACAGAGTCATTAATTAGGTCAGTGGTTCTTAAGCTGCAGTGTGCAAGGAAAGCAATTGTGGGTTTGTTAAAAATGCAGATTCACATTCAGGAGATCTGAGGTGAAGCTCAGGCTCAACATTTCAAATAATTTCCCTGATGAAGCCACAGCTACACATCCTTGCACCACACTAACAATAGCAAAAAATGACAGCAATATTTAAAATTTTAGTAATTATCTTCTCTTAAATCAGATCATGGCCATCTATGAATATGTTGATTATGCAATTTAACATTTAAAATTATCCAAGTACTTGCATCTGATGCTATGAATATAGTTTTGGTGTCTTCTGTTATGTATAGAAAACTATAATAATGAAAATGATTTCTATTTTAAATAATTTGCCTTGAAAGGAACAATCCTACAAAGGTTTTTGATTTAGACCTTAGTATTTTGACATGCAGAAAACCTAGAAATAAAACTATCTCTAATAATTCATAATTTGTAAAAAAAAAAAAAAGTCTGTTAACCTGTGAACTACTCAGAGTAAGTTGGTTCTTCACACAAAGCATCTGAGCAGTTCATTTACCCTGTTTGCATAATGAGGGATATAATATTACATGGGATTAGAGCTTTTGTATAAAAATTATCATGAAAACACAGTCATATATTCCTTATCAATAGGGAAATGTTCTGAGAATGTGTTGCTTGGGAATTTCATCATTGTACAAATATAATAGAGTGTACTTTAAGAAATTAAGATGGGTGTAACATTCCTAATAGTTATGGTCTTATAGGATTGCTGATGTATATGAGCTCCATCCTTGACCAAAAGGTGATTTTATGGTGCATTATTATAATTTAAGAAGAAATTTTAAATTGAAAGAAATAAAATCATTTCAAGGAATTCAGCAGGTTTGAAACAGCATATATTTGTCAAATTCTCATTGAAGAACACCTTTAAGAGAAAGCTTAGCTGTCACTGTTGATTCATCATTCAACAATAGCTGAAATGTGAAAGGAACTGAGTTTCTCTGGTGATTAAAATCTAGATCTAGGCTTAACAGTGTTTTATACCATTTAGATTTATTCCAAGCCCATTGGTTTGGGACAGTAAAAACAAGCTACATGGCAGAAAACTGTCACCATGAAAACTGTCCCCTCAAGAAAGATTTTCATGTGTCTCAATTCTACATTTCTTCTTGTTGAGAAAATTCATTAGGATCAAAGTAGTCAAGGACAAAAAAGGAAAGATCCTAGGACTTTTAAAACAGTAGATGTTGTTTGCCATGTGAATTTTGGTTTATAGGAGTTTTATTTGAAAATAATAGTTTTAGCACTACATATTTACTCGAGTGACTGGATATTTGTAATTGCTCCAGAGTTTTGATGTGAGGAAAAAAATGGAGGATACTTTCTTTGGCTTAAGAAAGCTTATTTCTCCACCTTTTCCTCAAGTTTCTCAATGCAGTTGCAAAGGGACAGTGATGGAGGACCCCTAAGGAGCAACAGTCATTTTTTGTGGGTGTGGGTACCAGGGATTGAACTCAGGGGCACTCAATCATTGAGCCAAATCCCCAGCCCTATTTTGTATTTTATTTAGAGACAGGGTCTCACTGAGTTGCTTAGCACCTCACTTTTGCTGAGGCTGGCTTTGAACTAATGATCCTCCTGCCTCAACCTCCCAAGCTACTGGGATTTTGGTGTGCACCACCATGCCTGCCTGGCCCAATATACTTTTAATAGGCATTGAGAGAGTCAGCTTTCAAGAGAATTAAAAATAATTGTGCCTAAAGAAACAACAACAACAACAAGATGAAAAGGGGCATTTTTGAAATGATAGAAGGGACAAAGAAAATCTTAAGAATTAAATTAGGAAAAAATAAGTGTGTGGTACATTCCTTTTTTTTTTTTTTCAATTGAGTCTAAAATGTGTATAGAGCTCACTTTTTCCTGTTTTGCTATCTAACTCAACCACAATTATATGTTTAAAAAGATAAAAATCACAGGGAAAACAAATGGTTGTATTCTGTCTGTTAAGGCAGAGCAAAACAGTGCATACACTTTGCAAAATAACATAATCATCACAGGGTGGATTTGCTCACAATTTTATTCTAAGCATCTCATTATACTATAGATATATTATCTTAATAATTTTCAGGAAAATACCTGTGGTGTGAGAAGCAAATAGAAAGGCTAATTACTGATGTAGCCAGAATGCCAGAAAATTGTGGTCATCTCTAAAACGTAGGTTAATTAAAGGGGTGTAGAAAGAGTTCCCTTAGGATCATCCTTATACTTCTGTTGTTCTCTTTACTATATAAAGTTGAAACGGATACCTTCCTGGGCATATTTCAGTTCTTCTGTGATCATAAAAGTTCTAACTGCATCCACGCTGAGAATGGAAGTTCTCTTCTGGTCTATTATACTTTTACACTACTGTGGAAGTGAAAAATACAAGTCTCCTGAAACTAAAAGATGTGCATGTATGTGGTAAAAGTTTTCATTAATAATCTCAAATCATATACTGCCAAGGATCTGCCACTGTTTCAAGTTATATCTATTTGGAGTTCTTGTGTTTTTCTGCCAATATGAAAATTGTTTTTGTGAGATAAGTCTATTGCTACTTCTGTTTCCCTTCCCCCCTCTTTCTCTCTCTCTTTCTTTCTTTTGCCTCCACCAAGGAATACTTCACTCTGCAGAAGAAATGGAAGCCTAAAAAGATAGAATTCTATGTCAGAAAAATTAAAGTCATAAAGGAGATAGATTTCTAGAATTAAATTAGAATTGAACAAGTCAGTTATGTGTACATCCATCAGCCCACTGGTCAGGATCTCATTTCTACTGGAGCAAACTTAGCTAGAGGGCAGATAGAATTTCAACACAGAGAACCACTCCCCCCCACCACACACACACACACACACATGCACTTTTCACAATAAATTATGCTGAGAAGAGAGGGCATTCACCTTCCATGAGTGTAATGTCTTTAAAAAACAACAACTGTTCTTCTATTCAAGAACACAATTAATTAAGTTTACAAAGTCACCAAAATAAGTATAAAACCACATATTAAAAAAACTTTGAAATAGATTGACTTTTATCATATCCAGAATGTAACTTTCATTCCAGTTCTTGCCAAATTAAAATTGGTAAAACCCCCTCATTTTAATGATTAGTCATCAACAATGTTTAAATGAGTGCTCAATAATGATACTTTGCTAAATAAAGCTTTAATAGGTCAGGTATGTTCAAGTGCATATAGTACAATAAAATCTGCTCAATTTTGTAGAATTAAACATTTTAATTTTGGCTGCCTAATTAATGTACCCCAAATCACAAGACACACATGTAAAATGTACTGGTTTTCTGGAATCTGGACCATCCGAATCCTATGGTATAAAAAAAAAAAAAAAAAATCATTCACCAACTGTACGGAATCCTTATACATTCTTAATTATGTTTGTTAACCAACTCTTTTGCTATGTTCTTAACAGTACTTTGAGTTTCTAAAATCAGGAGCACAGATTTCCCTACAGGCCATGCCAAAGATATATTTAATTAAAATCCTTTTCGTGTAAAGCAAATGTTTCTCAAATTAATTGAGATCTCACTGCCCTTTTATTTACTTTGTGCACTTATAAAAAATATAAGGCCTACTGTAAAAACATTGGCAAGAATGTATCTGTACAGGATGCTTATTTTATTCGTTTATACCAACACAATTCTTAATAGCCAAGTTGTGGAACTAGCCTGGTGTCAGTCAACAGACCAATGGATAAAGAAAATGTGGTATATACAGACAAAGGAGTTTTATTCATCCATAAAGATGAATGAACTTATGTCATTTGCTGCTAAATAGATAGAGTTGGAGAACACTGTGTTATGTGAAAAAAGCAAGATTCAGTCAAGGGTTGACTGTTTTCTTTATTTGTGGAAATGAAAGAGAGAGAGAGAGAAAAAGAAGGAATCTCATGAAAATAGAAGGGCCAGTAGAGTAGACGAAGGAGAACTGGAAATAAAGGAGAGAAAGGACAAGTACTACAGAATGAGACTGACCAAATTGTTATGCACTAGTATGAATATATCACAATGAATCCCACTGTAACTTATGATTATATTGCACCAATTTAAAACCTGAAAAAGTGAGGCCTACCATGACCAAAAGCACTCTGTGAAATCTTAATGTCCCTAAGTTATTTAGAAGTCAGTTCCTCATCTAGACACTGAAATGTAAACCATTATCAGACACATATGGTCAATTAGTCTGTATTTTTGTTTGTTTGTTTATTTTAACACATAACCTCAGATGAGTTAGCATCCTTAAGGCAGTTGATAATACTGAATCACAGAACTGCAATTCAATATCATAAGTTTTGGGATAAACCAGAGTCGTAGGACAAGATCATTTAAAAGGCCAGACATGGGCTGGGATTGTGGCTCAGCGGTAGAGCGCTCGCCTAGCACGTGCGCGACCCGGGTTCGATCCTCAGCACCACGTACAAATAAACGCATTGTGTACAACTAAAAGCAAATAAATAAATATTTAAAAATTAAAAAAAAAAAAAAGGCCAGACATGCTCACCTCAGATATTAAGTCCCCAAAGCATTGCACAATGGAAAATTTGCAACTACAGGCAAATCATACCTGGGAATTAATAAAATCCTCTAGTTTTCCCAAGAATAGTTACCTTTTATTTATTTATTTATTTATGGTGTTTGAATTTCTCTGCAAATACACAATTAAATATCAGAAAATAACTTTCATGGCAATCTTCGTTTCTAAACATTTGTAAATTGAATGAAAAGTCCCAATTATGATTGAGCCTAATTTTGACATCATGCCATTTTGAGTATGTTTCAACTAAATGTCTTTATATTTAATATTGGAAATAGTCCAAATCTTTCTTTTTTTTTTTTTAATTTCTCATTCTTCTGGTTGTACATGATATGGAATCACACTGGTCCTGTAATCATATATGTACATAGGGTAATAATGTCTGATTCAGTCTACTATCCTTCTTTTTTTTTTGGGGGGGGTGTACTGGGGACTGAACTCAGGGACACCAACCACTGGGCCACATCCCTAGCCCTTTTTTGTATTTTATTTAGAGACAGGGTCTCACTGAGTTGCTAAGTGCCTCGCCATTGCTGAGGCTGGCTTTGAACTTGTGATCCTCCTGCCTCAGCCTCCCAAGTGCTGGGATTACAGGTGTGTGCCACCATGCCCAGATCAGTCTACTATATTTCTTACCCCCATAACCCCTCCCCTCCCTTCACTGCCTCTATCTAATCCATAGTATGTCTATTTTTCACTAGAACCCCACTTCCCCTCCCCCACACACCTTATTGTGAATTAGCATCCACATATTGTAGAAAACATTCAGCATTTTGTTTTGGGGATTGGCTTATTTATTGTCATGAAGTTCTTTTTTTTTTTTTTTTTTTTTTTTGTGGTACCGGGGATTGAACTCAGGGGCACTCGACCACTGGGCCACATCCCCAGCCCTTTTTTGTATTTTATTTAGAGACAGGGTCTCACTGAGTTGCTAAGTGCCTCGCCATTGCTGAGGCTGGCTTTGAACTCATGATCCTCCTGCCTCAGCCTCCCAAAGTGCTGGGATTACAGGCGTGCGCCACCGCGCCCGGCTGTCATGAAGTTCTTATGATGTTTCTTATACATAAACATTATACCCTTTGTATTTAACACTGCCTCATATACAAGTGATCTTCAAGCTTTCTGTTAAGAGAAAAGGATATTCCCTAAAGAGGGGAGGGAATCTAATGAGAAAAAACAATCTAATACTTGTACAATATCTTCAATTACTACATAGAATTCCCTTATTTATTATGTTTAATATTTTTATTTCTATATAGCTTACATATAAAAAGCATATTTAGGCAGTCTATTTAGTGCCTAAATGATCTGGAATATTTGAAGTTATGAAGAAAACAATTTTTATGAGACATAAGGCAGTATTTTGGGCTGAGATTGATACAATAACTAAAAAATAAAATTTGTACTGAAATAATATTAAAACATTACACATCACCAACAGGCCTTTTATTATATATAATTTAGAAAATAAACAAAAAATTAAATTTAACTTCAGCCTAGTTTTGTTCAAATAACAAAGCTAGCTTATTTTCTTCTTCACAAAGCTATAAGAACATTAAACTTTCCTCTTGGGGCTCACCAGAAGTTATTTGGCATTTTTAAAAGCATCTATAAACTGTTTTGTATTAATATGCTCCTCTTCATTCATAAATATATAATAAACTATTTTTAGTCCCTGATCTCTGTTATTAAAACATTTCAGATAGCTTTGCCCTTTTCAGAGGGTTACATCACCTCTCAACTTTGTCTAGCCAGCTCTGAAGTAAGTAATGTAGGCCATGTAAGGTACATATGGTGATTTTGCATCTAGCACCAAATTCCACCCCACTTGTGGTAGTCCAATATGTATTCTAAGTTGGTATTGTACTATGGATTTTGTAAACCAAAAATAATTCTGAAACTTGAAGTCTTTGAGGGGGGTCTTGGAATATAGTATGGATATATCTTTACATGATATTTAAACTAACAAAATTAATGATATCTCAAAACATGCTCTCTCTCCTCTGTGTGTAGGACTGGACTCCTGTAAACACTGTAGCTGAGGCCTCTCCTATCTGTGCTGGTTCAGAAGTGTCCTCTCCATTATGCACCCATTTCTACACGACTGCCTATCTTTAGAAGGGACCTATATAGAGAGGATGTGGGGGGATGGAAATAGACAATCTATTCTCTATTCTCATAGGATTTTCTAGTGTGTGCTCTGCCAAAAACTAGGTCATTGCTGTCTTGCTCTTGTGTAGCAAAAATACAATACAGGCCTCCAAAAACCATGTTTTCAATACATAGAAACCCCTTGTAATTTGTACTAATATTTTACTGCCCTATGAAAAGTAAAATTCTTCTTCTTTATTGTTAAAAACCATTAAAAAAAACATAACTGGCAGAAAGACAGTTTGTAGGTCAAACCACATTTCACAGTTGGAGAATATTTCATCCTGCCTACCACTGGGGCTAAAAGTCTGAGCTTTAGAATCAAATGTCTCTAGGTTTAAATACTAGCATGACCACTTATTAGCTCAGATTTTTTATGCAAATTAATGTCTCTGAATTCCTGTTACTTTTTTTTTTTTTTTTGCCAAAATAAGAATAAAATGTCTCACCTCACATAATGATTACTATTTAAATGAGAGTGCATACGAGATATGGAATGGTGTTGTCAAAAAATGTCAGCATTTTTCATTCATTTATTTTTCTTTGTTGGTTTTCATTATTATAGTAGCTAATGTTATCTAAACAAGCTAACAAGTTAGGAAACACATAAACATTAAGCTTCTACAAAAGGTCAGTGCAAGCTCTATTTTAAAAAGAGATAAGTAGGAGAAGATAAAGTTCTCAAATACCAAATGAGAAAAGAATTAAAATTCAGAAATTAGTATTGTAAAGTATGTAGAAATGAATTTACTCATTGAATTAAGAGAGATTGCCCAATGTTTTCTTTTGTATGTCCTGGTGGGATAACATATAGAAGCAGCTTGAAGTAAATAGGAAGGGTTTACATGGTACCTGCTCTTGACGTAGGCTACTTTAATGTAATAAAAATAAAACAAAGCAAAACAAAAAGCAAAGAAACACACACACATACACACACACACACACACACACACACATGCACATACACAGTTTTGAAGTCCACTTGAATTACTTTTAGTCCTAACTATGCATGCAATGCTTTATGAAGTTTTGGACAGGGATCTTTTATCAAACTTTCATTGTTTATCCATCAGGTGTACACATTCCTATTTTGAAGAATGAAACTCAATAATATGGAATTAGTGATTATTAATAGAATTTTAATTGTTAAATATTAAATTGTTAGGGTAGTTGCTCAGATGGTAGGGTTATCCTTAAAGAATATAATTGTAAGTTCAAATATGAAGAGACATGTCATGATCTGTTTTTTCACAAAATGTTTGTTCAAAAACCAACAGGAGTTTGTGTCACCATTCACGGTTATCTCGCTAAATGGACAAAAGAAGTTAAGTCATGAAGAAAAGTGAGTTGTATAGTATGATCTGATCATGAAATTATTTTAATAGTGAAAATATACTAATTATGATGGTTCATATTATGTACTTCAGAAAAATAGGACAATAATATATACATATATATACACTTACATATATATATACAGATATATATATATGTGTGTGTGTGTGTGTGTGTGTGTGTGTGTATAAACTCAGGGAGGAAAAGAGATTTGTATTTTGGAACTGGCTCACTCAGTTGTGAAGGCTGGCAAGTCTGATCTGTTCATGGTAGGAGAACAGGATGGAGGTACTCGCTGATGTTTCAGTCTGGAGGAAGAATGGCATGGTCCATTAAGGACTCCCATTATTTTCTTCTCTAAAGGATTTCAGCTGGTGAGACATGATCCACCTACATTATGGAGGTAATGTGATTTATTCAGAGTCTGCTGATATAAATGTAAATCTTATCTAAAAATTACCTTCATAATGACAATTACATTGGCACACTGAACCATGGTCTGGCCAAGTTGATGTATTAAACTGGCCATCTCAGGATTGAATGCATTTTTTTTCCAGAATTGAACTTAAATCATCCTATTATTAATGAAATATTCTGTTACTAATGTATAGTCCATGTTCCCTGGCAAACATGCTTTAACAAACTTTTCTTTGATGCTTATTATGGTCAGCAAAAATAACTCTTTAAAAATTTAAATGTGATTGTGGATATAGCTCAGTGGTAAGAGTTTGCCTAGCATTGCACAGGAAACTAATTTTAGTGCCCAGCATTGAAATAAATAAATATATAAACAAATAAATATTAAAATATTTTAATAAAAATGTCTATTTTGTTAATATTTTCTTTTTCCACATTAAAACCTTCAACTTTGATATAAAAAGCATAAAAGAAACAAAATGAGAAAAGACAGACATTTGTTCTTAGGTCATTCCATTTTAAAACTCTATCCAAAGTAATTTTTCTCCTTCACAGAAAGGTGGGGACCATGGGGACCCCACTGTTTACTTCAAGTGAGAGTAGAAAGAGCATTGCAAAGGGACAAGCGGCTTGTGACTGTGCTGTGCAGAACATGGCGCCCCTGCTGGTCTGGCCTTTGCAGGGGGTGCCTAGTCCATCATTTCTACCTCAGTGCTACATTGGTGTAGCAAAGGGAATTTCAGATTTCCAATGCCTCCTGCAGTTAGTGTCTGGGACCAAGTTAAAAATAAAATTTCCATCTTTTTCTTTGACAGCTATTCTGAAACTATAACACTAATCTTGTTCTTGAAAATCTATACATACTATATTAAATCTACACACACACACACACACACACACACATAATCTTTTCTTACCAATTCTTGCCTTTTTAATTTTTTTTTCTTTGCATTTGGTGTTTTATATAGAAGCATGTACAAGTAAGAAAATCTTTGCTGTAGTAGGAATCCTTTATGTTTTCAGTTCTATCATAATTAAGAATCTTTGCGGTTGTAAATGCTACCTTTAGGTTAAATATAAACCACGCATCTGTCAGCATCAATGTAGGAGATCGAATAATGCCATAAATGCTAAGAGAGTAAAACTTGAACTGCATTGAAATGAGCTTGTCACTGCAATGAACAGTGACAAATGCATCCCTGCTTAGCCCTGTAAAAGAGCAGAGCTAATAACTACATATATTTTCATATATGTGTGTGTATTACATATATATATATACATATATATATATACACATATGTATATCTTACTTTAACATTATGCTAAAGAAGATGTAATTTTCTAATACATGCTGCTCTGTCCCCTTCACCTCTGGCTCCACTTGCTCAAAGGTACTCTTTCCATGGTAGTGAGAATCATCTTTATCAGGAAGGAGCTATCTCTCCTAGGAAGTCTTCTCTGACCACTGCTGGCCTAACAGGCCAGGCCTCTGCTTTATGTTATTCTAGTAACTTCTATCATCTTGCCTGATGGCTTGTATGCCTAACCTATGAGACTTCTGTCTCCTGGCAGAGCCCTGCACTGGGGTCTGTAAAATTAGTATTTGTGGCATAAGTGAATTAACATAAACTAACAAGTAAACAACTGGTGAGCTCTGTTGAATCAATAATGCTGACAAAAATAATAATAATGATCAAAATGTATTAATAAAAGGATCTGGCAACATTTCCTTTTGACAAAGTGAAGATCGCCGTGGACAAGCCACTACAGTGACTTGTGAAGAGTTGATTGAAGGTCTCTTTCTGACACGGTGCACTCTCCCTCTCAGGCATCGTACTTCTTTTTATTTCTGGACTCCATCTCCCTTGAATGAGCACAGCAGCATCACTTCACAGGGGAAAGTTACTTAGCACTTCTAAATGCCTCAGACATTTGGAAGGTACTTCTTTCCTAGGTGAGCCAAGGAGCATAGGAGCCTTTGAATCCTCTTCTTAGTGGAACCACTGAGCGCAGCCTTCTCTTTGCTTTTTAGAAAACACCTGCTGGCAACTTTGATTCTCTATTATTCTCACTCACTGCACACTCTTCCTTTCCTTTATAGCATTTATCACAATCTGCAATTACTTTAAGTGTTAGGTTATTTTGATTTAGTGCCAAAGAGGCAATTTAGAACCCTCCCTCTGATACCCCCTCTCCATTTTCATTAAACCATTAAAATCTTAGCCCCCAAATAGAACATAGAAATTAAATAAATATAAAGTGCCTCAGTTGAAGTCCCTTAGCTTTCTGGTCAAGGACCTTGCTCTTCCTAACTTCCCATATAGAAAAAGCTTAGCCTGTGTACTCATTTTTTGCCACTAAACTATAACCCTCATGGGATATGCTGCATTGTTCAAGGCTGTGTCCCTGTACCAAGCAGACTGTCTGAAACAACTAGGGGATCAATAAGGATTTGCTGAATAATAAGCCTTCTGGCAACTCATTTGGGTTGGTCACTAGTCTAAATAAGCTTTTCATTAAATCATAAAACATTTTAAACCATGTTATGCTACTTTCAAAATTTATTTCAGCAAATCCTCAGAGATATCTAAACTCACTTATGTGATAGTTTCTTAGTGCAGAAAGTTATGTCCAGTGAGAAATTTCAGCAAGTATTAAACCAAATAAAGAGATTTATTGTAATCATTTACTTTTTCTCTGGTACTCATGTAGTTTGGGGCCAGAGCACTCCCATAATAGTATTTCAATATGTGTTGGCCAAGCTTCATCCCTTTCGTGAATGGATTTGACAAGGCTGGACTTTACCCAGTGACAATTAGATATGACCCCACTTTAATTTGAAAGGACTCTCAAGTTGTGTGGAAATCCTGAGGTCTTATTTACCCTATATTCTGCATTAGGATAAAATCTTGTTTTAAATAGCTATGTTTCAGTAAATACACACAGGCATGCACACAAACTTTCTCTACTCAGTAGAGTTTAAAATTTGTGTCTATAATTATTTACTGAGACTGATTCAACCAACGCCTAATCAGGATCCTTCCAACTATAATTTTCTCTTAAAATAAAGAAATACATTTCTGAGACATTATCTCAGACATAAATAAAATATCCCAGAATGATCATTTATTCTCAAGAAAATTCATAGTCTTCAGATGTGTGCCTCATTTTTTAAAAATGTATCCTCTTTGCTTAAAATATTATAGTCAGTTCAGGAACAATCTTATGCTAAGGGCTTGGTTTGATGAATATAGACCTTTTGTACTTGAACACAAAACATACTGCAAGCATTTGTTTTATACAAAATTGTTATTATGTGCAGGTTTTTATCCCTCACCTTAAAAAAAAATAAGCCTTGACAGTCTTTGAGATCTATACTTTAATACTACTATACAAGAATAATTTTGAAGAATTTTATTTTCTGGAAGTTATTTTTGGCTTTGATCTTTTCTTTAAGTGTGAAGGCAGGACTTTCCCCTACTTTCCAATCACATTTTCCTCTTTTTGCCTTAGTAGAGAGTGGGATGAAAAAAACAAATGAAACACGGGCAACAAATCTGTCCAGTGGGCTATAGATGAAGCACAGGAGGTGCTGGCAGAATGGATGAGTGTCTGAAACCTGGTAAATATGCAGCCTGGGCAGGAGCTTCTGGTGGGTGCTGAATTTTCCTTCAGGACATGCTGAGGCAGACACTTGTATAGACAACTGCTTCTAAATATGTCACTGTATCAGCAGGAAACAGAAGATCTCCCCATTTCTATTTTTCAATTCGGGAAATGGGACTCTATGAGCAATTACTTGGTGAATTAGCAGGCACCCTGAATAAACATCCAGTGCCAAGCTATTGGACTAGTGGATTTTAGAGAGCAAAGCAAAACAGGAGGAAACTATCAAAATAAGCACTGAGCAGACTTCTGTATGATTCATACCGTGTGCAAGTAGTGTGTGAGGGAATGGAAGGCTGGAGTGCAATGTTTCTCAGGCAGTCCTGATATCGAACACTTACAAAGTGTTTTTTTTTAATCCTCTAATTGGGTTCAGTTCACTTAATTAGCACTGAAAAGATGCAGTTTAAGTGTTTAATAAAGCATTTATATTCAGAACAGCTACCAGATGCTTTTCTCTGTAGATGTTGCAAAGTTACGCTTTTTTTTTTTTTTTTTTTTTTTCTAGAAATGCAGTACTTTCATATATAAGAAATACCTTTTGGCTTCAGTAGAATGTGGGCAAGTTCTGAAAAAAAATGTGTGTTTATAGTATTTTCTTTAATTTCAGAAGGATCTGTTTTCATACTGTCCATTCAGCTCACCACGTGTGCACTTATATTTACACACAGATTCCAAAACACATAAAAACACACAGCCACCTATTACTATAAAATTACTATAAAAAGCTGAGAAACAGTGAGGCTTACTTGGGATGACAAGGGTTAAAAAGTGATTCCTGAACATCTTATTAAGAACCCATCTCTTGTATTAGCCACAGGGAAAGACGTTAGAGGCATCATGAATCATGGTGTCCTTTATCAACTGGGGACATTCTCTTCAGTGTGCCACACTTTCTCAAGGAATAAGGAGCCTGAAAAACATTAAACATAGATTCCTCAGGATAGCTGGGCTGGGAAATGAGGGATGGTAAGAGAAGGTGGCATAATTAGTTGAAATTATATTCTTGAATTGAATCTGCACCTCTAGTGACTGAGCAGCTCCCAGAATCAGTAGACAGTAGCTATTTCTTCAAACTCTTTAATCTAGTTTCTCTACATCTCAGTAAAAATCAGAATAATTGTTAAGCATTCGGAGTCTGCCAATCATGCAGTCACATAGGCAACAATGGCTGAGGGCTTCAACTCAAGTTACAATTATAAAAGTAAAAGAATTATACAGGTTTCATTTGTAGTGGAACCTATCGTGGTTTAATGATGTATGCCTCATAATATGACTTACTAGTCTCTCCATTATAACTTTGCAAATTCCTGACTCTGTACTTAACCTATAGTGAAAACACAGACATTTCTCTAGAAAAGAGTAATTTTTAAATGTATTTTCATGGAAATGAGAAAAGAAAACAGTAAGAGCACTGCCATTAGAGATGACATCTTGAAATGGTTAACCAAAACAGATTAAAATATATTTAATCCTAGTTCAGGGACAAAAAAGCAAGGATTAAGAATTATTTTTTAAGGTATGTCCCAGTTTTAAAAAAGAATGTTCAACTTTTAGGGCCAGTCTCCAAGAAAATGTGCTTTGATATTTCTCTGAAACTCAATTCAATATCTTTGTCTAAGGGGGGAAAAAAATCGCATCTTGATGGTAGAAATCATATTGAAACACCAAAGTGCTTACTCGTGCTGCTGCTGTCAGTCACACGCGTCACACTTGGTGACTGTCCTCAATCCAGGCAGAAAACCCTTTCTCAGTTAACATGGATCAATTGAAAAGAATATAAACCACTCCACAGGCCTTAAGACATATGATGTCAACTCTCACACAGGTTTTGTGAATGCTCAGTAGAAAGGAGCATGATTCTGAAACATAATGACGATACAGCATAATATCACATTGTAAATTTTCTGGGCTTTCTATGAAAAATAAAAGTAAGTAATTGAAAAGTAAGTTAATTTCCTATCTTAACTATTGTCTCATTGACCATAAATAACAATATCATACTTCTAAGGCACTTATTACTTTCAAAATAGTTTTCTTTTGATATTGACAAAGTGCTTACAAGTTTAAATCACATGGACCCTTTGAATTGTAGACCAGAGACAGCAATATTAACAACTGAAAAATATTCTTTGCATGGTTTCTAGAATTAAAGAAAAAGATAATGAATATAATAAATGATAATAATTTGGTAAAGCATTTTGTTGAATGTTTCAAAAATAAATTTTGATAAAATATTTCTGGCTTTGAGGAGAACAAACTTCAGAAGATTAAAAACTAACTGATGAATTCTATGCAACAACTAATTATAAAGTATCCTACATCCATTTTTGATACCTGATGGGATCTTTGTAAGATCAGTGATATTTTGTTTATGTTTTCAACATTTATCTTTAATAAGTAACTAAAGGCTTATTAATTAGATGTCAGATGATGCCAAACTAGTTCCAAGGATTGTAAAAAAAATACCAACAGTTTTAGTGAAATTAAAGACATACACATATTAAGTTTTTTCTATATTCTAGAGTGAGGGAAAACGGTATAAAAATTTGAATGCAATGGCTATGCATCTTTTTTTTTTAGTAGTGACCATATACAATTTTCACCCAACACATTAATCTAGTTGGTATTTGATGCTCACAATAACAAATCAGATAATGTATTTCACAACTTCAAAGATAAAGAATCTAAGATGTTTGGAAGTAAGATGAGACCCTGAGTATCCACTGCCTATAATGACTCAGGCATTTGACCTTCAATGCTGACAATCAAGTCTATGGCTCTTTAGCCCACACAGCACTGCCTCTCATAAGAATATGTTTTACATATATACATAGTTCAATTTTTTGATTCATCTAGGCTAACATTTTTAAAAGAGTGACAAATATGGTACATATGGAAAAAAGGGAAAAGTTGTAAAGGATGTGTTTCAGAACAAAATAATTTATTTTGCTTTTCCAAGATCTTTTCCAAGGGTTGATATATTCTTTTATTCATAGAGGTAGGATCCCCTAGGTCAAAACAAATTAATGCATATTTAAAGATAGTGGTAACTTGTTACCTGTTTTTCCCCAAATACACAACACAATATTGTGGCTTTAAATTATGCAATAAGGGATTTACACTAGCCAATACACCAAAAGAATCCCTGACACTGAAGATTTAACACCTATCAATCTGGCAACAAGGTTATTGTTGAGGTTTTTCCTTGGCATCCAAAGTAAACTAACACACTGCACTCCTAGAACTGTGATTTAGTTTTTTTTTTTTTTTTTTTTTTCTTTTTCAGAGTTTGGCAGGGGGATTGTTAAGGCTCTCTATTAAGACTTTTTACAAAGAAGAGCATCCTGATCTTTAGAAATATAATTCTATTTAGGAAGATAATTCTGACTGCTTTGGAGAGGGGAACAAAAGAAAAAGAAAAAAGTCACATTTGTGACATTAGGGAGTCTGGTGTAAAGTACTGTGGTTGTCTGAGGGAAAATGGCCTCTCTGAAACTGAGGCATGTAGCTCAGATGGTGAGGAGGGGAAGCATTTTATTTTATAATTTATAATTTTAATAGTTCATTGTTTTATTTAGGCTCAATATATTTATTTTTATTCTATAGGGCTTTAAATTGAATACATTTTCACAATGCTTTTGTCATTAATTTCACATACAGGAGTATGATTATCACAAGTTAATTGTGATTGTGCATCTGTGAAAATGCCCTTTTATCCATTTGTGTTTATAACACAATGTGGCATTACATGTGTGTATGTGGGAAAGAATCCATGCTCAAATTTTATCAGTCCATACCCTGGTATAAACCATATGAAAATGTAATCAAGGTGGTATAGGAGGAAGATAATTTTGTTGTCATGGTATTTAGAATGGACTAGCTGAAAATGTGAAAAGCAGGAGCTGGTGAAAACAAGACTATTAGTTTTCTGGATGTAAAACAGGCAGAAACTGGACAGAAGTTTGATAGAGTAATGAGAGGAATAATATACCTGAAATGTATTACAAGGAAGAAATAAGCCATGGTTCCTGTCAGTTGTCTGAATAGGAGGTGGGGATGGTCTGCCAATTTTGCTTCATTACGATTGTAATGAACCTCTACTTCAAAGCTATTTCATTGTAATTCAGTCAAACTCATGTACACATGATCACATAGTAAATCACAGAGTAAATCTAATTCTGTGAATTTTAACTCTTTGTATCTATTGAAAGTACATGTGCTCATTAAAAGCAACCAGACACATTATGTTTAATAGTTGTGGATTAAATAAGAGTGACCTCCCACCAATGCATTTTTGAATGTTATCCATACCATGGTGATAGTGACCGTATAGAAAATTCAGACTGGACAGAAATGCATGTGAACAAAGATCACTCTTAGGTACCATTTTTTCTAAGTAAATTCTGGAATAGTGAAAAGGGAGACATTTTTTTTTTTCCCTCAGAAGCCTGGCTTACTGAAAAGAAGAGAATCAGAAATTTAACCTTGTCATCTCTAATTATGGAATAGACTGATATAGTTTAACTCAACACAAATGTGATCTGTCCTTAAAATAATGTCAGCTTCTGGAAACCTTTCTATTTATATCCCATAAGCTAAAAACAACTCACCACAAGTCCCAGAGACATTAAAAGAGCATTGTAACCTTAACCTATGGAATTGGTGAGCAAGCTGTCACAACCTAAACAACCAGAGCTCACCCTTCTCATCAACATTGAATAGCTTTATGAATAACTGTTTTCCTTCAGCAAAGGCCACGATGCTGGAATGACAAATATTTTTATGTAAAATAAAAGTAGCTAGAGAACATATTGTAACAATATATGTCAAATTTGTACTACAAAGATCCTATGTGATTCTGGTTTTGGTTTCTATTGTATCAATAAATGATATTCCTATGAATTATAAAAAGGCACAATGCTTACAACTTTGTCAAATTGGGGAATCCCAGAATGGGAGTGAGACATCATAGATAATCTGTGTTTGCATATATGTTCAGGTGTCCCAATTTTCAACATGAAGATAATACTGGTGACAGGACTCCACTGTCATATCCATGCCTCTTTTTCAGGCATTTGGTGAATTACATTAATCTAAGTGTTCTAACTAATTATACTTTATAAACAGCAAATTTCTGTCACTTTTGATTATACTGTTTGCTTAGAAAATTTAACTTTCTGTAAATCTTTGCTTTGCAATCAACTTTTCTTGGCCACCCTTATACTGCCTATCATTCTATCTTTTCAAGTGTTTTTATTGCATAGAATGACCAATGACTGCATCTGCACTTGAGGCTGTAATAATTGACACAAAGAGTTTTAAATTACACTGGTAATGCTTATTTTAGCTCCTATTATGAATCTAAAATTAATGTCCTCTCTCAACCACAGAGATGCAGTAGCATGCCGCTGTGTTTTGGAATAGCTCTAAATCCTGGCCTAAGTTCTAAATAGTTGTGCAACCTTTCACAAGTCACTTTGTATCTCTGAACCAACTTCCCTGGTGAAAAGGTTAGAGCTGAGGAACTGGCTCCTTAGTGTCTCCCTTAGACACTTCTAACACATCTAGTCTTCAATAGTCACCACTACATCTACCTTTTTCTATCTTGTAAAGGAGAAAACATGAGGGAGTAGTGGAGTGGGGTCAGAGTCCCAATGCTATTCTTTTAGATGCCAAAAGGACCACAAAGCCTCCCAGATTTCCCATGGGCTTTCAGAGTTTGCCTTCCATTTTACAGTACTCTGCTCAAGTCTGTCTGTTCTTCCTCCTTTATTATTATCCTTTAGAAAACAATAAAAAGAAAGGAGGGCAAGCTAGGACAGAATGATGGCCACAAAGTAACTCCTATTTCATAGAGCAAGGACATATCATAGGTGTAGGTGTGCATTTCAATGATGCAACCTCAACTGTATTTTCTGGACCAAGGTTGTGAGACAGAGAGGAGACAGTTAAAACAGCCAAGTGGTCCCTTCCAGGGATAATGAGCAATGCCCCTGAGTAAACTGCTGTGGGCAACATGAACACATCTTCCCTCAGTTCCTCATACCTTTTCAAATGTGAGCATCTTGACATGCTGAGTGAGTTTCAAGGGCAGTTTTGACTATACCTGAGTTTTGCCTTGAGCATTCACTTTAAAACCTATTCAAGATGCGGTGCCACTGCAGGTTTAAAAGAAAAATTTCCAAAGCAAAACAAAACCAATAGAAAGACAAAATAAAAATCAGTTTATCATGAAAGACTCCTCTACACTGTCTATAAAATCTGTGCTTTAGAAACAAATCTCTTCAACTCCTTAGAAAGAAGCCAAGCAATGTTCTGATTTTTCAGTAACATGATGATTATTTTTATATTATTACTAGTGTTATTGGAGGGGGCACGAGTGTGTGTGCAGATACACACACGTACCCACATACATTTCAGTCGCCTGCTATTACATGCAAATGACTAACAGTTTTGGGATTGTTTCTTAATAATTTAGTTCACCACATAAAAGTGGAAGTATTTGGATTAAGTGCAACTGCAAACCTTCTTAAAGATATTGTTATAATAGTTTCTTTCCTAAAGTTAATTTTTGATGTAAAGCCAAATATTTTGGAAAGTTATTTAAGAGGTATGAAAATACTCATTTAAAATTATTGTTAGAGATCTACTTCCTCATGCTCCTGCATAAGCCAGTCGTCAAACACAGTAGAGGACTAGAGGGACAAAGACCAAGGATTTTAGGTGTCCTGAGGAGTCATTCTATGTATCGTAATTAACATCTGCACTGCTATTCTTGTCAAGAAAGGGAAACACTGAATATGTTAACGCCTGGAAATGCAGTAATTCTTTTTCTCCTGATCTTTCTTAATAGTTCAGTTAAAACTGTATTTTTGGCTTTTAAAAGTGGAAACTTATAGTGTATCACTATTCACAGTGAAGGAATTTTCCTTTTAAGTATGACCAGAAGAATTAAGAAAAAATGAGCCAGAGAGCTTTACTAGCACATAGGTTTTTGCATTCTTTCCAAATATAAAATATAGAAGGAGTTTTTCATATGTTAAATTTTTTTTGGCAAAGCACAGAATAAATATATGAGCATATACCAATAAAACTAAGATGGCCACTAACAGCTAATTTTAAAATCATTAAGTCTACTTAAGAAAATATCACATTATTGGTTCCTAGAGTGGATAATTTCTAATGTTCACATAGACACTATTCCTGTCTGAAAATACAAGATCTTGAATTAATAAAGACTCTATCATGCAGTCACCAACAAACATGCTGCTTAAAAAAAAAAAAAAAAAAAAAAAAAAAACAGGAAATGTGAACTGTGCCTTGCTCTCTAATGATATGAAGGAAGCAGATGGCTTGAGAAAAGATGTGTCAGAGCAAGGTGGTAAAATCATAAACAGGGATAGATTGCCAGCTTACCTCAAATCCAGCCTGTGTTCCAGTCCCTAAGCTCTCTTAGTGCTGCCACTCAAGTTGAACTTCACTGCGTCAGTCTCTTGATTAATGTGTTTAAACACTTATGCAGTGTCTGTGTGTGACAAACTGAGCTGAGGACATTTTCACAATCAATATTGATCATCCCAGCCAAAATGATCCTAAGTTAATTTGCATCTGTCATTGAGATAACCAGACAGAATGGGATGTCTTGGCTCCTTGCCATTTGGTTGGTACATTTTGTTAGGGACTTCAATACCCTGACCCCAGAATGTTTTCCTCATAGAAAGAAATTTAAAAATAAAGCAAAAATCAGCATGCCCTATAGGAGAACAGCCAACATAAAGTGACACAATTTGCTATCAATTCCAAAACATCATCATCATTATCATACTTTCTATGCTCCCAAATGTACACTATGTGGTCCTGTTAATGTAATTTAGATCATTTTATCAGTTTGGATCATGATTTACATTTAATAAAGTTGGTGACATAGTCACCTCACAAGCCTAGAATATTTCTTAACCATTGGCACTGGAGCTAAGTACAAGAGGCCCTGTGCTACTAAGCAAGTGAGGAAACAAGAAATGTGTCACAAGCAAGCAAACTTCCACTCCTTAGTGAGCTTCAGGGAGGAAGCTTAAGTGACCTAGAAAGAGAAAACACTAAAAATAATTTTAAATTTCATGGGAGTTCAGAAAATACAAATAAGGCTTGCTCATCTTTTAGCATGAATCACTATAAAGAATATATTTTAAAAATTTGTTTGTTTGCTTGTTTGTTTTTTAAACAAATGTTTTCACAAGCATAACCCATGCGTCTACAATGACCATTTTGATCAAAGAATAAAAACAGTATAGAATTTCATGCATTGAATGATGACCCTAAGGATTTGAAAGCAGGTAGCCAGCCAAACACCACACTTGCAAACAGGACTAGCTCCTAAGAGAAATGATGAGCATGAACCAAAAATGTATTTCATACAAATACAGAATTGCTCAGTGTTACATTGATCTTTATGCATGTTTATTCACCTTTGCCCATAGAAATGTGATCTTTATATAAGAAAAATATGATTCATTGCTGTCATTTCCAGTTCATTTTTTTAGAAAAAAATCAATTTGAACATTACCCCTCAACTCTGCAAATAAGTGGGTTCAAAAATTAAATCTTTATTTTATAACAAGTAGATCAATCCCACGGCAAATGATTACCCAGATTTTGAAGGAAATCTTTGGTATGTTTCCTGGTTCATGACTTTGACATTCTTCAACTTAATGTCATAAAATTTAAAAGCAGGTTGTAATCATTGGTATATATTTATAGTTTGCTTCAGGAGTCCAATCAAGCAAGATTGTAAAGCAATGCCAGGTATATATCTTATGCTCTGCCTAGGGTGTGTGTAGCATATTCAATTAAGAGGAGAATACATTTTGGTGAATGTAGCAGTAATTACTAAGAAGCCATGCGTTTGACTTAGTGAACAACACTCTGACAGGGAAAGACACTCAGTTCAGTGGCCTTGCTTAAAGGGAGAACACTCAAGCTACAATGTGCTAATCTTATATCTTATATGGCTTTTAATCCAACAACATTAGTTCATCTTCTATCAACTGGGCCATATTTTGTTATAATGAAGCTTGGAAAATATAATCAAGGTCTACAATATATAATTAATTGAATTAAAATAATACTGTTGTCAATAAGGTGGCTCTACGACAGCTTTTAGACAGGTAGGGGTGTGTGTGTAGGGGGGAACATGGGCACACATGTACGCACATGTGCATATTCCACCAAGTGATATATCTCCAGGAAGTTTACTGGCAATACCATGGTTGTGAAATATGCTGTCTGTTGAAGTTCCATTTACACTCCATGCTGATAGAACATTTTGCATTTTAGAGTATTTCACCCAGATAAAAAATTCTCTTAGCGATTGATTTTGAACCAAAGCCATACCAATTGTTCTAGACAACAACTTAACTTTATAAATCTTGTCAAAGGTTCACAGATCTTGTAACCTTTGACTGTCATTTAGATTAAAAAAATAAAGGTTCAACGTGCAGTTCACTTCTATTAGAGAGAAATGAACTGATGTCCTAAATAGTATTGATAGTGTTTGGCAAGGCCCAGCTGTCCTGTGATTTTATTGATATGATAGACTGAGGCACAGAGGATCATGGAAGAACTCAAAAATAGAATCACGTGCTTCCATTATATTTTATTGCATGAAGTTGAACAGATACAGAAACTTTGACTTATACATTTTCTAATAAATGTATTTCTAATAAATACAAGCCTGGTTGAGTTATGTTGTAATGTTTTGCATAAACAATATGTGATATTTGTTAAATGTATAAACACAACATTTCAAGAATTGTCTCATATATTTAAAAACAAAACATTTCATTCTTTGTTACTAAGATAGTTTCTATTGACTCCAAATGTTGCTCTGAAATCATAAATAATTTTAATTCTAATTTATTATTCTAATAACTATCTTACATATCACTATAGTTAATAGGCAGAATTGTTTCTAAATTGATTAAGTCTGACTGGATTATTCAAGGGTGACTACAGAGGATTGTGAAATGGTGTTTAGATCAGTTAGAACATCAGAGCTTGGAGGTAAATTAGGTTATTTTAAAGGTCATTAATAATGATTGGGGGCATAGCTCAGTGTGAAACATGCTAAGCATGCATGAGGTTCTGGGTTAAATATCCAATACCAAGCAAGGCCATTATCAATTTTATACCAGGTATTCTTCTCTGGAAAGGTTCTAGGCACATCACTCCCTCATCTTGAGCTGTCAGGCCCAGTGTTGTGATAATTTCCTACTTTTCCAGGTCCTTGGCTCTCTCAGCACTCTGGTAGTATGCTTTCCCAAGCCCACACTTTATGAAGAGTCCCTTCATTGAGTTCTTCCACTAATCTTCTTGAACATGTTCTCTTTCCTGTCAAGACACTGAAAATTACTTAAGCCATGCTGGCTCAAGGTGAGTCAGTTTTTCACAGTATGAGTTCAGGGATGCCACAATGAAACTGTCTAAAAATTGCATTCATCTGCCATCTGTCTCAAGCATCCATGCATTTGGATTGAAGTAGGCCTATAAAGCTGTCACTGATGCTTACATATCCTTCTAAAGAATAACAATTAACATGATGGTCAAAACATGGTAATATTAATGAGCTTATCAGAATAGTCCATCAACAATCATGTTCAAGCAATAGGTCATTTTAATAAGAGAGAATGAAAAATAATTAAAATATATTTAATTATAAAGGGAAAAGACGTCCAGATAAGAAGCTAATGTGACTACCATAACTCTTTTTTTTAAAAGCTATTGGAATAACCCAGAAACAAAAGACAACCAATTCCTCTGAAGAAAGATCAAACTTCACTTACCAAATGTGTTCCTCAGAGAACTTTAAGGCAGTTCTCTTTCCATTTGTTTTCTTACACTTACTAAGGCACTATTCTGAGGGCAAGGTAGATATTCCTAAAGTTTTGCATGCAATGTTTGTTTTTGTCTTGACAGCTTTTTAAAAATTTCCAATTAAATGTTAGAGCACACTGAAGCTGCAAATAATTTATGTTTTATCATAGAAAAAAGTACCATATCTTATAATATAAAAGTGTAATGACAGTGATTTTTTTCTATGATAAATATGGCAATATTATGTCTATTGAATATTAGAAACTAATGGTCAAACTATCAATAAAACAGTAGCCTAGTTAAAAAAATAAAAAGTGTGACTTCTCTCCTTTCATTAAAAGAAAAAAAAAAGTGGTGGTTATGATTGGCAAGCAAAGCAGAAAACACTGAAGAAAATTTCAGCCAATTTTATATAGATGTTACAAAATTCACATGCAGTATTTGTCATTTTAGGAAATAAGTTTGTCTTTCAAAGGCCTGAATTAATGAAGTAATTTCTCTGTATTTGCAAGGTGTTTTAAAAGATAAACTCACATTTTAGATTGTAATGGGTAATCCTATGCATCACTCTGAGAGAGCAAGATTTCTCTCTACAATACTGTTTTTATATAGGCCATTTTCAATAATGGAGTAAATGGCATTTTCAACTGTTCCCTTAGAGATTCTTTCAAAATATAACATTTTCCCATCTTTAGAGTAGTCTCTGTTTGTGTACAACTGAGTTTAAACAATGAATTTCACAATGGTATCCTATAGGCCACCTAATATCACATATTAGCTTCTTTTAAAATTACCCCTCCATACAAAATCTAATCTTCATGAAAAGTAATTGCATCCTTTATCATGGTAAAACAATATATTTGTAGAGAATATAAACTACTTTTATATTTTCAATGCATTTGTTAATCAATTAATGTTTTCTAAATATCTTCCCATTTACTTGAAAGTACCTGTACCAAAGACTAAATCCTGCACATTTATCTGCATCTTATTAGATCTCTGCCCCAGAATAATTGCTAATAATTACTTTAGTGTCTTCAGGCTTTAAAGAATTGCTTTGTTATATATCCTGTGAATCTGGATTTTTTTAAGACATTTAAAGAGCTCTGTTGTTAAAGGAATTATGAACTGTTTGGTGTGATTAAATGGTGAGAGGGGATATAGGAAGCAGCCTAATATATTTTACTATAAGATAGTCCCATTTGTTTCAACTCCAAAGTAAGGCAAAATATAAGTGCTTTTGAAAACATCTATTTTGCCCTTGTTAATACCATTTAGATATTCTAAATATTCTCTTGGTGAGCTGTTAGCCTATGGATTCTAACCAATGTCTGTAATGTGTAGGTTAGAAATAGCACTGCTATTAACTATTTCTCTGATGGAAAGTATTTGTCACATAATGGCCTATATATAGTTTTTATGTTAGCTTGCTGATTTGGTATCTAGTGCAAATCTTATGCATGTTTTTCTCTTTTAAATATATGTAATAATTTTCTACAATATCCTAGACTAGAGCACTAGATATTGAGGATATAGTTATCACAAGAGCAAACTACTTTGTGGCACTTACATTAAAATGAGAAAGATTGACTATTAACAAGTAAATATGAAGTGACAGGTAGTGAAATATAGAAAGATAAATCAAGTTGGGTAAGGGGATAGAGAATGAAGAGTAAAGAAGATTATTATTTTTAATAGTGGTTAGGAAATGCTCAAATGAACCAACACATAAATGAAGTGAATGAGTGGTAATTCTACAGACAATAAGATTGTTCTAGGCATAATTAATAGCAAATACAAAGACCCTGAGACCAAACTGAACTTGATATATTTCATGCATAGCAAGAATCAGTGTGGTACACAGAAGAGTGTAGAGATGGAGGTGTGGTATGAGATTAGGAAGCTGGCTGGGACTGGATCATAGGTGGTTCTCTGGGCCATGAGGAGGAGTGTGGCTTTTTTCCCAGATATGAACAATTGGAAGTAGGTGAGTCAGGCATTCTGCTTTTCATATTGTGTTAGGCTGAATAATAGTTCCCCCAAATTATCTACACCTCAGCACCCAGAATGTGTCAGTATGTTACCTTTTGTGGACAAAGGAACTTTGCAGATGTGATTAAGTTAAGGATCTCACTTTGAGATGAGGTCCTCCTTGGTAATTTATTGTAATCACAGATGTCTTTATAAGAGGAATGCAGGAGGAGTCTAAGGACAAGGTGATGTGACCAATAGAGACTGGAGTGATTGTACTTGGAAAACAGGAAGAAACCACATTGCAAAGAACACAGATGGCCCCAAGAAGTTGGAAAAGAGAAAAGAGAATGGATTATTCTCTCAGAACTTCCAGAAGAAACCAGCCCAGCACCTTGAATTACCCCAGTGAAATTCATTTCACACTTTTGACTTCTAGAACTGTAGGAGTGTGAATGTGTGTTGTTTTAAACCACTAGATTCATGGCAGTTTGTTATAGCCCACAGTTTGTTATACATATGTGCTGCCTCCAGTTATAGATGGGAAACTAGAATGTAGAAAGTGTGGAAGAATGAGTCTAGATAGGAAAGCATGGTAGCTTAAGCGGCTGAATTTGCAGCAAAGTTGATGCACTAAATGACTTACTAGGTGACTATGTGATTTGAATAAAAGAAAACTGTTGTATAAGTTATCTATTGCTTAAGAACAAATTTTAACACATTTAGCAGTTTATAGCAGCATAGATTTATAGTCTCAGTTTTCATCCATGTTTTTTTATCTCAGGAGTCTGGGTGGGCTTGAAATGGTTTGAGTACCCCAAAACCAAAAAAAAAAAAAAAAAAGGGATTCAGCTGGGCAGAATTCTGATCCAGAGGATCACTGGAACAATAGGTTGTCAGGTCATTCAGTCTGTTGGCATAATCCAGTTCCCTGTTGGTGTAAGACTGAAATCTCTGTTGTGTTGGCCATCCAGTGGGGGGTGCTCTCAGTTCTTAGAAGCTGTTCTTACATCCTTCATGTTTGTTTATTTCATATTCAAAGCTATATTGTGTTTACCCACAATCTTTTTCATTAACTAAATATCAACTGATTAGTAAACTTACTATAGCTGCAAATCCCTCTGTCATACAATTCAACGTATTTACTGGTGTGACATAATTACTGGTGTGATTTATACTCCCAGGGATTATGGTGGGAAATATTGAGAGAAGGAACATTTTAAATTTCTGCCTAATAGGTGTCAAGGATGACTATAACCCTTTTGTTTCTGTATTCAGCATCATGGCAATGGGTATGTCATATGCAGCAATGATAAATTTAGAGACAAATGCTGGTTTGGGGAAATGAAAAAAAAAATACAGGAATTATATAATTTGGAAATTACCAGTTAGAAATATAATGATTCTCATTGAGTAGGGAGTCAGATAAACTAATATGGCCCCTAGAAGTAAGATAAAGAGTTAGGCACATATATGGTAAATCATCAGCATATATATGTAAGTCCATATAATTATAAGAGCTCACCTAGGGTGAATATACATAACCAGTCTTGAGCATTTCAATAGTTACTGTTCTGGATAAGGAATTATTGCCATAAAGGGAAACCCATGCTTACAGTGAGGCTATTGACAGACTGGAGGAATCAGTGTGGCAACATTTAAGATGGAAAACTCTTGGGTTCCACCTCAAACCTACTGAATGAGAATTTCTGGATAGGATCAAGAACTCTATGTTCAAAAGCCCTCAAATTAATTTGGGCATCTAATAAATTCTAAAAACTTTAGTTGTTTAGCCCTGAGAATAGACAGGATTGAGAGAACTAAGTCCTCCATGTCTTTGAATCTCCAAGTGTGGTTCATGAATATAAGCAGAAACTTTACTTGAGGAATTTTGAGAAATTTGGGAACTCAGGACCCACCCACACTTACTGACTCATAATATGCATTTTAATAATTTCCCTAAGTGATTCAAATGCATATTAATGTTTTAGAATTGCTCAACTATGATATTTTAATTCTAAGTGATAGTTAGACATTCCAAGTATAAACATATACACACATACACCTACAGGACGCATGGACCATAATTAATATTTTATTCCATTTAAAAAATAATACATCAGACATCTTTAAAATATATAAAGTATTGTGTCTTTAAATCCTTGATAATTCATGAAGTATTTTGTCTAATTTGCCTGACGGTCAAAATCACCTGGGACCCTTTCCACTGAAAACTGAGAAGTTGAACCTCCAGCCCAGAGTCTAGGAGAGAATCCCAACACCAATGATGGACGAGGACCTTTAGAGGCCCCTGGGCATGAAAACAAAATTCACAAGTCCCCATGCCCATTCTGATTAATAGTCCTGGAACATGGGAAACAGAGGACATTGTATAAAGGGAAATTATTTCACAACCTTATGTAATACTGACCTAGATTCAAACTACAACTTTTTTAAGGGGACAGAAGATGTCTGATGTATTATTTTTTAAATGGAATAAAATATAGAAGTTGCTTCTTCATTATAATCTTAGTTTTCTACCAGAAATTAATCTATAAAATTATTTCAGTGCTTCAAACCTTTGATATGCTTTATAAAAGGTGTTTCAGATCAATGAAATTACCTATTTTTTTTCTGAGAAACAATTCAGTTTGCATGAAATGGGTATAATTCAGAAGACATCACTATATGAATGAGTATATTTTAATAAAAGACATCAAATCTTGTTAAAAGAAATTATGAACCACAGAAGAAAGTAAATATGATCCTCAATAATGTAAGTACTATGTTTCACATCAAACAATTTAGTCAAAATTTATTTAATCAATGAAAGTCCATCTCATTAGACTATTGTCATTCAAATGATAGAAACATAAAATACTACGGGTGAATAAATGGTGAATTCGTAAAATTATCAGAGATAATTTTTCTTTCTGCACTTAACTTCAGCAGATGAGGAAAATGTCTGCTAATATTCATGTGATGCAGAAGAAGGCAGAGGATGTATAAAGAAGTACTCTCCATTCTTTGTGAGCTATAAAGTCTGTCCAAATAGCAATATCCTCTCTGGCAGAGAATCTGCTGCTTGGGGTGGCCATGTGTTATTGTATTTGGACTTTCTCCATCTGCAAATGTTGACTTTTCATCTGTGACCAAGGAAAAAAAATCTGTATGAGGAACGTGTAAAACATTTAATCCTTGTTTACTTGTTAACCAAAGGTTTTGTTAAATCCTGCTGTTGTGGGCTTTTGTGTTTATTTATTTTTCAAGGTGACTGTAGATGCATTCACAATGTTCTTAAATCTGAGCTACAAGATAAAATTTTGATAAAACCATCAAGTGTTTACTTAGATTTAAAAATATGTATACTTATCCTACATATGATTTCACAATCCAAAACCAGAATGAGACTTAAGTAATGGAGTAGTCTACCAGAACAATAGACTTCTACTTCTCATTAATTAAATAAAAATAACCTTGAAGACCTTGATTATTAGGTTACATGGATGACAAACTACAGTGATATTTAAAGAATAAAAGAATATGTAGAGCTCACACATCAAAATTTGATCTTTTTTTCTCTTAATTTGTAGATAAAAGACTTGGAATTAAGAAATCTGATATTACTTTCTCAAAATCCATAGTAATTCATTGCTGTGCTAGGACTTTCTCTTTTTGCCCTACTTGTGATGATCACATTAATTGAGATTTCTGAAATTGTTCTGATTTTAGATATTTTATGCAACATTTTTCAAACCTAACAGGAGCTAAATTTATTTTTTTAAAAAATAAGAGAATAAAAAGGAAATATTCTCCTCAAAATTATAGTTGATCCTCAGTATCTGCAGAGAAATGGTTCCAGGAACCAGTCCCCCATGCCAAATCCCATGCATGCATATGTTCGTTATGTAAAGTGATGAGTATTTGTTTATAACCTATGTACATCATTCCATGTATGCATTTTGAAACAAATTAACTGATTTAATTTTTAGGCAACTCAATAAATACAGAACATCTTAATAAAATAGTGGATATTAGGGTGTCTATGAAATAAATTTGCTTCTGACTTGTCCTTTAGTTCCTCTAGACTTACCAAACCTTTACCTTTCTTTTTTAAGGTAATACACCAAAAATATAATTAATCATGAAGCTACTACATCTTGTTTCAAAAAAAAAAAAATAAAAGAGAAAGAAAGATGAACCTGAGTTTGACAATGATCTAGTAAAAATATACTAATTTTTGTTGTATCAGTCTTTAAATAAATTAAAATTTGTTTACCTACATTTTATTGTAGAAAGAATGATCAGGGTAAACAACAAGTGTAAAAATTAAGATTCTTCTCAGCATGCTCATAACAGCAAGGATAAAGAAAAATTACAAGATGTCAAGGAAATGGGTTTATCAAACTCAAATCACTATGTGTATCTTCTATTATAAGGTATTTAGTGATGTACAATTCTTAGCATTCTACATACTCGTGCTCATATAAAGCCTTAGGGAAATATGTGAAAATTAGAACTTAGGAGAAAAATGTTTTTCATAAAAATAGCTACATATATATATATGCTCTTACCACAAAATACATTATAACATGACAATCAGATATGTATTGCATTATTAATTAATATAATAAAACACATGAATAAAATCAAGGATACACACATGATTTTTCAATAGATGTAGAAAATATTTTTGATAAAATTCAACATTCTTTCATGATAAAGGCCCAAAAGATGTTAGGTATAGAAAGACCATATGTCAGCATAGTAAAAGTTAGATACAGCAGACCTTAACCAACATCATGCTGAATGGTGCTGAATGGGAGAAAACTGGACGTATTTTGTTGAAATCAGGAACAAGACAAGGGTGTCAACTCTCACCCTTATTCAATACAGTAACTGAAAGTTCCGACACGGCAATAAGAGAAATAAATAAAAGTATGTAAATATAAAATAAGGCAAATTATACCTTTCTGCAAATGATATGATTCCACACCTAGAAAACCCTAGAGACTTCACGGAAAGGCTTTTAGAACTGATAAATTCAGCAAAATAGCAGGATACAAAGTCAACATATGGCAATCAGCTTTTTCAGTAATAATTAATTCATGGAGAAAGAAATAAGGAAAACAATTTAATTCACAATAGCCTCAAAAATAAAACAAGAGCCTAGAAGATGGAATCCTCTCTTTGATGGTTGGGAAAATTAGTACTGTGAAAATGACCATATTACAGAAAATGATCTGCAGATTCTATGCAATCCCATAGAAGTACTAGTGACATTCCTTACTGAACATGAAAGCGGTCCTAAAATTCATATGGAAGCAGAAAAGAGTCTGAATAGTCAAAGAAATTCTGAGCAAAAAGAACAAATCCAGAGGTATCATAATACCTGATTTCAAAACATACTACAGAGTGATAGTATCACAAACATTGTGATACTGGCATGAAAACAGACAAGGCAGAACAATGGAATAAAATAAAAGACCCAGAAATGAAACCAGACATCTGCAAACTGATAATTCTTAAATGAAGGTGCTAAAAAATATACCAGAGAAAAGAAAACATCTTCAACAAATTGTTTTGCGAAAACTGGATATCCATATGCAGAAGATTGAAAGTAGATCCATATCTCTCATCCTGAACAAAAATCAACTGAAAATGGATCAAAGATTTTAAAGTAAAGTCTGAAACTTTGAACCTGCTTAAGGAAAACATACGGAAAACACTTCAAGATATAGGCCCAAGGAGAAATTTCTCAAATAGGACTCCAATAGCTCAGGAAATAAAAGCAAGAACTGACAAATGTAATTACATCAAATTTAAAAGCTTCTGCAAAGCAGAAGAAACAATCATCAAGTGAAGAAACAATCTGAAAATAGAAAAGAATCTTTGCCAGCTGTTCATCCAAAAGAGTATTACTGTCTAAAATATATAAAGAACTCAAAAATTTATTTAAAAAGGACCAAGTAATCCAATCAATAAATGGGCGAACAACCTAAATAGACTCTTCTCAAAAGAAAGAGTATAAAGGGTTAAGAAATATATTTTCAAAAAATTAGCCAGGCACAGTGGCACATGCTTATAATCCCAGTAACTGGGAAGGCTGAGCCAGGAAGATTGCAAGTTCAAAGCCAGTCTCTTTAACTTAGAGAGGCCCTAAGCAACTTAGTGAGACCCTGTCTCAAAATAAAGAAAAATAAAAAAAGGACTGGGGATGTGGCTTAGTGGTTAATCATTCCTGGGTTCAATCCCTGGTACCGAAAAATTAAAAATAAATAAACAAAACACAAAAAGCAACAACAACAACATCTTCAGCCATCAAGGAAAAGCAAATCAAAACAACACTGACTTTATGTCACCCCAGTCAGAATGGCTATTATCAAAAGTACACAAACAACAAATGCTGTAGAGAATGTGGAAAAAGAAGAAACCCCTACTTATTTTTGGTGGGGTACAAACGTGGACAGCTACTATGGATAACCATGTGGACTTTCCTCAGAAAACTAAAAATAGAACTACCATGTGATTTAGATACAACATTTCAGTGTGTATACCTAAAGAAGTAAAGTCAGCAAAGAGATACCTGTGTAACTATCTTTATTGCTGTACTTACTATTCAGGATAGCCAAGTTATAGAATCAGCCTAGGTGCCTGTAGGAAGATGAGTGGATGAAGAAGATACAGTATATATGCACCATGGAATATTATTCATTCATAAAGAAGAATGAAATTGTGTTACATGCAAAAAAATAGATGGAACCTGAGGAATCAAGTTAAGTGAAATAAGTCAGACACAGAAAGACAAGTATTTCATATACTCTTTCTTTCTTTTTTTTATTCAAAATTTTTGTATTTGTAATAGTAGAATGCACTACAATTCATAATACACATATAGAGCCTCTTTTTACATAACACTGTTTGTATACAAAGTATATTCGTACTATTTAAGTCTTCAATCATGCATTTGGGATAATGATATTATACCACATTTTCTTTTTTTTCCCCTCCCTTCCTTCCTCCCTTCTCCTCCCTCCCCTTTGACCATTCTAGTGATCCTCTAATCCTCCTATGTACCCCGACACCCAACACCACTGTGAATCTGCCTCCTTATATCAGAGAAAACATTTGGTATTTGGATTTTTGAGATTGACTAACTTCACTTAGGATTATATTTTCCAACTTCATCTATTTACCTGTGAATGCCATTATTTTATTTTTCTTTTATTGCTGAGTAAAATTCCATTGTGTGTATATACCACATTTTCTTAATCCACTCATCTACTGAGGGACATCTAGGTTGGTTCCACAACCTAGCTATTGTGAATTGTACTGCTATAAGCATTGAGATGGCTGTGTCGCTGTAATATGCTGTTTTTAAGTCCTTTGGGAATAGACACAGGAGTGGGATGGCTGGGTCGTAGGGTGGTTCCATTCCCAGTTTTCCAAGAAATCTCCATACTGCTTTCCATAATGGTTGCACCTTTTAAATGTGGAAACTGGATAGGGGAAAGATCTAAAAGTAGAAGAGGGAGTATTAGGAAGGGGACCAGGAGCAGGTTGAGAAAGAAGAGTTATTGAGGGTAGTAGAGAGGATGGGTGTCATCAAAGCACCATAAACACATGAATGAAAATGTCACAGTGAAACCCATTAATTCATGCAATTAATGAGTTAATATTTATAATAAAAAAGAAGTTTTAAAAAGATCCTCATCAAAGAGGAATTTTTCTATTATTAAAAATTTAGGGGCTAGGATTGTGGCTCAGCGGTAGAGTGTTCGCCTAGCGCGTGGGCGACCCGGGTTCGATCCTCAGCACCACGTACAAATAAAACACATTGTGTACAACTAAATCAAATAAGTAAAAACATTTTTAAAAAAGTAACATTTAAAAAATTTAACAAAAAATCATAGAGATGTGATGTATTTGATCTAAAATCATATGAAAATGATTTATCTATTTCACAGTCTCATTGTAATAATCTGGTTAAAATGTATTTTACCTAACAGTAAATTCTCAAAAAACAGTAAAAGTTCTAAGAAAAATTAATTAATTGGCCTGTGGATATAGATTAATGGTAGAGCACTTGCCTATTATATGTGAGGCCCTGAGTTTGATCCTTAGAAAAGACAAAAATGAAAGAAAATTTATTTAGAGGCAAAAAATTCATACTGTATAAAACCTAATCAGGAATGTTAAAAGGTCTGAGGATTTTATTTTTATGCCAATTTAAAACTTTGGAGTTAAAAGATTTCAAATAATCAGGCTGAAAAACGGCTGGTTTTCAGAAGCTACTTGTTAATTACAGCAGTGAGTTAATCAATGAAGTAATAGTTCTGCTTCCGGGTATAATAAAATGAGATCAAGGACCACTCAAATATCTTTCCATTAAAGACTGGCTGGAGTTCTACTAACTTGGATTGTTTCACATTTTAAGACTGTAGCTGTAGAAGCCAGTAATGCAGGCAGTTTTCTGACAGTGGTTAATTGCTAAACTTTTGGAAAATAGTTTTTGTTTTTGAGAAGGTGACTTGTACAAAGATGGAGTGAAAAGTATTTGACACCTGACATTAATAGAGAATACCAAGAAAAACTTTCAAGATCTTTTTATCATATACTTTATTTTTATTTTCAAAATTTAAAGGCAGAAATATATGGCTTATGTAGTTTTATCAGCACTTGCATCTTTATATAAATGTTCCCAAACAAAAGAGGACAAAACTTCAAACTGAAGAATGTGAAAAGGAACAAATAATTTCACTTTTTAAAAAGTGATATTATAGTGTTAAAAACATCACACTGGGAGAATTTAATTATCTCATTTTTAAAGAAATAATTTAGTGTAATGATTAAATTATAGATAGTGTGAGCCATTTGGAATCCTGAACAAGATTATAAACATTATTGCATGATGTAGCATAACTAGGACTTTACAAGGTTTAAAAGAAATTAGAGAAACATAGAGAACACATATATTCATAAACATGTACACAAACACTCCTTTATGCTGAAACGTAAAACCTTAAGACACCTATTAATCCAGCAGAGTAATGTATATGATACATGTCAAATTTCAATAAATATTAGTTGAGAGAATGTATAAATGAAAACTAATATAATTGCTCATCATTTAGGACAATTATATATAGTTATAACAAAAATGTGTCAAAGATAAAGTAATTGTAGTTTAGTGTATACTGTAATATTAGCAAAAATGCCCTAATAGTTCAATGCTATATAGTTGATGGATAATCACAATTTATTTTCATTCATAAATTGAGAAATATTAGTATTCCATAACAACATGTTTTAAATAATGATTTTTTTTCTTTTTGGAAGCACAAGAAATTTCCATGATTTTAAAAATGAGAGAAATGAATTGGAAACCACCACTTCCCTTCTAGATCTTTCATGCTAATGGGTCACTAAGTATCTACCCTAACCAGTGCAGGGACAGGTACTGGATAATTTGAGATGATCAAAAACAGTAAAAATTCTAAGAAAAATTAATAATTTCCTGGCACCTGAGAAATTATTCATATTAGTATATATAAAGAGAGCTCTGAATCCGAGCTAACCACCTCTGCTATTCATACATAAGTTGCCCCTGAAATTTCCAGGTTCTTAGTGCCCTGTTTCCAGTTGCAACCCTTGTGTGGCTCTTCCTGGAAGGTTTCTCCAGTTTGGAACTGTAACATAAATTTCTTACTTTCATCTATGCAAGTGTAATTGTGTGTCCGGCCTATGGATGAATCTTTACATTTTACATACACCAGTTAGCTATTTTAAAGATTTTTCCAAACAATCTACAAAACTTCTATAAGCTTATTTACAGACATTATCAAATTCTTTCAGATTCATTTATAAGAGAGAATCAGGAACAGCATATTTCTCAAAGAGCAATAAAGAATAATTAACACCATTTAATGGCAAGAAATTCATTTTTTGCCAGTTAGTGATTTTGCACAGCACACAAAACTTCAATTATAAATGTCTTCATTTATCAAGAAGAACTTCAAGGAAATGGAAGAAATGATATAACTTGGTATAATATATATTATTCTGTTACCCTGTAGAAAGAAGAATCTGCCTGAATCCCTCTCTTTTCACTGCTCCTAAGCCAATTGTTTCCAAGGTTAGATTGCAGTTCCATGAATAATGTAGACTTCTGTTAACTGCTTTATTCCTGGTCCTCATTCCAGTGCTAGTCTGTCTACATGCACATTCAGTAGATTTTTGTATAATAATTAATGTTGCTCTTTTTGAGAGAAAAAAATATACTCCATCAAAATGTGTCTCTCAATGTGTCTACTTAAGGTCTACAAATACTTACAGATACTCAAAGATCTCATTCTCAATCCTTGGATAATATGTCTTAATTTAATAAGATTATTGTGTATATTGAATAAAGCTAACTTAAAATAGATATGCATATTTTCTCTGATTCTATTGATATTCTTGAGGTAGCTGATAATTCCTATCCTGCCTGTGGAGATAGTACCAAGATAAGATGAACATTCATTAATGACACTGGAAAAGTAAAGATTATGCGTTGTTTTATAAAGTCTTTAAGACTTGTTGTACATCAAATTGATGGTTAACTACTTCATCTCTGTTGAAATCTGAAAGGATTAAATATATCTAACAGAAGTTAAATAATTCATTTATTAACTGTCACAAAGTATTGCTAACCAAAAGAATTTGCTGAGCTTTTGGTGTGAGCTTTGTGAAATCAGCATCTTCTATTATAATTACTTAAGCTCTGCCTTTAAGCGGGGGGATATCTTTATTAATTCTCAGAACATTTTCAACCTCATAAAATTTTAATTAACAATTAGCATTGTTCATAGATCATCACTATTGCTCAGCACTATGAGGGAATCAGAAGACTGATAGGTCAGTTTCTTTTCCATCAATGAATTTACAATCTAGTTGGGAGAAAAACTAAATAAAAAACTAGTAAATTTTCAGAATCTTCCCCCAAAGACAAAAATGGCATTGCAGCAAGAATTGAAGGAGGTATATGAGGAAATTTATTATTCCTCAATAAAGGAAAGAGCTGTGCAAATGTTTAAAATATCTATGACACATGGATCAGTACAGTTATGAGAGCTTGCTTGTGGTATGTGGGACAGAGACTGACCCTTGAAGGAGTCAGTAATTAAAAGACAACAGGCCAGGAAAAAAGCTCCTCTTAAACCTGAGATCCTGAAGCAAGGAGCATGAACTGGTTTGAGTGAAATGTGTTAGCTTTGTGGATGAGAGTCACTCAGTACTCCAACACCACCCAATCAGCAAGGAATTAGTTTGAACTTTTAAAGTGTGATCAGATAATGAAGGGCAAAAATAATTTAATTTCATAGAGAAATTTAAATTAAATATCCAAGGAAGTATGTCATCATTGGAGGTTTTTGAGAGAAATAGTTTAAAATAATGAATGTGTATTTAAACAAAATAAAACTGCTTTTGAGTGACTGGGAACACAGGTCAAATTGGAAGGAATTTTACACTTATCCTCAAGAACATTGTTTAGATCTAAAGAACTGCCTCAAATTTGAAATTGTATGAAATAGTGTATTTTTGCATGTGATATCTGTTCTGATAATGACTAGATTGTTGTCTCACCTATTGCCCATCTCAGCAGATCTTTTGTCATGTGCAAGGAATAATTAGGATTTTATTAAGGCAAATTGATATAAACATAAAAAGCTCACAATTATTGGACTTTTAGAAATATTAGTTGTAATAATGTGGACTTTAGCAAAGACTTGCATTCCAATAATTTTTCAGTTATATTAATTGTCATGTAGGTAAACTTGCAGGTGTGTTTTTGTCTACATTTTTTTTTTCTTTTTCTGATGACTCTGCTTTTGAAAATGCTTTATAGCTGAGGCTTTCTTGCCTGTTCACTTAACCTCATTCATAAAATCAATTCTTAATTTCCAAGCTATCACTTATCACTTGACTGTTTAATCAAGGGGGAAAAAACACACACGCAAAACCCCAATGTATTCCTTAACCATTTGACTGTTATTTTTCAGTATAGGTCTAGTTTCTTCTTTTCACATTTGGAAGAGTTTGCTTTTGAAATACTGATTGAAAAGTGTGCTCTATATTACGTGCTAGTGAAAAAAAAAATGAAAGAAAAATCCTATCATGATTTCCCCCCATGAATGTTAGATTCTATGTGATTCAATTAGCAATTTAGCTTCAGTTTTGTATTTTAAGAATCCAAAAATTAGTTATGCCTAGAGGACCTAAATACTGTCTTTGGGTGCAAAAGGTTTCTTTAGTTAATCTGTTTTCAAAATGCTTCAGTGGACCTGGTGTGACTTTAGTATGATAATTTAATTAGAATATTCCTTAAAAATGAATATTTAATTTTTAAAAACAGTTGTAAAATTATTTTCATATAACTTCAAATAGAAAAAAAATAAGTGTTTATACAGGAAAAACAATATTTTATATATATATTTAGAATATTCCTTTTTAATGATGTTTCAAGTACTAGGTTTGCTTCTCGTATTTTTGCAGTTGTAGAATTTGCATTCAGCTTTGCATATAAATTTTTCTACTTTTTATAAAATTTAAGTTTTTTTTTGTTTTGTTTTGTTTTGGTTTGGTTTGTTTTTTCCTGAGAGCTCATATAATATAGGTCAGTGATCTTTCCTATGCTATGGAAGGATTGATTGAAAATGGTTATCCCTATTTACCCAAATGCATCTTTTTGTCTGTTTATCAAGATAGTTTTGTTTCTGTCTATAAACAAAGGCTAAAGGAAGAAAAAACAAGTCTTTTCTCCATTGGAGGAATTTGATTGCTTTTCTGTTAATCTTTGCATATGTGGTACTCTGTATGTGGTACTGGACATAGAATCCAGGAGCATGCTACCACTAAGCTACAGTGCTAGCCCTTTTTTAATTTTTTTTATTTTAAAACAGTGTTTCAATAAGTTGCCAAGCCTGGATCACTTGATATAATTTCATGAAAATATTGAAATAACCCGAATGTACTTTCTCTCTAAAGAGATCATTTTAAATGAGGATTCTAACCACCTTCTTTCTTAACATTTTCTGTATCTTGTCTTCTACAGATGGGCCTCTGGGTCCCCGAGGATTAGCTGAGGCAACAGAGATGTGTACTCAAGAATGCTTGGTTTTGGGTCACTCTGATAACTGCTGGATGCCTCCTGGCTTGGGTCCATATCAACACCCGAAATCTCCTCTCTCAACCTTTGCACCCCAGAAAGAATGGGTCAAGAAAGACAAGCTTGTGAATGGGCATACTCTGACCAGAGCCTGGAAAGAAGACAGCAACAGGAACCAGTTCAATGACCGTAAGCAGTTTGGCTCCAATGAAGGTCATTTCAACAATGGCAGCCACATGACAGACATTCCTCTGGCAAATCTGAAGTCTTATAAGCAAGCAGGAGGTGCGATGGAGAGTCCTAAGGAGCACCAACTCTAAGACAAGGCTATGTGGGACCTAATAACCTTAATCTAAATAGACATGCTAATACCGTGTGTGTCAGAGCTTTATGTATTCAGTAGATCTCGACAACTATGCCCCTTATAGCAGGGATATCCATAACTTTTGTTAGCACCGTGGAGGAGAAAATGTTTTACAACTTAAGAGAGAAGATAGTTCTACCAGCCATGTGATCTTGTTTACTAGAATTGATTAAACTCTCCAGAGATCTCTCCATTGTGCGATTTATTTTTTATTATTGCATTTTATTTTGACCCTGGACTGCTGCTATGAACAATAGAATATGCATTTGGAGAGTAAGAAAGTTCCATGGATTAGAGTGACTGACAAACATATCTTTAGAAAATTGTGCTTTTTTTGTCATTGATTTATGCTGGGACCGCTATACTTGACATTATACTTCAAACAAAACTTAAAAAGATAAGCATTAAACCTATTGTGCTGTTAACAACGTTAGTGAACACTTGTAAGTCAATCAGTGTTAAAAGTATTTGTAAATAGAAGCAAGTTATTATTAACAACTTTTGTGTACTTATAGCGTTCACCTAAAAATGTTGTAGCATAATTCTGTGTTTATGGTTGCTTCTTCCCTTTTTATTCAATTACCTCTTTATTGTTATTTTTGTTGTTTCTTTTAGTGAAGTGTTTCTGTGTTAGTAGTCTGTCTTGACACACATCGTTCAAAGGATCTTAAACACTTGAGTTTAAAAAAAGGTTCTGAAATCTGATTTCTTCAATGGTAGCTTATAATGTCAGAATTCTGTACAAGAATAAAGATAAAAAGGAAAAACTGAGAACTTTATTTAAAAAAGGAGTTCTGCAAAAGCTTGGAAATTCAGAACCTATTTTTTTTTATATCCTTATTTTCAAAGTAGGCAAAAGCAAAAACCACTTTATTAGTTACTATTAAGTGAGAGAGTAATGGGAAAGTGTTATCCGTCAAAAGTAATAATATATCCTGTACTTGTCACTCATGCAAAACTAATGTATCAAAATTAGCATATATTGAAGAAAAATCACTATTCAAAAATAGTTTCAATTTGGCAAATGTGTGTCTACAACTTTGTTGAAATGACAGAGTTTGTGTTGATCCTCATATACAATACTGTTGTTGTAACACAAGTGTTATTAGACCATAGCCACAAAATATTTAATGTGTTGTGCCTTCATGATGTAACAGAACATTCTCCAGGTAGGGTAGTTGGGGGAAATAAAGGGATAAATCTCTAATTATTGCTGTTTAACTGTTTGTTATCATAGTTGGTCAATGCCTGGCAGGTACCAGCATTTTGTCACTTAGGTCAAACCAACACAGTGACAACTAATGTTAATAAGATCTCAGTTGCACGTGCAAACAAATCCAAATTTGAACATTCTTAGGAGGTTTTTGTTAAGGCATGACAGATGATTTAAACAAATAAATAGCATGCAACAAAATGTCTTTATTGAAAGAAGTGAAAGTTATCTTAATGCCACGGTTCACCATCAGTTTAAAATTAAAAAAAAATAAATAAAACAAAAAACTTTAAAAAAAAGGTTTGCTAATCTGATAGTTAATTTGTTCTTACCAAAAGTAAAATTACTTTGTAAATAGCAGTTCACATTTTTCCACAGTATAATGGAAAATAATGGGTAGGGGTGCATTGCTTATTGAAGTACATTTTTGTCGGTTTGTGAGGGGTGTTTGATGACTTTGACAGAATAAATATCTAAACAATTATCCTTGTTACTGCTTTGCCAGTTCTACGTTATTTACAATTATTCAGCTCTTGCAATAAATGTTCTGAATTCCTGATTGTAGTGTGTTAATTCTTGGTCAACATCCAAAGTGATTAATAATGCTCTGATTGTTGGATAAACACATGCTGATAAAACTTCACTTTTATTTATAAATCAAGGATGATTTGTTGGGGTTTGGGATGCATGTTCTGAAAATATGGCTCCAAGTTAAACTTAAATTTCTCTAATGGTCTATAAAATTGTTTTCTGGTGAGATTCGTGGCTAAAGTTTATTCACATTCTAGTCAAGAGGCATGCAAGTTTCATTAAAGTGAAATCCCACATCGCAGACTGGGCAGGGAGCCCTGCTGTCAGTGAGGTTAACTTCTTGATTATTTGGTTCTTGAATGAGATTTCAAGAAACAAACCCTCACATGCTTCATTGTCAGCCAAGGCAGAAGACCATTCTGGTATTATGGCGCTAAACCCAGGGATATAACTTCACCTGATTCATTTTTCAAATTAGGAAAATGGGCACAGAAGGCTATCAAGAATAATGAGATGTTCAAACATGCCATGTGTTTGTATTTGCCACACAGCAACTGATCAGTGTACTCTCCTGGGAGTTTTAGGCTGAACAAATAGGTCTTCCTCTAGAGCTTTCTGAAGAGGTATGAAAAACAAGAACCAGTAGTCAGAGGCACAGGGGAAAGTGTTCTTGCTTGGATCACTGACTGGATGTGACAGCTTTACCTCACCCTGGAGAAACCAGCATCTCCATTGATCCCCAGGCCCACCTAGCACTCCCTTTTCCCTCACAAGGATACCAAGTAAACAAATCTTGAAAAGAAGCCATTCTGGGCTGGGGCAGGGGGGAGGAGATACCAGCATTTCTACCCTCTCTCTGACTGGAAAATTTGGAAAAGGAACTATTCTCCCTCATGCCCACATTATTTCTTCCAATAAATACTATGAGATCCATTCTTATCAAGGTAGTCTGTGAAATTTTATGAGTAATAATGTTACAAATTGAAGAATTTATTCAAGTAAGTAATATGTCCATCATGAAGATTTCATAAAGATCATTCATGATTCTTTATTTTATAGACATTGAATATTATGAATCATCATTTACTTAGAAGTAAAGGACGTTTATATTACCTAGAAGAACACATCTATCTGAAATACATAAAAAATAAAGATTGTTAGAGTGATTATCAAACATTATGATGCTATATACTAACACATTTCTGAAGCACTTACAGAAACAAACTTTACAAAACTGAATGTGACCTATTGAATAAGCACTTCTACACATACTCTAACATAAAATATGTTCAAATAATGGTCATTCATTAATACATAGTTGAGTAGTCATTTTGCTGTACTGATGCTATTCAGCAAATCTTATTCAGAATCCCATCTTTGCATAGCTAAAACTAAAAATGCAGCTGAGGCCCAGAGCCATTCCAGTATTTATTAAACTGTTGGATAGAAGCCAGGAATGCTTAATTATTATTAGTGAGGAGTTTTGGCAGTGAGGGATGAAAGGAATGCCTTGTCAATCTCAATTCTAATGTGGATGCCAGCGTGGCACTTTGTATGAGGGCAAACCAAACTATGAAAAGGAAAACTGGTGTCATGAGTCTAAAAATGCTCTGTTGTTCTGCTTTGTTTTAAATAGAACTGATATTCCCTGAATCTCCTTCATTGGTTCTTTGAGAGAAAGTGTTTTAAAACTCTTCTGTTGTTCTAAAAGGCACAATAATTACATAATGAATTCTCTAAACATCATTCTTCCTCTTTCATACAATATTATTTCTATTTTTTTATTTTTTAATTTTTTTGCATTACATTTAATATTATACTTATAGAGCACATTTTTACACATCTCTGGTTGTATGCAAAGTATATTCACACTATTTGTGACTTCATACATGTACTTAGGGTAATTTTAAATTTTAATAGGTATCAACCACACTTTTTATCATTCCACAAAATTAATTCCTTCATTAATCCTTTAAAGTAAAGTAACTTTATAGGCATACACTCCTAAAATATGATTATCATACACTAATATGGTGTATGATTATCATACACCATATTCAGTTCACCAAAATATGTTAACAAATATTCCAAAGATATCAATTTTCTTTTATCCTAATGCCATCACCATCTATTTTAAACATTAAATAAGGACTGTAGATTTGGCTTCTAAATGTGTACTTTTTATCTTTATTGCTTAGAAGTCTTAAAGGGTGTCTCATATTGAAATGAGTTCTTCCCCTGTTTTAGTTTATCTTAGTGTATCACATGTTTTTGAAGCCTTATGGTAAAATTATCTTCTTAAATAAGGTCTTTTATTTTTACTCTTATTTTTTTTTCTTTTTAATGCTCCATGGTTGTTATTCACTAGTATACATGCATTACAATTATTATTTGACTCACTCAGTGCCACATATTTAAAGTCCACATATTTGAAATATGTTAAGATGTAGTGAATTTTTTTAATAATATTATAATGCTGTTTATATCAAAACCCTGGATCTTTGCAATTCCTCTTTTCTAATTTCAGTTCTTTGTTCATTTGTTTGCTTTTCATCTTCAAGTTCACCATAAATTTTGGCATCATTGACAAAATCTTGGATAATGAATCCCAAACTGAAAATAACACAGATAGTCTTTGCCATGGAACTTGACAATAGTCAGAGGCTCATACGGTATACTGTTAGGTGATTCTAAGTAAAATTACACTATTTTAATTTTTAAGATCTCTATGTCTGTTTTTAATTGTTTGCATAGTCAATTTTGGTACAAAGTAGTTTATCTATGAATTAATGTTACCTTATTACAGAAAACAACAACAAAATGACTTAAGCTTTCATTCACTCTTAAATTCATCAAACCATAAGCATACTTCAGTGGCAACCTGACAATTCTGCCTCAATGGTGGGACATCAGACTACTAAAACAAAGACACATAATTGAACACTCCCTCCTCCTGGAAGCATTTTCTTCCTTTAGATTCCTATAAACTACCATCTTTTCTATTTCCTCTCACCTCACTGCCCATTTCTTCTCAGGCTTTATTGCCAGCTTCCCCTTTGCTTGTGCCTCATTTGTGACTTTATAAGACCCAGATTCAATTTCCAGACTCCTTTTCTTCTGTATACTCACTCTTTAAGAAACCTCATCTAAAATCACAACATGAAATATCTTCTTTATTCACTCAAGTTAAAATTCCAGTCTGAATCTCTCCCTTAAACGCCAAGATATTTAATACAAGACCATTTTAGTCGTCTACACTTGGATATTTCAGAAATTAATCAAAGTTAACCAGTTCAACAGAATTTGCAATCTCTTCCTTATAATCTCCGCCCCCCTCTCTCTCTTACACACACACACACACACACACACACACACACACACACACAACTGTACCCAGTCTTCTAATTTTTTAGTTAATGATACTTCCATCAATTTATTCAGGCCAGAACATTTAGAGTTGCCTTTATCTTTTCTCCTTCAGACTTGTGGGACATCTTTATCTTTTTGACCCCAATTCATTTCCAAATAAAAGTAAAAGTCCTTAATATGTCCTACAAGACCTGCCAAGTCTGAATGCTTCTTCTCTGTCTGATCTCATTTTCCATAACCCACCCTGCTCACACTATTCTTGCCCACTCTCCACACTGACTGGCTCAGTTTTTCTGTGCTAAATTTTTTGTCTGCCATAAACATTCTTTTTCCAGGGAAAAATCCCTGCAAAGCACTGTTCCTCTCCCTCAGATCTTAGCTTAAGGATAGTCTTCATCATCATCAGGCCTACATTTGTTTTATATGGATAGAAATAAGCATACAGATGTGGATTTAGGTATAGATACATGGTCATTTTAAACATCTTAATCATTAGTGTACCATACTGTGGCATTAATTACATGCTCAATGTTATACAACATTTGCTATGTTTCAAAACATTTATTTTTATCACTCCAACCAAAGTCTGTAACCACTAAGCAATACAATTCCTTTCCTCCCAATATTCATCTTGTGGTAATATCAAATTTACTTTCTATTAATATACATATTCTCGATATGTCATGTCACTGGAAACATTCATTATTTATTATGTTTTGTGTGGCTAATTGACTTAGCATAACGTTTTCAAGGTTTATCCATGTCATAACACACGTTAGGAATCTTGGGTACTTGCTGCCTTTAAACTATTAGGAATAATGATGCAATGAACATTGGTGTACCAATGTGCTTGACTTACTGTTCTCAGTCTTTGAAGTACATACCTAGGAGTAGATTTTCTGGGTCATATAATGATTCTTAAAGTTCAACTTTTTGAGGGACTGACAAATGGATTGCCACAACATCTGTTTTTTTGTTTTTTGTTTTTCATGATCACCAGCAATGTACTGGGAATCCAATTTCTCCACATCTTAACTAACATTTATTTTCCACCTTTTTATAATAATCATTCTAGTAGGCCTGAAGTGGCATCTCATTGCAGTTTTGATTTTCATTTCTGTAAAGACTAAGAATCTTGAACACCATTTCATGTACTTATTAGGCATTTGTGTATCTTCTTTTTAGAACTGTCAGTTCAAGTCCTTTGCCCATTTTTTAATTGTGTTGTCCATTATTGAGTTTTAGGAATTCTTTATATAGTCTGAGAATTTAAACCCATGCCACGTATGTGGTATACTGCCGGAACTGCTGTGTTACTTATTAATGGGGACGAGGTCTAAAGTTACCCCCCTTTTGGGGCCCTAAAAGGGGGTTCTTTCTGCCAGCAGAAAGAATTAAAGTAGCTTACCTGGCGAAGATAGGCTTAGCAGGCAAAGGTCGCCGAGTGATTTATCCCCGCCTGATTGACGGACACCACGCCACACCTGGGGAGTTTTTGGTAGAAAGCAGCGCCAAAAAACTCAAATTTATTGCAATGAACTGCACTTATATAGGCCTAAAAACTAACCAATCCTTGACCAGTAGGGTGGTTCCGGCTCTCAGGATACGTCATAGCCATACCCCCTTGCTTAGCCCCGGTCCTCCAAAGGGCATGGTAAGCAACCAGAGCTCATCCCCTTGGCAGACAGCGTCCGGAAAGTCCCAACAATTCCCTTTTTTTTTTTTTTTTTTTCAAAATGGGGCTTCTCCATTTTATATTTCAAAAATGGGATGTCCCATCCTGTATTTCGAAAATTAGGGTGTCCATCTCACTCGAGAGTGTGCCAGTTTAGGTTGTTTTTCCTCTCTGGGAAAAATCTTACCCGTCATTGGCTACCACCCTAGCACTTCAAGTGGACACACCCAGGGCCAGCAAGTGGCCAGGGGAAGGACAGGGGACAGGACAGTCACCTTTGGAAGGCTTGATTGGATGGTAAACCTCCGCATCTTGTTAAGGACCATGGCCAAGCCTGTAGGGCTTTAGCTCAGCATGACAGCAGACCACCCAGCTGTATCAATCTGGTTAGTTATATAGGGCCAAAAAGTGAACACAAAGACAATGACAATCAGGGATTTCACCAAAGGGAGAAAGTCCACCCATTCAGTTTAGTCTAGAGGCAGCTGTCTGGCATAAAGTCCGGACAATTGTCACAGGAATAGCACTCTTCTCTCTAGCATAAAGTCCAGACAATTGTCACAGATATAGCGCTCTTCTCTCAGAGTCCAAAGGAAGCCGTCTAGCACAAAGTCCAGACAATTGTCACAGGAATGGCACAGTCCCTCTTCTCTCATTGCAGAGGGTTGAGATACTGACAAAGAAGGAGTCCAAGACAGTGTTTTTGATGAATTTTTGAATGGATGTGATGAGAAGTTTAATCACAACAGGACAGGAGATTTGTCATGGTGTTTTTTCTTTCTTCTCATTTCTGTGGAAAAAAGAAAGGATCACCCCTCAAGAGCTTGTGCTCCTGGGTAGTCATTTTGGTCAGATTGGCAGTATTTGAGATCTCTGGCAGGCACCCATATAGGGTTTTGTTCTCCCATTGGGAAGACACATCCAAAACCTCTGCCAGCACTTATTAACAGATCTGGACCTCTCCAGAATCCAGTTAATGGGTCTTTCCATCAGACCTCAACCTTTACATAAGGCGTTTGGTTAGACCAGTGTCTTTGAAACGCAGACAGAGGCTGCTGTTTGGAGAAATTTAAAGTATATAAGGTAAGCATAGATGTCTTTAACTGGTCATGGCGGTTGCTTCCCCCATTTTGTTTTATTAATTGGTCCTTTAGGGTTTTATTATGTCTCTCTATGATGGCTTATCCTTTTGGGTTATATGGGATCCCTGTGGTATGCTTAATATGCCAAGTTTGGAAGAACTTTTGTAATGATTTGCTCATAAAACAGGGTCCATTCTCGGTTTTAACCTGTTTTGGTAATCCAAGAGTAGCAAAGCATTGTAAAAAGTGACTTTCAGCATGTTTAGCCCTTTCTCCAGAGTGTGTCGTGGCCCAACAAGCATGTGAATAAGAATCCATGGACATAAATATATATTTTAATTTTCCAAATGGCGCATAATGGGTTACATCAGTCTGCCAGACAGCGTTGGGCCGTAGGCCTCTGGGATTTACCCCAGGGGACTGGAGAGGTGGGACCTGTAAGAAGGGCAAACAGGACTTACATGTCCTTATAATCTTTTTAAAATCTTTTATAGGAACTAAAGGAAATTTATGATGTAGTCCTCTCCAATTTAAATGAGTAAGGTCGTGAAGACCTTGGGCTAACTGAAGGTCTTGTTGATATGGGACTGTAACTGTTAATACACCTGTGGTGGCCAAACGGTCAGCAGCCTGATTTCCCTCAGAGAGGGGCCCAGATAAGCCTTGATGTCCCCTAAGATGTTGGAGGAAAATAGGCTCATTACGCCCCTTTAACAGGGATCAAACCTGAATCATCAGAGGGGTTATAGGATTATTATCTATCTTTATATATGATGCATTTAGAGTAGGTAATAGGTTAATTACATATAAACTATCTGAGAAAAGATTCATAGGCTCTTGGACATGGGTCAAGGTTAATGCAACAGTATATAATTCTTTAAATTGAGCAGAACCAGTAACTGCTTCAAAGTATTGTGTCCTTTGGCCTGAGGATGGGTGAAAAACTACAACTGCTGACCCTTCTTTTCCTCCATCTGTGAAGACATTTACTGCCTTGGGGAGTGGCTTGATGGAAAAAAGGATGTGGGGAGTCCACTCCAATTTGGGAAAAGAAGAGGTCCATTTGGTTGACCCATAATGACAGTCAACGTGTCCTAAAAATCCTTCTAAAGCATAGGAGACTCTAGGGTTGTTTCTCCGTATCCACTCAAAGTCTGACAAACGGTAAGGAATTGTTAAAATATCTGGGTCTTTTCCATAATGTCTCAATGATGTATCTCTCCCTTTTATTATAAGATCTGCTAATTGATCTAATTGGAAATAAACTCGAGGTGCTCCTCCCACAGAGGAATGTATCCACTGTAAGGGGTTACCCATCTGGGTAAGAACAGCTGTAAGGAGCTTAGCACCTGAGAAAATCCACAGATATAGAGGATGTTTTGGTTGGTATTGAGCCAATTGGGCTGAATTGAGGGCATCGTGGACTTTTTGTAATATTGACAGATGACCTTCTTCTAGTATAATCACATCAGAGGGGGATTTTCTCCGTAGAAACTCAAAGAGAGGTAATAAATCCTCAGTAGAGATATAAAGCCATGGTCTTAACCAGTTTAGCTCTCCTAATAGCTTCTGTAACTCTGCCAAGGAATAAGATTTTTGAATGACTAGTTGAGGTTTGAGAGGACAAACCGACTCTAGGCTAAGTTTTGTTCCCAATATTTTGAAGGGAGGAATAGTTTGGACCTTGTCATTGGATATGTGTAATCCTCCTTTTTCTAAGAGCTCTCGAAGGGTCAGGTAAGCTGAGCCCAGTTGCTGGACATCAGTAGCTCCCAGGATAATGTCATCCATATAAACATATAGGGTGAGCTGCGATTTTTTTCATTAATGGTGACAGAAGACATGAAACATAATATTGACAAAAAGCTGGGCTGTTAGCCATATCTTGAGGGAGAACTATCCATTCATATCGCTCATCTGGCTTTTGAAAGTTAACAGAGGGGATAGAGAACGCAAACTTTTCATAATCATCTGGATGAAGAGGTATTGAAAAATAACAATCTTTAATACCAATAACAATTAAGGTTAAATCTCTTGAGATAGAAGGGATCCAGGGAAGGCCACACAGAGGTGTGCCAACAATGAACATCCTATCATTAATTTTTCGGAGGTCTTGTAACATCCTTCATTTCCCTGTGGCCTTTTGTATAAACAAAAATACGACTGTTCAATGGGCTAAGAGAGGGTCTAATGTGTCCTAGGGCTAACTGTTCTTGGACAATTGCCCTCAAATGGTTTAGTTTTTCAGTAGGAAGGGGCCACTGCTCGACCCAGATTGGGGGGGCCATCTCGCCATTGAACGGCAGGAACTTGGGGAGCAGTGGCCCTTAGGAGTGGGGGTGAGACTCTATTTGATGATTGGAAGTTTCTCTCCCCGTATCTTTAATTAATATATCATTTTGAAGCTCTCTATGGGTTGTAGTGATGTAAGCTTCAGCTTCTCCTAAGATGTCTTGGCCTAATAAATTAGAGGTTAATCCAGGGGCCACAAGGGGGCGAACCTCCCCTTGATTTCCGTCTGTGTCTCTCCATCTAAGCCAATCTCTGGTTTCTTCTGAATGAGTGTTCCCACCTACCCCGAGTAATTGGTGCCCTGGAATTAGTTCCCATTGAGGTAGAATCTCTTCCTTCCTTAGTATACTACGATCTGCCCCAGTATCAATTAGGCAACGAAATTTCTTTTTTGATATATAAATATCCATCTTTGGTCTAATCCCTGGAACAATAGGAACTGTCCAATGGACCTTACGGGGACTGTGAGCAGGGGAACCTCCTTGGTGTAACAGGGCTGGAGGATGCCCCTTTAGGAGTTTAAAGGTTTCCCCTAAATATCAAATTTAGATCTGCAATCTTTTCTCCAATGATATCCTCTTTTACATCTAGGACAAACTGTTCTAGGGGCAGCTGGACTCTGAGTCTGGCCAGGGGAGCATTCTGGGGGCCAACCAGGGCCATTGGGGCAGTCTTTTTTAAAATGGCCCTGTCGTCCACACTTAAAACAGGTCCCTTTTCCATTTAAAACTGTTGCTAATACCTCAGAATGGGCATTAAGGGCGGTGGTTAAGACTTGAGATTGATGAGTTGGAGAACCCACATCTTTGGTGGCAATAATCCATCTCCCCATAGATCTATCCTTTAACCCAGCACAGGCCAACTTGTGATCTGTGGTCATCCCTTCCCAAACCAGCATTTTTGCAAATTGGTCTCTCATCGTACCAGGTGGAAATTTCCTTTGAAGGCTTTTTTCCACTCTCTCAATAAATGTGGCCAGATCCTCATTAGCTTTTTGAGTGATTCCACCTATAGGAGGTTCTGTAGGGCCTTCCTCTAGCTTTTTCCATGCTGCCAGCCCTAAAGCTCGCATCTGCTCTCGGTAAAGGGCTGGTATTGCTGCCTTTTGAATGCTCGTGGCATATTGGTCATTAACTCCTGCCAGCATCCCAAAGGTTATTGGTATGGGAGGATTCATAGATCAGTTTCTCTCTGCCTGCATATGACATTCATCAGTAAAATATGCAAACCACTTTATAAATAAAGATCCAGGGAGCACAGCTTTAGCTAAATCTTTCCAATCTTTTGTCGTGCAGGCTTGATGTGCCAAACTTGATAAAATACATTCTGCCCATGGAGAGTTAGCACCGTCTTCTGACACGGCTTTTTTTTAACTCTTTTAACTCTTGAGTCTCCCAGGGGTACCAAAGACTCGGACTATTTCCTCCCGATTTAAATTAACTGGAAACACCATTACAGGTGAAATCCCACCAGGGGGCGCTAGCAGCTGTTGTGAAATTGGCGCCTCCTGGAGAAGTGGTGGTGCAGAAGGCCCAGAAGGGGCGGGCTCATAAAATGGCGGATCCTGCTCACAGGGTGGTGAGCCATATGGCTGATGGCCTTTGTCCTCAGGGAATTTTTTTAAGCTCTCCAAGGAAGGGGCTGTAGATTCCTGATTGCTAGTTTTTCCTAATTCCGCAGAGCGGGATTTCTCTACTTCTAGGGAGTGGTTAGGCTTCTCCAAATCCGAGGACCCGGGAGGGGCTGTTTAATTGTCCAGACCGGGAGAGATTAGATTCAGATATTTTATTTTCCAATAGGCCTGCTCCGTTACCTCAATTCTTATAATTTGAGGTGCCTGATCTGTGGCCTCTGCAGATTCTTTTATTGGTTGCATGAGAGAGCATGTTTTTTAGAGCGGATAATGTTGGATAAACTCCCGGAGGTGGAATTTCCCCATTTTTGTTTTTTCTCTCCCTTAAAAGCTGTTCCACACAGTGCCAAGTCTTCCATGAATTATAATTAGCCTTTGGGAGCCAGGGAGCCGCCCATATTAATGAGCTCCAAATTTTTTCAGCTTGAGCATCAGAAATCTGGAGACCTTGCTTTCTTAAAATACATCGCCATGCCTCGAGGGCTGGGTCCTGAGATTTCTTAAATATTAAAGCTTGCCCCATATTAGAGGATACTTTTGCCAGAGAGACACTGCGTCTCTAACCGTGCTAAGCCTATCGATAATTTTCTTTCGTTTTCGTGCCCCACGTTGGGCGCCAACTGCTGGGACTGCTGTGTTACTTATTAATGGCGCCGAGGTCTAAAGTTACCCCCCTTTTGGGCCCTAAAAGGTAGTTCTTTCTGCCAGCAGAAAGAATTAAAGTAGCTTACCTGGCGAAGATAGGCTTAGCAGGCAAAGGTGGCCGAGTGATTTATCCCCGCCTGATTGACGGACACCACGCCACACCTGGGGAGTTTTTGGTAGAAAGCAGCGCCAAAAAACTCAAATTTATTGCAATGAACTGCATTTATATAGGCCTAAAAACTAACCAATCCTTGACCAGTAGGATGGTTCCGGCTCTTACGATACGTCATAGCCATACCCCCTTGCTTAGCCCCGGTCCTCCAAAGGGCGTGGTAAGCAACCAGAGCTCATCCCCTTGGCAGACAGCGTCCGGAAAGTCCCAACAATTCCCTTTTTTCGTTTTTTTCAAAATGGGGCTTCTCCATTTTATATTTCAAAAATGGGATGTCCCATCCTGTATTTCGAAAATTAGGGTGTCCATCTCACTCGAGAGTGTGCCAGTTTAGGTTGTTTTTCCTCTCTGGGAAAAATCTTACCCGTCATTGGCTACCACCCTAGCACTTCAAGTGGACACACCCAGGGCCAGCAAGTGGCCAGGGGAAGGACAGGGGACAGGACAGTCACCTTTGGAAGGCTTGATTGGATGGTAAACCTCCGCATCTTGTTAAGGACCATGGCCAAGCCTGTAGGGCTTTAGCTCAGCATGACAGCAGACCACCCAGCTGTATCAATCTGGTTAGTTATATAGGGCCAAAAAGTGAACACAAAGACAATGACAATCAGGGATTTCACCAAAGGGAGAAAGTCCACCCATTCAGTTTAGTCTAGAGGCAGCTGTCTGGCATAAAGTCCGGACAATTGTCACAGGAATAGCACTCTTCTCTCTAGCATAAAGTCCAGACAATTGTCACAGATATAGCGCTCTTCTCTCAGAGTCCAAAGGAAGCCGTCTAGCACAAAGTCCAGACAATTGTCACAGGAATGGCACAGTCCCTCTTCTCTCATTGCAGAGGGTTGAGATACTGACAAAGAAGGAGTCCAAGACAGTGTTTTTGATGAATTTTTGAATGGATGTGATGAGAAGTTTAATCACAACAGGACAGGAGATTTGTCATGGTGTTTTTTCTTTCTTCTCATTTCTGTGGAAAAAAGAAAGGATCACCCCTCAAGAGCTTGTGCTCCTGGGTAGTCATTTTGGTCAGATTGGCAGTATTTGAGATCTCTGGCAGGCACCCATATAGGGTTTTGTTCTCCCATTGGGAAGACACATCCAAAACCTCTGCCAGCACTTATTAACAGATCTGGACCTCTCCAGAATCCAGTTAATGGGTCTTTCCATCAGACCTCAACCTTTACATAAGGCGTTTGGTTAGACCAGTGTCTTTGAAACGCAGACAGAGGCTGCTGTTTGGAGAAATTTAAAGTATATAAGGTAAGCATAGATGTCTTTAACTGGTCATGGCGGTTGCTTCCCCCATTTTGTTTTATTAATTGGTCCTTTAGGGTTTTATTATGTCTCTCTATGATGGCTTATCCTTTTGGGTTATATGGGATCCCTGTGGTATGCTTAATATGCCAAGTTTGGAAGAACTTTTGTAATGATTTGCTCATAAAACAGGGTCCATTCTCGGTTTTAACCTGTTTTGGTAATCCAAGAGTAGCAAAGCATTGTAAAAAGTGACTTTCAGCATGTTTAGCCCTTTCTCCAGAGTGTGTCGTGGCCCAACAAGCATGTGAATAAGAATCCATGGACATAAATATATATTTTAATTTTCCAAATGGCGCATAATGGGTTACATCAGTCTGCCAGACAGCGTTGGGCCGTAGGCCTCTGGGATTTACCCCAGGGGACTGGAGAGGTGGGACCTGTAAGAAGGGCAAACAGGACTTACATGTCCTTATAATCTTTTTAAAATCTTTTATAGGAACTAAAGGAAATTTATGATGTAGTCCTCTCCAATTTAAATGAGTAAGGTCGTGAAGACCTTGGGCTAACTGAAGGTCTTGTTGATATGGGACTGTAACTGTTAATACACCTGTGGTGGCCAAACGGTCAGCAGCCTGATTTCCCTCAGAGAGGGGCCCAGATAAGCCTTGATGTCCCCTAAGATGTTGGAGGAAAATAGGCTCATTACGCCCCTTTAACAGGGATCAAACCTGAATCATCAGAGGGGTTATAGGATTATTATCTATCTTTATATATGATGCATTTAGAGTAGGTAATAGGTTAATTACATATAAACTATCTGAGAAAAGATTCATAGGCTCTTGGACATGGGTCAAGGTTAATGCAACAGTATATAATTCTTTAAATTGAGCAGAACCAGTAACTGCTTCAAAGTATTGTGTCCTTTGGCCTGAGGATGGGTGAAAAACTACAACTGCTGACCCTTCTTTTCCTCCATCTGTGAAGACATTTACTGCCTTGGGGAGTGGCTTGATGGAAAAAAGGATGTGGGGAGTCCACTCCAATTTGGGAAAAGAAGAGGTCCATTTGGTTGACCCATAATGACAGTCAACGTGTCCTAAAAATCCTTCTAAAGCATAGGAGACTCTAGGGTTGTTTCTCCGTATCCACTCAAAGTCTGACAAACGGTAAGGAATTGTTAAAATATCTGGGTCTTTTCCATAATGTCTCAATGATGTATCTCTCCCTTTTATTATAAGATCTGCTAATTGATCTAATTGGAAATAAACTCGAGGTGCTCCTCCCACAGAGGAATGTATCCACTGTAAGGGGTTACCCATCTGGGTAAGAACAGCTGTAAGGAGCTTAGCACCTGAGAAAATCCACAGATATAGAGGATGTTTTGGTTGGTATTGAGCCAATTGGGCTGAATTGAGGGCATCGTGGACTTTTTGTAATATTGACAGATGACCTTCTTCTAGTATAATCACATCAGAGGGGGATTTTCTCCGTAGAAACTCAAAGAGAGGTAATAAATCCTCAGTAGAGATATAAAGCCATGGTCTTAACCAGTTTAGCTCTCCTAATAGCTTCTGTAACTCTGCCAAGGAATAAGATTTTTGAATGACTAGTTGAGGTTTGAGAGGACAAACCGACTCTAGGCTAAGTTTTGTTCCCAATATTTTGAAGGGAGGAATAGTTTGGACCTTGTCATTGGATATGTGTAATCCTCCTTTTTCTAAGAGCTCTCGAAGGGTCAGGTAAGCTGAGCCCAGTTGCTGGACATCAGTAGCTCCCAGGATAATGTCATCCATATAAACATATAGGGTGAGCTGCGATTTTTTTCATTAATGGTGACAGAAGACATGAAACATAATATTGACAAAAAGCTGGGCTGTTAGCCATATCTTGAGGGAGAACTATCCATTCATATCGCTCATCTGGCTTTTGAAAGTTAACAGAGGGGATAGAGAACGCAAACTTTTCATAATCATCTGGATGAAGAGGTATTGAAAAATAACAATCTTTAATACCAATAACAATTAAGGTTAAATCTCTTGAGATAGAAGGGATCCAGGGAAGGCCACACAGAGGTGTGCCAACAATGAACATCCTATCATTAATTTTTCGGAGGTCTTGTAACATCCTTCATTTCCCTGTGGCCTTTTGTATAACAAAAATACGACTGTTCAATGGGCTAAGAGAGGGTCTAATGTGTCCTAGGGCTAACTGTTCTTGGACAATTGCCCTCAAATGGTTTAGTTTTTCAGTAGGAAGGGGCCACTGCTCGACCCAGATTGGGGGGGCCATCTCGCCATTGAACGGCAGGAACTTGGGGAGCAGTGGCCCTTAGGAGTGGGGGTGAGACTCTATTTGATGATTGGAAGTTTCTCTCCCCGTATCTTTAATTAATATATCATTTTGAAGCTCTCTATGGGTTGTAGTGATGTAAGCTTCAGCTTCTCCTAAGATGTCTTGGCCTAATAAATTAGAGGTTAATCCAGGGGCCACAAGGGGGCGAACCTCCCCTTGATTTCCGTCTGTGTCTCTCCATCTAAGCCAATCTCTGGTTTCTTCTGAATGAGTGTTCCCACCTACCCCGAGTAATTGGTGCCCTGGAATTAGTTCCCATTGAGGTAGAATCTCTTCCTTCCTTAGTATACTACGATCTGCCCCAGTATCAATTAGGCAACGAAATTTCTTTTTTGATATATAAATATCCATCTTTGGTCTAATCCCTGGAACAATAGGAACTGTCCAATGGACCTTACGGGGACTGTGAGCAGGGGAACCTCCTTGGTGTAACAGGGCTGGAGGATGCCCCTTTAGGAGTTTAAAGGTTTCCCCTAAATATCAAATTTAGATCTGCAATCTTTTCTCCAATGATATCCTCTTTTACATCTAGGACAAACTGTTCTAGGGGCAGCTGGACTCTGAGTCTGGCCAGGGGAGCATTCTGGGGGCCAACCAGGGCCATTGGGGCAGTCTTTTTTAAAATGGCCCTGTCGTCCACACTTAAAACAAGTCCCTTTTCCATTTAAAACTGTTGCTAATACCTCAGAATGGGCATTAAGGGCGGTGGTTAAGACTTGAGATTGATGAGTTGGAGAACCCACATCTTTGGTGGCAATAATCCATCTCCCCATAGATCTATCCTTTAACCCAGCACAGGCCAACTTGTGATCTGTGGTCATCCCTTCCCAAACCAGCATTTTTGCAAATTGGTCTCTCATCGTACCAGGTGGAAATTTCCTTTGAAGGCTTTTTTCCACTCTCTCAATAAATGTGGCCAGATCCTCATTAGCTTTTTGAGTGATTCCACCTATAGGAGGTTCTGTAGGGCCTTCCTCTAGCTTTTTCCATGCTGCCAGCCCTAAAGCTCGCATCTGCTCTCGGTAAAGGGCTGGTATTGCTGCCTTTTGAATGCTCGTGGCATATTGGTCATTAACTCCTGCCAGCATCCCAAAGGTTATTGGTATGGGAGGATTCATAGATCAGTTTCTCTCTGCCTGCATATGACATTCATCAGTAAAATATGCAAACCACTTTATAAATAAAGATCCAGGGAGCACAGCTTTAGCTAAATCTTTCCAATCTTTTGTCGTGCAGGCTTGATGTGCCAAACTTGATAAAATACATTCTGCCCATGGAGAGTTAGCACCGTCTTCTGACACGGCTTTTTTTTAACTCTTTTAACTCTTGAGTCTCCCAGGGGTACCAAAGACTCGGACTATTTCCTCCCGATTTAAATTAACTGGAAACACCATTACAGGTGAAATCCCACCAGGGGGCGCTAGCAGCTGTTGTGAAATTGGCGCCTCCTGGAGAAGTGGTGGTGCAGAAGGCCCAGAAGGGGCGGGCTCATAAAATGGCGGATCCTGCTCACAGGGTGGTGAGCCATATGGCTGATGGCCTTTGTCCTCAGGGAATTTTTTTAAGCTCTCCAAGGAAGGGGCTGTAGATTCCTGATTGCTAGTTTTTCCTAATTCCGCAGAGCGGGATTTCTCTACTTCTAGGGAGTGGTTAGGCTTCTCCAAATCCGAGGACCCGGGAGGGGCTGTTTAATTGTCCAGACCGGGAGAGATTAGATTCAGATATTTTATTTTCCAATAGGCCTGCTCCGTTACCTCAATTCTTATAATTTGAGGTGCCTGATCTGTGGCCTCTGCAGATTCTTTTATTGGTTGCATGAGAGAGCATGTTTTTAGAGCGGATAATGTTGGATAAACTCCGGAGGTGGAATTTCCCCATTTTTGTTTTTTCTCTCCCTTAAAAGCTGTTCCACACAGTGCCAAGTCTTCCATGAATTATAATTAGCCTTTGGGAGCCAGGGAGCCGCCCATATTAATGAGCTCCAAATTTTTTCAGCTTGAGCATCAGAAATCTGGAGACCTTGCTTTCTTAAAATACATCGCCATGCCTCGAGGGCTGGGTCCTGAGATTTCTTAAATATTAAAGCTTGCCCCATATTAGAGGATACTTTTGCCAGAGAGACACTGCGTCTCTAACCGTGCTAAGCCTATCGATAATTTTCTTTCGTTTTCGTGCCCCACGTTGGGCGCCAACTGCTGGGACTGCTGTGTTACTTATTAATGGCGCCGAGGTCTAAAGCTACCCCCCTTTTTGGGCCCTAAAAGGTAGTTCTTTCTGCCAGCAGAAAGAATTAAAGTAGCTTACCTGGCGAAGATAGGCTTAGCAGGCAAAGGTGGCCGAGTGATTTATCCCCGCCTGATTGACGGACACCACGCCACACCTGGGGAGTTTTTGGTAGAAAGCAGCGCCAAAAAACTCAAATTTATTGCAATGAACTGCATTTATATAGGCCTAAAAACTAACCAATCCTTGACCAGTAGGATGGTTCCGGCTCTTACGATACGTCATAGCCATACCCCCTTGCTTAGCCCCGGTCCTCCAAAGGGCGTGGTAAGCAACCAGAGCTCATCCCCTTGGCAGACAGTGTCTGGAAAGTCCCAACAGTATACCAATATTTTCCCTTGTTTTGTAGGTGATATTTTCAATTTCTTGACAATGTTCATTGATAAACATAATTAAAATTTTGGTAAAGTCTAATTTGTTTTTTTAAAAATTCTTTTGTTGCTTGTGTTTTTTATGTCATATGGAAGAATTTGTTGCCATATCCAGGACCATTAAGATTTATATTTCTTCTAAATGTTTTAGAGTTCTGGCTCTTATATTCAGGTTGTTGATTCCCACTGTGTTAACATTTGCTTATATGGGTAAGGTAGGGGTCCACCTTCAGTCATCTGCATGTAGATTTTCTTTAGTGTCTTTTCTTCATTGAGATGATCATTATCTCAACAAGGAAAAGGTTGTTCTACTAATGAGATGTATGGCATGGATTGATTTTCTTATGTTGAAACACACCTGTATTCCAGCAATAAATCCTCTTGGTCATGTTTTAATGGACAAATTAAATATGATGTGGATTTGGTTTGTTGGCATCTTGCTGAGAATTTCTGCGTCTTTATTCAATGAAATGTTTGCTTAAATTTTTCTTTTCTTATGGTGTTTTTTGCCTAGTTTTGTATGATGGTACTATTGGTATCATAATATGAGATAGAATCTGGTCTCTTCCACTTCGTTTTTGGAGTAGATTAACCAATATTGGTTTCTATTTTTCTTTAAATGTTTTGAAAAATTTACCAGTGAAGCCATTGGTTCCTAGACTTTTCTTTTGGGGGAAGGTTGGGATTAATGACTCAATCTCCTGTGGCACTTCTTTTGAGATTTTTCTATTTCTTCTTGCATAAGTTTATTCATGTGCTCCCATAAATTTATTCATTACATCTAGGTTATATAATTTCTTGGTATCCAGTTCATATTATTTGCCTATAATCATCTTATTTCTGTAAGGATAGTGGTAATGCCCCTACTTAAATTTCTCATTTTAGTTATCTTAAGTTTTCTTTTTATCCGTCTTTTTTTTTTTTTTTTTTTTTTTTTTTTTTTTTTTTGTCAATCTATCTAGAATTTGTCAATTTGGTTGACTTATTCAGAGAAACAATTTTGGTCTTGTTGATCCTTCTCTATAGTTTTTCTGTGTTCTGCTTCATTTATTTCCTCTCTAATCTTTATTATTTTTTTTCCTTCTTCTAGCTTCAGGTTTAAATTAGCTTTTGCTTTTCTACTCCCTCAAGGTGTAAAATTAGATTATTGATTTGAGAATTTTATTTTTTAAATTTAAACATTTATAGCTATAAATATTCCCTCTGAGCATTGCCTTGTATTCATCCAATAAATTTGGAACATTGTGTTCATTTTCATTCATTCCTAAGTATTTTCTGTTTTGTTTGTGCATGTGTGATTTCTTTTTTCAAACATTGGTTTCTTAAGAGTTTGTTGCTTTATTTATACATATTTGTAACTTTTACAGTTTTGCTTCTATAATCTTCTGCTGCTGATGATGCTAGGGATTGAACCTAGGGCCTCATTCATGTTATTCAAGCACTCTACCACTGAGCCACATCTCCACTCCCCTCTTCTCTCATTGATTTCTTGTTTTACTTTATTGTGATCAGAAAAGATAATCTATATAAATTATGTATATACCTTAATTTATTGATCCTGGTTTTAAGACTTAACATGCCTGACTGACCACTGCATTTTAAAACTGTAATTCCCCCTCCAACTTTTTAAATTCATTGACAACCTGCTTCACATTTTTTTTTTGCACCACACTGACCACCTTCTAATAATATTTAGCTTATTTAAAATGTTTAGTGCCTGTTGTCTGTCTTTCCCCACTAGAAGGACTAGAAAGTGAGTTCAAGAAGGTAAAAGATTTTGAACTCTTGTTCACTGTTAAATTCCCAGTCTTGAATCAAGTAGATGTTCAATATATATTTGATGAAGAAATGAATGAAAGAACTACCACTCCATCACCCAGACTTTTCATTTCTAAAAACTGAATATATGGAATAAGGACAAATTGATGCTACTTGAGCAACAGCCTGGTTTCCCCATATGTAACAAGTTTATGATAATAATAAATACAAACTAGTATCTTTTTAAGGTTACAGAGATGGGAAAATTGTAATAAAATTGTGAACTGAAATAATCCTTTCTTCACATTTATCCCCTGCTATTCCTTTAAGCTTCCTATTTAGAACTTCCCATTTTCCCCCTAAGGGACTACAGAGTATTTTTCAATTTTTTTTGAGGATAAAATTATTGTTATTTCTAAGAATTTGTTGCTTTTGAAGAAAGTGCTAATGAAACACTTTTCATTTTTATCTTGCACATTTTGTTAATGGAATTCATGTTCCCCACAATAATCCCACTTCACTGTGTCATGTGACTGCTCCTAAATTAATAAGAGTTGTTCTTTCCTTGACACTTCAGGAATTGAGGAGATCACATGAGCCTCCCTCACTGCTGCAACCAGGCAGATCTCCACTCCTGTGTCTTTCACCTTCCCCAGGGAGATGTTCTTTGTGGCTCTCAGCCTTAAAGGAAAGGCTAACGGTGAAAGATAGTAGCTACCATTTTAAAACCAGATCTCATTTCTACCAAAACAGTTACAAATTACTCTTTAACAAACAAACAAACAAACACACAGATCACAGAAAAAAACAAAAGTAACAGAAGAGAATCTGTGTATTTGTGTGTGTATAAAGATGTGTATATACTCATGTCACTGATTCTGCATGCTTTCCAGGAATGGGTCATTTATTTGACTCCGAGGTTATGGGACATGAAGAAAACAAATAAAAACATAATTAAAACACTCCATTTAACAGTATAATAAATAAAATCTAATTTTGAACTTCAGTGGGTCACATGTTCTCTTCATAATTACCACCAAAGCCTGATAACAAATATTTCATTAGTAACTTACTATGTGTAATGAACTCATGTTTTCAAATTTTAGCATTGTTGTAATGGTTTATATAAATCATGAATCTCTATATATGTTATCTAAAATTCCACTTCAATTTTTTACTTCATTTATAATAATAATGTTTTTAAATGATAAATAACATATCACCTAAGTAATCTTGCTTACTAGATCCAACCTTTGAAGCATTATAATAATGGCATCTCCATTGATCCACAAGTCTTACCACTCAACTCATTATCACCCTCTAGTTCTCCTCTTTGCCCTATGCAAAGTACTGTATCCCTTACAGAGTCCTGCAGTCTCAAGGGAGGGAAAATGTTTTGTGGTTCGCATAGCCAGGAGGATTATATACTAATAAAACAAAACATACAGATCCAGTCTCAGCAACATGTCTTCAGACTCTTCACCCTAGTATCTCTGAGGAAATTCTGCTTAGGATCTAAGAATCACTACTTCTCCACATGAAAGTAATTTCAAGATATAATGAATCTTTACTGTCCAGCACGTGTAGACTAGATAACCTTATATAGTGTTTTTTTTTTTTTTTTAATTATGGTTTTATTTTCCTTTGGTGGGGCAATGGAAATAGTGAGAGTCTCATAAGGGCCAGAGACCTTCAGAGTGACTGACAGAGGGTCCTGACATACATCAAGCAACACAGCATAATTTTCTGGGCGTATCTATCTAAATGCACAATTTCAGCTGAAACTCAAATGGAAAATATTTTAACTCCTTTTTTATTTATTTTTTCCAAAGATACAAAAGTATAGTTCAGTATACTTTTTCTTGTTTACCAAATTTTTTTAAAAACACTTATAAAACCCTTGTTTTTTGTTTAGCATAGTTCTAAGGGTTTAAATATATTAACATTTAATTTTTCCTTGTACTTACATTTTCAAATAGATATGTACAAATGATATCACCATTTTACAATTGAGAAGACCAAGATTAAGGGAGATTAAGTGAGTCTACTACAGATCCTAAAGATAATGTGTAGCAGCGCCAGCCTGGGCTGACTGTAGGCATTAATACTGTACAATAACCCTTCCTTACGAAAGATGAAAGCACTTTTTGATACTGGCACTGAATGGTAAATTGCCATTTATACAAAAGAAATAAAATAATTTATTAACTAGTTCTGAAATGAATATCCCCTTTTCCAATTAGAGTTTGGTCTATATAATGGATGATGCACTTATATAGTTTAAGTGTTAAACTAATTTATTATGTAACAATTGTGCTATTTAGACTTTGAACAACATAAAGCTAAGTTTAGAGTGACGATGGGCTAAACTGTGTTTCTGGGAAATCCAGCTTAAGTCCCTGATGCTTAGTAAAATGTTCACTTCCTTTTATGTGCCCTAGGTGTGTCTATTCAAGGCTCCCACCTTTTTACACTTGCCTTCTGTCCTTACTTGGGAAAAGCAGGTAAGGAACAAAGTGAGCCACACATCTGACTTCCATTACCAATAAACAGGGCATTAAAATGAGACCAAAATCAGTCTGATAATTAACTTTAGCAAGCCCATTTCTTCTCGTCACGGAAATGCATTTCCCATTGACATCAAGGGGAGCAACGTGCTCACATGGAGAGGAGAATGGATTCCCCAAGCAACATGGAGAAAGCTATATGTTAAGCTTCAAAGCATAAATGCCCTCTCTCACTGCATCACCAGTTTTAATCAACTGTTCTTACATCTACAGTTTGGCTTATCGTTCAAATGTAGAAATACCTCTTAATTTGACAAACAAGAATCTCAGAGTACACATATGAAACAAATTACTTATAATGCCAAGGTCACATCATGCAGTAGTACTTCATCAGTCTTCCCCTTCTCCCAGGAAAGGCTGACCATATATTCTAAATGTCAGCTCTCTGTAGTTCACACTCTGTAGCACAGTGTAATAAAAAATAACATAAAGTATTAGATATAAAAATTCAGTTATTATTAGGTTAATACTACATTTGATAAGCAATTGTTCTACTAATCCATTTGGAAAAAGTAGATTTTAATTTACTTATTATATTTTGATATTTAGTTATTTGCCACAAGATAATTGTGGCTAATAATTGCATGTCAAATGCATAGAAAACACATAGTTATTTATGTGTGCACAGTTATCACTATAACAAAAATAGGTAATTGTAAACTTCTTGAAGAAAAATCATAAATTAATATTTCCTTTAAAAATGTTAACCTTGAAGTGTTTACTTATTTATTTACCTATATCTATATCTACCTGTCTATATAAATAGTTGATGTATGTATACATCAAATACATTTTATATATATATATATATCTGTATCTACCTGTCTATATAAATATTTGATGTACATATACATCAAATACATTTATACATATATAGTTTATACACTCACACACACATACACTTGTATGTTTTTAGTATTTATTCCTAGGAACTTCTGCAATTACTTTTGTGTTAAATTGGTGTGGCTTATATAATTTTAGAATTTTAAGCAAAGAAGATAATCAAGCACAAATATCCATTTCCCAGTGGAATGACATTTAAACTACCTAGTGCAGATGAAATATCACTAAAAAAGAGATTGCTTTGGTTATGCATTCTAGGGGCTCATGAATTAATTTAAACTTAGATGGTACAAAGTGAAATGCTTAACTATTTAGCTCATGGTTGATGCCTCCAGGAATATTTATTGGTAGTGGAGTTCCTTACAATATTTCAATATTTATTAGAATTAATAATGAAATGAAGAAAAAGAGATTTAGCTTATAAATCCTACTTTGGTAGAAAAAGAAATAAAGGAGATAATGGTCCTGAATCTCATCAAACAGAGAAATTTCCCTATTCAGTGTAAAACCTGGCATTTTATATAATTGACACAATTATGTTTTAATGAAGTAAAATGGGGAGAGTAATAGTATTAAATTCATGGGCTTATTGTGAAGATTAAATGGCTTAGAATGGTGCCTGGAAAGTCCTAAGTGTTCCATTTAGTAGTAGGAGCACTAGTAGGAGGAGCAGTGAACTTTTTTCTATTTACAAATTGATTAAAATATGATAGTTATACAGATCATCACAAATACATTATTTTTAGTCTACATACTGTTATCATCAAGATTTTCAGTAATGAACTTTGATAAGTTTCAGTAAAGAACTTTCTCTACTCCTAAGAGAATATTTGCCCCAACTTCAGAGAACAGAGATGACATTTGAGTAGAAGTTCTTCAACTTCTTACCAAAGCACGTAGAAAATTAGCTGAAAGCCCTTGGTTGTCTTCAGTTCTGCTGAAATTCTTCCATTTTCTGAATCCATATCTTTGAGCTTTTTCCAGGCACATTCTATAATTATCGTATCATCATTCTATATTTCAGCCTACCCAAATTCAAATACTTACACAGGTAAATTTAGGATAGATACATAAATTGTGTAGGAACCTGTACCTATTTCTTGTTAGACAAATATCTATTTGGACACCACAGATATAGTGAGCCCATCTGATGCCAGATTTTCCAAATTTTCAAGTGAACCCTACATTCTAAATGTTGTATGAAGTCTCTGTCTTTAGAATACGTCAGGGACTTAAACTAACAAACAAATCCATAGTCCAATCATGGTTCTATTCATTTTCCTTGCTCCATTTAAGGTTTCTCAAGTTCGTGTAGCTTAAAACAAACAATAAATAATAAATAGAAAGCCTTTCTTCCTCTCACTTGATCAACTACATCATCTGTTTCATGCACATTACAATCTTCTTCTCCTTCTCTCTTTTTTTTTTAGTACCAGAGATTGAACCCAGGGGCACTTAACCACTGAACCACATCCTCAGCCCTTTTTTTATATTTTATTTAGAGACAGGGTCTCATTGAAGTGCTTAGTGCCTCAATAAGTTGCTGAGGCTGCCTTTGAACTCGGTGATCCTCCTGCGTCAGCTTCTGGAATCACTGGGATTTCAGGCATGTACCACAATGCCTGGCTTGTTACAATTTTCTTGAAAGGGCTGCATAGATCCATCAACCTACAATAATTTTATTTCAACATCTAACTATAATAACTAACTAAATTCTTAAAATTCTCTTGCCCAAATTTATTCCTAAATATAAGGGCCTTCTTTAAGGCTTTACTTACCTCAATTTCTTAGCAGCCTTTGATATCTTAAAGTATTCTACACCTTTGTTTTCAAAATAAGAAACTCTGTTGAAGGCTAGATGTCTAGGTCAGTGGAAGAGCACTTGACTGGTGTATGCAAGACCCTGGATTTGATCTTCAAGCCTGAAAAAAACAAACAAACAAAAAATAATTCTTGGGGGGCTTTCTCTTAGCATTTTCTCCAGGTGAGTCTTCCTACTAATTTTTTTGCAGAACTTCTTTTTTCCACATTTTAAATATTAATTTTCCTCAAGGTTTGGTCTTCTTCCTTCTGCCTAGTCAAGGAGATCACATTCATTCCATGGGTCACTTATGGGTATCACATGTCTATAAATATCCCAGCTTTTTCTCCTATACACCAGATCTGTGTAAATGATTGGCCAAGTAAATGCCCCAGGAATATTTTGAACTCCAATTCACCCAGCTCTTTTACACAGTTTTCATGAACATTACATCTTATGCTTTCAAAATGTCACTAATTCCAGAAGTGGAATGGGCACCAGAGTTTCTGTGTGTCTGGAAAGGTGATACCTGGCCACTGGAGATGCTTTGCATGCTGTTGTAATTGCTTAGATGAGGTACACTAAAATGACCCCTCAGGAGGGTGGCCAGGTAGCTGATTATGCTAAGAGATGATGGGTAGTGTGACAAACCCTTCTGTGGCATAAACCACTAAAGCTACTGAGGGCCTGGGAGTTGATTGGCACTGGACAAATATGGACATTGCTCACATTGCATCTGATACAGGGGCCATCGCCAGGTACTAAGTTCTGATATATATTTATCTCGAATGTATTCTACACAAGTAGCCCTGGTAGTTTACTGAAAAATGAAATCGGATCATATCTGTCTGGGTTAAAGCTGTTCAATGCTTCCTATTACTTTCAATCTAAAAGTCCATCTGTTCTAAAATGCCTTGCAGACTCTGGCATGCTCAGCCTGCTGCACTTGAGCCTCTTCTCAAGCTTTCCCCAAACATAGATCACTCCATGATCCCCACATATCCATCTCCTTCTCTTCAAAACCACCATGCTCTTTTCTTCTTGGCATGTGTGTGTGTGTGTGTGTGTGTGTGTGTGTGTGTTCCTTCAGTCAATATATTAATTTCTTTTCATTCTCTTTCTGAGTTCTTAGTTAACACCTTCCCACTCTTTAGGTAAGAGTTTAAAATATGATTTCCATTAGGAAAGCTTTTCTGACTGTTCTCAAGTAATGAGATGCTGGCCTTTTCATAGCACTTATAGCGTATTTAATTGTCTGTTGCTTGCCAGCATCCCATAGTGGACTGTATACTCCTTGAGAACAAGTATTATGTCTGTTATTTTGCAGTTGAGTTCACTGAGCTTTTGACATAGTAGAGGTTCAGTAAATGTTTGTGGAATCAATAAATGTTTGTGGAATCAATTCATGACTGAAATCTAATTGTGGAGTCCTATACAAAGTGAAGTGTTTGAGTTCTTGTAAGTGCACATTGGCATTATTAAGAGTACTTAGAAGACAACCTGAGTGCTTGTTATAGAGTATTACAAGGCATTATAAAAGTATTAAAGGCATTCTTAAGAGAATTTAGGAGGACTGTTATGTGTTCTTCTCTGACATCCTATGTGCTGTAGGTTCCCCCTCCACACACACATACAAATACACACACTTTTCTTAATGTCTGGAGAAACAGTAGATGTACACTTTTTGCTAGAGCCTAGATAAAATCTATTCCTTTTGTCAGGCTGGAGATAACACACAAAAGCAGGGGTGGAGGTGATCCCTGCTTTGGAAGTCTGATTCTATGGAAAAGTTGATGTGTTCCCTTACCCAAGTGTTCCTCCTCTGCACTCTTTGAGTACCTTGAAAATTGTTATCAAATTTAAACTTTGATTGTCTATTTATTTGTTGGCTACCTCCACTAGCTGGGAAACTGTGTATCTGTGGAATAATAACAGTATCATTAAAAACATGGTTGAGCTATAGATTTGTACTATGTTAGGCATTAATAAAGGTATACTATGAGATATTCAGTAAAATGCTTCTGCTGTCAGAAGTATAAAAATCTTTCCATAAATACCCAACTCAATTACAATTTTAAAGAGAGATACATGTCAGATATGAGTTTGATTAAATGATCTTTAGGTATTGTTTATTCCAATTTGATGTTTAAAAACAGTGTAACATAAGCAGGACTTACATATAGAGAGAGGTTTGTAGGATAGTGTAGGATCTGAAAATTAAACAAACCAAAAAAAAACAGAAAATAGAGAAGAGACCCTATTAATTCTATTAAATTTTAGACTGTTTCTTACAAGTGGGACACTTCAGTTAGATGACTTTTTAAAAAATTAACATGATAATAAAGCAAACATTGGGCACAGCTTATTCAACCTGAAGTTTAAAACCCTCCTGTTTCAAGTTCTTTTTCTCTTGATCACTCCTTCTTTAACATTATAAATATTATACTATACGGTATAAATAATTCAAAAACATTTCAAATTTTCAAATTTAAGTATTAACTACTCAAAAATATGCAGCAACTGTTAAACAGCACCATGATATAAAATACTTGAGCTGTAAATGTGGAAAAAAATTCCAAATACAGTTGTTCAAAGTTTTATGCATCAAATATTGAATTATGATTTATCATACATTGTTAAAAGGTGCTGTTTGTTTGAAATACTAAATGACATTTCATAAGAGACAGTAATTTACACTTATTCAATGTTCTAATATATAGAAGCATTAACACTTATGTGGGGGGATAAACTGCAATTTTTAATTTACAAAGAATTTCTCCTACTGCTCAAAATGCATCAGGATTTTAGAATTATTGAAGCTAGCAAAAGGCAAAAATAGAATTTGTAAGTAGGTTTTGAATTTCAGGTTTGATTGTGAATTTGTGTTTTGAACATACTCTATCACTTATTTATTTCATTTTATTTTTTCCCGGAGATTTTCCCAAGTGCAACACTGACTGATATGGATGTGAAAAACTCTAGAATCAGTGGTGAAGTCTTAGGGAGACCTTCATATGGAGGTGTTTACAAAGTTGTTAAGACACAGAACATGAACGAGTATAATTATCTTTATTTATTCCTGTTATGGCTTAGATATGAGGTGTTGCTCAAAATTCATGTGTGAGACAGTGCAAGAATGTTTACAGGTGAAATGATTGGGTTATGAGATTCTTCATCTAATTAGTGAATTGATCCCTTAATAGGGATTGAATGGGTGGTAACTGTAGGCAGGTAGGGTGTGGCTGGAGGAGGTGGGTCATTGCAGATGTGCCTTTAGGGTTTATAATTTTTCTTTCTCTGCTTCCTGGTGCCGTGTAATGAGATGCTTTCCTCTACCACACTCTTCTGTGACATTCTTCTCCCCAGAGCAATGAAGTCAGTCACCTATGGACTGAGACCTCTGAAACTATGAGGCCCAAATAAACTTTTCTAATTGTTCTTATCAGGTTTTTTGGTTGCAGCAGCTAACTAAAACAGTTTCCATTCTCCTACCCCCACAAGAAAAGCAGTGGGAATTTGACTACAAGAAAGTGAACAGAAGTTGACCCCAGACAAAATGATTAAAGCGAATTACTGTTCCTGGAAGAAGAGACTGCTCAATACTAAGATTGTTATGGTTCGGATATGAGATGTCTCCCAAAAGTTCACATGTGAGACAATGCAAGAAGGTTCAGAGGGGAAATGATTGGATTGTGAAAGTTAAAAACAATCAGTTAATTAATCCCTGTTGGAATTAACTGAGTGGTAACTGGAGGCAGGTGGGGTGTGGCTGGAGGAAGTGGTTAATTTGGGGTGTGGCTATGGGTATATATTTTGTAGCTGGAGCTGGAGTCTCTCTCAGCTTCATGATCACGGTGACACGAGCTGCTTCCCTCTGCCACACTCTTCTGCCATGATGTTCAATCTCACCTCAAGCCCTGAGGAATGGAGCTGGCCTTCTCTGGACTAAGACCTCTGAAACCGTGAGCCCTCAAATAAACTTGTCCTCCTCTAAAGTTGTTCTGGTAAGATCTTTTAGTCACAGCAGCAAAAAAAGCTGACTAAAACAAAGACTATATTATGTGGTCCTTGTTCTTAAGGTTTCTTTTTTTTTTTTTTTTCTCCATGTGCCCTTTAATTAAGGTTTCCTACAAGAATGAGATTGAAATCATAATGGTTGCACTCCACGTGCATATATGTCAAATACACCCTACTGTCATGTATATCTAAAAACAATAAATAAAAATTTAATATTTTGTTTCTTACATTAGTGTTATGAATTTATAAGTAAAAATTAGCAAAGCTGTATTACCTACCTCAGCCTTGTATTAATTGTGCTCTGCAGGAATTCATGTAGAATGACTCACTTTCTTTTCTGGTAAATGGCAGAAATGGGAGAAATAACCACAAGAAATAACAAAGAGACTCACAACATGGGAAGAGAAAACCAGGATCAGTTTGTTAGACTAGAGAAGCATTCTTTGGGTATCCTTAGAAACAATAAGGAAGACAAAACTATGAAAGACACATTTTCTGTAAAACAAATCGGAATGGGGACTTGAAGTATGTTATTTTAATATTAAAGAATACTGCCAAAGAACTTGGAAATGTAAGTACTGGATTTATGTGTGGCATGGATTCTGTTTATTTATATTTATAAGCATATGTACACTTTTAAATAAATAGATTTATTAGAAAAGTTTGCTGGAGCATAGGAGGATTAAAGGAACACCAGATTGGCCGATGGGGAGGGAGGGGAAGGGAGGGAGAAAAAGGGTAAAAAAAAAAAAAGGTGATAGAATGAGATGGATATCAGTACCCTAAGTGCATGTATGAAGACACAAATGGTGTGAATACTTTATATACAACCAGAGATATGTAAAAATGTGCTCTATAAGTGTAATATGAAATGTAATGCATTCTGCTGTTATTTATAACAACTTAGAATTAAAAAAAACTGGGTAATTTTTCTCAAGGAAAGAGTTAAATGGAAGCTTGTTATATAGGGTGCTAGATGCCTCTAGAGTCTCTACTTTGCTGATTTCTTTGCTAGTCTTCTGTGTTCAGGCATTACATTACTCTCTCTTCCATGGCCATAATTCCATGCTTCCATATAAAGATTATTGACTCAATATGGATAAAGACATAGGCTTGATTGCAATTCAACTGCAATTTGAATTTAAAGTGTTTATTGACAGAATAGGAAAATGCTTTCCTGTGATTCATTCTCATCATGACATAGATATTTCATCTCTTCTTTCTCCTTCTCTTACTTTTTATTTTTAAACTCAATTTTTCAGAAAAACATTTTATGATGTTGAATTGCCACTTTGAGCATTGAAAGCAGCATCTGCAATGAACTCTGGTTTTCCTTAACAATTCAAAACAGGCAATTAGGGATGTCTTGTTAGGGCTGACTGTACCAAAGCCAGTATTACTATAGAGAGTAAGAAAAGGTCACTTCTGGGATTCTCCCTGATCCATTGTGAAAGATACAATTATGGCAGGAGCAAGAAGGTATTCATAAAAGGAATTATAAGATGCCCTGATGGCATCTTGAAAATTCTAGGAAACAATTATTTGGACCACGTCTTGATACAGTCACCACTTTTTACAATAGTTAGCTTTTATCTTTCACCAAGACATATTTGTTGGAATATTGTTAGTTTTATACAGGCTAAAGTGCAAAGTTTTCTCCAACAATTTTAATTGATTAACCACATTTCTTTTTCAAATGTAACTTACATTTTTTTTTTAAATTGGAAATCTTAGTTTGGCATACTGACAAAAAATAACATTCATTAACTTCAGTATATACAATTTATTTTCCTTGAAAAATCCTGTTTCTATGATATTGATTATTTAAATGTTCATAGCAGTTAACATTTCTATGAATGTGTATCACACCCATTTTCCTAAAAAGATATTATCTTTTATGTATAGCTGTATGAAATATTGAAAATATCATCTTTCATTACTAACTACCTTGTGGTTTTAAATTTCCAAAAGCAAAGCAAATAGAATAGGAGGCAATCATAAAGATTATCTTATTTAAAAGAAAATGCTCAGTGATAGAAAATGAAGGGTAGTGCTGCTTTCTTAATCATATGAAGTATATACACAGCTAAAGCTAATTCTGTATTATAGTAGAGTTCATACAACATATTCATTTAATTATAATTAAGAAATATATCCTACAAAAATAAAATATGCATTGACATTGATTTTATACATTGAGATTTAAAACACTTTATTAAAAAACTCAATGAGACCGATAGAATTTTAAGTTCCTTTTTTGTTTTAGGTTCATGTTTAAATTATTATGCTCTTTTATCTATAGTATGTTGCTATAAAGTGCAGGTAATTATGATTTTCAAAATGTAGACAAAGCTTGCTATTATTTTTGTTCTGAGTATAATATGCTTCATAACTGCCATATGTTCACTTTTCAAAGGGTGAACTTTTTCTCAACAATCTAAAAGTCTTATTGTCATAAATTCAAACATACTAAGTGTTTTGAAAATGTTGGGCACAGAAAACACCTCTTTTATTACAGAAACATGTTCTCATAATAATTTTGTTTAATATGGTCATTTTATTACTGAAGCTGAACTAGGTCAATAAATTTTTAATTTTTCACTGCACAGCAGAAACAAGCTATGATTTCTTAACATATTAGTTAAATTAAATTGGGGGTAATTATTTTAAAAAGTTGAAAAGGAAAAACTTTCTTTGGTTTTAGTTTATGTATCTAGCATATGATGTTTATAATAGTCTTACTTATGGAGATTTTATAGTACTTGACCCTGGTCCGATTTTAATTGCAATGAATTTTGTTTTCAGCTTTCCTTAATTTTTTTTTTTTTAAGGAAATGTTCCTTTAATGTCAACCAAAAGCTTTGATTCTTGAACAACTTTAATTTCATGGAAACACATATAATTTTTTCAGAAATTTTGGATTTATAATACATCTTTTTTTGTTGTTGTTTGTTTTTTAAAGTTGCTGGTTTTATATAAAGTATTTTTACAACAATTGTGTCTTCATACATGAATTTAGGGTAATCATGGATAATTCAGTCTGCTATTATTCCTATCTCCTTGCCCACTCCCCCTCCCACCTCTTTGTTCTATTTAAAGTTTTTTCATTTCTCTCATCCCCACTCCCTTGCCTTTATAAGTTAGTATCTTCATATCAAAGAGATCATTTGACCTTTGGTTTTTTTTAGGATTGGCTAACTTCACTTAGCATTATTTTCTCCAACTTCACCCATTTACCTGCAAATGCCATGGTTTTATTATCTTTTAGTGCTGAGTAGTGTTCCATTGTGTATATATATCAAAGTTTCCCTATCCATTCATCTGCTGATGGGCATCGGGCTTTCCTTTATAATATAATTTAATGAATTATTAAATTTGATCAGTTACTGTAATTTTTTTTTAGATTTTAAATTCCCCATTCTTTTTTATTTATTCATTTTTTAAAATTTAAAGTTGTTGTATTTATAACAGTATCATGTATTACAATTCATAATACACATATAGAGCATCTTTTTACATAAAACTTTTTGTATACAAAGTATATTCATACTATTCAAGTCTTCAATCATGCATTTAGGATAATGATATCCATCTTATTCTACCACCTTCTTGGTTTTTTTCCCCTCCCTAACCCCTTCCTCCCTCCCTTCCCCTCCCTCCCTTTTGTCCTTTCTAGTGTTCCTCTAATCCTCCTATGTACCCCCACCCAACATCCTCCTTATATCAGAGAAAACATTCGGCATTTGGATTTTTGAGATTGACTAACTTCACTTAGCTTTATATTCTCCAACTTCATCCATTTACCTGTGAAGGCCATTATTTTATTCTCTTTTATTGCTGAGTAAAATTCCATTGGGTATATATACCACATTTTCTTTATCCACTCATCTACTGAGGGGCATCTAGATTGGTTCCACAACCTAGCTATTGTGCATTGTGCTGCTATAAACATTGAAGTGGCTGTGTCCCTGTAATATGCTGATTTTAAGTCCTTCGGAAATAGACCCAGGAGTGGGATAGCTGAGTCATAAGGTGGTTCCATTCCCAGTTTTCCAAGGAATCTCCATACTGCTTTCCATAACAGTTGCATCATTTTTCAGTCCCACCAGTAATGTATGAGTATGCCTTTTCCCCCATATCCTCTCCAACATTTATTGTTGTTTGTGTCCTTAATAGCTGCCATTCTGACTGGAGTGAAATGAAATCTTAGAGTAGTTTTGATTTGTATTTCTCTAATTGCCAGCGATGTTGAACATTTTTTCATGCATTTGTTGATTGATTGTGTATCTTCTCCTGAGAAGTGTCTTTTCAATTCTTTAGCCCATAAATTTATTGTGTTTTTTTTTTGTGTGTGTGTGTGTGCGTGTATGTGTGTTAAGACTTTTGAGTTCTTTATATATTCTAGAGATTAGTGCTCTATCCGACGTGCATGTGGTAAAAATTTGTTCCCAATTAGTTGGTTCTCTATTCACCTCACTTATTGTTTCTTTTGCTGAGAAGAAGTTTTTAGTTTGAATCTATCCCATTTATAAATTCTTGATATTAATTCTTGCACTATAGGAGTCTTATTAAGGAAGTTGGGGCCTAATCCGACGTGTTGGAAATTGGAGCTTACTTTTCCTTCAATTAGGCGTATTGTTTCTGGTCTAATTCCTAGGTCCTTGATCCACTTTGAATTGAGTTTTGTGCATGGTGAGAAATAAGGGTTTAATTTCAATTTGTCACATATGGATTTCCAGTTTTCCCAGCACCATTTGTTGAGGAGGCTATCCTTTCTTCACTGTATATTTTTGGCACCTTTGTCTAATATAAGATAGCTGAAGTTATATGTATTAGTCTCTGTGTTCTCAATTCTGTACCATTGGTCTACCATTCTATTTTGGTGTCAATACCATGCTGTTTTTGTTACTATTGCTCTATAGTATAATTTAAATTCTGGTATGGTGATGCCACCTGCTTCAATTTTCTTGCTAAGGATTGCTTCAGCTATTCTCGGTCTCTTATTTTTCCAGATGAATTTCATGGCTGCTTTCTCTATTTCTTTGAGGAATGTCATTGGGATTTTGATTGAAATTGCATTAAGTCTGTATAATGATTTTGGTAGTATGTACATTTTGACAATATTAATTCTAGCTATCCAAGAATAAGGTAGGTCTTTCCATCTTCTAAGGTCTTCTATAATTTCTTTCTTTAGTGTTCTATAGTGTTTGTTATAGAGGTCTTTCACCTCTTTCATTAAGTTGATTCCCAGGTATTTTATTTTATTTTTTGATGCTATTGTAAATGGGGTAGTTTTCAGTATTTCCCTTTCAGAGGATTTGTCACTGATATACAAAAATACCATTGACTTATGGATATTGATTTTGTATCCTGCTATTTGCCAAATTCATTTTTTAACATACATTTTTCCCAAATGTCTTGGATTTTCATACAAAAACTACATTCCATATTGTCCCCTTTTGCTATGAGTCTGATTATGTTAAGAAATAGAATAGGTATTCTTCAATTTCACAAGAGTGAGAATGTTTCAAAATTCTAGCCAAAGACATAGAAAAGCAATGCTTTTAGTATCATCTTGAACTTTTTTTTGTTTTCTGCTTTTATAAGAGGCTATCTTGATTGAATGTAGCTGTTTTGTTTCAATGAGGAAAAGAAAATCACTAAGGTGCTAAACCAGAGTCCTGAGCATATTGAGCTCATGTACCTCCCCAGCAAACACTAACTTTATGATTTTCTTTATCAATCAATGGTTTAAGCCACTGTCACCCATATCTTTTTTTATGAAATACAGAAGTCAACTCTCATGGCCAAATAGAGCTCCAATTGTCATCAACTATGGAGATTAAAAAGAGGCAAGAAAAATCAATGAGCTAGGATAATTTAGGTGATTTTTGCATGCCAAAGAAAAAAACGCATGAAAAATGAATATGTTATATGTGTGCAATGAATAGTAGGTGTCTTTATCTATTTGACTTTCATACTGTGATAATCCTAGCCTATGACATTTCACTTGCTATAGAGAGGCAGAAAAGACAGTATGAACTCACTGGAAAAGACAGAATGAAGTTAAGACATTAGAAACATGGTATTGGTTCTCTAGTGATGTTTTAGGAATAATCTCCTTGAAGCAACATTGAAATACAGGATAATTAATCTATGTTAGCAAAAATTATACATATATTTTGAAAGTGAATTAAAATGACTTATGCTCAGATTAGCAATTATTTGTTCAGTTTAAATATAGATGTTATTACCTACATTATATAATGGGATCAACACTTTCCTCACTATGAAAACCATTGTTTACTTTTAAATTAAGTGCAAACTTAAGTTTTAGTCTTTGGGTTATGGAAGCTGTATAAAGCTAAACAGAAAGGTGTATACAAAGAGTAAAATCAATTTATTTTATTTAAGCCAGAATCCTTATTTTAAAAAGAAGCAATAGTACAGCGATTCAGAATGTCCTTTTCCCTCCCTGGTGACATTCAAAAACCATACCCCCATGTCCAAATAGAGGAGACTATACCATAAGGAAGATATGTCTATTTCTCCTCACCTGTGATGCTCAGAAACTTTTCTGTTTCATCTCTCTATTCTTTTGGAAACAGTAGCTTGTCTTCTTTTATCCTCTATGATATGCATAATAACTGATAAATCATAGCTATGCCTATAAATCTTTGCTGATTTACCTACACATTTTTATCCTCATCAGAGAATAAAAAATCTTAACAAAAACAATGAGATACATTTTTTTAAGCTATCAAATTAGCACATTTTAAAAGACGAGTGCTTAGTACTGGAGAGGTTGTGATGAAATAGGCCATTTTTATTCATTGCAGGAAGGAGAATAAATTGACACAAGGATACAATAATGCATGTTTCCTCATCTGTAAAATAAGGAAGAGAATACTTAATTTACATATTCAAATTAAGTAAAACAATACATAAAGTCATCTAACTTGGTGCGTAGTAACACTTAAATCCTCATAGATTACAAAAAAGTCAAGAAATCAAAAATCAGAAAAAATTTTATACTTTCTATATTTTGTGTCTCCTTGATTATCAGCATGAATACCATGCTTGTCTAGTTTGTTTTCTACCATGCTGTCATTCAGAAATACTATTGAAAGTCATAATTTATTTAGCTCTCTTAATTTTTATACAAAATTAAAACTAAAATCTTCATATGTAAAACTATATGAGATATCAGGTGAAAAATAATGAATAAGCATATATAGGAAGTAGTATGACATAGTATATGTCTGAATTTAAAAAAATGCATTCAGACTCTGATTTGCTATCCACTATTCATAATTCATTCAATCTTTTGAGACTTCAAATTATATGCTTCTATACTAGAGATGATCAATGTATCTAACTTTTGAGTTTTCTATTATATTTACATTAGTAAGCTTGTGTCACTATGATCAAAATATCGGACAAGAACAGCTTAGAAGAGGAAAAGTTTATATGGGCTCATGGTTTCACAGAGTTCTCATCCATGATCAGCTGACTCCTTTGTTCTGGGTCCCAGGTAAGGTGAAACAATGTGGCAGAGGGGTGTGGAGGAGGAAAGCTACTCCTTTCATGAGAGCCAGGGAGCCAAGAGAAGGAGAGAGAGGAATCAGGGACAAGATATATATTCCCCAAGGGCATGGGCTCTGTGACCTACTTATTCTAGCCACACCCCAACTGCCTATAGTTACCACCCAGTAAACCATTAAAATTATCAATTCATCAATGGATTAATCAAGTGATCAGGTTATAGCTCTCAAAATCTAATTATTTCACCTTTAAACATTCTTGCATTTTCTATCACATGAGCTTGAGCTTACATGGGGATACCTCATATCTAAACCATAACAAGGTTAAATGAGAAAATATACAATGAAGGCATTGAATGCTTCATATAATAACAGAAACACAGATTAAGGATCAGATCTGTAACTATTTCACCTAACTACAAGATTTAAGATGGGTAGACTTTAGAGAACCTCTTTGCACCTTCAAGTCAAGGCCCTTACCCAACTTCTAAGCTGGTAAGGGTATATGGTTTCTTTTCCTATTTGTATTCCTTTAATTGCTTTCTTCTGTCTAATTAGTCTGGCTAGAGTTTCAAGGATGATGTTGAATAGAAGTGGTGAAAGAGGGCATCCTTGTCTTGTTTTGGTTTTTAGAGGGAATGCTTTCATTTTTTTTTTTTTTTCCATTTTGAATAATGTTGGTCTTGGGTGTAGCATATATAGCTTTTACAATGTTGCGGTTATGTTAGTTTTTCTAGTGTTTTGGACTGCAATGGGTGCTGTGTTTTGTGAAATGCTTTTTCTGCCTCTATTGAGAAAATAATGTGATTCTTGTCTTTAAGTCTGTTGATGTGATGAGTTACATTTATTGATTTCCACATGTTGAATCAATCTTGCCTCCCGGGGATGTACCCCACTTGATCATGGTGAACTATCTTTTACATATGTTTTTGTATGTGATTTTCCAGAGTTTTATTGAGAATATTTGCATCTATATAGCTGAAGTTTTCTTTCCTTGATATGACTTTGTCTGGTTTTGGTATCAGGGTGATACTAGCTTCATAGGATGAGTTTGGAAGAGTTCCCTCCTTTTCTATTTCATGGAATAATTTGAGGAGGATTGGTATTAGTGCTTCTTTGAAGGTCTGGTAGAATGAGAATCTATCTGTTCCTGGGATTTTCTTAGTTGTTATGCTTTTGATGGCTTCTTCTCTTTCATTGACCTGTTTAAATTGTGTAGGTCTTCCTGATTCAGTCATATGTTTCTAGAAATTTGTTGATATTGTCAAGATTTTCTATTTTATTAGAGTACAAATTCTCAAAATAGTTTCTGATTATCATCTGTATTTCAGTAGTGTCTGTCATGATACTTCCTTTTTAATGATAAATTTTAGTAATTTGAGTTCTCTCTTTCTCTTCATTAGCATGGCTAAGGGTTTTTCAATTTTATTTATGTTTTCAAAGAATCAACTTTTTTGGGGGGGGTCAATTTTTTTAATTCTTTTGTTTCAATTTCATTGATTTCAATTATTTCCTGTCTTCCATTGCTTTTGGTGTTGATTTGTTCTTTTTTCTCTAGGGCTTTGAGATATAATATTAGGTCATTTATTTGGCTATTTTCTATTCTTTTAGTGAATGAGCTCAATGGAATGAACTTTCCTCTTAGAATTTCCTTCATAGTGTCTCAGAGAGTTTTTGTCATGTATTTTTTACTCTTTTCATTCTAGCATGATTTCTTCCTTTGTTTCTCTCTACCTCAATGATTATAACTACTCCACATTGCCTTCTTTTTCTATTGAAACACTAAAGTTTATGTCAGGAAGTGAATTAAAAACCTTAGAATACGACAAAACAGACAAGAGAGACAAGTGTGTGGTTGAGTGGTTGACGCTGATAGAATTGAAGGGTTTCTTCTTGTCACTATACCCAACAGGTATTGTAAATTTGTTTTTTATCTATTCTATCAGAGGGGGGAAATAGTACTTTTGCTTACAAAAGCCTTTGTAGTTGTATTTGTTGTTTAAAGGAAAATTCATAAGAAACAGAAACAAAGAGAATACAAGGAAACTTTCTTGTTGTGTTTTGTTGTTTGGAGTGTATTTTATCCCTCATGGTCTCTATGAACATGGATTAATACGCTTAATTTTTTTGATTAACACACGTCATCTTTCTCATTAATATCTTCTATAAGATGGTGGATCAGTGTACCAAAGTGGGCTCAGTGCTCTCATGGATCTACTATTTTACCTAACTTTTTTTCCTAAGGAGACTACTTGAATGTTACCTCATTCTTCCTTACCATTTCACTGGGAAGTCAGGATGTAAGATGGCAAAATTAAGAAAATAATAATCTTTGTAAATCATAGTAAATTTGTTGAGCACTTCCTATATGCCAGCTGCTATACAAAGTTATTTATATGTACCAATCTATTGAATCTTCACAGCCACATTGTATTTTGGTACTATTATCCCATCCCACAGAGGTGAAAACAGGTTGAGAGAATTTAAATAATTTGTCCAACATAGGAAAAACATTTGGTTTTGAACTCAATTGACATCCTGGCTCAAGAAAATGAACTCATTTACTAACTATTAGCTAATGATAATATTTACTCTAAAAATAAATATTTGTTTTCATCTTTTTGACACCACTACCCATATTGCAAGTAAATTACATGTAAGTTTTCAAAGTTCTTTTTTCTAAGCAGAAATCAAGATTCAAGCTGAGAAAAGTATGTGTGATGATACTTCATTCTGTGAGAAAGGGGAGGAAATAGAAGACAGAATTGTCAATCTTTTCATATTATTTCCTTAGCTTTTGTGGTTTTATCTTGAATTTCTGTGGGTGCATTGTTAACAGTGAGTTGAGTCTTCTGATTTTATGTCTCTTTGGAGTTTTTAATATTCCCTATTTTTGACAATTTTTTATAAATAGAGTGATTTGAATTCAGTATTATGGTGATTGTTTATAGAGTTTAGTTCCACTGAAGATAATGGAAATGTCTTTTGTAAAAAGTATCATTTTATTAAGCTGAAGGTGGGCTTTGTTCCCTTGATAACTTTTTGACATTGAGACTGCCAAAAGAAGATGGATTTGTATTTTGAATGCTTTGAAGTTGGGACAATTTAAATAAGGAAAATTTCAAATGTCTCATTGAGACACAGCAAATTCTTTCATTGCCTGAAGCTGATAAAGAAAAAAACGGTCTGACTCATTTGAGTTCTACTTTTAAAGCTATTTTAAATTTTTAATCATGGAATGTTTATATGTCAAGAGTTTAAAGGTTTTGTAACATGATTAGCTGAAACTCAATAATATGAATGCTGTTGAAATAGCAACATTTTCATTGGGTTTTAATTTTTTTAACATTGTCTCTAGTATGGAGTTTCAGAAACTAAAAATTGAAAGGGATTTAGTTTATTTGGCAAAATTATCCCTAGAGAGTCATATATTTAAAAAAAGTTTCCCATATCCCCCCTGCAATGTTTTATGTAGATAAAATCAGATAAAAGCAACTTTTATGAAACACTGTACAAAGAAAAATATCATAAGATGAAGCCTGACTGAGAATATATGGTAGGATATATAGTTCCAAATTCTCCACTTCCATCTCTGTACCAATTAACCTCCACCTTATTTGAATCCAACCCACAATAAGCCATACATATTATGTTGTAATTTACCACACATATTAGAATGTACAAATTAAATCAAATGCTACTTTTGGTACACTCTATTTGCAACATTTTTTCTATGATTTTTTCCCATACTCCAGTCCCCCTGCCACCCCCAAAAAATCAAAGATCAAATGTTCTCTCTGATATGTATATGATAACCCATAACAAGGAAGGGTAGCGACAGGAAGTATAGAAGTTCATTGGATTAGACAAAGGGGGATGAAGGGGGGATGGGAATATGAAAGTCAGTAGAATGAATCAGTAGAATGAATCATATACTCATATATGAAAACACAACCAGTGTAACTCTGCATCATGTTCAACCACAAGAATGGGATCAAAATTATAATGGGTTGCACCCTATGTATGTATAATATGTCAAAATATACTGTACTGTCATGTATATCTAAAAATGACAGATAAAAATAAATAAAATAAAAAGAAATATGACCCTAAGTAGCAATTTCTTCCTGAAGCAGTCGCCTCCAGTAAATTCTATAAGTTTGGGTACTGTGTTAGTCAGTTCTCCATCGCTGTGACAAAATACCTGAGAGAAACAAAAGGAGGAAAGATTTGGTTTGACTCATGGTTTCATAGGTTTCAGCCCATAATTGCTCAGCTCCATCTCTCTGGTATTGAGGTAAGACAGAATACCATGGCAGAGAGCATATGGTAGAGCAAAGCTACTCATCTCATGGCAACTGGGAAGCAAAGAGCTTGCTTGTGTACCAAACTCCCAACACCAAACCCAGAAGCTATGAATCCATTGGTGAATTAATCCATTCAAGAAGTCAGAGCATTTATGAGCCAATTACCTTTTAATGGCCCAAATTCTGAACAATGTAGTACTGGAGACCTAGTCTTTAACCACATGAGATTTGAGGAGTCATTTATGACCCAACCATAACAGTGTCTGAAGAAAGATCTCTACAAGATCTCTAAGAGGAATTTCTGAAGCCAGGCAGCACCAGATTATGATGTCAGTGATTTAAGATATACCACTGGAAGCATGGAATTATTAGGATCCCAACCCTAAAAGGCTGAAGGAGGGCAGGGCTGTGTTTCCAGTGAATAAATATTCTGAGATTCTGGTTGGTGAGGATGGGCTGTCCTGTGATTAAATCAGGCCAGCAGGCCAGGCTGTGTGTTAAAATATGTGGCCTTTACATCTTTATAATCCTCCCTCCCTTCTCTCAGTAAACTTGAATCCTCTCCTTTTTGAGTTAGTGAAAATCTGAAAAATTGAGTGAGGCCTTATGAACTTTTTCGTTCAGGTATGTGCAACTCTATGATCCATCAATAAAGGGGAGATTGTCTTTTCTACATTGCTCTATGCCTAGAATGTCCCATTGATAATCATTTTTATAGCTTTCAGAAAGCTGTAATTACAATTTAGATTGTTTAAGAGTTGTATTCACAAATGACCTACCTTACAAATTTCTGAATACTTACAGATTATAAATTGTTATCTATCTCCAGCTGCAAAATACTGCTCTTTAGTCACAGATTTTGACATTTGCATCTGACTCTATTCACTTCTGTAGTTACTACGTTGCAACAAAAGGCTCTGCATTATAATGTTAGTTCCTTGTTCTACACCACTGGACAAAGTCAATAGAAAAATGCCTGGTATAGCTATAAAGGTTACTCCTTGCTTCAACTACGTCTTATTTACTTGCTTGTACCTTTCCCTACTCTTTAAAAATATACAAGTGTTGACCTGACTTAAACTTTATACTTCATCTCACTTCCTCTTCTATATTTTCTCCTATTTGTGTGTGTGCACACACACGTGAGCATGCGTGCACGCACACACACTAAGCTTAGCTCATTGTCTTTTCTGTTGTATACTGGAAAATGTAGCAAAAAAATTGTGGTTTGCCTCTCAGAAATTTTTGCAGTTCTGTGCTTTGATCTCCCAGATACTTCAGACTATCTTCTTGGATTGACATTTTCAGTGTTTTAGGTGATAATATCAAATTTTTCCCTGAGGTAATGCATTTAAACACAAATGTTTATTGATCCCAGAAAAGTCTCTTCATTGTTTAATATTAAACATTTGATCCATACAAAATAATGGCAAATTTAACAGTTCCACAGTTCTGTCTATATAGAGAATTCATTTAAAATAAGTAGCATATGCATGTGAGAACTTTGAATGTATACCAAGTTTGGTCACTATTAAGTTTCTAGAATCCAGCACAAAGCCTGTATTTAGAAGGTTTTTAATACATATTTAAAATTAATTAGTGCCTTCAATTCAAATGAAAAAAAGTAAAATAAACTTAAAGATGATTTATTTGTCAGTGTTGTTAGAGGAACTCGTAATCTTCTTTTGCACAATAAAGTATCATTTTCTCAAGAAAAAAAAAAGGGAGAAGGGGAAATATAATTTAGTAGAATAATGAAATATGCTAAGTAATGCTAAAACCTCCCTTGATTATTTCAGTTTATTTTTCCTTAGAGTTTTTGAGTATTACAAAAGATATTGTTATTAATTGTTCTAAAGCAAGGCTTAATTTTTCTTCCACATATGCAGGATGCTTTCATGAACACAAATAGGAACACTTCAAAAATATTTGTGTTAATCATTAACTTCTTTAGAGCATATTCATCTCTGCTAAGCCCTTTGATTTAGGGGAGTGCTAGCAAGGGGGGATGAACCTACATGATCCATCTCAACCTTTCTTCTCCACAATACTTTGAAACAGTTTCTTTGGGCAATTATTGGTGCTATACTATGTATGCTTGTGAGTGGGTTATTTTACAGACCTGTCTGCATGGTCCTCATGAGGAAAGGATGGGGCCAACCACTCCTGACTCAGTCTGCCTTATTCCATCAGGAGCCACTGTGGTAGAATAACAATCACAGTGTGAGAGGTAATGTAGGGAAAACAGTTGGCAAGATTATGACACAATGAACTGATGGGTCTAAGAACAGGCTGCATGTTGCCATGTAAATTTCCCTCTAGCTCCCCTGAGAGTCTTTGAACAGCTTCACTCTCTAACACTGTGGAATAGACAGAAGCTGGGTCAAGGTAGCACCTCTGCAGGTGAGAGAAAACAAGTTCTTTGGAAAGCATTCGGAGTGACTGTGTTTTCAGTGCCCGCAAGTGGACTGAGCATGCCTTCATGACAGAGTCTCATGGCAATGCTTCCAAGGAAAGGAAATTGTAAGGCTGCACCCACTGACAGTCAAGCAGAGAGGCTCTGCAGGCAAACTTCTGGACTAACTCCAGTCATTACACATTTGGAAAGAGTTTCACACAAAGGTATTTTGTGCATGAATGGTCTAGAGGAATAGGTTTCTGGACCAACTGGTGTGTAGCTAATTTTAAAAAGTCAGTTTACCATAACAATTATTTTATGGGCTGTAGAGCAGATCTCATTAAAGAAGGAAGGGAATGGTAAATTAGAGGAGAAGCAAACACATTAATATGCCTAATGCTGCTTCTCTTAACATGACTATTACAAATAGGATTAAGAATACAACTTTATCTTATCCTTCTTTTCTCTTTATTTAAAAAAAAAAAACAACATTTAATGGAGATTTTCAAACATGTTACCTCTGTTTCTTCATCTCATTACTAACAAACATTTATGGAATGCCTACTAATTTGATCAAAAACCTTTCCAAAGTCATCCTAATTATTTTACCGGCTTACTCAATTATCATAGCCTCTTTGGTTTTATAGAAATATTTTGAAATTCTTATGTATCAGTATTTTATTTCTCCAGTGGCCACACACTTTCCTCTCAAATCTGTTTAGGAATTAAAACCAGTTGCCTAAGGCTGTTCTTGATAGCTATTAGAGAAAATAAAATATGTATGCCCCATTGCATATTTTGCTTTAAAAAAAAAAAAGCTCAATATTTTCAGACTCATTGATTTGATTAATTTTAAAATATAGGCTTTCATGTAAAAAATTTTTTTGGAGTGAAGTGGTTAAAGCATCTATTTTTCTTTTTGTTTGTTTCTCACTTGCAAACTTTCTGTAAACATTTATGTATATTTTTACTTTTACATCGTTTTATTTTAAGATATAGATCATGTTTAAAGATGTTTCAAGTATTAGGAATAGTTCTAAAGTCTCTGATAAAACTTAGTATTCAATCCCTATTTTGTTCATTATTTGGTCTCACAAATGTTAATTATCTGTTATAACTTAGTCAGTGATACATTCCCATATGTGTAGGAGCCTGACCTCATATAATTTTTTAAGGCTGTATTTAACACAAGACAAAAATTGAAACAATTAAAAATCTGACTAATGCTTAACCAAAACATATGGGCTGTGAACACATTGTGTGGGACCCTCCGAAGGCCTTAGAAATGACTTGTATGAGGAAGAGTCCTGAAGTGTTAAGGATTCACTATTTTGATTGAAAATCTACTACTAATTTTAAGCAATATGACTAGTGTTAGAAATACAGAGATGAAGAAGATAGAGTAAAACAATATTCATGAAGCTTATGTTCTAGTGGAAATTTTTATTTTTTATTTAAAACAATAAGCTCAAAAAAAGAAAAGTTACATACATTTATATGTACCATATAATATTTTGGCATATCTTTATATTCAAATCTCAGACAACATATATACTTTCTCAAACATTTGTCATTTTTTTATGGTGGAAACATTCAAAATGCTTTTTTTTTTTTTTTTTTTTTTTTTTTTTGTAAATACACAGTACTTTATCATTATCACCATCCTATTGTCCAAGAGCACTCTAGGACTTCCTTCTCTTCTCTATAAAATTTGGGCCATCTGTCCCTCTTCCTATGGATTGTAGCCTCTGATAATCACCATTCTACTCTCGACTTTTAAAAGACACACTTTTATATCCCACATGAGTGACAGCATATGGTATTTACCTTTCTGTGCCTGGCTTATTTCACGTAATGATCTCCAATCCATGTTGTTGCAGGTGACAGGATCCTACCCTGTTTATCAGTGAATAGTGTTCCATGTGCTGCATTTTCTATGTCCATTCTGCAGTTATTGTGCATTTTGGTTGTTTCTATTGCTCCACTACTGTGAACAGTGCAGCAATAAATGTGGGAGTGCAGATGTCTCTTCAGCATACAGATTCCATTTCTAATGGATGTATGTCCAGAAGGGGGACTGCTAGATCATACTGTGACTCTATTCTTATTTTTTTCCGGGAAACTTCATACTGTTTTCCACAATGTCTGCTCTGATACATATCCAGGAGGAAAACATATAAAGAGATATCATATCCTGTCAATATTTCTAGTCCTGGTCTACTCTGAATGATTACTCTCCTTAGGCAGATTTTCCCATCTGATTTCCTTTCCAGTTCTGTGCACTGTGGCTTCTAATACCCTGTTCACTCTGTTCAAATTCCTTACTTTTTCCATTACATTGCCTGTTACTTCCATTTTAGCCTCAATTTGAAAGCAGCTGAATCCAATGTTGTCTCTTATCTGTAGCACATTATCCCACTGCCTATTGCAGATTCTTAAGAAACAGAACTGTGAGCACTCTTCCAACTCCACAGTTATTTTAAGCAAGTTTTTTTATAGAAATAAGCTGTAGAAAGGAGACATGTTTACAATTATAAACATTTTATGACTATTTACTTTACTTTTCAGGAATTCTGGATACCATCAGATTTCCCAAAACAAAGCAAAACAAAACCTGAGAGTCTTCAAAAGTGTTTAACAAGAATGTTTTAGAGACTAATCTCTTGGATCCTGATATAGCTCCTCACAGACTCTACTAGTTTATCTACAATCATTGCCATTGTCGAAGGCCACAGTTTCTCCTTAAGGTGCCACCATAGCTGTGATGTCTAATGAAATCTACACTGAGTGTGCAAATCTCAAGGTCAAAGAAGCTAATCTGAAGCAAAGAAAATACACAGAGCACTGACATAACAGCTGGACTTTGGCAGAAATGCAGGCTCCAATGTCCTAATTCCATGAGTAGACAATGCCCCAGAATGTTTTGTAGCGGAGCAAATGGGACAACAGATGTTGTCATCACCACTTGATAATTTTGTTCACTTATTTTTTTTCAGCATGACATAAGCAAGTTTGCAACCATCTATATGTTGAAAGAAGTATTAGCTAAAGCTTATATAACTCACCTTGATGTTCCCAGCACTATTTTACAATATTTGCTTCACCATGTCACTATTCATCTGTCAATCCAAAATCTCATTTTTTAATAAATTTTACATTATAACTTTCCCTAAATACTTCAGCATGATACTACAAAAACTAAAGTAAATATGTATACTTTTGGAGGTGAGGACTCTTAAAATAGCAATTTACTCTTTTTTTTGTGTGTGTACAATTCAAAACTTATTTTATGGTTATTGTTTAGTTTATTCTTTATTTTTTCATCTTCTTAAAAATAATATAAAACTTGGAACTCTCTGTTCTTAGATTTCATCATTTACCTTCAAATTTATCAAATTTGAATTATGGAAGATTCCTTTCCACAAATCATTAAAGGACTTGGATGCCTTTTTCATACTCTACTTCTTTATCCAAAATTATATTGTTATTATGGGTAACACTAATATCAATTAGCACTCAATTTCCATGAATGCAACTCAGAATTTATTACACAGAAAAAAAATTTTTTTTGCATGTGTGTGTGTGTGTGTGTGTGTGAAAGAGAGAAAGATTATTGGGAGGTAATACTCTAACTGAGATTATTGGGAGACACTTGTACTTACAATTTTGGCTTTCCTTGTCAAAAATTTTGAATAGAAAACAACTTTGGCAACTTTATATCTTAGCTTCCTCATCAAAATTAGAATTTCTCCTTTTTTTGGGGAGCATTTTGTCATTTCCCCCCCTCCCCAGTGGAGACTTGCTTACATTCCAAGATAATAAGGTGACAGTACACTTGGGAGCAAACTTTGTGGAAAGGGATACTGAAGCTCTCTTTTAGAATAGGTGTGTCCTAAACACAGTGTTCTCAGTGATATGCTCAAGGTTCACCTGTCTGGTCAGCAACTCTGACACCACTCATACCTTACTAACTTGCATTAGTATTATCATCCACTGCCTGATTTCTCATTCCTTTCTTTCATGTCTTGAACTCAGTTTTACCTATTCTACTGCTTTCATTCTAAAATTATTTGAATACCTTATTCAACTATGGTACTCATTTTACAAATGCTGTCTGCAATTCTACAAGCTAATATCTATACTGGAGCACTTAGTGGGTAAGTAGGTAGCCAGGGGTGCTGGTGCATAGTTGTAATACCTGTGCCTTCAGAGGCTGAGACAGGAGGATCACATGTTCAAAGCCAGGCTTAGCAATTTAGTGAGGCCATAAACAGTAGCAAGACTCTGTCTTGAAATCAAAAACAAAAAAGACTGGGGATGTAACTCAGTGTTGAAGTACCTCTAGGTTAAATCCCCAGTATCAAAATAAATAAATTGAATAAATAAATAAATAAATTTTAAAAATTGGGAGTAGGATTGACATCATTAAATATTTAAAGAGTGTAATGACTTTGGCTAGGTCATTAATCCTACCAGCACCTCTTTCTCTCTTTCTCCTTTCTCTCTTTCTCTCCTTCTCTTCCCATCCCTCTTTGCCTTTCTATCCTCTTTTTTCCTATCTCTACCTCCTTTTCTTTCCTGCTTCTCATTTAATTCACAAAATCTATCATTTTTCCCCATTACTTGTAAGATACAATCAAGTTTTTTTTGTTTGTTTGTTTGTTTAAAGGATGATTACCTTCCTGGCTGATCTGATTCCAAGATGAAAGTCGGATCATGTTGCACTCACATAATGTGCAGGTCCATGAGTGAGGGACAGTCTCTCATGTCTTGAAGTTTTATGATTTCTTTTCTGTATCTGGAATGTACTTTTCCTCTCCTTCCACCCAGTTTAATTCCATTAATGTTTCCAAAGTTGGTTCTAGCATCTCTTGAATTTAACTCTTGTCTTTTCAGAAAGGGTAAAATAATGTTGTAGAAAGATCATGGTTTTGGAGATAGCCCTACCTGGATTCAATTCATTACTTAACCTGAATGTGCCACCTAATATTTATACATTCTCTATTTCTGTAAGAGACAAACCATGCATTTTAAGTTTGTTGTGTTAAAGAAGTTTATAACTTAGTGTTTTACAGACAATGGACATGCTACACAGTGTCACTTGATCATTCAAGCTTAGCTTTGTCTCAAGAAATGAGACAAAGATCACAAGAAATGAGACTATTGCACCCCTGCTTCCACTGACTCTATGCCTCATAACAGTCAACAAAAGTGCAGTCTGGAATTTGAGCAGTGACTCTCTATGTACAATACCCTTCAAAGTAAAAATGAAAGATATTTATTTTTGCAACTCACTATTCATAAAATACATACCATATGACAAATTCATTTTGGAATTTATTGCTTTAAAACAGTTTTTGCCCTTAAAAATTGGTATGCTTTCCTCTACCACACAAAATAAATTATATCACTCTGGATTGCCCAAAAGCTTAGAATTTATAACTAAAGTTAGAGTATAATAATTGTCAATATATTCCTTTCACAAACATCTTTTGATTTCTTTTTATATTGCTTTGATTTTTCTTTATCTACTTTAGTAACTCTTTAATTCAACAATATTTTTTTTAGAAATATGCAGACATTTACAGGAAAATAACTAACTCTATTTTGAAAGTACAGTATAAACCTTCAAGCAATTTTTTGTTCAAAATGTTCAAAATCAGCTTGGATTAAAAACAAGTAGAATAAAAACACTGAACTTGATAATGACATTTCAAAAATTAAAGAATGACTTTGATGAAAGGATCTATTACTTTAAATTCTGCTGACATTCAAAACTGTTTTCTGTTTTAAAATATGCTTTCAAGTAAAATTTACTTGAGCCTCAAAACTAAAATTTACTTGAGCCTCAAAACCCTTGCAAAAGAACTAATAGCAAGGTCCTACCCAATGATCACTCTCCCATAGATTTCAGAAACATCAGAATTCTGAGGTGCTTTATGATCTGATCATTGCCCATTTGAGGAAACATAAAGTGCTTGTTAATTTCTTGGTCACTGGATTGAGTTGACATTCATACTCAATTCATCTGCTTAAGAACTTTGGGGAAGCTTCTTAGCCTCTAGGTGCCTAAGGTAATCCATCTGCAAAAATGGAGATAATATAATACCTAATGAATAATGTTGCCATAATAATTAAATAACTAAGTTTAAAAAACTCACAAAATATCTGGCATGCAATAACCATTCAATAATAATAGGTAATTTTATTACAGGTTCTGAAATACTGTCCTAAATTGCCAATGTCTTCCAAGGGCATGAAAAGGGAAAATATGTCATGTTATTTAGAATGATGTGAAGGTAGACAGATTGCTTTGGATTGTGCTATGTCACTGCCATTTCGCATAGAGACTATTAAAAATTTTTGTTTTGAAGAGGACAAGTGAGTTATAGATATATGTGATTTTTATGAAGTAATAATTGCAACCTCTGGGGTCCCTTAAAAAATCTTCACGAGTTTACTTGTAAAGACTCTTCCTAAGAAATTTTCATTTGTTTGAGATTTCAGAAAAGTAAAGACAGTGCTATGAATATCAAGAATCTAATCTGTGTTATGGTGAAACTCTTTGAGTGTGAGCTCTCTTGAATGTGGAATAAGATTTGCATCTAGATTTCAGTCATAAGACAGGACGAGTATGATTAATGTTAAAATATATGAGGTCAGTGAAGACTCTGATATAACAGAAGGAAAATAGGAGGGGGACAATATTATTTCAGAATACATATCAAATAAAAATACTGTTCATTGAAATGAATCTCTGGAGTGGTCCAGTGACTGATTCCTTGGAATCACAAGTATGAGAGGTAATTAGATTTGACCTTTGCATACAGAAGTCAAGGGAAAAGGTACTTTAAAATGGATTCATTATTTTGTCAAGAGGTACAACAGGATACAGAGATCATATTTTAAATAGAAGCCAAATAGAAATAGTTGGGTTGGAAGTTTAGAGTATCAAGAACTAACATAACATATAATTAACCTTGAAATTGAAATTTGTAATGTAACACTTTTTATTTAAATTTCAGCTTTATAACATGTTCCTTTAATATAGGAATAATTATGCTGAAATAAAAATAAAAATAATTTGTTTGATTCTATAGTCAGTCTTCTATTTTTAGTATGAATACTACCAAATCCTCTCTGAGGAGCCTCACTGATAAACCAGGAAGAGATCTGACCTTCAGAAAACCTAACTTAAAAAATCCTGCTTCAAACCCTTCAAATAATGCATCCTTGAACAAAAGACCATGATCTATCAGAGTTTCTGTGTCCCAATTTGTATAACAGGGATTATGTTCCAAGCCCCAACAGGCTTACTGTAATTGAAGGTCATCGTACAGAAAAAGAGTCCAATAGGTAGTTTAGAGCTATGCATTACACAGGTGAGCCATTTTGTTGCAATAGAAAAAGGAGAACTATAGGGTCTATTAAGCCTTGTTTTATTCTGTAATCTCTCAGTGGCCTTAGAAAAATTAATAAACTACCCTAAACTTCAGTTCCCTCATCTGAACAAATGGAATTATTTAGAAAAAGTGCAGTGGGTACTAAAGAAAGCAAAATACGTAAGCTGTCTAACCAGCTTTTGACACAGAGTGCGCTCTCAATGAACAGCAGCTTCTCTTGTTAAGTTACATGGTAGAAACTCTTAAACAAGCTTGATCATGTATAAAAGTTTAAAAGTGAACTTTAAATATATATTGAAGCATCTAGCTTCTGTTTTTTAAAAATTATAGGTAAACATGAAATTTTATGAACTGGGGCGTAAAAATTCAGTAATATCGAGGGGTTTTTTCTTCCTGTTTTAGAAAAACTTTTTTTTTTTTTTTTAATCTACAAGGGAGAGTAAGGATATATTTTTCACTATGTTCCTAGAATGGGACCTCCCTTACCCCAGAGACAGGATAAACACATGTTTGTAGTGTTTTGTGTGGTGCGAATACTGATAATTATAGAAATAATAGAGCACTAATGATATTGAGGTTCTGTTCCAAGAATTTTATATTATATTCTTCAATTTCCTCTCAACACCACTATATTAGTAACTCTTTTTATTCCCCATTTCAAAGATGAGGACTGTAAGGATGGAGAGGTTAATAACTCATCGGAGGCTACACTTCAAGGCTGTCATCTCATCTTGGTGTGAAAGATCGGGGTGAGGAGAGAAGACTGGCAGACATCTAAGGAAAAGACTGAGAAAAGTAAAATAGTGGTCTTACAACCACTGTTGGTTGCATTTTTCAAAAGAATACTCTGGAAGTGTTTTCGTATGATTCATTATCACCATGGCCACATAGTCATCTTCCATTCTCTTTTCTTCAAGTTTCAGTTGGAATTTGGTTATACAGATTCCACTGAAGCAGCTGTTGTCACACAGTGTGGTCCTCAAATTGCCAAACATGGTGATTTGTTCTAAATGTACGTCCCTGGTCTCAGCAGTATACTTACTGTGGATGCCTTCCTCCTACCTGAAGACTTTTCCTCTTGGCATTTTTCCATACTGGCCATTTGGCCATCTCTTTTGCTTATCCTGCCTCCTCTTGTTTACCACTGCAATTTAAAGAGACCCAAACTCACCCATCCTCTATGCGATGCTCAAGTAAAGTCAATCCTACTCATGACATTAACTATTCCTTCTCTGATAATAATTCAGAAACATAAATCAAAATTATCCATCTACATCTGTTATGCCCTAGTTTCTCCACTTTTTCTCTTTTCCCTCTGTCCCCATTCTCTATAAAACAGACAGAATCATCTACTTACAATAGCTATCAGATCACATGTCAATAACAAAAAATTAAAACTCCTCCCTTGTTCTGTCAACAAGCAAAGCATATTTATGCCTCAAATTGTTTATGACAGTCTTAATTTCATTGATTTATCCTATATCTCTCTACCTTTTACTCTCAATGCTTTTTTATGTCATGCTGATCGTGTCCTTTCCATCTTCCCATTTTAGAATCTCTTAGGGGTCTGATAAAACAAAGATGCATGCTAAAGAGAAATGATAGAATGAGCCTACTCTTTAATGCTCACTTTTATAGATGGATAGATAAATACTGTGTGATATGTTTATAACAGGGCTGTAATGAAGCCCTGCCATAATAATTGAACTGGCAGTTTTGCTGAGGCTTGTAACTATTCATTAGAGATGAGGGCCTCTGAGTTGATTAAGAAGAGATTTCAAAGAAATCTCTAAATGATCCTTATCGAGTTTTAAAAGGACATGAAAAGTATAAAATGGGTGTGGTAGGCAGAATAATAGCCCCACACAGATATTTTGGTCCTAATCCTCGGAATTTGTGAAGGATTTGTAGATGTGATTAAGCTAAGGACCTAGAGATGAGGAAATTAGCCTGAATTATCCCAGTAGGCCCAATCTAATCACATAGGCCCTTAAAAAGTGGAAAAAATGTCCTCAACAATTGTTAGTCAGATGGAGCTGTGAATGTAGAAAAAGATCAGAAAGAAACAATATTTCTGTTTTCAAAGATGTTGTAAGGAGGCCAGGCATAAGAAATAGGAGTGCTCTCTGGAAGCTGGAAAAACAAAGGAACACATTCCACTCTACAGTATCCAAAAAGGAGCCCAGTCCTGATGATGCTGTGACTTTCACCCAGTGAGATCCATGTCAGACTTCTATAGAACTGTAAGATATTAAATTTACATATTTGTTGAAGAAAAATAAGAACCTCATACAATGAAAGAAAGGTCAGAATTACAATTTAGCCTCTACCTGTCACTACTAAGAATAATGACTTTAAGGTCTTTGAGTACAGTCATGATTTCATTCACACTTTTATCTTTAGTTCCTATGTTATGACACTGTACACCTTAAACCAACATGCCTGAGTTTCAGATGTCTTTACTGCATGCCAGAGTGTGGTTCTGTTGATAGCTTATTACAAGTAAAATGTTTCTGACCATTGGTTTAGAGATTTGAAAGACACTCGAAAGTCAGGGGCTTCCCACGGTCCTGTTTGTCCATGCTTTCTGAATTGCTATTGCCCAACACTCAGAACCTAACCTGACCATCTAGAGGTTGGGTCCATAAGTCCCTATCTTCTATTCTGGGATTGCAGGCATGAGAGTTTAGTACCACCAGGTCTTTGAGTCTCTATGCCAAACTTCCTCCACTCAACCAAGTTTTCCTAAGCGCCTAGATCATTTACAATTCCTAGACACATATGTATAACCATAAAATATTAAGTGCATCTACGTGTTTGGGGGATCATACTGAAGCATTTTAGAACACCTAGAAGTAGAGACACAGAGATGAGACAGTCCTGACAAAAATGACATGAGAGGGGCTAGGGTTGTAGCTCAATTGTAGAGTGCTTGCCTCACATGTGTGAGGCACTGGGTTCTATCCTCAGCACCACATAAAAATAAATAAAATAAAATAAAGATATTGTGTCCATCTACAACTAAAAAATTACTTTTAAAAAAATGACATGAGAAAATACCAAGAGAAGTTAAGCATCTAAATGAATCACATATCTTTGGTTTTCTCTTGGACATTTAAAACCATCATTCCAAGACAGAATACATAATATATCTGCATCTGCCACATTTTGAAGACTTGCTAATCTCTCTGCAGCTTCAGACCTCTTGAGTCAGAGAATTTAAGGATTTTTTTTCTTGCCTGACTTATGGTTGATAACATTCACTAGAAATTATCTTTTCAGTGTAAACATGTTCTCCAGTATCACAGATATTTTACCCAATAACCTAAGAAAATACTTAAATTGAATATCTATATTAAATTTTGTCATGAGTTAATTTGTAAAAGGGATTCTAAAATTTACCAATATAATCAGATTTTTTATAAGGAGTAGGGATTACTGCTGTCCCCCAAGTTTAGTCACATCACCTCAACTTTAAAAAGCATGTTTTTTTTCATAATGTCTAAGCCAGTTCAATCTTTCCTATTTTTTGACAAATAAAATGTGTTTATATGTATGGCATATAACTTTTTTGAATTACCCGTTAGTTAACTTTATGAATGCTGTTTTTCTTGGTAAATGATGTGTTTCTTCCACCTTCCAACATCACGTTTTCTCTTTCTGTTCTAAAATTAGGCCCTTCCTTAAAAGCTGAGATGTTTGAAGAGTATCATTTAACTTGATAACACATATTCTAATAGCTATTAGAGATATGATGTTATTGATAGAAAATACATAACAAATATTTAGTGTTTAAATTAGGATAACTTTTTAATTTTTTTTTAATTTAACTTACCCAGATAACAAGTAGACACTAAAAGTCTTCAGAGAAGTGCTCCTCACCCACACTGCAGAAAGCAGTACTGGAGAGTTATTGGCCAGTGACTGTACCTGGCCCTTTATTTACCATCTCCTTCCTTTATATGCCATCTCATTTTATCCTTTAGAGAACTTATAAGATTGTTTCTACTATTACTGTAGATGAGGGAATATTTAATATATTATTTTTAGTTGTAGATGGACAAATACCTTTATTTTGTTTATTTATTTTTATGTGGTGCTTCTAAATCACTTAATTTGTGTGTGTGTACCTGTGAGTGCACATGCACATGTGCAGTAATAGGGTGAAGAGTGTTTCCTTCATTGAGTTCTCACTGGTTTCTGTTGCTTTTATACCTGAATAGCATTGATTGGGTTAATGTGAATGCCAAGAGGGCAGCACCAGGGGGCTTGTCACAAAGCCAAAGCTCTGGCTCCACCAGGACCTGTCAGAATCAGTATTTGAACAATATCATCAGTTAGTGTGTATGCATGTTAAATTTTGAGAAATACTGCTTTAGAATATAATCCCCTCAAACCATTACCAATTGGGCTGCTACTGAGAAACACTGAGACGATTACATATCTCAGTCCTTTTTTTATCATCAAAAACTGGTGAGCACCTCCAGGGAACACCCATCTCCTGCCTGCTCTCATCCCTTCAGTGTTTGGCCTTTCTCTTCTGAGCTTCCCACTCCTGTTCCCTGTCTCTCAGTCTTCTCCACTGGGCCCTGCTCAGACTAGTTATTGCAATTTACTAATAAAAGAACAGCAGTGATGGTGATGATGGATTGCTTTTCCCAGTGTCTGTAACTTAAGAGTACCTCTGATCCTTCAAACAAAGATACCGCTTCCCTTCACCTAGTTCTTCTCTACTTGGTACACTTTGGATCTTGACAATTAGCTCAACTCTTTTTGCTCTAAGATACAATTTTTAGAAAACCGTCCTTTCAATCTCACAGAAAAGGAACTGGTCTTTTAAGACATGACATTAGGCTATTCAATCAGCCCTTCTCCTCATCATTACTGTTATCTTTTCCTTCTCTGTCACTGTTCCTTATTCTTCTAAGCCTTTCAAATCCAACCTCTGTCTTCACTGACAGTCAAACACACGATTCAACAGCACCATTGTCCAAACTCAATTTCAATGACTTTTATCTTCACACTTTTTAATCTCTTTCACTATATGAGACTTTGGCATTCTCCAAAATTATTATACCTTTACAAATGGTAGATTTTTAAAGAAATTACTTCATTATGTTAGAAAAATCATACAAAATTTTCTCTTAATTCTGATCAGTTTCCAAAGTCCATCATGATTATAATTTTCATGCAAAAAACTTTAACTCTTGTAATTCTGTCTCTTGCATACATTCTTTACAAAATCCCAATTCTTCTTGACACATATTTTGCTTTCTTAACAACTATATTCAAACAATTGACTATTGCTAGAGAAAAGCTTTTCCACATGGCCTGGTTTCTCTTTAAATCCCTTACCTGGAACTTCAAAGAGCCACTCAATTGTTTTAACATTCTGTACAATTTCCCACTTTCTGGAAAAAACTGTTTTATAGCTTCTCTTTTTTGTTCAATATTCCTATTTTTTTCCCCACCACACTCTTACTTATCTCATAACTTACTCAGATAACAAGACGACACTAAAAGTCTTCAGAAAAGAGCTTCTCATCCACACTGCAAAAAGCAGTACTGGAGAGTTATTGGCCAGTGACTGTACCTGGCCCTTTATATACCATCTCATTCCTTTATATACCTTTTTATCCTTGAAAGAAATTATAAGATTGTTTCTACTATTATTCTAGATGAGGAAAATCAGGAACAGCGTGGCTAAATACCCAGGTGAGGTTGCATAGAGCCTAGAATCAAACGCAGGTGGTCTGATGCTGGAGCTCAGACCTCAATCAATGAAATTAGCCTGCTTCCAAACTATAAGCTGAAATGCACATATCTGTGTGTGTGTGTGTGTGTGTGTGTATGAGAGAGAGAGAGAGAGAGAGAGAGAGAGATACAATCTACTCAGTGACTGCTATATGCTAGACTGTTTTGTGGTGTTGTGAATAATAATAATCATATCAGAATATATCTCCACAAAAATTGTAATTATTGTCAACAAGTTTTTTTTTGCTCTGTTAGGATATCAGTGTCTCTTCTATGAATCTGATCAACTCTTTCGTGTTAAACAATTCTGTTATTGTCACTGGGGTTTCTTGGTTACATTTTATTTAAGCAATATCTATATTTTTATATTATTTTTATGTTGTGCTGAGGATCAAACCCAGTGCCTCACGTATGTGAGGCAAGTGCTCTACCACTGAGCTACAACCCCAGCCCATCTTGGTAACATTTCTTCTCTTTTATTCCAATTTATTTTTTATTCTAAGTTGTTAGAAATGACAGCAGAATGTATTACATTTCATATTATACTTGTAGAGCACATTTTTACATATCTCTGGTTGTATACAAAGTATATTTACACCATTCATGACTTCATACATGCACTTAGGGTAATGATATACATCTTATTCTACCATCTTTTTTTTTCTCTTGACCCTTTTGCCCCCTCCCTTCCACTCCCTCCCCATTGGCCATTCTAGTGTTCCTCTAATCCTCCTATGCTCCCCATCCCAATGTGACTTTGAATCAGCCTCCTTATATCAGAGAAAACATTTGGCATTTGGCTTTTCGGGATTGGCTAACTTCACTTAGCATTATATTCTCTAACTCCATCCATTTACCTGCGAATGCCATGATTTTATTCTCTCTTATTGCTGAGTAATACTCCATTGTGTGTATATACTACATTTTCTTTATCCATTCATCTACTGAAGGGCATCTGGGTTGGTTCCACAGTTTAGCTATTGTGAATTGTGCTGCTATAAACATTGATGTGGCTGTGTCCCTGTAGTATGCTGTTTTTAAGACCTTTGGGTGAAGACGAAGGAGTAGGATAGCTGGGTCATAAGGGGGATCCAATCCAAGTTTTCTAAAGTATCTCCATACTGCTTTCCATATTGGCTGCACCATTTTGCAGTCCCCCCAACAATGTATGAGCATGCCTTTTTCTCCACATCCTCTCCAACATTTATTGTTTTTTGTGTTCTTAATAGCTGCTATTCTGACAGGTGTGAGAAGAAATCTTAGAGTGGCTTTGATTTGCATTTCTCTAATTGCCAGAGATGTTGAACATATTTTCATGTATTTGTTGATTGATTGTATATCTTCTTCTGAGAAGTGTCTGTTCAATTCCTTGGCCCATTTACTGATTGGGTTATTTGTTTTGTTGGTGTTAAGATTTTTGAGTTCTTTATATATTCTAGAGATTAGTGCTCTATCTAATGTGCATGTGGTAAAAATTTGTTCCCAGTTAGTAGGCTCTCTATTCACCTCACTGATTGTTTCTTTTGTTGAGAAGAAGATTTGTAATTTAAATCTATCCCATTTATTGATTCTTGATGTTAATTCTTATGCTAAAGGATTCTTATTAAGGAACTTGGGGCCTAATCCAACACGTTGGAGATTAGAGCTTACTTTTTCTTCTATTAGGTGTAGTGTCTCTGGTCTTATTCCTAGATCCTTGATCCACTTTGAGTTGAATTTTGTGCATTGTGAGATTTAGAGGTTTAATTTCATTTTCTTGCATATGTATTTCCAGTTTTCCCAGCACCATTTGTTGAAGAGGCTATCTTTTCTCCAATGTACGTTTTTGGCGCCTTTTTCTAATATAAGATAACTGAAGTTATATGTGTTAGTCTCTGTGTCCTCTATTCTGTACCATTGGTCTACCAGCCTATTTTGTTGCCAATACCATGCTATTTTTGTTACTATTTCTCTGTAGAATAATTTAAGGTCGGGTATAGTGATGCCACCTGCTTCACTCCTCTTGCTAAGGATTGCTTTAGCTATTCTGGGTCTCTTATTTTTTCAGATGAATTTCATGACTGCTTTTTCTAATTCCATGAGGAATGTCATTGGGATTTTGATTGGCATTGCATTAAATCTGTGTAGTGCTTTTGGTAGTATGGTCATTTTGACAATATTAGTTCTGCCTATCCAAGAACAGGATAGATCTTTCCATCTTCTAAGATCTTCCATAATTTATTTCTTTAGTGTTCTGTTGTTTTCATTATAGAGGTTTTTCATGTCTTTGGTTGATTCCCAAGTTTTTTTTTTTTTTTTTTTTTTTTTTTTGATGCTATTGTAAATGGGGTAGTTTTCCTCATTTCCCTTTCAGAGGATTTGTCACTGATATATAGAAATGCCTTAGATTTATGGGTGTTGATTTTGTATCCTGCTACTTTGCTGAATTCATTTATGAGTTCTAGAAGTTTTCTGGTGGAATTGTTTGGGTCTTCTAGGTATAAAATCATATCATCAGCAAATAACGATAATTTCAGTTCTACTTTACCTATCTGTATCCTTTTAATTTCTTTCATCTGTCTTATTGCTCTGGCCACCATTTCAATTACTATGTTGAATAGAAGTGGTGAAAGAGGGCATCCCTGTCTTGTTCCAGTTTTTAGAGGGAATGCTTTCAATTTTTCTCCATTTAGAATAATGTTGGCTTGGGTATTAGCATATGTAGCTTTCACAATGTTGAGATATGTTCCAGTTATCCCTAGTTTTTCTAGTGTTTTGAACATGAAGGGGTGCTCTATTTTGTCAAATGCTTTTTTTGCATCTATTGAGAAAATCATATGGTTCTTATCTTTGAGTCTGTTGATGTGATGAATTACATTTAATGATTTCCATATGGTGAATCATCCTTGCATCCCTGGAATGAACCCCACTTGATCATGGTATATTATATTGTTTATATTTTTGTATCCATTTCGCCAGAATTTTATTGAGAATGTTTGCATCTATGTTTATTAAACATATGGGTCTGAAGTTTTCGTTTTTTTTATGTGTCTTTGCCTGGTTTGGGGGTCAGGGTGATAGTGGCCTCATAGAATGAGTTTGGATGTGCTCCCTCTTTTTCTATTTCCTGAAATAAATTGAAGAGTATTGGTATCAGTTCTTCTTTAAAGGTCTTGTAGAACTCAGCTGTGTATCCATCTGGTCCTGGGCTTTTCTTGGTTGGTAGGCTTCTGATGGCATCTTCTATTTCTTCGCTTGAAATTGGTCTGTTCAAATTATGTATATCATCCTGCTTAAGTTTGGGCAGATCATATGACTCTGGAAATTTGTCGATGCCTTTGGTGTTTTGTATTTTGTTGGAGTACAAATTTTCAAAATAATTTCAAATTATTTCCTGTATTTTCGTAGTGTTTGTTGTGATATTTCCTTTTTCATTGCATATGTTAGTAATTTGAGTTTTCTCTCTCCTTCTCTTTGTTAGCCTTGCTAAGGGTCTGTCAATTTTATTTATTTTTTCAAAGAACCAACTTTTTGTTTTGTCAATTTTTTTCAATTGTTTGTTTTAATTTCATTAATTTCAGCTCTGATTTTAATTATTTCCTGTCTTCTACCAGTTTTGGAGTTGGATTGCTCTTCTTTTTCTAGAGATTTGAGATGTAATTTTTTTTTTTTTTTTTTTTTTTTTTTTTGTGGTACCAGGGATTGAACTCAGGGGCACTCGACCACTGGGTCACATCCCCAGACCTTTTTTGTATTTTATTTAGAGACAGGGTCTCACTGAGTTGCTAAGTGCCTCACCATTGCTGAGGCTGGCTTTGAACTCGCGATCCTCCTGCCTCAGCCTCCCAAAGTGCTGGGATTACAGGTGTGCGCCACCGCGCCCGGCAGAGATGTAATTTTAAGTCACTTATTTGTTGACTTTTTCTTCTTTTGAGGAATGAACTCAATGCAATGAACTTTCCTCTTAGAACTGCCTTCATAGTGTCCCAGAGGTTTCGATATGTTGTGTCTGTGTTCTCATTCACCTCTAAGAATTTTTTTATCTCTTCTTTGATGTCGTGTGCAACCCATTGTTCATTCAGTAGCATATTAATTAGTCTCCAGGTGTTGGAGTTGCTTTTATTTCTTATTTTATCATTGATTTCTAATTTAATTTCATTATGGTCTGATAGAATGCAGGGTAGTATCCCTACTTACTTATATTTGATCAGAGTTGTTTTGTGGCCTAGTATATGGTCTATTTCAGAGAAGGTTCCATGTGATGCTGAGAAGGAAGTGTATTCACTTGTTGAAGGATGAAATATTCTATATAAGTCAGTTAAGTCTAAGTTGTTTATTGTATTTTTGAGTTCTATAGTTTCTTTGTTCAGCTTTTGTTTGGAAGATCTATCCAGTGGTAAAAGGGGTGTGTTAAAGTCACCCAGAATTATTGTGTTGTGGTCAATTTGACTCTTAAACTTCAGGAGAGTTTGTTTGATGAACATGGATGCTCCATTGTTTGGGTCATAGATATTTATAATTGTTAAGTCTTGTTGGTGTATGGTTCCTTTGAGCAGTATGTAGTGTCCTTCTTTATCCCTTTTGATTGACTTTAGCTTGAAGTCTCCTTTATTTGATATGAGGATGGAAATCCCTGCTTGTTTCCTCAGTCCATGTGAGTGGTAGGATTTCTCCCAACCTTTCACCTTCAGCCTATGGATGTCTTTTCCTATGAGATGAGTCTCTTGGAGGCAGTATATTGCTGGGTCTGTTTGTTTGATCCAATATGCTAGTCTATGTCTTTTGATTAGTGAGTTTAGGCCATTAACATTCAGAGTTATTATTGAGATGTGTTTTGTATTCCCAGCCATTTTTATTCATTTTTGGTATTTACCTTAACATGGTTTCTCTTCTGATTGTTTTTTCCTTTAGTGTAATACCTCCTTCTGTTGATTTTCATAATTGTTTTTCTTTTCCTCTTCATGGAATATTTTGTTGAGGAAGTTCTGTAGTGCTGGCTTTCTACTTGTAAATTCTTTTAACTTTTGTTTATCATGGAAGATTTTTATTTCATCCTCAAATCTAAAGCTTAATTTGGCTGGGTATAAGATTCTTGGTTGGCATCCCTTTTCCTTCAGAGCTTGGAATATGTTGTTCCATGATCTCCTAGCTTTGAGTGTCTGAGTTGAAAAATCTGCTGTAATATACATTGGTCTCCCCCTATATGTGATCTGATTCCTCTTTTTTGTGACCTTCAAAATTCTATACTTGTTCTGTATGCTAGGCATTTTCATTATAATGTGTCTTGGTGTAGATCTGTTGTAATTTTGTACATTTGGTTTCCTATAAGCCTCTTGTATTTGGTTTTCCAACTCATTCTTCATGCTTGGGAAATTTTCTGATATTATCTCATTGAAGAGGTTGTGCAATCCTTTGGTTTGAATCTCTGTGCCTTCCTCTATTCCAATTACTCTTAGTTTTGGTCTTTTGATGTTGTCCCATACTTCTTGGAAGTTCTGTTCATGGTTTCTTACTATCTTTATTGTGTGGTCAACTTTATTTTCAAGATTATATACTTTGTCTTCATTGTCTGAAGTTCTTTCATCCTTTTGATCTAGTCTGTTGGTGATGCCTTCAGTTGTGTTTTTTATTTGGTTAATTGTTTCCTTCATTTCAAGGATTTCTGACTGTTTTTTTTCTCTCAGAGTTTCTATCTCTTTTTTTAAGTAATCTTTTGCTACCTGTATTTCCTCTCTTATATCTTTGTTGTAGTTGTCAATTTTTGCCTGTATTTGCTCATTTAGGTCATTCTTTGATTCACAGATTATTTTAATTATTAATCTTCTGAACTCCTTCTCTGACATTTCATCAACTTCGCTGAGCATGGGTTCTGTTGTTGTAGAATCCTGGTTTGTTTGGAGTATTTTCCCCCCTTGTTTTTTCATGTAGTCTATTTACCTTACTTTCTTGCAGTATAGATCTGAGCTATTAGAGTTTCTTCCCTCTATTCTTTTTTTAAATTATGTTTTTATTCTAAAATGTTATAAATGACAGCAGAATGCATTATATTTTATATTACACATATAGAGCACTTTTTTACAAATCTCTGGTTGTATGCAAAGTAGATTCACACCATTCGTGACTTCATACATGCACTTAGGGTAATAATATCCATCTCATTCTACCATCTTTTTTTTTTCCTTCACCCTTTTGCCCCCTCTCTTCTCCTCCCTCCCCATTGGCCATTCTAGTATTCCTCTAATCCTCCTGTGCTCCCCATCCCAACCCGACTGTGAATTGGCTTTCTTATATCAGAGAAAACATTTGACATTTGGCTTTTTGGGATTGGCTAACTTCACTTAGCATTATAGTCTCTAACTCCATCCATTTTCCTGCAAATGCCATGATTTTATTCTCTCTTATTGCTGAGTAATATTCTATTGTGTGTATATACCATATTTTCTTATAATACCCTCGCAGGTTGTCTGTGCCTCCCCTTAGCACTGGACTATCAGAACCTGCCGCAGATCCTCAAAGTATGCTACCTGGGGCTGGGTCCACACTGGTTGGTGTGGGTTGAACTGGTTGAGTCTCAGTTCCTGTGGTGGTCTGGGGATAACCATGCTGGGTGAAGGTCAGTGGAACTTTCCTGGACCCGCCTGGGCTCAGGCAGAGTTGGCAGGTCTGTCCTTGCTGTCTCTTGCTCTGGGGTAGAGGTTGTTGGGACTGGCTGGAGCCTGGGCCTTTTGGTAACATTTCTTAAAGAAGAACACTGAATGTGCACTAAGGATCCTCATAGCTTTAACATATTAAGATTTTTAATGACCATATGCACCAATACATTTTTGGTTCTATGGTGAATAAAAGATAATCAGGCAACATTTGATATTCTATCCATTTAAATTTTGGATATATGACCATGCTTTTGAATCTGGGCAGTCACATAAAGACTGAGTATTGTTTTTAGGGATGAGTTTGGTGTAATGCAATAGGTATCTGAAAGATGCTATTTCTACTAGTGGATTTAGATTGTCAGGTTTGTTTTTCTGACCTAAAGTATTTCAGGAAGAATAAAACAACAGCTATAAACAAAGTAAGTGTTTGAGTCTTCTACCTAGAAAATGTTTGCAGCTGGAAAAGGAGTCAGATCCTCAATGTCTGTACATGCCTTGGCCCAATTAAAACTACCCTGAAATGCGATCAGGTAGGGACTCAACAGGCATCGGATAAAGTTGCTGACATCGGCAAAGAAGGCCTACAATTAGGAATTTCTCTTAGGAGGCTGTTCTGGGAGAACAGGATTTCTCACAACAGGTTTACTATATGCTGAAGCAATATAATCAACACAATTTATTTCTTTGTTGCCTCCTTATTCATTGAAAACTTTTGTTACTTTAACAGAAATAAACTCTACTGGAATGGTGGAAACTATGAATTGAGGATATGAACATGACTCTCTTCTAGACTATGTGACAAATTGCTAGGCATCAGTTAAGCCAAAAAATATGTATAATATTTCATATAAAGGGAATTTAATAATTGAGAAACCAGCTCTCTTTTCCTATGCTACAATTTCCCTCTGAGTGAATTCCTAAGATACCCAGAAACAGAAACACAAGAGATTATCGATATAATCCAGTGTGCATGGACCAGTGAGTGATGCTTGTAAGGAACTTTGAAAAGCTAAACATATCTGACAAGTAAAGTCAGAATGTAAAGAGAAAACTCCTAGAAAAATGTATGGTAACTGCAGATTCTAGACAAAGGTGCTTTCTTTGTGTTACTCTCAAGTACCTGGTGATAAACCTGAGATTGCTTTCACCAGCAGGACCTGCATTTGTAAAGAGAAGCAGAGGAAAGCAAAAGGAGTGGGGACACTATAGAATTTTTTGTTTTGTTTTGTTTTGTTTACTGTATCTGCTTGCAATGGACACTAGAAAAGAATGAAAAGAATGGCTTTCTGTTCCCTTTTACCTCCCAAATCCCTCATGATTACTCTTTTGGCAAGTTGTAACTTAGAGTCTTATAAGTGATAGGTTTCTGGGAAAATATTTCTCGTCCTTTGCTCGATTAACATCACATAAGCCAGGACCCTTTGCTATATGCAGTTTAGACATTTTAAAGGTAACCATTTTTTAATTGAAATACTTAATACTTCAGATCCTTCTTCTCAACCTGTCTATGCAGGACACCAAAAAGAAAAAGTAGAGAAGAAAGAGACCAGTCATATTTCCATGCTAGAGCTTAAGGACCCAATTTAGATACTTATGATAGCTACTGCCATTAAGCTGTTTATCACACCTTGCCTGAATATAAGGCATAAATGTTGACTAATGTCTGTGCAGATTATACTTGCTTATTAGTTACAAAAGTTCCTCCCAGGTTAACACTGCCTTCACTTTTAAATGGTAATGTAGAAAATTTAGAGGTTTGATGAAGAGAAAAGAAAATTAAAAGGTTTCAAACTTGACAATTTCGTATTTAATTTGGAGGCATCTGTACTCAAGGTGACCTTATATTTGTTCTCATTTAGTGACCTGATCTAAATCTTGTAAGTTCTTGCAATCTTGCTACTATTGCACCTATTTCTAGTCTGGGAAATTAGATAGATGAGTCTTGATGCCAAAATGTCACCTTCCTCATTTCTTTTATCAGACCATTACAGAGATCATAAACATCAGAAGATCTCATAGCTTTACCTAATTGTGCAATCACAAAACGTGATAAGAGAAGAGCATTCAGGATGTCAAAGGAGCAGAGTTTTAGGGATTCAAAGAACAGAACAATGGCCAATTCTTCTTGAACTGCAGAATTTTCCACTGAATGTCAAATAGAGCTCATTTTAATTTTTTTTTTGAGTGCTTCCCTGATTTCCACTTAAAGCCTAACAGAAGGAATAGTATAACCTTATGAAATAATCTAGAAGTTAAGACTTCTTAATAAACTAACAGAAAAAAAAAAAAAAAAAAACAAACAACAACAGTGACAATGAATGTAGAGCAAATTTATTTTAAAGACTCATGTAAATGCCGTAAGGAATGCTTAAAATTTCACAACTGTGTTATTGCAAAGTCATTTGAAAAAGACATAAAGCCATTTAATTTCAATATGTGTGTAATGTCAATCCTCTAAAGCACTCTGCATTTCACAGGTCCACTTTGACCTACAGGGCATCTTTTAGACCACGTCTAAGAAAACTTGTTATATTGACTAGGACCATGGACAATCTTCTACCTCCTTGCCCCACAGGATGAGGCAGTACCTTATGTTCAATTTCTCTTGTACAGGATGTAGCATTTTCATGGTGTCTATTTCACTCTATCTTTAGAGAGAATGTAAATCTTCCTAAAGGAACTAGAATCATCTTTAAATCCTTGCACTGAGCTACAGAATGATTCAAGCAGAGATAGTAACTCCCTTACGAGTGATCCTTAATTTTGACTTAGAGATTCTGGCTCTGTAGGAGACTTTCCTGTGCCTGTGTTCAGGCAGCCCCAAGCTTCCCTGATGAGACTGATAGAAAAGGCATTGACTCGCATCAATTGTGATGATAGGTTTTATGACTGGACTGAGATCAGAAATTCATTTTACAGACCACTGAACAATTGCTAAATGCCTGCTCACCTCAGTTTCCAATCATTCACTAATAATTTTAGTCCTGGGGTAGATTTTATGAATACTGGTCAAATGCCACAGGAGCAAAAATTCGAATTATTAGAAAAAGGAGGATGATTTTGCTTTAATATGTGACCTTGCTCTCCTCTAATTTTTTTCAATTTGTTTGTTGTATAATTTCTTCTTTATCCACAAAAATACAAAGGATTTCAGTTTTTTAGTGTTCTTACTACCATTGTAAATGAAAGAATTTATAGTGCATTGAACTAAAATTGAACTACAAACTAATTTACCATATATTTTATCTTCTCTTATCTAGTATTCCTATTTAAAAAGCAAACTGCATTGCACAAATAGCATTTAATGGAGACTTCAAATGTAATACATATTTTAAATAATTGGAGAGATACTTATCATCAAAATTATTACTGTTCCCCATGAATTTTCATCCTCCCTGTTGATGCCAAAATGTGAGTTATAACATGGACACAAGTTAAATTTTAATTGTAAAATGTGTTGACAAACCAGTGATGGTAGGATAACTTGTCCCCCAAATTTCAGTGGTTTAAACACAAGAAGGTTTTTCTTCTTCCTGTTAACTGTTCAGAGTAGGACTTTCACCTCAGGTTCCTGCAGATGTTTAGGATTCTAAGCTGTGACATGCATCTAATCAACTGAAAGAGGTATGATATAGAAAGGAATATGCTTTTTGAAATTTTTTAGAAAACTAAAGGAGTTAATAGCAAGAAAATTCACAGGTGGGAAAATATGTGTGTATGTCAGGACCCTTGGTTTCAGGTGAACGGACCTAACTCAGAATCCTGAGAGGAAGGGATATGTTGCCTAGTGGATCTGAATTAGATCCATTACAATAATGCTCCAGCATAGACCAGCTTCATTTATGACTGAGAACAGGGCTCAAAAAGTATCATGTGTTCTTTCTTCTTTTGTTCCTTAACAAGCTTCCTTCCTGATGTCTGAGAGATGTGCTCTAGTTGTAGTTGCTCAACAGTGCCAGGAATACATGTCAAGAACAATAGTAATAACAATAGGTCTCTTATTAGTAGTCAAACACACCCTTTCCATTTAGCATCTTTGGCTCTGACTGACCATGTCTAGGTCAAGTGTCCATCTCCAGGGAATATATTTTAATTACATCAGAAGCACCAGAGAGAGAATGATACAGGGAGTGTCCCAAGAAATTGGGATGTTTTTATCTTATGGAAACATATGCCAAGTAAATCAATAAATTTCTACCACATAAGGTGATAAACTTGTGTTATGAAGCAAATTATTAACTATATTATCCTATATCTATATTTTTATTTTCTCAGGCCAATATAATGTTCTTTTAACCTTTAATTCATTAGCTATAGTTATCATTTGCATCCTTTGTGTGTCAAAATCAAGATGAAATGTAGACTTTGATATGAAATTATCTAACTTTCAAAATGTGGCTTAGGCCATAACAAAACACTTCTATGAGTTTATGAGTTTATTTTGGCCCTGTAGGCTACAATTCTGCAACCCCTGTCCAAGTTCATCATGAAAATGAGTTGGAAATTTCCTCTTGCATAGGAGGTATTGAAAACTGGTAGTTTGTGGTTATGAAATAGAATGATTATTCACATTGGAGGAAAAATAATACCAGTTTCTCAAAGTGGCAGAATGACACCAGACTAGCCAACAGTTCATTAAAAGCTGAGGAGCTTCATGGGAGTAGATGGGGGAAGTTGTGATGACTTAGACCCCACGAATGGTAACCTTTGGATTTTGATTATGGTTCATGTCTCAGGGTTTTGAGCATAGGCTCTGGAGACTTCGCCCTACTGAGGGAGAGTCATTTGCATTCATTTATTTACTGGTCAAGGAGCATTATCAAGAGGAAAAGCTGAACTGTTAACTGGGAGTCACCAGATTCCATTTCTCCTGGACTAATACAGACACAGCCTTTTGGTAGAACTCAAGCAAAAGAGAGAGAACCATGAAAGTGATTAAGTTTGTGTCTAATACCAATAACAGTAACTAGATAACCTGTGCTAAGTTTTAAAAAATACACAACACTTATATGAGATAACACCAGATATGTCATGGAATATTTATACCTATTCTGTTACCAAATATTAGATATTTGGGCATGTCACACTGATAAATCTGAGCACTCTCATGGCACACTGATATTACTGAGTCAATGTTCATGTTAACATGTGGTGTTCACACATACAAGCATGTGAGATTGAAAAAGATAGGGCAAGTTAAAACATGAAATGAAGTACAAGCCAAAGAGGTGATAGTCAAACTTTTGAGTAATCCAAAATACATTGAACAAATGATGACTGAAGACTGGAAATCCATATCAATATTAATAATGGAAGAACTTAAAATAAGTTGATTCTGCATTATATTTCCTTAAAATGGATCATTTAAAGCTGACAGCATATAAGATGAATGACATCTCTAAGAAACACACTGGTCTATTCCACTAATGAGGATCTTGATTCTGTTTTGTATTGAAAGAAAGGCATGTTATTTCATCTCTCTGTAATTACCTAGGGCAAAAGTACTATAAAAAACACTCAAATCACCATTTCTAGGTAGTTAATGACACCTCTGCCTAGCATAGACTTGCATCCCTGACCTTATCCACCTTTAATATTAGAAGAAAATGACCATAATTATGGTTATTTTATCACCTGTCTTAAACTCTCACTAACCCTCTCTGTGACATGGCATGCTCACAGGAGAAAAGTATTGAGTTGGGCATGGGTGAGGAGAATATGATGCCTCAATAATATAGTTTTAACCAATTGACAAAGAATATTTATGTAATTTCATTTATTTTTCTCTTCCTTATTTCTTTCTCTTTATTCTCTTGTTTTTTCATTCAGAAACAAAGAAATTTCCATAAAAGCTACTTGTTTCTAGTTTTAGATAAAAAAAGTAAAAAAGAAAACAAAGTATTGATCATATAGTTGAAATGACATTCTTATGATTTGATAAAATGAGATATATTTAAAAGATTTGCAATACAAAACACATTCTAGAACAAAATGCAAACAATGGAAACTATTTTAAAAGTAGTGTATTTAAATTTTCCACCCTCAAAACCAGGATAAAAATGTATAGTATTTAAATAAAATAATATTATGTAGGAATTAAGTGATATTTTATGAATCATACTAGATTATTTTAATGTAAAACTCTAAGTTAAACAATAAATTAATGATTAGATCATTTTTAGTTAAGGTAAATTTAGACCTATGTTTTTGCAATAAAAGTTCATTCATTCCAAGCTATGAATTAGGAAATAGTATAAGTATTAAAGATAATTCAATACTTAGACTAAGTAATTGTTTGATCAGTAAGAAACATATATCCCTTAGATAAAGCTAAAATACTCAATAATTTTTCTGACATATGTTTTTATTTCTATTTTTAAAAATTAAAATCCGAAAGTGACACCTTGAACCTTTCATACATTATCATTTTATTAATTAGAAAATGAAGTTTGTCTTTCATTTATCTTTCTTCTGACAGTGATCACAGTTGTCAACCTCTGCTAGCTGCAGCCCTACTGCTGTGTAATATTCCTACTTCCCCTCCTGGCAAACAGCCATTGTTCCATAGGAGGGATCTGTAGCACTGGTGAAGAACTTAGGTCTGTGCTTATATGAGGCATATTTAGAAAAAAGACTTATGCATACTTCATTTCTAAATCTTGACTGAATAAGGGATCAGATGTGAGGTACAGGTCAGGTTGATTGAAAAATTACATGTAGAATTAAATATTATTTTTTATTATTAAAGTACACAATTAAATATTGGTTTATATGTAAATAAATTTTCCTTATCTCTTTACTCAAATTTTACTTTTCTTTTTTTTTTTTTGTCCAGTCAAAATAGTAGGTTTCCAAACTAGTAAACATTTCAAATGTCATAGGTAGTAGCTATTAGTTGACTAGTTATTAGTTATTAGTTGCCTTTTAACAAATCCAGCCTAAAATTAGAGCTATTTCAAAGAAGGAAGTCAGCCATGTTGTTAAATTGCTACCTGGCTTAGTGCTCTGTGAAGAAGAACGTGGCTATGAGCAGCCAAGGACCATTACGACTTAAATATACACGGAGGTCATCTAAACTTGGCTTAATCTTTTCTCCATTTTCCACAGTCTGTTTAACAATCACTACCATTGACATTCATACTTCCTCCTTTGTAGGGTTTGGTTTGACCTCACCAAAGCTAGAGCTATAGTATAACCAGTGACTTCCCTGGTCTGGCTCTTTAGAGATTAACCATTTTTGCCACATATTGGTGAGTGATTAGTTACATAAAGAAGAGAGAGAAGCAATAATATTTGGCTGACAGAACAATGTAAGATTGCTAAGGCATCACATTAATGAGCTGAAAAAAATCTTTCATCTACTTTCAAAAATATATCTAGTCTCAAAATTTTGTAAAATTTATATATTTAGATGAAAGTTTTTTCTTATATTGATGAAAAATTAACTAGTTTATTTAAAATAGATAACAAAAATAGATAACAAAATAGATAACAAAAATAGATAACAAAATAGATAATAAAATAGATAACAAAAACAAACCTTAATTTACCAAGGAAAGAAGTTATTACAAGGATGATTATAAGAGATTAGGGGAGTGTTGCCACCTGTAGCTGTTGCCACTTGCAGCAACGATACCGCGGGAAAGAATTTGGAGGCAGATTGGGAATGAGTAGGTTCTTTATTCTGCTTTCTCTTCTGACTTCTCTCTCCAACTCCAACAACAACCCCCACACAACTCCAACCCTACCTGATTAAATACTCTTCACCTTAACAAGTAAACACGTGTCACAAGCTCAACTTACAGGTGCCTCACACAGTGTTCACGGGCACAGAAAGATTCTTAGTTGATTACATTAAAGTTAGGAGAAAATAATTAAATGCCTCCTCTTTGGCTCTCAGCCAGCCGCCATCTTAGCTACCTCCTCATTAAGGCTTTTACATTTCCCCCCTTTTGTTTTAAAAGAGGAATAGCTTAAATGGATGGGTGACAACCCTCACCACATCAGGATCGACTGTGCCTGTCTTAGGCGTCCACATGTGCAACCAACTTTCTTACCGTCATCGGATAATCAAGGCTGTGCCCTTGACTCCTGTCTTAGGTTGATATGTCGGTCACATGAGACTTTCCCGTCATTGACTACCAGCCGTCCAATTATGAGGAGATGCTCCGGTTCTAAGGCAGCAAGCTTTTTCTTGACAAGCCAAGTTCCATTAAATATCGTACCAAGTTCTTTTAGACAAATCAGATGCCCCAAGTTCCATTAAGTAATGCACTGAGTTCTCTAGAAAAATCAGCTGCCCTACTAGGGTTAAGAAAAGGGGTACCTGCAAGGCATTGTCCCATACAATGTCCCAAACATCCTATAGTAGAAAGATCTATCAAAATGTCCACTTGCCAACATGTTGATCTAGGAGGCCTCTTGCATGCAGAGCAGAGGCCACACTACTGGTGAGATTGTTTAATGCTTGAGCAGCAGGGATGCTTGTAGCGATTGCGATCCCTGCAGCTGTAGAAGCAGCAGCCATCTCTTTTATGTCTAGACAATGCCACCAGCAAATTTTCAGGGCCCACTAAGACTGGCATAGGGATGTACCTAGAAACTCAAGCAACAATCATTAGAGGAAAGGCAGTGCCATTCCAGCACTGAGTCAAGAAGTGAGTTGTAGGAGTGCAATTCAAACTAAAAAATAGAATTATTAGATCTTCAGGTATAGTTGTAGGAGTGCAATTCAAACTAAAAAATAGAATTATTAGATCTTCAGGTATCTGAAGTTGATCTCTGCTCACACACATTGCTGCTTGAGCTCCCACGAACATTAGCTGGCAAAATATCACATTCAGAACAGATTAATGAAAGACTGAGGGTATTTAGCTGGCAAAATATTACATGTAAGATAGATTAAAGAAAAGCTAAGAGTATTTTAGAAAAATAATTTGTTAGCTGGAACTTTTGAGCCTCTGCATACACAGCAATGAATATACCTTCCATGAATATACCTGTTGAAACAATTTAAATTAATTAGCTGTTTAACAAATAAAGTTAATAACAAATAATACCTGTTGAAACAATTTAAATTAATCAGCTGTTTAGCAAATAAAGTTTATTACAAATAAACAATCCCAAGTCAAATACCAACATATCACATATCAGGCTATACAGTATTAGTCATATTCCTTGCTGAAGATAAGTCCTAGAGATACTTATAAATTAAGTTTGAAGGTACCTTCATTTTTTAATTGTCTACCCAATTTGAAATATTTTTAACTTAAATGAATTGAAGTTATTTGGATCCTCTTTTTTTTTTTTTTTTTTTTTTTTTTAGAAATGATTTTCATGAGCGCTCGGTTTTTGTTATTTGTGACATCACATTTACATGAAATCTGGACAGACGCACAGACATAAAGACATATATTTGTGACGTCACAAGTGCACAGACATAAAAACATATATAAAAAAGAAATACACAATTGTGTGCACACTAAAGAGAGATCCTCTTGTCCTGGCCGGGAGGAATGAGACTTAAGTTGTGAATTTATTGAAGAAAAAAGTGTGCAGCTTTAAAATTTCTTAGCTGAAAAGGCAACGATGAGGTTCCTTTGTGGGAAAAAGAGACAAACTCGCGCAGGTGCGCGGATTGATACCTCTTTTAAGGGAATCATTCCACAACTACTTCATCTTGGCCTTTTTGATTTGGCACCTGTTTTATTAATCTTCATTCTGCACCAACTTCATCTTGGCCCTTTTGATTTGGTACCTGTTTTATTAATCTTGATGGTATCCATACCGACGAGGATTCATGCTGTGGAAAAAACACAAACAGATCCTCTCCCCCAAATTAATACTGGGTCTGGGCGCTTCCATGTGCCTGAAAGAACATCCTTCCAGTAAACCAAAGGTTTATGTTGTTGATGTGGATTCCAGTGTCTGTCTCCAGCCGAATATCCTTTGGAATCCAAAGTTAAAAAATTAAAGTGAAAAGGGCAACGGCTAATCTATCTTTAGGATTTGTCCAATTTCCTTCTTTTTGTTTAAAAAGCATAAGTTTAAGTGTGCGATTAGCTCGTTCAATTATGCCTTGGCCTTGAGGATTATATGGAATACCAGTCTTATGAAGTATACTGAATTTTGTACAAAACTGTTTGAAAGATGAGGACGTATATGCAGGGCCATTGTCTGTTTTAAGCATTTTGGGAATGCCCAGTGCAGCAAAAGCTTGTAAACAATGAGATGTAACATGTTTAATGTTTTCCTCCAGCATGTAAAGAAGCAGAAATCATGCCTGAGCATGTATTTATGGTCACCTGAATAAATCGCAATTTTCCAAAACTTGGCTCATGAGTGACATCCGTCTGCCACAAATGATTGGGCATTAATCCTCTTGGGTTAACCCCATAATGTGGATTGGGCAGATGTGTCACACAAGATTGACAAGCCTTCACAATTGTTCGAGCTTGATCTTTAGTTATTTTGAACCTTTGTTGTAAAGTAGTACTCTTAACATGAAATTGAGAATGGACCGAGGTAGCTTGTTGAGTAAGGGCATCGGCCTTTTGATTACCTTCATGGAGAGGACCAGGCAAATTAGCATGTGCTCTGATATGTCCAATAAACAAAGGTTCTTTACGTTCCCATAGAAGGTTTTGAATTTGAGAAAAACAATTTAAAGGCTGGAGTATGAGGTGCTATTGGACCTACTACCTCCAATTTAGGGACAACATGTACAGTATAGTGGCTGTCTGAAAAAATATTTATGGGCTGTTCTTTAAAACTTTCAAGAGCTATAATAATAGCTTCTAGCTCAACCAATTGAGCTGATTTATGGGCAGTAATATGAATCATATTTTCTTTTTGAGTGACTACTGCAGAAGTACTGTTAGAGGACCCATCTGTAAATACATTTAATGCCTTAGGAATAGGTTGATATTTTATTACCTGTGGAAATATAATGGGATGATTGACACAAAAAATAGTATAGGAGACTTAGGAGGATGGTTATCAAAATTTGCAGAAGTAGAGCATCTAGCTATAGTCCAATCATTATCATTGAAGCACAAATATTCAACCTGTGATGATGAATAGGAAGAAATAATAGCAGCGGGGTGAATGCCAAATATTTTAGTAGAAGTCTTGAGTCCTTGAAAAATAAGTTTAGCCACCATGGAGGTGTAAGACTCAATTGTATTTTTAGGAGAGATGGGCAAATGTATCCATAATAAAGGCCCCTGATGCCAAAATACTCCTGTGGGTGTATATTGTGAAGAAATAATGATCAATATCAGCGGTCGAGTAAAACCAATTCTATCACAATGGGATCCTTCAATGGCTTTTTCTACCAACTTTAAATCTTCCCTAGCATCAGGAGTCAATGTTCGCGGTGAAGATGGATCAGGTTTCCCACGAAGGATATCAAATAAGGGTTTTAATTGGCCAGTAGTGAGGCTTAGTGTAGGGCGAAGCCAATTAATGTCTCCCAGCAATTTTTGAAAATCATTAAGAGTAGCTTGATGTTCCTTATTTATTAAAATTTTTTGAGGCCTAATAAAAGTATCCATAATTTGGAATCCTAGATATAATATTGGAGATCTAGTTTGAACCTTTTCTTCAGCAATGTTTAATCCACATCGTTTCAAGTTTTCTGATATATCGCTGAATATGGTGAATAAGACTTCTTGATTAGGATGAGCAAGCAAAACATCATCCATATAATGGAGGCACATAAGCTCTGGGTATTTGTTCTTGATAGGCTGAATAACTTTATCTACATAGATTTGATACATAGTGGGGCTATTAGCCATACCCTGGGGTAAAACTTTCCACTGAAATCTTTGATCAGGTCCATTATTATTAATAGAAGGAACTGAAAAAGCAAACCTGGGAGCATCCAAAGGATGTAAAGAAATAGAAAAAAAAAAAATCCTTTATAACAAGGGTTATAAGATGGAAATTTTTAGAAATAGCTACAGGATTAGGAAGTCCAGGTTGGGTAGGGCCCATAATTTACATGGTTTTATTGATTTCTCTAAGATCATGTAACTATCACCATTTTCCTGACCTAATCATGAATATGGAGGAATTCCAGGGAGAGGTAGAAAGTTCTATATGTCCTGCTTCTAGTTGTTCTTGAACTAGTAGGTGGGCCACTTGTAATTTCTCTCTAGATAGGGGCCACTGAGGGACCCAAACTGGCTTATCAGAAAGGCATGGTATTTTCAAAATTGTTTTCTCAGTGGCCCCTAAAAAAATCTTTTACATTTTTGATGATGATTTCCTTTAAGCTCAATAGGGTTAGGATTACCCTGTAGATTTTTTATTTTTAACACCTGTGAGCTTGGTTGCGAGGTGTACTCCCATTTGTTGTAAAATATCTCTTCCCCATAAGGTAACTGGCAAGCTGGACAAAACATAAGATTGAAATGTTCCTTGATGCCCTTCATCATCCTCCCATTTTAAAACTGTTGCACTTTGTTCTGGACTATTAGAATATCCCAGGCCTCTCAAACTAGTTGAAGCCTTTTGCAAAGGCTAGTGTTTGGGCCATTGTCGTACATTGATAATGGAAGAGTCAGCCCCAGTGTCAATCAACCCCTCCATCTCTATTCCTTGAATTTTTATTTTGCACATAGGCCTCTGTGAACAATCCTGAACCCAGCAAGCCATAGGTCCCAAGCCCGTGGAACCAAATCCCCTATTCTTCCTATTTTGAGGCATACTCTTAAATGAGTCATGTAAACTGGGAAGGAGAAGCAGCTGAGCAATTCTATCTCCTTGGTTAACAAAGCAAATGCCTCGAGGTGAACTAAGCATAATCTTAATTTCTCCTTGGTAGTCTGAGTCTGTTACACCTGGAGTCACTTGAAAACCTGATAATCTTTTAGAACTTCTCCCGAGGATAAGTCCTACAGTCTCTAAGGGAAGAGGTCCCCTGACTCCCGTGGGAATCAGCTGAACCCCCATTTCAGGTGTTAGCACTATTCGGGCAGTGGAACAGAGGTCTAGTCCTGCACTTCCTCTTGTTCCTCTGACCAGGGAGTCAATGGGTAAGAGGGATTGTGTCGAGGAATCATCTGGATGGATGTTTGAGGATACTCCTCCTCTAATGCCTCGTACATTTGTGGATCCCGGGGCATTGGGCCCCATGCCCCATTTTTTTGAATTGCCAGACAAAATGTTACCATAAACATCAGTTTTAGATCTGCACTTATTAGCCCAATGGTTTCCTTTTTTATAGCAGGGGCAGCGGCCTTGGGTACGATACGAGCTTGGTCTTATTTCTATTGTCTCTTGCCTTCTTTGGGGATATTGTTTTCTAAAATAACCCAGTTGACTATAATAATTTTTAGGTTGAGCCCTTCTTGTAAAATTTTGAGGAGAAGCACCTCTCATGGCTGCTGCAATTACATTTCCTGTAACAAAGGCATCATTTATGTCTTTGCATAGCCTTATATATACAGAAAGGTCCCTTTTAGATTTCCAAGGTTTGATAGCATCTTGACGATATTTGTTGACATTTTCATATGACAGCTGAACAACTAATGGCATGGCTTGATCAACATCTCTAAACACTCTACCTGCAGTTTGCAAAAGTTGATCAGCAAAGTCAGCATATGGCTCATTAGGTCCCTGAATTACTTTAGACAAGCTACCCTGTAAGTCACCAGTTCCTTGTGAAGTTTTCCATGCCCTAACAGCTGCGGCATATATTTGAGCTTAAACTCCAGGATTGTACTGAATCTGAACCTGTAAATCAGCATATTGCCCTTCTCTGGTTAACATGTCTACGTTATGGTTTGGAAATCCTGCAGTCGCATTTCTTCTAGCTGTTTCAACACAGAACTCTTGGAATTGAGACCTCCAAATCAAGTATTGTCCCCCGCTCAATACTGCCTTACATAAGCCTTTCCAATCTGAAGGAGTTAAATTCAAAGCATTAAGGGCTTCATGCATACTTATGGTAAAAGGAGCTTGGGGTCCATATGTCATTGTTGCTTCTTTAAAATTTTTTATAGTTTTGAAATGTAAAGGTTCATGGTACCTTTGCTCATTTTGATTTTCAAGTACTGGCAGATCCCAATGTCCCTGTGAGTTTTGACACTCAAGGGCATGTAAGCGCTCAGAAAGGCCATTAATCTCTGCTTCAAGGGCATGCAAGTGTTTAGAAATACCCCTCATAGTTTCTGTAATTGATTCAACCCATGGGGGAGCAGAGGGCACAAGTGGTTCCTCCACTTGACGGTCCCTTATCTTGGTCCTCTTTAATTTCCTTTTGTTCATTTTATTGGAATTCCTTTTACTTAATTCCTCCTCACTACTACTACTCTCACTGGTCCTAACTGATTTAGTAACTTCCTGAGTCCCAGGTTCAATTGAGAGCATGTATCCTTCAGCTATCTCTAATAAATCTTGAATAGCTTTAGCAGCTCGGGTCTTTGTCATTTTTGAGCCCACACTAATACTAACTATCCTTACTGGTCCTAACTGACTCAGCAGAGGCTAGGCTTTCATGATCACTTTCACTTTTTTCCAAATCCTTCTCACTATCAAATGACTCAGCTATATCAAAGAATTCTTCAATAGCCTTTATCACTCAGGTCTTAGTTATTTTCAAACCCATTTTAACCGCTCTAACTAGACTCCTGTGAGGCTCCTCAATTTTCTTACCATGCCGATTCCGAACTCCCCGTACGGGCCACCACTTATTGCTGCCTGTAGCTATTGCTGCTTGCAGCAACAATACCACGGGAAAGAACTCGGAGGCAGACTGGGAATGAGTAGGTTCTTTATTCTGCTTTCTCTTCTGACTTCTCTCTCCAACTCCAACAACAACCCCCACACAACTCCAACCCTACCTGGTTAAATACTCTTCACTTTAACAAGTATACACGTGTCACAAGCTCAACTTACAGGTGCCTCACACAGTGTTCACAGGCACAGAAAGATTCTTAGTTGATTACATTAAAGTCAAGAGAAAATAATTAAATGCCTTCTCTTTGGCTCTCAGAAAGCCACCATCTTAGCTACCTTCTCATTAAGGCTCTTACAGGGGAGGGCATTACAATAGACATGGAGTACAACTGCAAAATATAGAGAACCATTTGGTGATAAGATTTGAAAGTTTCTAAGGTTTATAATTCAGCGACACCACTCCCTATTATTTATTCAAAATAATTGAAGTCAGCATACCATATAAATTCATGTATATATACAGTGGAGTTTTCTTTAGCAATAAGGAAAAAAAAATATATACCATTTGCAGTAAAATGGATGGATCTAGAAAACATCAAGTTAATTGAAATAAGGCAAACTCCGAAATTCAAGGGTTATATGCTTTCTCTCATGTGGAAGCTCAAGAGAAAAACATGAAGAAAAATAAAAAAGGATCTCATGAAAATAGAAGGAAAATCAGTAGGGTGGAGGAAGAGAAAAAGGTGGAGCATACATGGAAGGAAAGGGAAAGTACTGGGGGAAAATGTATAAAATTTGTGCATATGATTTGTGCATGATGAATATGCCATAATGAAACCATCTTTCTACATAATCATTGTGAACTAATAAAAATTACAATAAGAAAGAGATAGTTTCTCTATTTTCTAGTCTATATGGAAGAGTAGGAACCTAACTTAATGGGAAAACTAGAAAACACAGATGACCTAATCACTTTATAAAACTTTTTTTTTCTTTGTTCTTTTTTAGTTTAAAGAACCATTCTTTTAATGACCTTCAGTGCTTGTCCAGTGGTTTAACTCAGAGCTTATTAATCACCTCCATCTTTTGTTTCAGGAGTTGAGCTTTGAATTTGCAGTCTTTTGTTCTGACTTGGCCATCTTCTTACCCCCTCCGATTATAAAAGCCATGAACAAAATCTTCCTTGCCTGTTTATCTTGTGTGATAAACAATCTCTTTAACAGATTCTCCCGCACACTTCAATAGATCCCATAGTCCAGGCCCATACACACCAAATGTCAGAAACATCTCACGGTTTACAGTAAAATCAAAATTCTCCCATGTCATTGTTAAGTATTCCTCCTGCTTATGGTACCACTCCCTGGAGATCCACTGATTTAAAGTTTAAGTATCTCAGACTTGAAAATCACTGTATATAGAAAGTCAAGGGTTATATGCTTTCTTTCATGTATGGAAGCTAGAGAGAAAAAAATTAAAAATAAGGGATCTCATTAAAATATATGGGAAATCAGTAGGCTAGAGGAAGAGGACCAGGACCAGAAGAGTCCATATATATAGACTTATATAATTCCATGACCCTGAGAAAGTTAAGTCTTGAGGTTATCTGCTATTTATAAATACATAATTAAACTACCACCCCTTATATGCTTTATGACATTTAAACATCTTGTACTAGAATGACTTTAAAAGTAAATTGGACAGTACTAGCACAGACATATGTTTTTCAGTTATTATAATTCAAAGACGTGTGAGAAGGAGGCCGGGAATGTTCAGAAGGACCAACTGGAAGCAGGTGGCTATAGGTTTCCTGGACCTCCTGGAGGAAGCTATTGAAGAACTAATTAAGGACCAAAGAAAACATTGCCTAATATAAAGTTAGTTGCAGATGGGAGACAAATGTGAAACAACAAATAGAAAAAAAGTGAAAACTTAGAAATTTCATTGAACAATTCTAGCAACAGTAGGCTTGTATAATTTAATTTTAAATATGGTCTTTCTAGGGGTACTGCATAAAATGTATTAGTAAATACATTGCACATTTAAACATATTTAGATCTAAGTAGAGTTGTATGTACATAAACAAATTGTACCTTATGGATGAGAAAAAGACTTATGAGAATAATTTTGAAAATCACTTATGAAAATTTTGCAACATTTGCTACATTCACCACCATCTTTAGACTCTCCTCTCTCCAGACAATACATCTCTCTTCTGGATCATAGACAGAAGAGTCCAATTATAGACTGTTTCACAACCAAGAATGATTATGGACTTATATGTACCCTGCTAAACCCTTCACATGCATTTAAACTTCAAAACTTTTCAAGTAAATAGAAGTTTATCATCCCTATTTTCCCTCCAAGATCATAAGACAGGGAACTGGTAGAGTGTACATCCTTATCTAAATAGGTTGGGTTCCAAGTCCATAATTATCATTCCTCCACTCTACTTCCTTATTTAAGTCCATGAATGCACATACATAATAAATTCTCCATGTTTCATAAAAATTTTAAAAATATTACCAGCTGTGGGTGATATAGACATGAAGAATTAACATGAACACATTTGCCTTCAAAGAATATCCTCTCTAGAAAAGGAAAATGTTTAGTCATCTTTTCATTGCTGTGACCAAAAGACATAACAAGAACAATTTTAGAGAAGGAATAGTTTATCTAGGGGCTCACTGTTTCAGAGGTCTCAGTCCACACAGGGACAATGCTACAGTTCTGGGCTTGAGATGAGGCATAATATCTTGGCAGAAAAGCATAGTGAAGAAAAGTAGCTCAGGACATTACAAGTAAGCAAAGACAGACTTATCTCACCAAATATAAATTATATACCCCAAAGACACACCCTCAATGAGCAACTTCCTCCAGCCATACCCTTCCTGCCTTCAGTTACCACTCAGTTAATCCCTATCAGGGGACTGATTCACTGATTGGTTAAGGTTCTCATAACACAATTGTTTCACCTCTGAATGTCTTTCATTGAGGGACACCTAATATCTAAACCATAATAGGAAAGAAGGCAATAGAAGACTAATTTCACAGGTAATATGATAGAGATCAAATTTTACATAGCACAGCAGAAATCATAGAAAATAAAAATGACTACTAGTTAAAAGAGTCACTATATATCCTTGAGCATGTGTTCAAATAGATAAAATGATAAAGAAAGAGGTAAAGTATGTAAACTGCATGAGTTTTGGAGTTACAAGACTCATCTTCCAGTTTGAAGGCCCCATGTAACATCTCTTGAATTTCTTTGTCTTCTTCAGTCCATGAAATGGGTATAAAATAAAGGCTATCTGGACCCAGGGCATTGTTCAACCAGTAGGTGTTGGCTCATTATACTGGTTGCTTGTGGCAAATTGTTTTCTGGTATTGTGAGTAGTCATTCTAATTGGTCCATGTACATACTGTACCAGTTAGTAAGCATTCTGAATGTCACCTGTACCCATGTTTTAAGCTTATATGGTGAATATATAATCTCATAGTTTATGTTAAAATGTTTTATAAAACATATGATTGAAAATGATAATATTTGTCTAGGAAATATTTTATAAATTCATAATTGAAACCAGTTCATAATTATATTTCATCATATAAAAACCTTGTCATATTGATCTTTGATTCTTCAATACTACTATTCAATATATATGTACGTTGAAGAAATAAAAGTATGGGGGGCAAATCTTAAAATCCTTTAAAGTGAATATTTTCTGTTTTCTAAGATATTTTTAAGTTACATAATTTTCCATTATGGCAAATGAATTGACCTAAAAACTTCTCCTTTTTTTTCTTTCTCTTTTGTTATTGTTTCTAGTTGTAGATCGAAAAAATACATTTTTTATTTTATTTATTTATATGTGGTGCCAAGGATTGAACCCACATCCTCATATATGCTAGGCAAGTGCTCTACCACTGAGCCATAACCCCTGCCCTTTTTTTTAACTCTTTTAAAATACACACTATAAATTGCCCTTAGACAGAATTTGTATTCCTGTTTGAGTTGATAAAAACCTTTGTAGCTCACTGCCATCTTCATTATGCATGAAATGTGACTGTATAGAACATACCGTGACTGTAGGAGCAATAATGTATGATCTTGAGGCTCACATAGATCAAACTCTGAAGGCTAGATTGAGAGATAGGATAAAATGCAGGTTGAGCAAAAATTTTTTCAGTTGAGGTTTCTTGACTTGACAGAATAAGGGTTTTATGAATATTTGGTCTATTTTATAGTGAGCATCTTATATCAGTGAAGAGGGCTTACGACTAACCTATGATACTACAGGCTCTAATAACATGTTAATTTCTATTTGCCATGAAAACACTTTATTAATTTAAAATTATACATTTATAATTTGTTATCTCAACATATTTTTTATCCCTACTATGCTTTTCACAATGTCTTATTGCTAAATTCCTCTAACATACATTCTTTACTGAATGATTCACGTTCTAGTCCTGCTAATAGCCCACCGTATGTAAATTTTTAAAAGGGAATCTCCCAAGAAAGTTATAAAATTTATGCACTAACAATTAAAATTTTGTTAATTATGCACTAACAATTAGAATTATCCTTGTATAGGTTTACTATTTATTCCTGACTGAAGCTATTTTTTTTACCAATATTATTATTCCTTTTCAGATTTTCAATATAAATTCTAAATTTTAGCTAGGCTCATGGCTACCAAATTAATTATTGTATTTCCTATTTGAAGCTGTCTGTGAGTGGAGATGATGTAAACAGCTTCAAAGTTACCCCTTTGAAAGGGAATTTTGTCCTTTTCTCACTCTGTAGAGATATATAGATACTATCATGAGCTAGAGAAACTTCCTGAAATCCAGAAGTTAGAAGCTGCATATTGGGAATGGCAGAGCTGCCCCACTAGCCACATCCTACCCAAATACACCAAAAAGAGAGTAACATTTTAAAACTTCTATAAATATTGGTCTCATTGTTATAGCAGCTTAGATTATACCCTAACATTATACTAATATTTTTAAAATCAGCTTTTATTTTGTATCTGCAACCATTTCCTCATGGTTAGTTCCCCTTTGTAAAGAGATGGACCCATTTGTCCAGCTGAGGGATTCTTAGTTATTCCCTCTCTTTTCATCATGCCTTCTTTCATCCACTCTGGGCTTTTTTTCTGTGTTTCATGAGCAGTATAGTTAAGTCACTTTCTTGGGTGATGTATAGATAGTTTTCATCAGAACTTACTAATTTATATGTTTGTAGTGTATCTAGCATTTATATCTTCATCCTCAGCTCTCAACACATTGCCTGGCCCAAATTGTGATTCAAGAAGTGTGACTTGGATGAATGAACAGAGAAAAGCTCCAAAAGAGGAACCAAACCTAGAGAAGAACATCTCAGCATGGTGGGATGAGAGGGAGAAGCTGCTTCATGTTAGACTTCCCTAAGGACTGAGGAATAAGAGAGAACACCAGAAACTGAAGGCTTGATTGTTATGCATGTGTGCCTCAGGTTTTTTTCCCTTAATTTTAATTTTTTAGCACCAGCTGGCAGAGCCCATTCCTCCCCTGCCAGCTGCCTGCCTGAGATGCTGGCCAGCTGCCAACAGCTGTGCCTGTAGAGAAAGGGTTCCCCCAGTACCCACAGCAGGCCACTAAATATTATTCCTTTCAGTTTTCTGGATAATGTCTATTTTTTAACATGTAAACATTTAGTTATCATTTGAACTGTCAACTTTCTACAAGAATTAAAATAGATACAGTTCTACAAAGAAAAGTTTGTTTCATAGCCTTGTGTATGTACCCTAATCACACCTTAGCATTTTATTTGAAATTTGCAAGTATACAAAGTTGTCCCAACACCTGAATATTGTAACAAAAATAGATACCTTAGTTGAGTTCATACTTCTCATCACTTTTTTCTGGTAAGTAGGAAAGTTTAAGATATAGTTTCTCTCTCTCTCCCTTTTTGTCTCTCTCTCTCTCTTTCTCGGCTTCAAGTTTATATTCATGCTCCTATCACGATTGACTGTAAGTTGTCACCTAATGGAATCAGTTCACTGACCTGTACAAAATAAATTAACAATCTCTATCTAGTTTCTACTGGATATGTGTCTAAATCACAGTTGGGCATCTTGTTAGCTGCCTCAGTTAAGAGTTCAGTGAAAGAATGAACCATCCAGGACTTTCATCCCTAGAGGCGATCCTTTAGTGCACTAGAAGCTCATTAACACACTCTATGCACTGAGATTGCCTACAGTATACTTGTTCTAACAGGTTTTCTTGCTTTGAGATGCGGTAAATGTCTATTGCAAATCCTATTGACATTTAATTTCTAAATTATCTTCTGTATTTGTTTGCAATTTACTCATGATGTATGCATAATTCCAATCTGTTGAAATATTGATTCTGATTTATGATTTAGTAAATTAAGGAATGGTTGGGTTGCATATTAAACTTCAGAAGTGACTCACAACATATTATATTCATATTGCCCTTTAGAGTTTCACGAAGTCCCTCTATGAATACTGTCTGTGAGCATATTTGGGAAAGGAATCATGTTTAATTCATCTTTATATCCATAGCATCTAACCCAATGCTAGCACGTGGTAGCTACATAATACAGGGTTTTTAATGAACTCATTTGTGTCTCTCAATAAGTCAAAGAAAATGATGGATGGATAGGATTGTCTTAAAACGTGCCTACAGAGTCTTTGACACTCTTTTTATTAGTGCTGTAACAAATTATCATAAAGTTAACAGCTTAAAGCAACACAAATGTACTGTCTTACAGTTCTGGAGTTCAGCAGTCCAAAATAGGTTCAAAATCAAGGTAGAACTCTTGTCTTCTTGTGGTTGTGGGTGAGGGTCTTTTTGCTCACCTTACAGCTCCTAGGGGCTGTCTTGCCTTGACACTCTGACCTCTGCTTTTGTCAAAATGCTGCCTTCACTGACACTTGACTTTCCTGAACCTTCTTTTGAAGATAGATCTTTGCTATTAAATTGAACCTGTCTGAACTATCCCAAATGATCTTTCTATTTCAAAATCCTTAACTTAATCATATCAGTAAAATCTTCTTTAGCATTAAGGTAACATTCATAAGTCTCTGGGATTAGGCAGTTTTTTTTTTTTTTTTTTTTTTTTTTTTTTTTTGGTGGAGGGATGTGGCATTATTTAGCTTACTATGCTCCTCAAAAGGTTGCTTTGAACTCCCCTCAAACATGCATTGGCCTTAGTGACTTGTCTAAAGTAAAGAATGCAATAGGGCAATACTATATGATTTTTCATGCCAGCTTATAGTCGTCAACAGTTTTCAACTAGATTTTTCTCTCTTAAGTTTATACTATGAGCTACTCTACAAGAAGTCTAGTTGCATTGAAGTCATTATACTGGAGGTGTTGCTAGGAGAACACACATACATAGAGAACATACAGAGAAATGCTCAAACAGGAGCAACAGTTTTAGCCCTCGGATGTAGGTATGGACACGTGACTGACTGAGAGAGGAAGACTTCGTGATGACATTCAGTCCCAGTTATACTACTACAAAATTATAAGATACTAGTTGATGGTTAAGTTGCAGTTTCTTTCTTATCCTTATCAGCTTCCTTTTCCAGTAGTTAAAACCCATGAACTCAGAAATGTTCAAGGATATTTTATGAAGATGTCTCAATACCTAGGCAGGATGACTCAATTCACAAATTTTGGCGGGGGGGGGGGGGGACCAATTCTCCCAAATACATAGCATCATTGACTGGAAAGATCTCTCTTAATTGAACATTTCTTGAAAATTAATAAGAGATTCTAAAAAGTACTGCTAATATCCAATAGTTTTCCTGTAAGCTGCCTGGTACCGAAAACCGGGAGGAAAAACTCTCGGAGGCAGAGTTAAGCTTTTACTACTTTTACTTCTACTTTCTTAGAGCTTAGAGAGGGAAAGAACGATTTTTAGAGAGAAAGATTAAAGCGAGCTTTTCTTCTTGTCTTCTTAGCTTAGAGTCTTAGAGAGAAAGAAAGATAGAGCTTAGCTTAGAGAAAGATTAGAGCTTTTTTCTTCTCTCTTCTTTCTTCCTTCTTCTTTCTTCTGTCTTCTGTCTTCCTCAGGAGCCTCGGCCTAACTCTGACCAGTCATTACTTCTTCTATCTGGTTTCTCTTCTGTCTTCTATCTGGTTTCTCTTCTGTAAACCGCTCTGCCTACATTCTGGCCGCTCTGATTCTTCTGACCGACCGAGTGACTGCCCGGCTGACTGAATTCTCCGTTCTCCTAACTCGGACCGCTTTCACCCGGTTATATACCTTCAGCTTTTCGGGTGCCTACAGGTGCGTCACATACATATCAGGTGGAACTTATGGCTTCCAGCTAGCTACAACAGCCCTTCCTAATTAGGGCTCCTTCATTTTCCTAAGCCTATGGAGATAATATTCCTTAGGGATCATCATCTTGTTGGTAAATCATTTGTCTAATCTCATTTCCTTTCTTCCTAGCATCAAAACATCTTTAAACATCTATGTTTTGGTCAGGCATTTTTTTAATGTTATGACTAAAAGACTGACCAGAACAATTTTAGAGGGTAAAAAGTTGATTTGGGACTCACAGTTTCCGAGATTTCCATTAACAGACAGCTGGGTCCATTCCTTGGGGTTTGAGATGAGGCAGAACATCATTTAAGAAGAATGTGGTGAAGGAAGGTGTCTCAGAACATGGCCAGGAAGAAGAGAGAGAATCTACTCACCAGATACAAAATATATATCCCAAAGGCATTCCCCCAATTCCCCACCTCCTCCAGCCACACCTTACCACTTCAGTTACCACTCAGTTAACCCCATCAAGGGATTAATTCACTGATTGAGTTAAGGTTATCATGACCCAATCATTTCTACTATAAACCTTCTTGCATTATCTCACACATGAGCCTTTTGGGGACACTTCACATCGGAACCACAATAATCTATTTCTTCATCCCTTTGCCTTTTTACCTTCTTGTACAACTACATTGGTAACAATAAAGGATTTATTGACTCCTATGTTATGTATGCCCTCAATACTTACCAGCAAACCTCTTATAAATCCCCAGTTGGTTCTGCCTCTCATGATATGTAACATTTACCTTAATAATTTGTATTTCCTTAAAGCCTCTCAAATGCTTCAATATTTTCCTTTTGCTCAGGCAAATACCATTGACTTCTAAAACAGCAAAATAAAGTTCCTAAACTCTTACATTTCTTATTCTTTACCCAGAAACTTAAGGTCTTCAAGTCAGCCAGCTACTGTCATTGGGCACATTCAGTGTATGATCCTAGCTGGTGCCTCCTAGCTTATTGTTTTAACTATTTTTAAGAGAAGTTCAATGTGCTTCTTGTGATTTTAACCCATTATTAGAACTCCCTCTGAAAGGACCACAGGTGTAGAATAAAAAGAAATTAGTGCCTGTCCAAGATTCCATCATTCTGTTTTCCTTTTCCTTTTCTTCTCTGTTTACAATCTCAATACCTCTAAACTCAGAGGCATATACTCCTAATACAGTCCCATCTCTCTATTTTTGAAGCTATAAACTCACCTGGTTCAAAACAACAGTTTGTTGGTACTTGGAAGAAAAATCTCACTAATGGGGTTGGATGTATTTCTTAGGAAATACTTCTTCCTAAGTTCTGGGTCCGAGGAATCATCTCTTCTGTGACTACCTGTGTCAGTGAGAAATTTTAAACCATCAGCTCACTATGCATTTTTTTCACTCACTTTCTAACCTGAACTACAAACTTCATTATCAAGAAAAATCCAAGTTGGTAGGGAAAAAAGATCCACCTAATTATTTAAACTGAATAAAATTAAGAACAAACAAAATGTTTTCTTGATTCTTGGTTTTTCTAAGAGTGGCAACCTAAAGTCGTTGACATTGTTGGTTTAGAATAAATGGAATAATCAGTTTCTGTTCTTATGCCAGTCCTCCAAAGTCAAGGATGAGAGGGATAGGGAATAGAATAATTCCTCAAAATGATGCAAGGTCTCACCTCCATATTGTAGTTATTAAAATGAAAAAATATTTTAGACCTTAAAATGATAAAATCAAAATACAAAGTGGATAGTAGTGTCTAAGTAAGGGAGACTTGATCCAGTATTTAATGACAGGGTGAAGCATAAGAAGAAATAAAGCCATGAAGAGGGTCCCTGGAATGTACTTCTGAACTATTGACAGATAAAATTTTGAACAGTGATACTGAAAATTCAATTGGTTTTATTTTAGATTGTGTTATGACTGTTCTCATTTATAAAGCACAGTAATTAGAAGTTTATCCACCACCAATTTTTGTTGATGGAGCTTTGGGCCAAAACATGACATCCTTAAGTGACCAAATGTCAAAAGAAGGACAGCCACAACTGAAAGTAAAATACATACATATCAACATTGCATTTGGAACCAAAATTTCAAGGAAAGCATAAAAATAAAAATAAACATGTGGAATCCTAAGCAAATTTTAGATAGGGCCTCTACCAATATATATGTATGTGTGTGTGTGTGTGTGTGTGTGTACATTATATATATGTATGTGTGTGTATACACATATATATACATTTATATACATACATATATGTGTATGTATATATACATAAATGTTAATTCAAAAAGTCTGGAAGAATTTTGTTGTTATTCTAATTTTTATCCCTGCCTATATGTTCCTTCTAAGCCTGTCACATTAAGTAAAAAGCAAACTTCCCAAACTGAACCCATAATAACTCATTTTCTACAAAATGTCTTATTAATCAATAACATCTGTACATGTCTGGAAATCATCACTTACATTGCCTTCTTGTCTCCTATATAAAGTGATCTGGCCACATAGGTTCTATGCATTAATAGTTTTCAAGTCTCTCTCCAACTCATAACCCCTCCCTAACCTCTCACACATAACTTTACATTTCAGTTCTATGGGCTGAATATTCAATATTCAAATGTTCATATTCAAACGTTCAGCCCTCTAATTGTTAATGTGATACTGTTTTGAATCTGGGCTTTGGGGAGGTAATGTGGCTTAGATGAAATCCTGAGGTAAAGTTCCCATGAGGGAGACAAGAGATGTCTTTTTCTGTATGCATACAGAAAAGAAAATTCATGTGAGGACATCCAGGAATCTGGCCTCACCAAGAATCTCACCATACTAGCAAACAGTTCTGAGACTAACCTGCCTTCTGAACTATAGAGAAGTGTTTCTTAAGTCACCTAGTCTTCCTATCGAGGACTAGACCTAGCCATTTGAGTTGATATTTCATCATCTGAGTGTCAGCCCCCAGAACACTTACCACCTCTTAATTTGTTCCTTTCTGAATAATTTTCCATTTTGTTTTTAGGGTAATCTTTTGACAGAACAAATTGGATAGTTTCTTAGGTATTGATTGAATTCATTGCAAACTTGTATGTGCCAAACTCAGTCTTTTGACCCTTACCAACAGCAATTCATTTAATTTGCACATTAAAACAAACTATGAGATAGATATTGCTGTTCCATTTTATTGGTGAGTATACTTAATGAAAAGGAAGAAACATCTTCAATTAGTATTAAAATGCAAAATATCTTGGACACAGGCTATCCAACACTGCCTTTTCCTGGATCTCATATATTTTACAATTTCTTCTGTTGATTCCTTGACTTGTTCCTGTTGCCGTGCTATTTACCAAATTCAAGCTATAAAATAACAGTTTCTGTGTGTTTGTAAATGACACTACATCTAGCCAACTTTCTATTCATTCTCTGAAGCCACTCTCGTATGTCACTTCTTGCAAGAAACTAACACCTTCCCCTATTCATACCCATATATCTTATCTGTCATTAATTCTTTTCCTATAGCTTTCAATAGCAATCCTTTTTTACATTACTGGGTTAATGGTTATGTTTTGGGGAAACATAACAGTTTGTAAGCCCTTAGACATTGGTGACTGTGTCCTGACAATCCCAAATGTTTGTGAATGAATCACCTAAGCTTCTCTGGCAAGCACCAGGCCATTTCTTCCTAGAAGTAGAAGCCACAATTCTGTAATCCAATATTTCCAGTTTCTTTGATTACTGAGTAGTTTAGTATTTCAAAATTTTTTTCTTACACAAGAAGAGTTACAGCTATGTATAACTTCAGAATTCTTTTTTTCCCCTTTTCTACATATTAAATAACAGTGCCTATTTTTTTGGAACATACTTTGCCTAAGCCTCAAGGCTTGAGAATGTAGAACTTACAGAAAATTTCATTCTACTATTAAACTTCGTAATGCAATTTTCAAAGTGCAAATAGAATCCAGGAGTTATATTTAGTTTCTAAATTGGCATTTAGTTGGAGCATAGTATTGAAAATTGTCTTTCAATTTTCTGTTAGCTTGTCATCTGGTATGTGTTCAATGACTTCAAGATATAATATCTGCTACCCCAGTAGCCTAAGTACCTTAAAAATGATCTCTGACTAGTAGAATTAAATTTTGTATAGAACAGGTGTCTTCTTATATAATAATGATCATAAAATACTGTTCTTTTATATTAAGGATATAATAAGAAAATATCACATTTTTTTTTTATTCTTAGAGGAACAAAGAACATAACAGAGGGCTTTAGGTTTTGGTGCATTAATAGATAACAATATATTCATTTTCTTTATCTGAATAATAATTACATATTTTATGAGTTCAAAAATAAGCTTAGGAAGACCTATTCACTAATAATACCTGGAATCATGCATTTTTCATTTTGCATTAATTAAATCATGGAAGGCATAATACAGGTTGACAAGATAAAGAAAAATTTCAGCTGTTAAATTTCATACTTGTTTATAAAACAGAAGGCACTTCAAAGTGTCTTAACCTGTTGTTTATGATTTTAATTGTAAAGACCAAATGTCAAGCTGTCTTTACAACAGTATTTAACAAAGCAAATTTTTAAACTCCTGCCTGTTATACAGTGTATTTGTTTTGTAATATTCTGCCATAGGTTTTAGGATGAGAGCATCTCCTTTCATCACTGTGATATTTTATTGGCAAAGTAAACACTTCAGAAATGTATTAAATATGGTCATCACTCCCACCCCCAATTCTAGTGTAATATATTCAGATGAGTTTTCTTTATTTTTGCAAGACATAGGACAAAGCAGATTTGTTTTAAGGCAACAAACAAACAAACAAACAAACAAACAAAGAGAAAGACTAAAAATAGCTTCAATATAGTAAGAATAGACTTTGTGCAAGAGTAATAAAGCTGCTTCTCCAAACTATTTATAGCATCAAAATTCATTTTTTCTCTCATTTTCAAAGGGTAAGAAAAGTGTTATTTTCTATTTTGTCAGTGTTGTGATGACCTTATTAGTACTAAGGAAGAACTGGGTAGTGTATTAGTTTTCTCTGATTGTCATAATAAAATACCACAGACAGGGTGACTCCAACAGACACCTATTTTCTCACACTTTTGGAGGCCAGAAGTCCAAGACTAAAGTGAAGGTAGGTTTGATTTCCTTTAAGCCATCCCTCCTTGACTTGCAGATGATTCTGATTCCCTTCTTCACTATGTCTTCATAAAGCCTTTTCTCTATGTGGCAGGGAGGTACATCCCTACTGTTTCTCTGCGTATCTTAATGGCTTTATATCACCTCAGTCAAATTGGTTTAGGGCCCACCCTAATGACCTCATTTTAACTTAATTACCTCTTTAAAGGCACTGTTTTGTTGTTGTTGTTGTTGTTGTCGTTTTTGGTTTTGGGTACAGGAGATTGTACCCAGCAGTGTTTAACCACTGAGCAACATCCCAACATCCCCAGCCTTTTCAATTTATTATTATGAGACAGGGTCTCCCTAAGTTTCTAAGTCCGGCTTTGAATTTCTGATCCTTCTGCCTCAGCTTCCCAAATCACTGGGATTATAGGAGTGGGCCACAACACCTGGCAGTATATTGACATTCTAAAGATACAGAGGGCTAAGGCTTCAAACATAAATCACTTTTCAACATGTGAATTTTTGAGGGACACAGTTCAGTTCATAAAAGAGAGTGTCAGTAGATCAGCAATCTCTGCTTTATGTTTATTATTTAAATTATTTGGGGAACTATGGTTTCCCCAAATTGAGTCATTGTGGTTTTCTTATCTCAAACATATAAACATATATAGGTTTCAATTATTAAGGATAATGGGTCTCTTTTAAATTGTAATTGTTGCCTACTTTTATGTAAATGTGCCTATTTCTTATAATTTCTGTGTAACTGTTTATGCATTTCAAATTATTTATTAGAATTGTCACATAAGATTAGCCTTTTATTATGCTCCAACATAATAGATAGGAAAAGAAGAAAGAATTCAATGTTATTACTACATTGAATGATACCTTTAAGGAGAATATTTATCACAAGGGAGCAGAAGAGTAGAACAGAAATGAAAAACTTTCTTCATGTGAGGTCTCTAAATATAAATCCTGATGCTATCAAATTGGTTAAAAGTAATTTCTCAGAAAAGTAAGGAAAATCCGTAACAGGATGAGATTTCTTTTTAATGAATAGAAAATATAATAGATGAATTTTTTAAAACTCTTATAATGTGTTCACTCAATAGCACAATTTAAATTGGGTTATTATGAAATTTATGATTATCTATTTATTTAGTAATTGAATTAAACATCTCCCATCAAATGTGAAAACAACAGTTGATTCATTCAAGAAGTATATCCACATAGAACTGTATATAACTCAAAGTGGTATTAGCATATGACAGCATATTATAACGTGGCAGCATGGCATCAAAGGAAAATATAACTCTAACTCAGTGTTCAACCTACCTACCATGACTAAACAAAGACCTTTAAAAAAAAATTCTGATTGCTATTCAGGTGTTGCTATAAAAATGTGATTTTAAATATCATTTATTCTTTCTTATGTATTTTCCCCTCTACTAAGACTTGTCATTTTTTGAAACAACAGCATTTTAATAAATAATCTCCTAAAAAATTCATGTGATTTTCCTATAAATTAATACCCTTGGTTGAACCATTGAATATATACCACATGATACTTATCTGGAATACAAATTAAAGGGAAACTTCTTGCCTTCCAATTCCTGAGACTTAAGAAAAAGAATGGCAAACTACCTTTGAAAGACAATGTTTTAACTGTAAAATTAGAGGTAAGTCCATTTTGTTTACAATCAAAGAATATAGATATTAATTTAGGTAGAGTAGTTAGTTTGATGGGTGGTGTCTGGAAAGTTTCACAGAGTCAGAATCATTAGAAATAAATTTTGAAGGGGGCATATTTGGTAGAGGAATTCTCAGGGGAAAAGTATTTGAAGGTTCTTATGTATTTTCTTTGGAGTATGTTCCAAGTTTGAATAGGAAAATGGAAATAGCATGGTATCAAACAGGAGGGGCTACAATTTGGAGAGTGAGACTATGAAAGGAATCCTGGCCCCTATCATAAAGAGCCTTATGTGACGTAATAAGGTATTTAATTTTTAATCTATCATGAATGGAAATTTGGAGAGGTTAGTCCTGAGGATAATAGACTTGGAAGTTATTATATTTAATACAAATTAAGTTTAGCAGTTTCAAGAAATATACATTTGTTATCACATGTTTTCCATGGGTCAGGAGTCCTGGCATAGCTTATGGCTGAGGCCTCTTCTTTGGGTCTCCCAAGATGGTAAGAAAGGTGTCATCTTGGATAATTTCATCTGAATGCCCAAATGGGTAAAAATCCACTTTTAAGATTATTCAGTTCTGTGGTTCATTTCCTTGCAATGCTGTTACTTAAGCTATCAGCTTCTTACTAACTTCCCTTAGGGTTTCAGAGGTCACCCTTAAATTCTGGAATGCAGTCTTCTAGGCAGTTCATGGTTGATGTAAGGAGTTCCCCAAAAGGTCATGTGTGAGACAGTGCAAGAATGTTTAGAGATGAAATCATTGGCTTATGAGAGCCTTAATCCAATCAGTGTGTTAATCTCCTCCTGGGGATAACTGAATGGTGATTATAAGCAGGTAAGGTGTGGCTGGAGAAGGAAGCATGCCTTTGGGGTATATATTTATCCATGGTGAGAAGAGATCTCTCTCTCTCTTTCATGGTGTGATGTCCTGAGCTGCTTTCTTCCACTACTCTCTTCCATCATGGTGTATTGCCTCACTTTGAGCCCTGAGGAATGCAGCTGGCCATCCACAGAGATCTCTGAATCTGTGAACACCCAAATAAACATTTCTTCTTATAATTGTTCTGGTCAGGTCTTTTGGTCACAGCAGCAAAAAAACAAAACAAAACAAAACAAAAAAAAAAAAAAACACCTGACTAAAATAATGGCTGCTTGTTTCTTCAAAGTCAGAAGGGAAATGTGTTTCCTTTCTGCTAAAATTGAGTCTCATATATCATACTACATTATGGTAATGACATTCATTCACATTTTCTGCTTTATATTGGTTAGAATAAAAGCACAGGTTTCTATCATACTCAGGAGGAGTTCATGATAGAAGGGTTTGCAATAAAATAATAACAAGGAGAACCTGGACTAGATCAGAATTATTCCCATGATGCCTTTTTCCCTCTACTTCCTGGATGCCATGAACTGAGCAACTTTCCTTCACATGCCCTTCCACCATGATGTTCTCCCTTACCTCAGGCCAAAAGTAATGGAGTCAGATGACCAGACTGAATCCTCTGAAGCCACCAGCCAAAATCTTTCCTCCCCTAAGTTTTGTGCACCCCCCACCAGCATGTATTTGTTACAGCCTCCATAATTCTGACAACAAACAAGATGTCCAAGGAATGCAAAGTTGGCCTTCAGGAAATTATGAATATAGATTTGTCAAAGTAGGAGTCTAGTCGGTATTTTACTTAATTTGTTAGATTGATATACAACTTTTAAATGTTTAGATATATGGTATAAAACATCTATTGTATTTTGTCCTCATGCCCCACAATTATTTTAGGCAGACTGCATAACTGCAAGTGTAAGGGCAAATATGGGTATGATTCCAGTCAATCACTTAGGTATAAATGATTTTAATGTAACATATAACACTTTATGCTATAAAGTTCTAGTTCCTTGCTTTTGTACGTTGTTTGCAATAAATGGTCACAATTTTTCTCCTGCTCTTGTCTATATTCTTAGGTAATTCCTTCTTTTACCAATTCTGACCTAACCTATGTGAGTTGTTTTGGCCAGTGAGATAGCATCAATGCAACATAAGCAGAGACACAAAGAGTGCTTTTTGCATTGGAGTTTGTTTTCTGTTGCTACTCTGAGATTTTGAACGTGTAAAAAAAGCTCAAGCTAGCATGTTGGAAGGTAAGAGATACAGGTTGATTCATTCTATTACTCCAGCTGACATCAAGACTACTACTAGACACAAGTGGGCCCTCCATAGGCCATCCAATTTCAGCTGAACCACCGGCTGACTATATGAATAAGTTGAATTGGATCAGATTAAGGACAGTCCAACAGATACACAAAACCTTAATAATAATAATCATTGATTGTTTTAAGTTCCTAAGTGCTGGAATAATTTGTTACACAGAAAAATCTACTGAACTTTTCTTGGATTTTCACACCTCAGTTTTTCCTCATTTCCTTTGTCATATATTCTGAACTCAGCAAGATGTACTAGACCCTTCAAAATCAAATCTGTTTGCCTCTTTAGCTTTATCACTTATCCTCTCTTCATCTTGAACCTTGTATCCCAGTGTGATGCCATTTATAACTGCTGGAAAGCTTTCAAATATCTGAAGTCTTCTTACAAATCATTTCATTTGTTTTTTCTCTCTCTTCTTGCTTTGATTGCTCCTCTGCTCCATGCCCTGTTCCCTGGGTAATAGCTGCCCATGTTCTCAAGACCTGTTTCCTCTTTTTAAATTCTTCCTACTGACTTCTATTAAAATATTCTTATCTCAAGGTGCAAGAGGGAAATAGGGGAGTGGAGAAGTCTCATAAAAGTCTATAATAGCCAATGTATTGACTTTGAAAGTGGAACAATGATATTGAAAAGATTCCTAAGCAACTTGACTATTTTCTATTTTCCTTCCTCATTGGCAAGACTATTTATTGTGCTCCCTTTTTCTAAATCAGTCTCTTCTTTGTCATATTTCCATTCTGTTACAGAACCTCTTTTTTATTTTAATATATTTTAGAGATAGAATTATATCTGTTATACATAATCTTTATTTGAGTGGAAAATGGTTTTATAGTTTTAAACTTTTTTATTTCAATGAGATATTTATACTTACAATTATCTTGCTTTTAGTACTTTCATCCATTTTCCGAGACAATTCACACTGAAGGAGAGATTTATTCAGTTTGAGTTATTTAACATCTGTAAGGATTAAGTTGACAGAGTTGTTGTGATAGAATTAACATGCTCCTCATTCCTTCACATAGAAAGATGAATAACTTGATGTTTGATCCTCATCCCTCCCCTTCAATATACACATCTGTGACTTCTCAAGGAAAATCAACTTGTTTGAAAAATAGATTATAAATCTCTCTTTAGAATATGACTATGTAGATAGTAATTTTAAAATAAAAACTTTGGAAAAAATCAGGAAAAATCACAAAGAAATTAAAAGCATCCAGATATTGGAGTAAGGAAAAATATCCAACATTTAAATTCTGGTTTTACTTCTTATTAGCCTTGTGACCAGGAACATGTTTCATGCTCTCTCTCTCTCTCTCTCTTATAAACAGTTTCTTAATTTAACATAATGGGATTACTGTTAATATGAACTGAAATAACACTCCTAAAGTGGCAACCAAAATACGTGGCATATAGGAGGTCTTGACAAATAGTTATCTCCCTTGTTTTTATAATCCTCTCAACAACTGCAAAATAAAAATTTACAAATAAGTGCTCATTTTTTGTAAGTAGCTATTTCTTTGTGAAATATCCATTATGACACATGCTGAAGATGTTTAACTTTATACCTCATATGTAAGCACAGTGTTTAATTTATGGTTACAATGTTAAATGTTTGTGAAACTTCAAAAGTATTTGTGTTTACATTATCATATTTAATCTTTTGCCCTATGTCCTAATAAATTCATAGCAGGTATTAAACTTAGCTAAGGAAGCAAAATATCCAAAAGCTATTCATGTGGGCAAACTTTCTTCAAGTATATTTAGTCTCTCAGCAATGAATGATGAAAATGAATGTAGAACATATTATGGTAAAATAATTTATAGGCATGTCTACATATGAATGCACATACACACATACACATACGTAAACATAAATATCCTTATACCTATGCAGACAATGCAAACAATGTAACACATGTAGTTATACCTACAGAAAGACATATATAATTTTTTCCAACTTGAAAATTATTTAGAGATGACTTGTGTTGGATGTTCAATGGCTAAAGTTTCTGGATATAATCAGGAGACCAAAGAAAGACAGAGGGAGAGCTACTGCAGAATTCCAGCTTCATTGAGATTCCTTAGTTAATCCTGTGAACAACTCCATCCCCAGACTGCATAGTCCCCTTTGTGTCTCCTTTATTCCCTGAGTATATAGAACAAATATAGAAAGAAAGAAAGAAAAAAGGTACTATCAGTATCTAGAGGGAAATCTGAAGTAATATCAGTATCTAGGGGGAACTCTGAAAATAGGAAATCTAACCACATCTGAAATATCAGTTTGTATTGTACCCGCTTTCAAGACAGTGGAGGGCCTTAAGGGACCATTGGACAGCTTATACTTCCTTCTGTCTTTGTATTGCTCTTTGGTCTCTTGGAAGCATCTCATTTAATTCTGTATTTGTTTTCCAGGCTTTGATTATGGATCCCTGTATCACTGTACATAGTTGCCTGGACACAGATTTTAGAGCAAGGAATTAATGTCAAAGGCTGACTGGTGGCCCATGGTAAAAGGATGGTGTGGAGAAAAAGTCTTATGCTCAGGAATTTAGAACCTAGAGGGACTAGTGGGTAGGTCAGATGGAAAATCCAATAAATCTAATATAAATGTTAAAATAAGAGCTGTGAAGGAAACAGGAAGCTGAATTACAAAATAAGGGTAAGTTTCTAATTTCAATATCTGTCCTTTGCCATGATTTTGCCTAAGCATAATTTATTATTCACACCCTATTCTTTAGATAGTTTGCCTTGTGAACATATGCAGTTCACCTCCCTGAAAGTCTTAGTCACAACATCTCCTGTGAACATACAGTAATTTGTTCAGAAATGAAGAGTTAGGAAATCTGGGTGGTGCAAGATCTAAGATTTCAGAAGTTAGCTTTAGTTTTAATTCCTGCTCTGCTACTCATAGGTTGACAATTTTTTTGACAAATCTCTGCACTTTGTTAATTCCCAGTGTTTTTATCTGTTAACATAGGTATTATAGTAGTACCAAATCCATAGCATTGAGGAATAAATGAGATAATCTACATAAAGTCTTCAGCATAATGTGCTGTTCAAACTATTAGATATTTTGCTAATGTGAAACAAGTTTTAATAATTGTAGTAGTAATATTCTTTTCTTCTCTAACATCTATTAAAACTGTAGGTGTGTACACAACTATGTGCAGTTTGAGACCATACATAGAGAGTATAGTGAAATGTTGGACATGTATATATAAATTTGATTTTAAAAGCAGACACATCACTAATGTATATCAGAGATATAAATCCATTCTTTATTGCTTCCCTTTCTCTGAAGTCTTACTTAAGAGTATCAGGTCATATCCCAAATAAAATATTTTATAAAGCTTTAAAGAGATTGAGTCACAGGCATCTTTGTGTTCCATCAAAATCAGAATTATTATATTCTAGTAATTGTCATGTTTTACTTCAATTATTTTTACTTTCATCTCCTTTTCTTTGATTGTTGCCTGCGAATAATGCTGTCTTTAGAACACAGTAAACCCCAAGAAATTCCTTATTAAATGAATGAATGGATAAATGAATCATTAGAATATAAAATAATGATCCTCATTATAATAGAAAAGGAGTATACTCACAAATTCTGAAGTTTGAATACAGATACAGGAAACCATATATTTTTCATGATGCTCTTCAAACTGTTAACCCTGTCTACTTTCATGGTGTACATAATTATTAAAGGATCATATGCAAAAAAAATATACAATTTGCCATAATATTCTCTTCAAAATGATGAATCATAATACAAATAATTATGAAAATTGAGTCTATAATACTGCAGCAGCTTGATTAAAAAATAGTCAAATTATTTTAAGTTTCCTGCATCCAATGTGACAATACTCAATGTGACTTTTTGCTCTTCTTACCAAGAGGGGAAACAATTTCCCCTTTTATAACCTGCTGTTATAATCCAGGATTTGCTGATGTTGTCTGGTTTCACATATCTTTCTACAGCTGTGTCATGATTTTAGACTTTCTTTTTATCCAATGAGAAGAGATGGCCAAACCAAATTTTTAAGTGTTTTGTTTAGTTACAAATATATGAAACCTATCACTTTTTTTTTTTTGTTTGTAACATTCCAATGTTTCAAACTCAGGATTTTGTCTAATATTTTCTAATATTCTAATTAAAATATCTTTATAAATTTAAGATTGTTCAATTATAAGTTTGTAGGACTTATAAGGAAACTTAATGCCTAACCCTTTTAATTCTGTCTAGATAAATATAATGCAAAAGATAGTACATTAAAGACTTTTGACTTGGAAGAAGTTGGGATATTATGGGGAAGAAAATTTCTGAATGAAAAGAATGTATTAAAAAGAAATAGTATGGAAATCACTCAAAAAAATAAAAATAGAACTACCACATGATCCAACAGTTCCTTTTATGGGTATACACCCAAAGAAAATGCAATTAGTACCTTGAATAGACATTATTCACTATAATCAAGACATGGAAACAACCTTAGGTCCTATTTCTGGATAAATGGTTAAATAAATATGGGATATTAAAGAAATTGTGGGGTATAAAATATATATGTGACATTCCATTGTATATATGTGTGTGTGTGTATATATATATGTATATATACATGAATGTATATTATAAATATATGTACATTATAAAATATACATACTTATATTATAAATTATATATATACACATATATATATATATATATACAATGATATTTAATTATCTATAATGGAATATTTTTCATCCACACAAAAAGAGACAACTTGTCATTGTCTTGCAAAAACATGAATGAATCTGTAGGACATTTGACTAAAATAAATAATCCATACACAGAAAGAAAATATTGCATGATCTTTCTTATATGTGGAAACTATAAAATGTTGAATGAATACAAACAGGGAGTATATAACAGTGGTTATGGGATGAGGGCATTAGCAGAGATGTTCAAAAATAAATATAGGATGAATCAGTCCAGTTCTATTTATTATGTACTAGAAGTTTGCTAAGAGAGCAGATTTTAGGTGGTATTAACTTATAAATGAGGGAAATAAACATATAAGATGAGGAATGTTTTTTTTTTTTTTTTTACTGTACTACAGATTCTACTCTCTTTGGAGTATATCAAAATATTGTGTTGGAGATTTTAAATATATAAAATAGATATAGCTGAATATATTAGAATATAATTTTGATGGGTAAAACTCAAAAAAGAAAAATGAAAACTATACTTAAAATAGAAAAGAGAGATTGTGTCTCTCAGATGGTTGTTTGGAATTTAATATTATAGACAGAAGGGGAATTATAGAAACAAAAGAGAATCTTGGCCAATCTAGCAACATCTCCCAATTATATTCCATTATATAGTTTTGTATGTATATGTATAACAATTTCCTTACCTATTCATCCATCAATGGCTAACATGAATAATGCTGCAATGATATGGAAATGCAAAATTCCTTTTTTTACTTTAATTAATTAAATTTATTTTTATTTAATTAAATTTGTTATTTAACTTAATAAATTTATTTATTTTGTATTTATTTTTATTTCCTTCATTTTATTATTCTGTAAAAAGGAATTGCTGGGTTATATGGTAATTCTTTTGTTTTTAAAAATTTATTCATTTATTTAAATTGATACATAAATTGTATGTACTTATCATGTACAACATGATGCCTTTAAGTAATAGATATTGTAAAATGGTTAAATTTAGCTGATTAACACATACATCATCTCATATAATTTTTGTGGTGAGAACACTACATCCACTTATTTTCAAGATAATAATATATTATTAACTATAGTTACAATATTTTACAATAGAAATCTTGAAGTTATTTCTCCTAACTGAAATTTTGTATGATTTGAGAAACATCTTTCTACCCCCACCTCTAGTGCCCCAACCACACCAGCCCCTGACATTCATCATTCTACTCTTTGCTTCTATGTTATCAACTCTTATATTCATACATGAGTGATATTTTGTAGTATTTTTTATGCCTGGCTTATTAAAATTTACATAATGATCTCTGTGTTTATCTATATTGTTATAAATGTTGGTTTTGCCTTCATTTTTTAGGGCTGAATAGTATTCCATGTTGCATGTATACCACATTTTCTTTTTCTATTCAGTTATTAATGAATACTTAGGTCTATTCCATATCTTAGCCATTGCTGCAATGAACATGAACTGCAGATATCTCCTCACCATATGGATTTTATTTCCTTTGCATATGTATCAAGAAGTACTTAGTTCTGCATCATATACTGGTTCTATTTTTCGTTTTTGAGGAAACTCAGTATTACATTACATAATGTTTGCACCAAAGTTTCCCATTTCTCCACATGCTATCTTTTGTTCTTTTGATAACAGACATCCTCAGCTATGGTTCCCTTAATAACCTATTGTCAACATGTATACAGAAGAGTATTCAGGAAATTTTGTTTACCTAAATTTTGAAAAACAAAATCCAAATTCATTTATTTCTTCGAGTTAAATAAAATAACATCCTCCAATGCTTTACTATTTACCCTATGAGGAAAAACAAAACATTTTAATCATATCTTTCTGCATAACAGTACTACACAATGAGTTTGACATGCAGATCTGTAAAAAGCAAGCTACTATAAACCATTGTACAACATGGAAATCTTCAACAGCTTTGCTAGTAGAAGGGAACATAATTGTAGGCCTTTATATCCAACCAAAATTAGCAGTTGCTATTTTTCTGCTCCAGAAAAAAAAAAAAAATGCATCTAATAGCAGTTTACTGAGATGCCATCATTGCAAAATGTCACTAGTATAAGAAAAAAAAAGTACACTCATATAATCAGAGAAAAACTATGTTTAGCTCATTTCTCCAGCTTAGCAACCCCCAAATTTGATAGATTTTAACTATAACTACAGCAATGAATTATGTAGTGATGAAGAAATGAGTTCCTAGGACTCAGATTAATTCACTGCCACTAATGATTGCAGCCACCATTTAAAAATATATATTTAAAATAAATGTATACACAAATAGTATAACTGCATATGGTAATTTTGTAAAAGTTCTTGAGAATAAAAAATGCTAACCTCTAAAAATAAAATTATAAATATAGAATTGAATATTTAATCAATTTCTTTAAAAATACTTATATAATTTAGTTCAAATGAAGTATCAAACAATATATATCTATATATGCATATGTGTGTATATATATACATATATATCTACAGTGAATACTTATCATTCCCGTTATTAATTTATTAATTTTTAGTCCCAAATCTACCCATTCTGGCTTTTTATGTAGTAGAGCTGACGTACCTCCAGGCATTCTCCTTTGATAATTAGTGCAATATTTATCACTAGATGTCATTGAAAGGAACCTGGAAGGTTGAGTGTCTGCTGGTCATCATTTTGAAGAAAACCTATTAACTCCCTTTAGGTTTTTAACAAGACTCACCAGCATCCCAATGGCAGCTTCTTTGCTGGCACTGTGAAGGACAATGGAGAACCAGTACCACATACCTTACAGCAAGTTTCATATCACTGCACAGTAGGATAGTTGTATTTAGCAGCAAAGATTTCATATATTCATTTAAATTTGAATTTCATATTGACACATTTGCAATATTTATGACTTACTAAACTTTTTCCATTTTTATTGGACATTCAAAATTTTCTGAACAATTCTACATCTAGTGGCAGATTTGTTTTGGTCAGATCTGGACAGCACACAGGCTGATTGGCAGCTACCTGCTCAGAAGCTCTGGACTGCAGTACCTCTCCAAATGTTTCTATCCAATAGTCAACTTTCGCCAGTAAAGTCAAGGTTCCAATCCAGATTAGGGTGTGAAGTAATTTTTTCCAAGTTTCCTTATTTTTTTTATATTCTCCCTTGGGCATAGATGTAGTAATTCTTCCTTACATGTGCTATTTCTGTGTCTTTTGAGTTATCTTCTGTTTAGTGGTTAATCATTTTCAGTAAGTGATTTTTGTTTTAAAATTTTCCTATGCCAATTGCTGGCACAGTTTCTGTCTCCTAACTGGAACCTGGCTGAGACAGAATTGGTATTACAGGTGGCTGTAGGAAGTAAACTTGCAAGGATGAATGTTGGGGATTAATTTGGCCATATCCATGAGCTTGAGCACACTGCTGATATTCTGACCATCAGGAGACAGGATACTGATAATTCAAGGCATGCAGTGGCATCACAATTAATCAAGCTACCACCTGTGTTTGATTTTGATGAAGTGCCAACTGAAGCACATGCTTTGGGAGCTTAAGTGGCAGTAGCACTTGACCGTTATGGCAATGATGATACTTCTAAGGATTGTGATGTGAGAGCAGTCTGTTGAGTACACTAGAACAAATAAAAAAAAAAATGACAAGCTCAGGTCTTTAACCCTACATTCAAATAATTATCTGAAAACCAGAGAGCTTCCATAGTAGCCTTCAAAAAATCTATTATGATTTTAGCCACTGAGCTGATATTGCTTAAAAAAATGCATGGACTGCTAAATAACACTGATTGAACTATCTGTGTAGTTATGTTTTTCATAAGAACATTTCCTTGATTGGGGAAGAATGAAACTCTGAAGATTGGACTCCATCAAAAAGATGTGTTGAACTCTAAAGTCAATAGGAGCTTCCCATCCCAGTGGAAGAAGGCTTTTCTCTTGTGTCTAAGCGTAGCTATCTTTTATTTGCAAATACTTGGCATCCTCACTTGGTCTTGAAAGGTAATGTGTATTCTCCGGTAAGCCCATCACAAACCACCCATTTCTGCTATTAGACCCACAGCTAGAGAATTCTTAGAATTCTGACATTAGTAAGAAGATGATCCTGTGATCATCACCTTCCAAAGTGTTCCCAGTTTCTGAATGAGCAACTGCCTTGTCAGCAGGATGTGAGAGACACAGTGGTGTTCACCCTCCAGTGAATTGCACTGATGCTGCAGCAAAAGGCTTCCCAGTGTGTTTTGCTGGCATCTCAGCAGCTGACTTCTGTGGGAGAAGTGAATTGCAGATATGATGGCTTTGCCCTCCAGTGAGTTTTGCCAGCACCCCTGCATGTAGGTTCCTTCCTTTCGGTGTTCAACTGAGCCAGGGTACCACAAACAAAATTGTGGCACCCTTTCAGTCCTTACAGTGAGCTCAGCAGCAGCACAGTAGCATATTGGCCCCATAGTAACCCACTAACCTCTCTAATTCCCAGGAGGCCATAGCTGTACACTGAGCTCTGTGTCTCAGCTCTCATAGGGAGCAGATCTTCCAAGACAGTTTCCTTTTGTATTCTCAACTTTAGAAATAGTACTCCTTTATGCACACACTGTTCATGTATTCTCAGAACTCCCCTTTCAGATATTTTTCATAATTGTTCACTTACTTTACTAGTAATAATGTTATACTAAATTCTTCTTGTTCAGATAATTGGTGTGTATTTGCTTTCTCTTGACAAGACACTAATTGATACATTTGATTATTATTTTCTTCTCAGATATAAATATATTTGATATTCAGGAGCATTTTGACAGTTCTGTAATTCACTACATATTTACAATATGCAATTTCAGTTAGATATTGGATATAGTTATCAGTAGTTATTTATAACCACTGGAAAAGAATAGGTATAAATTCCTAAGAGATGTTTTGAAGTTAATATAAAAAGTCAGAGGAAAAAAATATTATCCATAGACCTTAACCACTATTCCTGTGGCAAAGTTTATGCCACAGCTTGTTTTTTTCAGGCTTCCACTGAGCATATAATCTTTTAAACACCAATCTAATTAATTCCCTTTCTTCTTTTGTCAATTAAAATTGGTGCTTATTGTTTGCAAACCAAAACTCCAACTAGTACAGCAACAAGGATTCAATGTAGATTACTGAGTTTTTCTAAAAAAAAAAATAACAATTAGTTGAGAAATTTCTGCTAGACCAATGATTTAAATCTACCATTGATTTTGCATGCAATTAGAACCTTGATTTATGTGACTGATTAATTCTATTATAGGGACTAGTTAATTTAAAAAAATAAAAAATATAAACATCAAACCTGCTCTAAAAGTTTGCTTAGTGTGAGAAGAGTCCTACATACAGGGTTAGTACTTAAAGCTGTGACAATGTAATATGTCTCAAAATGGGCAAGAGCCAGAATTCTAATTGGCTCTGATTGGCTCTTTCCCACAAAATTTCCTCTAACAAAGATCATTCTGATTTTCAGCATGAACATATTTAATAGGTGACCATTTACTTTCCAAAATATTTTTTGAGTTGGCTTATTAATAGTTTGTCTCTCCATTTTCCAGAGTGCTGGAAATAAACATTTGGATATGGAAAAGAATTTTAATAATGGTGGACCTTCATTAGCAATGTATTTATGTTCCAAAACTTGGACAAATTAACTTGTTTATAGATTTGGCACTGAGAAATTTTGCAGTTGCCAAGAAAATGACACTATAGATCTAGAGTTGAATTAACCTCATAGTATACTCTTGCATAGTCTGAACTTATTTCAAAAACAACTCTTAGATGATCAGTGCAGGGAATTCAGTATGGGTTTTGAGCAGGAAACAAGTATCAAATATAAAAGTTTTTGTATAATATAGAAGATACTTTCAAAATAAACATGGAAATCCTAAATACATATTTTAAAAAATTTAGTATTGTTTGCAAAATGAAACATACTGTTTAGAATGTATAAAAGATATTATGATTGTATTTGTAAATGTGGTGTATATTCTGAAATAAAATTATGCTTTTTCAGTTACATTGAAGTTTTTATATTAAGTTACAAGCAGCAAAGTAGCATAATTTTAGAAAACAATTAACTGATACAGATCAGGATCCTTAAGGGAAAATTTCTTTAAAAATATAAAAACTAATTCATCAATTTTATAAATGTCTGAATGTTGGCATCAAGACTCACAAACAGTTTTTATCATTTAGGAAAAACTAAAAAAACGAACAAAAAAAACCTCCGTTAGCTTTGTATAGAGATGAACAAGAGTACACAGGTTAATAAAAATTAAGTGTTTATTTAAAATACAAGGAAATTACTCCTTATAAATTAATCTACACTATATGTGTAATGGTGCAATTAAAGTTACCAAAAATCACTTCAAAAACACTGATATAGGGCAAAGTGACTTAATGGGGGAGATCATTTTTCTTTATAATATTTAAACTTTAGATAGCATTTTGTTTAAAAGAGGAAAAGGAGAAAAGTGAGTCTGAAATTAAATTTAGTAGTGCTGATTCGAGCCCTTTGGCTTAAATCACTAGTTTTGAGCTGCTTTTGAGACAATCTGTCCCAATACAAGTGCCAGTGCCAGAGTTTGGGGAAGTGAGACCTGGACTACTGGTTTTGAAACAGTTCTCCGAGTGATTCTGATGTTCACAACTCAAAAACAATTACTGGCTCAAAATACTCATATATTTAGGGCATGGGATTGAATGTGTTTTAGCTAGCTTCATTTAGTTGTCTAAATTTGCTAATATTTTTTCAAATAATAATGGTTATCCTTTTCTTAAATATTTAATTTACTATGAAAATATTTACAGATATCAGTTATGTGAAAAATGGAACTCCTTCTTAAAACATGTGTTGATATTTTCCTTATTAGTAGACTGTGAATTTGTTTTTTTATTCTCAAAGAGAAGAGAAGCAAAAAGGAGTCCAGGACTTTCGAACAACTATTTTTTAAACAACAGGGTTGTCAATGTTTAATTTTCAGGTAACAAATTTTTTGAAAAGCAAAATAATATTAGTGTATTTTTCAACCAGAAGAAATTGGTAATTATTATTTTTTTGCATTATCTAATCAATAGTGATATGATAAGAAATACAGACCCATATAATATTAGGGATTATGGATTAGCTTTAAATATACTTCGTGTGTCCATGAGTCTAAGATTTTATTTTGAACTCCAGTTTCTCTCCTGTGTTCCATTCCCCCATTACCCACAGTTTTTGCTAGGATTCTCAATATTCATATGGCTTAAGGATTATTTTTCTTGCCCAAGAATTCCCTGTTTTAGTAAAAATACCACTTTAACTCAGTTGCTTAGGATTAAATCCCAGTTGTTGATCTTGTCTTCTCTCTTCCTCAAACCCATCCACATCCACCAGGAATCTTTGTTTACTTTTCCTTCAAAATATACCTAGAATTCATCAATTTACATAAGTCTTTCAGCCTAAAACTCCCCTTTCTTTGTCTGAATTGCTGTATTAGTCTGCCTTGTTTTCCTCCTTCCACTCTTCCACCTCCCTAAAGTCAGTTCCTCAGGCAGTTAATTGCCCTTGTGATCTTATAAATAAGTTAATGTCAGTTCAGGTCATTCCCTTGTTCAAAATCCTCAAATGGCTTCCAAAAGTTTTGGAATACAATGAAACTCTTCATTCACTTGGCCTTATTCAATTTATTCTGTCCAAGTCTTGAGACTCACCCCTCTTCTTTGCTCCTGAGCTCCATCCTCAGTCAGACTCTGACTTGGAGGCCTGGTATTTACTTTTCCCTATTTCTAGAAAACAGTTCTTCCATATGTAGGTATGGCTCACTTTCTTCTCATCACTTGTCTTTGTTACTCTTTTCTTTAATTGTTTATTTAAAATCTATTGTCCACCATATGAATATATACCATAAAGCCAAGACATTTTTAAAAACAAATTAACTGATTTTTAATTAAAAATTTGTTTGTTACAAGGTCTGAATTTATCATGCTATCTTTATAGTAAGCAAAAAAAAAAAAAAAAAAAAAAAATTAAATGAATGAAATGGAAGTGAAGAATTTGACACAGTACTTCCTTCCATGACATCAGTCAGCTCTTCCACAGTGCCTGAATTACCTAACTCTTGTGAGGCCCTTTTATCTGCACTGCATTAATTTGCTTTACTTAAGAGCTTCTATTGACATTGGTAAGGCAGATACTCAAAGTGCCATCCTGTCACATTCATCCTCTCTTATAGAATTTGGCAGCACTCCATGTTCATACCCATGTCATTCTTGAAATTCTAGATTTTTTTTTTTTTTTTTTTTTTTTTTCTGATGCCTCTTTGCTGCATCTGGCACTAGATAGTTTTTTTTTTTTTTTTAAAGATTTTCAATTTTTTATTTTATGCAAGTATGCTTTTTACACATTCTATACATGCTTTTTTTTTTTTTTTTTTTAAATAATTACAACTCAATAAAAACCCAACACCCCTTCTCTTACTATGTCTTTACAACAGGACACTCTGAGTTCAGTAGACATGTAGAATTTCTCTAATTATTATCTTTCAAATCTTACCTGTTATTATTCTCATATAGACTTCTAGAATATCTTAATCAGAAATATACTTATACATATTTTCTAAAGTAACCTGTCATAAATGTTACCTAGTGGGTTGAGAAAATTCCAGGTATAGAATGAGGGACCATGATAGAAAATGAAAAAAATAAAATTGTGTTTTTATAATCCACTAGGGTATAAAAGATATATACATGGAAAAGATTGATTATAAGATCATAATTCCTGAAATTTTAATAATATATATGTGAAATGTTAATATTTCATTTTCTCTACTTTCTATGAACATAAATGTGTATGTGTGTGTATATATATATATATGTACGTATGCATATATGTATGTTCATTATCATTGTACACTATAATTAATTGCTGTTGGTTCTCCACTTGCTATGTTCCACATATTCTACATGTTTAATAGAAGTCTTTTAATATTACTTTGTGTTCACTTGTATCTATACAATTGAGTGGATATTTGTGTTTGAATTTCCATGTTTTAAGTTAGGTGGGCTTTGAAACTCACCACTTGTCAGGATGCATGTGATTTTCTATGCCAGATAGTATGTAGAAGAAATTTAAGAAATCAGAATTGCTTTATAAATGTTTCTTTTTGGTGTTAGCCTGAAGCATTTCCAAACCTTAAGAGAAGTGTTAAATCATAATATTGTCTCACAATATTTTAAATTTATTTTATTAGGCAACAATGATTGTTAAGATGCTGAAAGGGTTCAAAAAATGATTTAAATATTTAAGGATAAGATAAAACTCTTACCTTCCTATGGTTTATAATGGAAGGAAAGCAAATTTAATATCACTGAGTTGAAATAGAAATATGGAGAGGGAGAGAAGCAAAAGGGAAGGGATTTTATGACTTCTTATCAATTAACAGGGAATCTGCTGTCTTGGTTTTTCATTGGTTTCCAAGAGCTTCCTTAACAAAGTAGAATATACTGGGTCTATTCAAACAACAGATTTTTTTCTTTTTTTCTTTTTTCTGTTCTGGAGTCTAAAAAGCCCCAAATTAAGGCATTGTTAGGTTCACAATAAAATCGTAGAGGGGGGCTGGGACTGTAGCTCAGTGGCAGAGTGCTTTCCTTACATGCATGAGGCACTAGGTTCGATCCTCAGGACCACATAAAAGTAAATAAATTAAAAATAAAGGCATGTTGTCCATCTACAACTAACAAAAAACAAAAAACAAAACAAACAAACAAAAAAAAAAAAAAACAAAAAAAACAGAGGAATTCTTCCTGAGGCCTTCCTGCTAGCTACTGAATCTTTAGTAATCCTTTGTTTGCAATCCAGTAACTCCAATTCCAGCCTTTGTCTTAGTTTATTATTCCCCCTATCTTTCCTTATAATGATACAAGACCTAATGAAGGACCTACCAAGTTAGCACCTATCTTATTTCAGTATCACCTGATTTTAATTTATCTACATCTGTTAAGATCCTATTTCAAGATAGGGTCACATTCTGAGGTACTGGGGGGTCAGGATTCAAACACATCTTTTAGGGGGTATTCAACTATAATAGTGGCTTATAGGAATTATTAATAGAAGTGTATTCATCAAATGGAAAGAGTGCATGACAATTGAGGTACAACGAAAAGATTTCAAATGAGTAAAACTACTTATACATATATTGAAAAAACTAATATTAACAAAAAAAGGAGAAAATGGAGGTTTTGTTTGGGAACCTGTGAATAATACAAATAGACTGGAGAATAAATTGTGTATGAATATCTAAAAGGAAAAGGGTGAAAGAGTAGAGCAGGTCTATTTTATAAAGAAGTTTAATGACCAGACTGATGAGTTTGTATTCAATTCTCTGGATAATGCATATTCTACACAGACCACATCAGAGGATAAGAAGACATGTGTGTTATAGAAAAATCAGTACATTTTTGTTAGTAAGTTTGAAGTTTGCATAAGAGTACAAGCAAATGTAGTAAAGTCCAGGTAAGAGAAATTACATCCTGGACTGGAATGATAGAAGTTGCAATGCAAAGGAGATGCTGGAATTTTTTCATCTATGTTCAAATTCTTTTGTTACAGAATTGGTACAAAGCATAAAATTCATTTTTATTCCAAGCAATTATCAGTGGCAAATGACAAAACTCAAAAGTCATCATCTAACATTTGGTGTTTATATTATCTCTGGAAAGATTTGCACCAAATTGCATCAAAGTAATTAATTTAAAGTCCTTGCAGAATTACTGTTTTTAGAGATCACACTATTAAAATTTACCAAGTTCCATTTTTGTTTATATTATTGTACTTCATTTTGTTAAAGTATTTGTTTAAAAATGCCTTTTTAAATTCTATAAGAAATAAATTGTAATTATATTCCTTTTCCTACCTCTAAAGTTTTTCTTGTCAGGAACAAGCATTCCAAAAATGTAGTTAAGTATGCATTTTATCACATCTAGAGAAACATATTTAGTCAATGCTAAGAATAAATGTGTGTAAATGAAAACTGCATGTCAGACAAATATCTTACAAATTTATTCATTCATTGAAAAAAGTTCTACTGAATACCTATTACAAATAAGCCACTGCAATAAATGTCAAACAAAATTGGGACGTATACAAAAGGTTTCCAATGTGATTTCTTCATGGAAGTTACTCATACTCTATAAATAAATATAAGACTGTTGCATAAAGGAAAGAGTGATCCTTGCAATAAATGTGCTATAAAAATTTAAAGTGTTTGTGCTAGACATTGTGGTGTACATAGTAGTAGTAGTACCACCAGCATGTCCTTTGTCTTTGTCATTTGAACTTTTCAGGCAACAGGTGGTCATGTGCTGTTTGATCATGATAATCAAAGGCCAAGAGCTCATATTAATTCTATTCACTATTTTAAGACATAGTCATGTAAATAGTCATGTGATATGATTCTAGGAAATACGATATGACTCTGACAGACATGTCTGATAAAACTGTCCTCTCTCTTTAATGGAACATAACGAAGGGTCATGTCTTCTTTCATACTTCTGACTTTTCAAAGGTATCATCTTTCTTTCATACCTATCAGGCCAGCTTGAAATCTGGAGGTTTACTAGCACCACAGTGATGGCAGACTGGAAAGTTGGGTCCTTCATATGAGCTAATGAATTAGTCAACTATAGAAGTATCTAAGAATTTTTTTCATTATTTTCAATATTAGATTTTTATCATTTACAAACTCTTTCTGTATTTTGAAGGGGAGTGATATGAAGCTGAAAGCATTCGAACTAAATTCAAATTAGATGGTATTGGGGAAAGTTATTTATGTGCATTTAATTCTGTTTTTTATTGACCTAAAATAATGATACATATTTGTGAGACACAGTGTGATGTTTTGATACACCTATGCATTTTGTAATAAATCAGGCTGTTTAGCATATACTTCATCTCAAGCAAATATTCTTTGTGATAAAAATAATAAAGTCCTATTATTTTATTTTGATACATATTATCAAATGATGTATAGTTTATGAACATATTATACGATACTGTTGATTATAATCAGTATGCTGTGCAATTGAGCACCAGAACTTATTTATCCTATCATTTTGTACCTATAGACCAACTCTTTCTACCTTTCCTTTGTTCTTATCCTCCCCAGTTTCTGGTAATCACCATTCTACTTCCTATTTCCATAAGATCAATTTTTCTGTATTTCACAAATGAGTGAGGCCATAAGATATTTGTTTTTTGTGCCTGGATTATTTTACTTAACAGGATGTCCTTCAGGTTCTTTAATATTGCAGCATATAACATGATTTCATCTTATTATGGCTGAATAATATACCATTGAGTATATATACACATTTTCTTTATTCATTTATCTGTTGATGAACACTTAGGTTGATTCCATATTTAGCTACAGCCAATAGTGCTGTAGTAAATATGGGAGTGCAGCTGAGCATTGTGGAATATGCTCATGATCTTAGTGACTTTGGAGGGTGAGGCAGAAAGATCTTGAGTTTGAGGTAACCTTCAGCAATGGAGCAAGACCCTGCCTCGAAAAAATTAAAAAATAAAATGAGGTGAGTCTCTAGCTCAATTATAGAGCATTCTTAAATTTGATCCCCAGTTATCAAAAGGAAAAAAAAAAGGAAAAATGAGAGTACAGATTATATGCTTATTTTACTTCTTTCAAATGTATATATCTTAAATTTCTAGATCATAAGATAGTTCTACTTCTAATTTTCAGGGATACCTTGATTGTTCATTCAGTTTTTTTTTTTTTTTTTATCTGACTAATTACTTTTTGGCTATCCAATTGTTCAAGTTCCTTATATATTGTGAATACTAGTCCTTGTCAGATGCACAGTTTGTAAATATTCCCCCTTGTTCTGTTCCTTATCCCCTCACTGTGTTGAATCTCTGTTACACAATTTGTCTATTTGTTGTTGTTCCCATCACTTTGGGGTTTTTATCTAAAAGTCCTTGTCCAGACTACTGTCACAATGTGTTTCCCTTGTCTTCTTCTAGGAGTTTTATAGAATCAGGTCTTCCATTTAAGTATTTGATCTATTTTGAGTTGATTTTTGTATGTGAGGAGATATTGGATCCAGTCTAAGTCTTTTGGATGAGGATAACCAGTTTTCCCAGCACCTTTTTTTTTTTCATAGCGGAGATTGAACTTTAGAGCACTCAACGCCTAGGCCACATCCCCAGCCCTTTTTTGTATTTTATTAGAGGTAGGGTCTCACTGAGTTGCTAAGTGCCTCACCATTGCTGAGGCTGGCTTTGAACTCGCGATCCACCTGCCTCAGCCTCCCAAGTGCTGGGAATACAGGCGTGTGCCACCATGCTAGGCTTTCCCAGCACCGTTTATTGATGAGGCTCTTTTCTTCAGTGTATGTTCTTGGTACTTTTTTAAAAAAAAAAAAATCTGTTCAATGTTTAAGTGCATATATTAACTTCTAAGTTCTCTAATGTGCTTCATTGGTTATATAAATATTCATACATAAATAAATTCTAGTACCATGCACTTTTGATTACCATAGCTTTGAAGTCAGGTAGTGTAATACTTCCAGCTTTGTTCTTCTTTTCTCAAAATTGCTTTGGTTATTCAGAGTCTTATGATTTGAATGAATGCTAAAATGGCAAGTGCCATAGCATGGGCAAAAAGATAGGAAAGTCAAGTTCTATCTGGGCCATACTTTAGAAAACCTCTGGATGTCAAGTAATTTTTTCCATGGAAATACCATCCATTTCATTAATACAGTTTACCAATCAATTTGAAGTAATTTTTTTTCATTTTTATTTATGTATTTTTATCTATACGTCTAAATTTACATAGTTTAAAAATGCAAGAATGACTTCGCATGTGTTTTTGCATGGAAAAAAAGATCCTTAGCCAGGCGTGGTGGTGCACGCCTGTAATCCCAGCACTTTGGGAGGCTAGGCAGGAGGATTGCGAGTTCAAAGCCAGCCTCAGCAATGTCTAGGCACTTAGCAACTCAGTGAGACCCTGTCTCTAATAAAATACAAAAAAGGGCTAGGGATGTGACCCAGTGGTCGAGTGCCCTGAGTTCAATCCCCGGTACCACAAAAAAAAAAAAAAAAAAGATCCTTAATCTCTTGTAAATGTTTTTTTTCTTGTTCTTTCCCATTTGATAACTACATTTCAAGACCTAACACTATTAAGTATTATACATGCCTTACAGGATGTATTCATAACTGTGCAGAAGAAGGCATCACATACCATGATATGAAGCGAAGCATAAATCCTGTTATGGGAGAGGATTAAATAAGCAAGAATCAAGCAAAATATAAACTTTATTTTTGAGCTCAATTTTTATTAAGTGTTAAAATAATATTACTGTTTGAGTCAACTGCTTTATTCTGTGCTAAAAAATGTGTTTCCATATATTTTGGAACATTAAGATTTTCTAATATTGGAACTTCTTAGATACTCAGAAATACAACTAAGTTAGAGTTGATTGAATTATGTTAGTCTAACATACTTAAAAAAACTGAGGAAGGACCAAGCTTCAATTTTCCAACAATACTTTCTAACTACATTTACCTCTGTAAATAACATACATATGCTTCAAAAAAAATTGAAAAAAAAATTTCTTATGAAGTGTGAAGGGGGTTTTGGAAAGCTGAGGTGGGGCACACAGGGAGGGCTGACATTCTGGTGACATCGGATCAAAGCTGCTGATTATTTTTGTGGGCCTTTCAAAGTCTCTCTTGTTTTTAGTAAAGCCATGTGTGCCTGCAAACGATGTATAATATGTGTTATTTCTGGATGAATGCACTTAATTATCTCTAAAAATCATTTCACCAACAGATGTCTCCTCCTCCTTTTCCTTGTACTAATCATTCTCTGCAGTTGCAAACTTTTTTTTTTTTTTTCCTCTGAGTCCTTGTGTTCCCTCTCTTCTTCTTTCTGAAGGATTTCTCCTCCAGGGCAATTTCCCCTCTAAAATACACAATATGAAGCAGCATAAAAGATACCGTAAACCTTTAAAAATGTTCCCTAGTGCATATTTTAATGTAACTACCAGATTTGTCCAAACAAAGAAAGTGAATTATCATCGTTTTAGTAATTTTTGCAATGGCATTATAATCCAAATTCATTAATTTATATATCCCTACTTGTTTATTCATGTATATGTGGTTATACATTATTTTGACAGTGATCTGAAAATGAATAGAGCTGTACCAACTTTTATTGTTATTCATTTACATTTCTAGCTCATTTTGTGAATCACACCAATTAAGTTGTTTAGGTATTAGGATCACATGGGGCACATTAGATGGGTCCTTAACCCAAGTTCCAAGCAAACTTATCATTTTGGTTTTGAAATGAAAATAAGCCCAATAGGGATTATATAGAGAGTTTTATCAGACCTTAATCCTGTATTATAGACACACTTTAGATTTCATATCATCTTAGCTCATTTAAAGTGATTATGGTTGATATATTTGACTTCTAATTTATTATTCAATTGAGGATTTAATATAATACAATCAAATCAAAGACACTTAAGTGTTCAGAAATGACTGGATGTAAAAAGAAGGCTTTTATGAGTGAAGACAACATGTTTAAACTGAACAACTTTCATAGTGCTTTAATTAAGAATGCAGCTTTAAATTTGACCTCTTTAGTTATCACATCAGGTGTTTGTCTTCAGTTGGTTCATAAGTCACAAGGCCCGCAGGGTGCTCTGAAGGCTTTGCCATGCTTTGCCTTCCCCTCCTTTCCTTTCTTTTTGTCCTTTTTCTTTGTGCATGTCAACAACCTACAAACTGTAAATCACATCCCGGAAGAATCTTTGTCATTTTTGGTTTGACAATATTCCAATCTGATGTTTCTTGCTTATAATCCTGGTGAAGAATCATTAAATTGCATAATTGCTTGATCATAATAGAGTGTAGCTTGCCCTGGGAAAACTATGAGCAGAGTGCATCTGTATTTCATCAGTGAAATATTTTCAAAATTTCCATTAGATTTTAGAAGACATGCAGTGTTTTCAAATTTGAATCTAAAATAAATTAATTAATTTAAAAAAAACTCATCCTCTGTTAGAATGGCTATTATCAAAAAAATAAATTAAAAAAAGGGGGGTGGTAAAGGTGTACAAAAATGGAAGCTCTTATATACTACTGGTGGGAACGTAAATTAAATCAGACACTATGGAAAACAATACAGAAGTTCCTCAGAAATTTAAAATAGAACTACCATATGATACAACTATAACACTCTTGGGTATTTATCTAAAATGAAGTCAGCATATAAAAGAGATACCTGCAAGCCCAAGTTTACTGTAGTATTATTCACAAGACATGGAATCAGCCTAGGTGCCCATCAAAAGATGAATGGATAGATGAAAAAATATGCCATATTTTCTTTAATAATTTAAGATTCATATTAATTTAATTATATATTACATATATATATATATACATATTTTATGAATATGGAAGCCATAGGAAGAATATAATCCTGTCATTTATACCAAAATATAAGGAATTAAAGGACTCATGTTCAGTGAAATAAGACAGACACAAAAAGACAAGAATTTCATGTTCTCTTTCATTGTAGAAGCATTAAAAAAGAAAGTCAAACTGAGTAGAAAATGCATTACTATAGATTGAGAAGGGCATCATGTGGATGGAAGAGGTGAGGATAGATAGGATGAAGGGGATCAATGCTTAGTGTATGCATGTATCTTCCAGGTATATCCTTTTTGCACAATTAATATGTGTTAATAATAATGTATTCAAAAATATCATCCAATTTGAGAAATAAAAATCTGATTGAAGAGTATAGTTGAATTAAAATATATCCTACTAAGTTTGATGTGAATTAGGTAGGAAAGTAAACTTGAGAAAATAACTTAAAATGCATAAGCATTGTTTTACTTGTCTGCATACTTATAGTGCTTTTATAAAATCTAATTAGTTTTCTAATATATTGATACTTTAGTAAATTGCAAGATTATTTTATACTTTAGTTTTTTAAAAACGTATATGAAAAGGCATATAAAATAGAAGATCAAAATAAATTTAATACATAAGAAGATGATGAAGAGGCAAAAGACAAACATTGCCAACATGAAGTCAAAAAATGTCTTTTATTGTGCATTGCTTTCTACTTCTATGTTTCTTAAAAGTCATTATGTTAAAGAATTTTAATCATATCTGGAATAACAATCTTCATAGTGTAACATCCTAAAAACATTAACACTTTTACTATTTTTAACTCATTCACATTGTATGTTCATTTGGAGTATGCTTTATGATATTCCTAATATATTTAAATAGGGTGGATAAAAATAAAACATGTTTAGACATGATTGCTTCAAATAAATTTAAGAATGCAAGCCTTTTAAAGATACTGATGCAGGAAAAATTTGTCAGTTTAGCAAAGACTGTATCTTAGTAGTTCCAAAGCAGGGGGAAATTCAATGAGATAAATAACACTTAGAAATATAATAGGTAAAGGACAAACAAATGCCTTGAAGAGTCAATCAGATAATTCAAATGCTTAATGCATCTTGCTTTGAGACAGAAAGGTGTCATGGCCCTCTACAGGTACAAATGTGATGTCTCTGAATGCATTTGCTTCATATGCAAACATAAAATACTATGTAAAAATTATGTATACATATTAGATATATAGCACATTATGTATAATTGGTAATATTAAGCATTATATGTAATATATAAATTATATACTAATGTATTTAATATATATTAGTTAGATATTAATTCAATAACCAAACAAAACACCTGCAAGCCCAGGGCTTAGATGTTGCTAGTTTTGAAATATATGTAGAGCCCTTGGGAACAGTTTCAGAGCAATCAAAGATATCATAAGCATCTTAATTTAGTGACTTTCAAACAAAATGAAAAGAACACTATTAAAACATAACTTTGTAAACATGATTAAAAGATATAGTTTCCATATTTTTTCTTCATTGGAATAGATTCTCTCCTAGAACTTCCACCAAGGAATGCAGACATGTTGTCACCTAGATTTTAGTGAGTAAGATCTATTTCTGGAGAATTTTTGACCTACATGACTATAAAATAATAGTTTTTTTGTTGTTTTAAGCCACTGTTGGTCATGATTTGTTACAACCATTATAGGAAACTGGTACAGTATTATTGATTACCTCTGTTTTGATCTTTTCATTTAGATTTCTAAACTAAATGTGTTAAAGGAAGCAGTCATGTTTTCTATGCTTTTATATCTTCCTACATAATTCTTTCTTATCTGCAGGCAATATTAAGACTACCTGCTTGAGAAAAACTGATACTTAATATCAGGTAGAAATAATGGGAGACCCTATTATCTAAATAATGGTAGATGATTTTCTCTCAAGGTAAACATTGTATTTTAGGCATAACACTTCTGTAAGTTACTATGTAGCATTACTTTATTTCTCTGGCAGATTTTTATGTTGTTGTTGTGTTGCTATAGAAAAAACTCATATATAGACCAATGCCTTTTGTCTTTTCATCTTTTTATACTTAGCAACATGTTTATTCTCTTTCTTTGTAAACTTTGAGTTGCCAATAAGAGGAAATGGAAGTTGCCCTTACACTGAGATTTAATGTTTCAAGTAATGCATTCTTTCAAAATGAATTAATAAAAGTGGACATGGTGATGTGAATTTATTAAAAACTTTTTATCAAAATGTAACATAGTATTTGTGATATAAATATATATGTATATATATATTTAAAGTGTAGCACTCTGCAACAATTTTTAATGAAGTAATTCAATTTTTTCTTATGGTATTTGGAAAAAAAAACTAGAAAGGTCACATATGGAAAGAAAAATAAAAAGATATCTATGTTAGTTTTTTAAAAAAATATTCCTAGGACTATATTTAATCTACGTTCATTAAAGTTACAAGGTTTGATCAATGCCACATACTCCCTATTGGAAAAATGAAGATTTGTGGCACCGTGACTGAAGAGAAACCTGGACACAGTCACCCTGAGCTAATTGTGTATGCTGTATTTAATAAGCTTGCTGCCTAATGGACTTCATCACAGGGAAGTCTTATTGCCCAAGAGACCTTGACATCAGGAGCATTGTTGGAGGGTTTTTGTCTATGTAGTATCTAGCTATTTACCCACCCAGGGTTAACATGAGACTTTTTCAAAGGTTGATTGGTTCAGTCGTCACTTTGATTTCCTGTCTCTCCTCACCTTTTGCAGTAATCACATAAGTAGTTTTTGTTGTTGTTTTTTAAGCAACCTGGATTAAGAAAATAGTTTTTCACTTGTACTAAGAGGTGTTTTTCATTAAACAACCTGATCAAAGTTGCTATTTTCAATTTATATGCTAATAAAGTATACTTTAGAACTTATAAACATGCATTACCCAGTGGGATTTTATTCCTGGATTCAACATAATCTGTGGCCTCTGAGGATCTCTTCAGGTTATAAGAGTATAAGAAAAGTAGTTGTCAATTGAAAAGTGTGAAGCCATATGCCCAAAGAGGCAGAGGTTTAGAGCAACCAATGATAACTTTAAAAAAGGTTAGAAATGCAAATATAATAAATGTCATGTATAATTTTTAACATTAGTTATTCATTTTTTCTAAGAATATCATACATCAAATGATTGGTAAAAGCATGTTTTGTCTCTTGAACTCTCCTTATATTCCTGTGTTTACATTATATATAATTTACATATATGTAATTTATTGTAATGTCTAATAGATGTTACTTTGATCAAATTAAGTTTATAAATCCAACTATGATTAAAATGTGTTTTTGAGATGATCTCTGATTATGATTTCTGCTCTTGGTAGTGAATATAAGGTATTCCTTAAGTGCAGATGATTCTGTTTGTTTACATGTGACTGCTCTTCCCAGAAACATCTGATGGGCCTAATGTGAGAAATTGATTACAGAGAAGCCAATATACAGGTCATTTTGTGTGAAAAAGGCTTAAATTAGGGTTCTACTCAAATAGGCATAATGTAGTTAGTCGGATAAATCAGAACTTTTCCTGGAAATTTTATTGCACGATACAAAAAAAAAAAAAAAAAAAACATCAGCATTCCATTGTAGGAATACCACCAGAGTCTCGCACAGAGACCTTGAAACAACAGAGTTGGTGAATCAGAAGAAACTATGAATAAACTAAAGCAATAGTCAGAAGAATTTATAGATAAACAGAAAGTAGAAGCAATGAAGGATTAGAAACCAAAAGAAACAGAGTTGTGGTGACTGCAGCTTGCTGACTGAAGCAGGGGTTGTAGAACTGTGGAGAAGAGTTGAAGGTTCAAAGTTCTCCAAAATTCTACGCTGATAAACTGAGGTAGTTATGGGTTGGGGAGCAGATGAGGAAAAGGCCTAGTGTATCATACAATTTTCTGGAAGGAAATCATGAAACTGTTCTATTTACAGGTGCCTAGCCTAGTGATTTTTGTCTTCTCAGTTGGTTACATTAATGATTTTGGAAATCACAGTGAGAAGCCTGTTCTTTCAGATACAAGTGGAATATGATCTATTAGTTATGTGGATAAACCACTTAAACCAACAAACTTCTCAGTTCCCTTTGTTCAGATGAGTCTAACATAGAATGAGAGATATTTTCTGTGGCTTATTTTAAAAATCTTGTAAAAAAAAAAAAGACTCGTGAATTCTGCTGCTTTGTTACTTATGCTTAAGCAATTGCCATCTTCTTGGGTAATTTACAGATATAGTGTGTGTGTGTGTGTGTGTGTGTGTTTAGAGAGAGAGAGATGCTGATTGTTATGGACAGTATTAGTGATTTTCTGTTAGATTATTTATATTGAAATATTTTCAAAACATTCCTTTGGTAAACCTTTATACTATTCCTTGATCCTAGATTTTCTTCTGAGCAAGCAGGTAAATTGTACTTCCCTATTTAACTGAAAAGAGATGAGTCCACATAACCTGCCATGGCCAATGACATTTGAGCTAAAATTATATTTCATATCAATTTTAGATGGAAATATTTAATTATTAAAGACCAACCTTTCAGCTCATTTTTCTTCTGTTGCAAATTGCTTTTCTGCAGCATGGATAGAGTTCCCTGCTGACATGTAGGTAAAATACCCAGCATATGATGAAGACTTACTGAGCTTTTGGAGTTGTGTGGTACTATAATGTAATCTAACCTATTTGGAGTAAGCCCTAAAGTACGGGAACTGTTAGAAAATTAAATGTGTGTTAGAGACAGAGGTCTTTGATAGATGAGGGTTGTCTCCTGAATGTTTCCATATTTTAGAGAGGAGACTCAAAAGATACAGAGTCTTGTTCCTTTAAAAATGTAAAAATTGTTAAAGGTATTATAATTATTATTTTATAAATAATTATAATTATTTGTGAGGAATGTAAAAAAAACTCATTTGTAATTAAAGAGAAATTTTCTTCATAATATTTATGATTTTGAAAATAGATTTTACACTTTCTCTTAAGGAACATTAAAATATTAACTTAAATATTCAAATTTAACAAATCAGATGTGTATAAAATTTTCATGCTTTTCTCTGTCACTTTTTATTTCATGGGAGCTTCTTATTTCGGTTACTAATTTTTGACTCATTAGTTCAATTAATTTTCTCTACTTCAAATCTTGGTGAAATATTTTCTTTTTTTCACACTTTTGCTAATATTTCTATAATTATCAAAATAAAAGGAAATATATAACTACTTTATTGCTTTTTGAAATTAACCTGGTTCTAATCAATTTAACTAATAAGAAAATGAGTAGTTCTAAATGTTGTTCCATTTACTTAGAACTAGGCAAGAGAAAAACACGTAAGCATATATAATTAGCTATGTGACTTGCTTTGATCAATGAGATGACAGCAGACATGATGAGGTCCCTGCTTGGTGGAAGACTTAAGAGTTAGTACACTGAATGGAAAGGATATAGAGCAGACCTTAATTGATCTTTAATTTAAGAAAGAAATAAATCACTTTTTTGCTTAAAGTTATTTTGTGTAATATGAGCAAGAAAACCTTACTGCTTGAATATTTGCAATTTTGGAGTTATTTTGTGCCATAACATTGTAAACATTCTCTCTACACTACATTAATTTGCTCATATTCTGTTGGAAATTGTCTCTGTTTTCCACATTAAGAATTAAAACAGAGCAGGGCATGGTGGCACACACCTGAAATCCCAGCAGCTGGGAAGGCTGAGGCAGGAAGATTGCGACTTCAAAGCCAGCCTCAGCAAATGCGAGGCGCTAAGCAACTCAGAGAGACTCTTGTCTCTAAATAAAGTACAAAATAGGGTTGGGGATATGGCTCAGTGGTCAAGTGTCCCTGAGTTCAATCTCCAGTAACCCCCCCAAAATTGGTCTTTTCATAACTGATTTGTTACAGATACTTTTTTTTTTTGGTGGTACCGGGGATTGAACTCAGGGGCACTCGACCACTGGGTCACATCCCCAGCCCTTTTTTGTATTTTATTTGGAGACAGGGTCTCACTGAGTTACTAAGTGCCTCACCATTGCTGAGGCTGGCTTTGAACTCGCGATCCTCCTGCCTCAGCCTCCCAAAGTGCTGGGATTACAGGCGTGCGCCACCACGCCCGGCTTATTTTTTTTATATATGTTATAAACTGATTTCATTTTTATTTTATAAGACTGGGTTGTTTTAATTCATAGAATGGCACATTATTATAGATATTATTTTGAAATGGTAAATGTTGGATTTTGCGAATCAACATTTAAGTAAATTAATGTTAGTAACTTATTAATATGGAAAAACTATTAACTATACATTAATATCATGAGATTGCTGTGTAATATGGATTTTCAAAAATTATTTGGTTTCCTATATATTTAATAAAAAGTCCACACTTTGTAAATAATTTGAAATGTCACTTTTGTCATAAAAAAATATAATTTTCTAAAATGTTCCAATGGTGTTTCATTCTCTCAAATATGTTTTATTTAAGTTCAGTGTAGGTGCTTTCATTACTACCATTCTCTTGAATTGTAATTTTTATCCATTTGTCCTCCAAAACCTAATTCAAAATTATTTTAAGAATTACATGGCTAAGTGATAGAAAATACCACTGATGTTGTATTCGAATGAATTTGTACTCATAAGTGAATCTAAAGGAGTATTAACACATTAGCAAAATTTATTAATTCTACCCAGGAAAGTAAAATATCTATAAGTTTGAGCTGACTCTTTCTGATTTTCCCGGAAAATATTCATTACTTTATCAAATAATGAATTATTTTTCTTTTCTAATAATTAAATGTTTCCATTTTTATTTTACTGATTATATTCAGTATACTAAATAGTAATGAAAGAAGTATGTACCATTGCCATACTCTTGAATTTATGGGAATGACACATAGCTTTTCTTGTTGGCTATTGGCATGAGAAAACTTTAGATCAATAATGAAAACTTATTCTTGTTTTGGTAGGAATTTTCATTGAGAGTGAAAACTGATTTTGTCAAAAGACTTTCAGACTCTACTAAAATGGTCACACATTATTTTCATTGTAATTTTAATATGCTTAATTACATAAGCAATATTTTTTAATTTTCCCCTCCTAGCATTTCTTAAACACATATCTTCGTAAAGCTTTGTTTTTTCCTTCTTAGCTCCTTTTCTTCTTCCATCTATTTTTCTTTCTTTATTTCTCTTTCATTTCCCATTATAGAAGTAAATTTCATTTGTATAAGTGAACCAGTCAAAGTCTAGTCTGGAAAATAGAAACCATATAAAATATTTTTTAAAAAACATTATTGTAGGGGCTGGGGTTGTGGCTCAGCGGTAGAGCGCTCACCTTGCACGTGCGCGGCCCGGGTTCGATCCTCAGCACCACGTAAACATGAATATTGCATTGTGTACAACTAAAGTAAATAAATACATATTAAAAATATTATTGTATATAAGGACTTGGTAAAACTGTAACTAGAAAGCAAAAAATATATATATATATATATATATTTATATGGGAACACAGGTATAACAGAGATAGCAACTAAGAGAAAGGTCACTACTTTCAGGACAGAAGAGGGGCCCCACAGATATAGGGCTTGGACCTCTGAGGGGGGTATTGCTTATAACTTAGGAGTCCAGAAAAGGTCCCCTGAACACTGAAATTCTGAGGACGCGGGGCTGGCCATCAATTCTTGGTACATAAGAAGGGGCACAATTAAACTGGTTCTGAAATACCAGAAATTTTTAAATATACATATTGAAATTTGAATTAACTTTCTGCTGAGGAGAAAAGCTATTGCTGAGATAATGCAGACAAGAAAAAACAGAGAGAAGATGTTCATTCTCCCTCCTGCTATTCAATACCCCTTTATTCCTTTCATTGTTTAAAATATTGAAAAAAAAAGAACAACAACAACAACAGCTGACCATGCAGAAATATAATTATCAGAGACCCAGCTCCAAAAACACAAAGGTAAGCTGGGCGCGGTGGTGAACGACTGTAATCCCAGCACTTGGGAGGCTGAGGCAGGAAGATCATGAGTTCAAAGCCAGCCTTAGCAATGGCGAGTCACTTAGCAACTCAGTGAGACCCTGTCTCTAAATAGAAATACAAATAAGTTCTGGGGATGTGGCCCAGTGGTGGAGTGCCCCTGAGTTTAATTCCTGGTCAAAAACAAAAACACAAAGGTATTAAAAGCTGCTATGGAGCTGAGAAACAATTAATAAAATGACCCAAGTGGAGCTGATTTCTAATTTCTGTTTTAAGTATTAGTATGGTGTGAAAATGTAATGTTTTCGTTTTTTCGTTGTCCTGGAATAGTTAATATAACTTGAGAATTTTCTGTCCATTAAAAGTTCAAATACAACTTGAATCAACATGCTGGTATAAGTGCCATTTCGATGGCAATTTAGCACTCTTTATTTAACTTCTGTTATGGTTACTACTTAACTTTTGTCATGGTGTATCATAACACAATAACAAATATACATATAGGCAGCCTTACATATACAACCGAATATACCCATACATTAACCCAGATAATCACATATTGAATAATGCAACCTTAATAAAAAATAAATCTTTCACTAATATATTTTGAGTTTTAAAACAGACTTTATTTAGTAACTGAATTAGTTAGTTGACCCATAACTAAATCATAGCAGTTTAAGGAAGGTTGCTCTATATGGGTCTCTTTCTAGCAGGTGATTAAGAAGTTTGCTTTAGGTGGGTCCTTTATTTAAGACTTGAAGCTCAATATTAACCTACCTACCTTGTCATACTTTGTCATAAATTGTCATTTATCCACCAGACTTGAATAGGGACTAAGAGCGAGATTAACAAAAAATGAGAGAAGTTTTGAAAGTAATTAGTTTCCTTTCTTCATCTCTGAGATCTTTAATACAGTGTCCTCTCTGAGGTACTTTGCTTCTCAAATCATTTGGGCCATTTTGTCTGGAGATTACAGGCAAAGCTGTCTTTGAAGAAATCTCACCTTCCTTTTTAGTTTTTTCATTTATTTATTTATTCTAATTTGTTATAAATGACAGCAGAATACATTTCAATTTATAGGACACATATAGAGCACAATTTTTCATGTCTCTGGTTGTATACAAAGTAAAGTCATACTATTTGTGTCTTCATACATGTACTTAGGGTAATGATGTCATTCTCATTCCACATCTTTCCGGCCCTCATGCACCCACCCTCCCTCACTTTTGCCCAATCAAAATTCCTCCATTTTTCCCATGGCTCCCCCTCCCTGTTTATGGATCAGCATCCACTGATCAGAGAGAACATTCAGCCTTTGGTTTTTTGGGATTGGCTTACTTCACTTAGCATGAAATTCTCCAATTCCATACATTTACCTGAAAATGACAAAATTTTATTCTCTTCTAATGCTGACTAATATTCCATTGTGTATATATACCACAGTTTCTTTATCTATTCACCTATTGAATGGATAACAAAACTGTGGTTTCTTCCATAGTTTAGCTATTGCGAATTGAGCTGCTATGAACATTGATGTGGTGACTTAATATAGTATGCTGATTTTAAGTCCTTTGGGTATAGACCAAAGAGTGGGATAGCTGGGTCAAATGGTGGTTTCATTCCAAGTTTTCTAAGGAATCTGCATATAGCTTTCCAGGTTTGTTGTACCAATTTGCAGTCCCACCAACAATGTATGAGTGTGTTTTATCCCCCATGTCCTTGCCAACATTTATTGCTATCTGTATTCGTGATAACATCCATTCTGACTGGAGAGAGATGAAATCTTAGAGTAGTTTTGATTTGCATTTCTCTAATTATTAGAGTTGTTGAACATTTTTCATATATTTGTTGATCGAATGTATATGTTCTTCTGAGAAGTGTCTGTTCAACCCTTTACCTCATTTATTGATTTTTTTTTTTTTTAGTGTTAAGTTTTTTGAGTACTTTATATATCCTGAAGATTAGTGCTCTGACTTGTGTGTGGCAAAAATTTGCTCGAAAAATGTAGGCTTTCTGTTCATCTCATTGATTGTTTCTTTTGCTGAGAAGAAGATTTTTAGTTTGAGTCTGTCCCATTTATCAACTCTTGATTTTATTTCTTGTGCTATAGGAGTCTTCTTAAGGAAGTCAGGGCCTAATCCTACATGATGAAGATTTGGGCCTACTTTTTCTTCTGTTTGGTGCATGGTCTCTGATCTAATTCCTAGGTCCTTGATCCATGTTTAATAGAGTTTTGTGCATAGTGAGAGATAGGGCTTAATTTCATTTTACAGCATATGGATTTTATGGATTTCCAGTTCTTCTAGCACCATTTGTGGAAGAGGCTATATTTTCTCTAATATATGTTTTTGGCATCTTCTTCTAGTATGAGATAACTGTATTTATGTGGGTTTCCCTCTGTGTCCTCTATTCTGTACCATTATTCTACAAATCTATTTTGGTGCCAATACCATGCCATTTTTGTTAACTATTGTTATGCAGTATAGTTTAAGGTCTAGTATAGTAATACCACCTGCTTCATTTTCTTGCTAAGGATAGCTTTTCTATTCTGGGTCTCTTATTTTTCCAGATGAATTTCATGATTACTTCTTCTGTTTCTATGAAGAATGCCATTGGGATTTTGATTGGAATTGTATTGAAACTGTATAATGCTTTTGGTAGTATAGTCATTTTGACAATATTTATTCTGCTTATCCAAGAGCAAGGTAGATCTTTCCATCTTCTAAGGCCTTCTATAATTTCTTTCTTTAGTGTTCTGTAGTTTTCATTGTAGATATCTTTCACCTCTTTCATTAAATTGATTCCCAAGTATTTTATTTACTTATTTATTTTATTTTATTTTTGGCTATTGTAAATGGCATAGTTTTTCTAGTTTCTCTTTCAGAGCATTTGTTGCTGATGTACTGAAATGCTTTTGATTTATGAGTGTTAATTTTATACCCTGCTACTTTTCTGAATCATTTATTAGTTCTAGAAGTTTTCTTGTGGAATTTTTTGGTTCCATTAAGCATAGACTCATGTCATCAGCAAATAGTGATAGCTTGAGCTCTTCTTTACCCACCCATGTCCCTTTAATTTCTTTCATCTTTCTAATCGCTATGGCTGGGGTTACAAGAGCTATGATAAATAGACATGGTGACAGTGGGTATCCTTGTCTTATTCCAGTTTTTAGTAGGAATATTTTCAATTTTTTTTCCATTTAGAATTATATTGTCCTTGGTTTAGCATACATGGCTTTTCCAATGTTGAGAATTGTTCCTGTTATTTCCAGTGTTTCTAGTGTTTTGAACATGAAGTCGGGCTGTATTTTGTTGAATGCTTTTTCTGCATTTATTGAGATGATCATGATTCTTATCTTTAAGTCTACTGATGTGATGAATTACATTTATTGATTTTGTATGCTGAATCAACCTTGTATCCCTGGGATGAACCGTGCTTGATCATAGTGTACTATCTTTTTGATATGTTTTTGTATTCAGTTTGCCAGAATTTAATTGAGAATTTTTGTATCTATGTTCATTAGAGATATTGGTCTGAAGTTTTCTTTCTTTGATGTTTCTTTTTCTGGTTTTGGGATTAGGGTAATATTGACCTCATAGAATGAGTTTGGAAGTGTTCCCTCTTTTTCTATTTCATGGAATAATTTGAGGAGTATTGGTATTAGTTCTTTTTTAAAGGTCTTGTAGAACCCAGCTGTGTATCCATCTTGTCCTGGGCTTTTCTTGGTAGGCTTCTGATGGCATCTTCTATTTCATTGCTTGAAATTATTCTGTTTAACTTGTGTATATCATACTGATACAGTTTGGGTACATCATATGACTGTAGAAATTTGCCAATGCCTTCAATATTTTCTATTTTACTGGAGTACAGTTTTCAAAATAATTTCTAATTATCTTCTGTATTTCTGTAGCATTCATCAAGATATTTCCTTTTACATGATGAATCTTAGTAATTTGAGTTTTCTCTCTCCTCTTCATTAGCATGTCTAAGGATTTATCACTTTTATTTATTTTCTTCAAAGAATCAACTTGTTAATTTTTTCAATTGTTTATTCTGTTTCATTTTCATTGATTTCATCTGTAATTTTAATTATTTTCAGTGTTCTACTACTTTTTGTGTTGATTTCTTCTTCTTTTTCTAGGGCTTTGAGATATGATGTTATGTCATTTATTTGTTGAATTTTTCTTCTTTTAAGGAATGAACTCCATGTAATACACTTTCCTCTTAGTGCTGCCTTCATAATGTCCCAGAGATTTTGATATGTTGTATCAATGTTCTCATTTATGTCTAAGAAGGTTTTAATCTTCTCTTTAATGTCTTCTGTAACCCATTGTTCATTCTATTGCATATTATATAGTCACTAGGTGTTGGAGAAGCTTCTATTTTTTATTTTATCATTGATTTTTAATTTTATTCCATTATGATCTGATAAAATGAAGGGTAGTATTTCTACTTTTTTATTTGCTAAGAGTTGCTTATGGAATAATATATGGTCTTTTTAAGAGAAAGATCTATGTGCTGCTAACAAGGAAGTGCATTCACTCATTTATGGATAAAATATTCTATATTTTTCCATTAAGTCTCAGTTACTGATTACATTATTGAGTTCTATAGTTCCTTTGTTTAGCTTTTATTTGGAATATCTATCCAGTGGTGAATTAAAGAGGTATGTTAAAGTCACCCAGAATTATTGTGTTTTGGTCTATTTGACTCTTGAATTTGAGAAGAGTTTGTCTGATGAACGTAGATGCTCCATTATTTGAGGCATATATATGTATAATTGTTCATTCTTGTTGAATGTATGAGTCCCTTAAACAGTATGTAATACTCTTTTTTATCCCTGTGATTAACTTTGGCTTGAAGTCTATTTTATTTGATATGAGTTTGGAAACACCTGCTTGTTGCCACAGTCCATGTCAATGGTATGTTTTCCCCTTAAGTCTTGTGGATGTCTTTTCCTATAAAATGAGTCTCTTGAAGGAAGAATATTGTTGGGCCCTTTTTTAAAATCCAGTCAGCCAATCTATGTGTTTCGATTGGTGAGTTTCAGCCATTAACATTCAGGGTTATTATTGGCACATGATTTGTATTCCTGGCCATTTTTATTTAGTTTTGGTAATTTAACTTGTCTTGGTTTCTCCTTTGATTAGTTTTTCCTTTAGTGTAACAGCTCCCTCTGCTGATTTTCATTGTGAATTTTCATTTCCTCCTCATGGACTATTTTGCCGAGGATATGCTGTATTGCAGGCTTTCTAGTTGTTTATTCTTTTAACTTTTGTTTATCATGGAAGGTTTTTATTTTGTCATCAAGTCTAATGCTTAATTTTGCTGGATATAAGATTTTAGGTTGGCATCCATTTTTTATCATAGCATGGTATATGTTGTTCCTGGATCTTCTAGCTTTCAGGGTCTAGGTTGAAAAATCTGCAGATATCCTAATTGGTTTCCCCCTACATGTAATCTGATTCCTTTCTCTTGTGGCTTTTAAAATTCTCTCCTTATTCTACATGCTAGGCATATTTTATTATAATGTGCCTTGGTGTGATTTTGTACATTTGGTGTTCTGTAAGCCTCTTGAATTTGGTTTTCCAATTAATTATTCATGTTTTCAAAATTTTCTGATATTATTTCATTGAATAAATTGTTCATTCCTTTAGTTTGTAATTATGATTTCCTATATACCAATAATCTTAAATTTGGTCTTTTTATATTATCCCATAATTCTTGAATGTTCTGCTCATGTTTTCTTAACATCTTCTCTGTGTGGTCAACTTTATTTTCAAGATTATATATTGGGTCTTCATTATTTGAGGTTCTATCTTCAATCTGTTGGCGATGCTTTCTATTGGGTTTTTTATTTGGTTTATTGTTTCCTTCATTTCAAGTATTTCTGTTTGTCTTTCTTTCTTTCTTTCTTTCTAAGAACCACTATCTCCTTATTGAAGTAATCTTTTGCTTCCTGTCTTTGCTTATTCGTTTCTTTATCAAGATGGTCTTTTGCTGTCTGTATTTGTTCTTATATCATCCTTTATTTCATGGAACATTTTAATCATGTACATTCTGAATTCCTTCACTGTCACTTCTTCTGCTGTGCTAGCCATGGATTCTAATAGTGTAGTATCTTGGTTGGTTTGGGGCACTTTATTCCCTTGTTTTGTTCATGCTGTTCGTGTGTCTTCCATTCTAGCACTGTAGATCCAAGGTGTTACAGTTTTTACCCTTAAACCAAATAGCTGCTATTAAGACATTTATGGTTTTGTCACAATATACAGATATGTTAAGTTCAATTATTATCTACAATGTAAACAGTAGGTTTGCAAAAGGGTTTACAGTTTCTGATGGTGGACAAAGAGAGAACCTGGGGTTGTGTATAGGATGAGATGTTAAGGAGGTAAGAAGTGAGGATATACAGTTATTAGATCTTAGGAAGCTTGATATAGAAATGTGCAGAAGTTGGCTAGTAGCAGGAGAAAAGAGAGAAAGTGATTTTGGAGAGACAAGTAAGTGGGAAGACAATAGTGTACAAAAAATGAACATAAAAATTAAGAAAAAATATAAGAATAGTAGATAAAGGAATATGCAATACAATTATAATATGCTATTCAGACATCTCAGTCCTCAGTAGCCTAATTCATAAAAAGTACTTGGTTTCATAATTGTTGGGAATGTGAGGGTGGGAGAAGAGAGAGAAAAAGGAAAAAAAAAAAGAGAGAAGAAAGAGAAAATCTGGAAGGAAAATACAAGGATTGATTTAGTTGGAGTTCAGTATCTTTTCTGCTTCCCTTCTCATCCAATAAGTGGAATTGTCTGTTGTTTGTTGGTATCTCCACCCTTAGAATGATGAAGGTTATTAGGGTGGGAGGGTGGGTCTAGGGGGGCGAAGATCCTGGATGCAGGTTATAACACTTGCTGGTTCCCAATGGGAGACTGCACCCCAAGGATCTCCTTTAGGGCCTGCTTGTGTGTTGTGGGTGCGTGGTCTTATTTCCTTATATCGCCTGTAGACTTCACAATTCCTGGTCCCTAATTTAGGCTCTAAACTGTATCTCACTCACACCCTCCCTTTCTACTTCTTAATCGTGAACCTTTCTCTCCAGAGGTCTTGTGGACTGCACTCTGGGGGCTGCACACCTGTTGTGGAGTGTTTTTTTGTATTGGATAGTTCAGGGTCAGGCTTTGTGAGCTACGAAGTAGACCAAACATAGGCACAAGCTCTGTACTGGGTTTGTGGCTGCAGGGGAGAGAGGAGAGTTGGGGACTATAGGTACCTTTATATTGCTTCTAGGCCCAGCAGTTTTCCTAAGCTGGGAGTTGCCCCAACTAAAGAGGCAACAAAGGTGTCCCAAGATGGAGAAGGCTGCTTTCAGAGATAAGGTGTCGGTTTGGGTGGGGCTGGGTGGTGGTGGAGGGCAGCATGTTCAGAGATACAGCTCTGTGGCATTCAGTGTTGTGGCTGGTTGTTGTCTCCAGACCCTGTCCTATGTCGTCAGGTGTAGGCTATCATGTGGCAGTGGTTGCAGTGTCCCAAGATGGAGGCAACCAGGGGAGTCCCACATTGGTAGATGGGAATCCACACAGAATGATGGCTGGAAGTCCTGCGTGTGGGCAGTGGGCAGGTATCCTGTGTGGGAATGCAGCTGGTGGTCCTGCATGTGCCCATGGCCACGATTCCTGCACTAAAGCCGGGGCCTGGAGACCTGCAGACATGATTCCTGTGGGGGAGCAGCTGTCAGGGATCCTCTAATCACTTGAAGAGAAACAGTATTCCCACTACTTGAATCCCAGGTCATGGAGCAACACAGAATGCAGCCTTCCTGTAGCCTGCCATCTTGGATCTCTCCTTCCTTTTTAGTTGCTGGTTTCCCTTTTTTGAGTTTTTGGATCTTTGTAGAACAACTGAATTATTTTTTAAATCTCCAATAAGAGGTCAATGCTAGTGATAGTAAGCATTTCAGTATTTTTACACAGAAGCATTTAATTCCTCTCAATTTATAGAGCATAACAGGAAAGGGAAATGTGTTTATGTCTTTGCAGAGAAGTGTGAAAATGTATTCAAGCATTGTTCTCCTTTGCCTAACCTGTTCTAATTTACAACAAAATTACTACCTAAAAGATTGTTTTATTATAATAAATCACAGCCTAATGTTAAAATGCCAAGTTTATTTATATACATAAAATATGTTACATGTAAATATGGAAATATGTAAAGAAATTCTCTTTCAGAGTTAATTTTATTAATCTTTACAACACTGTGGGGAAACCTTACTTTTATGCCATTAATTGTTCAAAAGAGGAAATACAGTTCACACACAAAAAATAAATGTTCTTAGAGAAGAAAATTTTGCTCTTTACCCTGTTTTATGTAGTCAATATTTTTTTTAATCTGAAAGCATTTTCCCTGATATACCAATAGGATTATTCTTTTTTTGTCTGTCTTTACTAGTTGTGTTCCAAAAAAATGACTAACTACAAAGCAAATCTCCCAACGCATGTGTCAAAACAATGTGATACATGCCTGAGTGCAATACCAGAAACAAAGCTCTTGTGATGTTTCTAAAGCAACACTTAATTAAGTTGTTGTTCATGCAGTAAATACAACATCAGACTCTTGGGTCCAGCATTCTGAACTAAGGGACAACACAGCTTCACAGGCTCTGATAAGAGAACATGCTCCAAGTAGTGAAAAAATACTCATCCAAAAAGACAGTGGACACTTTAGTAAATTATCTGATTAAACACTAGATTTATAAATTCATTTTACTTTAGAGGCAGAGATAGCAAATGGGAAAATTTTGTGGTAGTGAATAGAGCTATCAAAATTAGCGAAATAATAATATGGAGAAATGATCTCACTTTTAGTTTAAAACATTAAGGGAAAGTTATGTTGGATCAATTATTTATAATTAGAGTAGACATAATCTTATTTCTTCTTTTGAAATCAAATTTAACCCTTTACATGAAAATAGAATAGCATTAATCAATACAAATTTGAAGTACATACTGAGGCAATAATGCAATTAGTTCCTTCTTGGTGACCTTTTATCATTTATTTAAAAACACATTTTGCTGACATTTAAAAAATTAAGACAACAGGATCTGGAGCTATGGCTCAGCAGTAGAGCGCTCATCTCAAATGTGTGGGGCCCTGGGTTCGATCCTCAGCACCACATATATAAAAGAAAGGTGTGGTGTCCACCTACAACTAAAAAAAATTTTTAAAAAAGACAACAATTAAGTCCATGATGTAATTGTCTATATATAAAAGCTAATGTATAAAAGAAATTTTCCCTGAGTAATAAATGTGATCTTTTAATTTAAAAAATAATTTAGGAGAAAATATATAATTCAAGTAAAATTTTCTTTATATTCTACCTTAGGTAATATTTGTCTATCTATTCAATCTTAAATCATATTAACCATTCAATAATTGTACATTTTAAATAGACATGAGTGTGTTTTTAAAAAGTATCACTTGCTTAAAACACATTTTCTGATGAAATATTATAATTGGTATGTTTAGACCCATAATAAATAGGTAATTATTTATGTGCATAAATTCCTATTACTAAATCTATGTTTGATATTCTCCTGACCTCTTCCTGACCCTGCCAAATCTCATACTCCTAATTCTCCACATTAAACTCAAATGTGTTTAAAATTGAGTAAAAAGGTTTCCATGCTCTACACCAAACTCTAAGTGATACATGTAAATCTTAAAGATGTGACTAGTGTTAGAAATGAAAAACAATGAAGGAGAAAAAAAAGTGTGAAAATGAACAGGTTAAAAAGAATAGAAAGGGGACTAGAGGGAATTGATTATTGATCATGTTATTGATTGGTCTCTCATGTTCACATCTAAATTACTTGGATGACGAATGTGAATGTGGAACCAATAAAAACAATAAACCAATGAGTGTCCTACCTTCCTTCCATTTATAGATTAAGGTTAGATAATAGTAGAGGCATAGGTACTGGGTTCTCAAAATACACACTAGTGGTTGTTAGAGCTAGTATAACATCAATAGAAGCCCATAAAGCATGGAAAGCATGAAGGTCCTTTCCTCAAAAACAATTTTAAGAGTCTGATAATTAAATAGTTCAGAAAAATTCTAATATACCCCAGAATGACTACTTTGATATTTTTATAAGGGGTGAAATATAAAACAAATGCTTTCCCCCGAGATTTGTAGTTCCTATTTGCTTTATATCCTAAGGGAATGCAGGTACACTTGTTAGCCATCTCTAACTTCTCTCAAAGCCTTACTTTCACTTACATCTCACACTAGTACAGTGGGGTCCACTTTATCCCAGTGTCAACCACACTCAGAATCCATTCTTTCATTGACGAGACACTCCTGCTACTGAACTGATCTACAGTGTAAGACACATATCTGTGCTACCATTTTTGTTGTTTTGTTGTTGTTCTCCGTCTTGTTCCAGTTTCTAGTTTCATTCAAGGACTAGAATCCTATCTAAGCTTCTATTAATCTGCTCAAATTTGGCCAGTTTCTTTTCCTTTGGAGAACATCTCCCCTTGTATTATTGAGTCTAATAACTAAATTCTTCAAAATTTGTGTGGGCTAAACAGAATGGCTGCTGCTGCCCCTTTTTGCATTCATTTTCCATTTCCCACACTTTGAATGAATACCATTAAAACCATAACTTTTCCCTCATGTTATGCACCACCATTGGGAGCAAGAGCTAATCAGGAGGGACACAGATTTATTTCCTTCTCTGGTTCTTAACATGTATTCTCAATATCCTGGACAGAAAGTCTCTTCATATGCCTTCATCTTCAGTCACAGCCCCATATTCTTTGATTCTAATGGATGCATAGATATATTGCCCTAAATAAGTAAAGACTAATTCCTACAAAAATGTAGCTAAATAAGCTATGAAATCTTTGTAATACCCTATGTTCTTTCTCCAAAGTTATTTTATTTGACAGAGAGCCTTACCTTTATAAAGGAGGGACTATTTTTTTATGTTATCAATTACTTTACCCACCAATCTCAATATAATCCCTCAAGATATAATCTCTAAAAGATATTTGAAAAATAGGAAGTCTGGTGGTCCATTTTCAGAATATAGTATTCAGCCTTAATTGATGCAATGTAGTCATTTTATTTATAGCTCTTCCCTTTTGCCCCTTTTAACTTTACAATTAGCCAATTGCTAGTTTACACCCTTCAGTCCTCCTTTCAGAGTGAAAGGCAGAACAGAAAAGACTGCCCACCCCACCCAGGTGTGCTTGCTAGCCAGTTTCTGTAGCTCACCCTTCTGGTCAGAAAGAAATGCTTTTTCAGCCCACTTTCAAGCATATGTTTGATTTCTTGTGGCATGTTGTTATTTCTAACAGATAGTACTCATATAATAATTTTTTATATTAATAAATAAGAAGGAATGAACCTTATTTCATTAAAAATTAATTTACTATCAATATAAATGAGTGTAATTTACTATTTATTTATCATTGAACTTTAATGATAGGTCCATGTTCAATGTTTTCAACAAGAAATGTGACATTGTTGTTTAATCCTTTAAAATACATGATACATTCAACTAATTCATGCCATTTTTCACTTTAAGTGTTCTTAGTCCAAATAAAAATAATATTGAAGACAGTGAATTATTCTAAGGATCTACAAAAAGAAAATCAGATTAAAATTAAAAAAATAGGAATGCTACTAATAAAATGAAGGAAGAGAAGTAATAAATTTGTGCAGTATATTTATTAACTGTGGATTAGCTTTTTCATCCTCCCACAGCCCACATATTTTTCACCATTTAACCTTATTGCCCATCTTGTAAGTCATTTCCTACAGGCACAAGAAATGTAATCTCATTTGAGTTTTTGTTTAAGTAACACACATAAAGTGGTTCTGTTGACAAAGACTACATCCCCAGATTGGCACAAAACCTTCTGGATTATTAATAGTGTTGGTTATCTATACTGTTCCTCTCTTACAGTTGAAAACCATTTGTAACATATTCCAGAAACATGATAAATAAGAGAAATAAAAATAAATATTTTCATACTTGTAAACACATTTCTGATACTTACACTATGTTATATTTATCATATAACAATGACTAACATTGTTCTATTTAAGTTAACTATGATAGACTGAATAATTTACAGAAAGTTTTTATCAAACTACAGTAACCAGAAATAAGGATGTCTAAAAACAAGCAGAATTTCCACATTTTTTATTAGACCTATGAAAATGACATTGCATGAAGATATATTTATTATTTTTCTTCAAATAAAACCCACTGATAAAAATACTTAGACCTCTAAGGATAGTTTAACTTAATATTTTAATCCTTTCTTATCAAATAATAGGCCTCCCTTAATATTTGCTCATCTACTTGCAACAAACAGCCATCTGATGTCTGATTATATACACAGTTAATCCAGAAACAGGAAGAATGACTCAATATTTCTTTAGAGTTCTTCTCTTCTGCAAATAGCAGGCTTAGTTCCCTGGAGAACACAGTGGGATGATACAAAAGTTTTCCAGAAGAATATTAAGTAGTTTTATAGATAAAAGAAATCAATTCCAGTGTGATTTAGCATAATATGATAGTTAAATATATAAACCATTTTGTTAGCAATCTGCACAGCCCTCCCCCTAGGAAGCCTCTGCATGACTGGGAACATTAACCCATTCCTTTTGGTACTGTTTGTCTTCTAACATAATTGTCTTAGAGTTAGTTTATTTTTAAAATTAAAATCCTTCTAACTTCTTTCCAGGCTTCTTTCTTGGCTCCTTAGACTCTTTGTGTTTTGCCACTGTTCACATCTATAGACTCATCTCTAACCAGTGCTTAAATTGTCCTAGGCCACAAAACCAAACCTGTTATGATTCTCCAAGTTCATCCTGTGATCATTCTTCTGCCTGGAATGCCTTATCCAACATTTAATCTCATATATTTAGGCTTACTTCAACTTTTCCCAAAGGAGGAGAAACTTTTCCAGACCTGTCAGGCTGCTTAGATGACCCTTGATATATTCTAACACCATCTGTCACTTCTAGAATATTTTTTATCATATTGCACCATAAAAGCCTTTCTGACAAACTGGAGTAATATTGGAAGTATTGGAATACAAATACAGATTCATTATTTCTATAGATGGTTAGCACAGCATCTAACATTCACACAGAAGACAGTCAATAAAACTCTGCTAAATGAATTAAACAATAATTGTGATATAGCATTGAATTTCTTTTTCTATTAAAAACATTCACTTAAGCAATACAAGATTGAAAATGTAGAAAACTTGTGGATTGGTATGATAATACCTTTCTACTTCCTAAGTGGTATGCCCACTTGCTGTCTTGTCCTCATAAATTTATCCTAAGTTTGGGATTAGGAATTTCTCTTTTGAACATTTTTAATGTCTGTTATAACCCTAAACTGTAATGATATGTTATATTCTTATATGCATGTATTTATAGATTCACAGTTACTATAAAGCTTTTACATTTTCAAAATACAGTACAGTACCCAGAATACAGTATTTTTAAATACCTTTTTATATATCTATTTATTCATTTAGAAAGCACATAGTTAAAAGTTTTTATGAAGTGTGGGAGATAAATAATAAACAATGACATTGCGTTGTAATATTAAAAACTTAGAAAGCAAAAAGAAAGGATATATTCTTAAAGGCTCATAAAAGATGGGCACTGGCCTAAAGTGGGACAAAAGGCAAACTTCCCTAAAGACATGTGGGAAAAATGTATATGCTATCCTGGAGTTACCTAGATGAAGCTGTGCAGAATGAGGGGCACAAAACAATTATACTCAAAAGTCCAAAGATGAGAAACATGTCATGATTGAGCTCTGAAAATGAGTATAGTATGTTGGTATGTGATGTTAGACTGGCATAAAGAGTTGATCAGGTAGAGATCATATCACTGGGTAAAGATTTGAATTTTTTTCCCAAGAAGTATTAAGAAACATTTGCTAGGTGATATAATTACAATATTTCATATAAAAAGTAACCAAACTGTGAAGAACAGAATAAATATGGTAAGATGAGGAGTCCAAACAAGAGTTGAAGTAGGTAGGTGTTGTGATGCACACCCATAATCCCGGTAACTTAGGAAGCTGAGAAAGGAGGATCACAAATTTGAGGCCAGCCTGGGCAATAAAGAGAGACTCAAAATTGAAAAAATAAATAAATAATAAAAAGAATCGGAATGTTTGGTGTAATGTGCTCCTAAATTCAATCCCCAGTATGGGGAAAAGAAATTGACATAGCCAAAGCTGAGTGAAAATTATGCAGACAGTGATGATGGAATGATCTTATAAGGGAGACAGAGAGAGAGAGAGAGAGAGAGAGAGAGAGAGAGAAATATTTAGTAATAGATGGGATGTGAGGAGTGAGGGAAAGAACTATTTTAAATCAATAGACTGGATAATATTAGGGCATTTTCTAAGACAGCATAACTAGAAAAATACTGTAGAAATGAATAAATAAATGACATCACAAAATACAAAATGATTAGTATGATCTTAGAGGCAATATACTGTTGAAATATTTGAAAAGAAATTTAAAGCTGAAAAAGAAAAGTATAATATGAAGAAGGTTGATGAAAAGGAAATTCATAGTAAGAGCTGAATGAAAAAATAAAGTGTGCTATTGTTTTCACATGTCATTATAAAAGGGAAATTTTTGTTTACATTTTTTGCATTGTATTAGATGGCCAGAATATGAATCACATTTTTATAAGAAGGTCCACCCCACTGTGACTTGAACATGTTTTTTACACTCTAGTCCATTTTCCTTTGATTTTTTTTTTTTTTTTCAGTTCATGTTTCACCTGAGCCCCAGTGTCAGTTCAACAACATGGGTTCAGCTAGAAAACATAGCAACTTGAAGTTTCTGTATCCTGCTATGTGCTAGCCAACAGTTCATTTAAAAGCCCTAATAGCTCCTACCTATTGTATAAGTCATAATGTGCATCGTAGAAATGCTAGAAAAAGCAAGATCTACTATTTCAAAATATTTTCTAGGATTTTCTGATCATATTGGGGTCACTTTATTTGCCTTTTTCCAAACTATGAATAAAATTTTCTCCCTCAATCACAAAGAACATTAACATGAGGGTGACAGAATCAAGTGGTTGATGGCTCTTTGGCATGACTCTTTGTTGTCGTTGTTGTTGTTGTTGATGATGGATCGTATTTATTTATTTATTTTTTCTTTTTTTTTTTAATTTATAATAGTAGTATCTATTACAATTCATAATGTACATATATAGCATCTTTTTACATACAACTGTTTGTTTACAAGTATATTCATACTATTCAGGTATTCAATCATGCATTTAGGATAATGATATCCATCTCATTCAACCACATTTCTTTTTTATTTTTATTTTTTTTTCTTTTTTAATTTTCCCCCCTCCCTTTACCCTTGCTCCCTCCCTTCCTCTCCCTTCCCTTTGACCATTCTAGTGTTCCTCTAATCCTCCTATGTACCCCCATCCAACAACACTGTGAATCAGCCTCCTTATATCAGAGAAAACATTCGGTATTTGGTTTTTGAGATTGACTAACTTCACTTAGCATTATATTCTCCAACTTCATCCATTTACCTGCAAATGCCATTATTTTATTCTCTTTTATTGCTGAGTAAAATTCCATTGTGTATATGTTCCACATTTTCTTTATCCACTCATCTACTGAGGGACATCTAGGTTGGTTCCACAACCTAACTATTGTGAATTGTGCTGCTATAAACATTAAAGTGGCTGTGTCACTGTAATGTGCTGTTTTTAAGTCCTTTGGGAATAGACCCAGGAATGGGATGGCTGGGTCATAGGGTGGTTCCATTCCCAGTTTTCCAAGAAATCTCCATACTGCTTTCCATAACTGTTGCACCATTTTGCAGTCCCACCAGCAATGTATGAGTGTGCCTTTTTCCCTACATCCTCTCCAACATTTATTGTTGCTTGTGTTCTTGATAGCTGCCATTCTGACTGGAGTGAAATGAAATCTTAGAGTAGTTTTGATTTGCATTTCTCTAATTGCCAGCGATGTTGAGCATTTTTTCATGTATTTGTCGATTAATTGTATATCTTCTTCTGAGAAGTGTCTTTTCAATTCCTTAGCCAATTTATTGATTGGGTTATTTGTTTGTTCGGTGTTAAGTTTTTTGAGTTCTTTATATATTCTAGAAATTAGTGCTCTATCTAATGCTAATGTATTAAATATCTGTTCCCAATCAGTTGGCTCTCTATTCACCTCATTGATTGTTCCTTTGCTGAGAAGAAGCTTTGTAGATTAAATCTATCCTATTCATTAATTCTTGGTATTAATTCTTGCACTACAGGATTCTTACTAAGGAACTTGGGGCCTAATCCAACATGTTGGAACTTGGAGCTTACTTTTTCTTCTATTAGGCGTATTGTCTCTGGTCTAATTCCTAGGTCCTTGATCCACTTTGAATTGAGTTTTGTGCATGGTAAGAGATAAGGGTTTAATTTCATTTTGTTGTATATGGATTTCCAGTTTTCCCAGCACCATTTGTTGAAGAGGCTGTCCTTTCTCCACTGTACATTTTTGGCACCTTTGTCTAATATAAGATAGGTGAAATTATATGTATTAGTCTCTGTGTCCTCAACTCTGTACCATTGGTCCACCAGTCTGTTTTGGTGCCAATACCATGCTGTTTTTGTTACTATTGCTCTATAGTATAATTTAAAGTCTGGCATGGTGATGCCCCCTGCTTCACTTTTCTTGCTAAGGATTGCTTTGGCTATTTTGGGTGTCTTATTTTTCCAGATGAATTTCATGACTGCTTTTTCTATTTCTTTGAACAATGTCATTGAGATTTTGATTGGGATTGCATTAAATCTGAATAATGCTTTTGGTAGTATGGGCATTTTGACAATATTAATTCTACCTATCCAAGAGCAAGGTAGGTCTTTCCATCTTCTGAATTCTTCTATAATTTCTTTCTTTAGTGTTCTATAGTTTTCTTTATAGAGGTCTTTCACCTCTTTCATTAACTTAATTCCCAGGTATTTTATTTTATTTTTTTGATGCTATTGTAAATGGGGTAGTTTTCATCATTTCCCTTTCAGAGGCTTTGTTGCTGGTGTACAAAAATACCTTAGACTTATGGGTATTGATTTTGTATCCTACAACTTTGCCGAATTCATTTACTAGTTGTAAATGTTTCTGGTAGAGTTTTTTGTGTCTTCTAGGAAGATTATCATGTCATCAGCAAATAGTGCTAATTTGAGCTCTTCTTTTCCTATCTGGATCCCTTTAATTTTTTTCGTCTGTCTAATTGCTCTGGCCAGAGTTTCCAGTACTGTATTAAATAGCAGTGGTAAAAGGGGGCATACCTGTCTAGTTCCAGTTTTTAGAGGGAATGATTTCAATTTTTCTCCATTTAAGATAATGTTAGCTCAGGGCCTTGAATAAATAGCTTTTATAATGTTGAAATATGTTCCTGATAGTCCTAGTTTTTCTAGTGTTTTGAACATAAAGGGGTGTTGTATTTTGTCAAATGCTTTTTCTGCATCTGTTGAGATGATCATATGATTTTTATCTTTAAGTCTATTGATGTGATGTATTATGTTTATTGATTTCTGAATGTTGAACCAGCCTTGCATCCCTGGAATAAACCCCACTTGATCGTGGTGCACTGCCTTTTTGATATGTTTTTGTATCCAATTTGCCAGGATTTTGTTGAGGATTTTTGCATCTACGTTCATTAAAGATATTGGCCTGAAGTTTTCTTTTTTGGATGTGTCTTTGCCTGGCTTTGGCATTAATATAATATTGGACTCATAGAAAGAGTCTGGAAGAGCTCTCTCTTTTTGTATTTTTGAAATAGTTTGAAGAGCATTGGTATTAGTTCTTCTTTGGAAGTCTTGTTGAACTCGGCTGTAAACTCATCAGGTCCTTGACTTTTCCTTGTTGGTAGCTTTTTGATGACATTTCTATTTCTTTGCTTGTAATCAATCTGTTTAAATTGTGTATAGCCTCCAGTTCCAGTATAGGCAAATCATACGACTCTAGAAAACTGTCAATGCTTTCAGTATTTTCTATTTTATTAGAATACAAGTTTTCAAAGTAATTTTTAAGTATCTTCTGTATATCTGAGGTGTTTGTTGTGATATTCCCTTTTTCATCAAGAACGTTAGTAATTTGCGTTTTTTCTCTTCTTCTTTTCATCAGCATCACTAAGGGTCTGTCAATTTTGTTTATTTTTTCAAAGAAACAACTTTTAGTTTTGTCAATTCTTTGAATTGTTTCCTTAATCTCAATTTCATTAATTTCTGCTCTGATTTTAATTATTTCCTATCTTCTGCTCTTGGTGTTGATCTGTTCTTCTTTTTCTAATGTTTTGAAGTGTGATGTTAAGTCATTTATTTGTTGGCTTTTTTTTCTTTTAAGGAATGAACTCAGTGCAATGAATTTTCCTCTTACTACTGCCTACATAGTGTCCCAGAGATTTCTATACAATGTATCTGTGTTCTCATTTACCTCTAGAAATTTTTTAATCTCCTCCTTGATGTCTTCTTCAACCCCTTGTTCATTCAGTAGCATGTTGTTTAGCTTCCAGTTGTTGGAGTAGTTTTTCTTATTCCTTGTTTTGTTATTGATTTTCAATTCCATCCCTTTATGGTCTGATAGAATGCAGGGTAGTATCTTTATTTTTTTATATTTGCTGAGAGTTGCCTTGTGACATAATATATGGTCTATTTTGGAGAAGGAGCCATGTGCTGTTGATAAAAAAAGTGTATTCATTTAATGAGGGATGAAATATTCTTTATATGTCTGTTAGGTTAAAGTTATTAATTGCTTTAACGAGGCCTAAAGTTTATTTGTTTAACTTTTGTTTGGATGATCTATCAATTGGTGGGAGAGGTGTGTTGAAGTCCCCTAGAATAACTATGTTGTGGTCTATTTTACTCTTGAACTTGAGAAGAGTTTGTTTGATGCTCCATTATTTGGGGCATATAGATTTATGATTGTTATATCCTGTTGATGAATGGTTTCCTTAAGTAGCAAGAAATATCCATCTTTGTCCCTTTTGATTAGCTTTGGCTTGAAGTCTACCTTATTTGATATGAGAATAGAAACCCCTGCTTGCTTCCACAGGCCATGTGAGTGATAAGACTTTTCCCAGCCTTTCAACTTCTGTCTATTGATGTCTTTTTCTACGAGGTGTGTTTCTTGGAGACAGCAAGTTGTTGGGTCATTTCTTTTAATCCATTCTGATATCTGTGTCTTTTGAATGGTGAGTTTAGGCCATTAACATTCAGGGTTATTATTGAGATGTGATTTTTATTCCCATCCATTTTTATGTGTATAATGGTCTTTAGTTTGATTTGATTTCTCTTCTGGTTGGTATTCCCCTTAGTTTAATATCTTCCTTTGTTGATTTTTGTTGTTATTTTTCTCTTCTTCTTCATGAAAAATTTTGCCCAGGATGTTCAGAAGTGCTGGCTTTCCGGTTGTGAAATCTTTTAACTTTTGCTTGTCGTGGAAGGTTTTTATTTCATCTTCAAATCTAAAGCTCAGTTTTGCTGGATATAAAATTCTTGGTTGACATCCCTTATCTTTCAAAGCTTGAAAAATGCTATTCCAGGATCTTCTTGCTTTTATGGTCTGGGTTGAAAAATCTGAACATAGTCTGATTGGTTTCCCCCTATATGTAATCTGCTTCCTTTCTATTGTGGGTTTTAATACTCTCCTTGCTCAGTATATTAGGCATTTTCATTATAATGTGCCTTGGTGTGGATCTGTTGTGATTTTTTATGTTTGGTGTTCGGTAAGCCTCTTGAACTTGGTTTTCCCATTTATTCTTCAAGTTTGGAAAATTTTCTGCTATTATTTAATTAAATAAATTACTCATTCCTTTGGCTTGAAACTCTTCTCCTTTCTCTACCCCAATCACTCTTAAGTTTGGTCTTTTTATGTTGTCCCATAATTCTTGAATGTTCTGTTCTTGATTTCTTACCATTTTTCTGTGTAATCTAGATTTTTCTCTAGGATATATATTTTGTCTTCATTGTCTGGGGTTCTTTCTTCCAAGTGGTCTACTCTGTTGGTGATGCTTTTGATTGAACTTTTATTTTGGTTTATTGCTTCTTTCATTTCCGGAATTTCTGTTTGGTTTTTCTTTAGAGCCTCTATCTCCCTATTGAAGTAATCTTTTACTTCCTGTATTTGTTTTTGGAGTTCTTTGTCAAAATAATCTTTTACCACCTGTATTTGCTCCCTCTCTCATTTTTTAGTTCATTCTTAAGTTCCATAAACATTTGGAATATGTAATTTCTAAATTCCATCTCTGGCATTTCACCAACTGTGCTTGCCATGGAATCTACTGAGGAGGTATACTGATTTGTTTGTGTTACTTTCTTCCCTTGTTTCTTCATATTGTTTGTGTGTCTTTTCTTCCTCCACTGTGGACCTTGATTATTTCAATTTTACCTTAAAGCCTTATGTTGCTCCTGTAGTACAATGCTATCAGATCCCCTTATAATTCCTTTACACTTTAAAATCTAACACTTTCTATTCAGAAAATAGAAATGTTTGATGACAATGTACAGATTTAGTTAACCCAGATATTGTTTCCAATTTACTCTGTATGCTTCTGATGGGGTTTTATAGTTTCAAGTATTGGACACAGAGGTGATATGTTTAGGAAGAAGGAAGTGAGTGTGTATTGAATTGTTCTTTCTTAGAAAGTATGAAAAGAGAGTTTTATGGAAGTGGTTTAGTATTAGCAGACGAGAGAGGAAAGAGAATGGAGTGAACGATTAGGTGGAAAGACTGATTTATATATAAACCTAACTTATGCAGCCATTGAGAGAAGAAATAAAGAAAGATTGAAAAGAAAAAAAAAATGACAAAGGATTAGGAATTAGTGTAAGAGAGAGGAGAGCGAGAGTGAGACAATAAAATAGAGAATAGACTATATATAACACCACTTTGCTATATAGTTCAATTGAGCCCGTTCTAGAACTCCCAATTTCTGCATATAACTTGTTTTTGCCTATGTTGAGTATGCAATGGCAGGGTATAAATGGGGAAGATGAAGTAAGAAGAAAAGATACAAAAGTGAGAAGAAAGAAAAGAAAGAAAAAAGGAGCAGAAGCAAACAAACACACCAAGTGTGTGCTGTTCTGCAGCTGCTTTTTCTTTCTTTCCTGTTTCTTTGTCCTGGTCAGCCACTACTTTCCTCAAAGATGGCATTGCTCTCCTAGGGCTCAACAACAGTTCTGCAGACCTCTTGCTCAGGTCGCAGCTGGGCAGGTCACACTTTCCCCCCGGGAGTGGAGGGGGCTTTTCCTCTGGTCAGGCCCTGCCTGCAGCAGCAGGGAACTGCTACTCCGAGCCCTGGAGGCCAGGTGAACTGGCAGCTGGGTTGTTCCTTCAAACGGGTCCCTACCTCTTGTTCTCTCGCATGACTCTTGTTCGTCCAGTATCTGCATGCCAGTTCCTCAGGTTGATGAATCTCCTTACTGACGACTGATTGCCTTCTCTTGCCTATACTTTGTTTTGTTTTATTCAAAGTTGTTGTATTTGTAATAGTAGTATGCATTACAATTCATAATATACATATAGAGCCTCTTTTTACATAACACTGTATACAAAGTATATTCATACTATTCAAGTCTTCAATTGTGCATTTAGGATAATGATATCCATCTTATTATACCACCTTTTCTTTTTTTTCCCCCTCCATCCCCCCCCCCCCTTGCACATAGGAGTATTAGAAGAACCCTAGAATGATCAAAGTGAAGGGAAGGGAAGGGAGGGTACATTTTTGGTTTTTGAACTGCATAATGGGATGACCAAGAGGATCATGGTCATTTTAAAAGGGAAGTGGAGTGATGTAAAGTGAAAATCCCTTGATCCTAAGTGATGAAATTGAGTGGTATGGTGAATGGATTGAGGTGTTCATCAATGTTGTTATTAAAGGAGCTATAAATGATTAAGCATAAAGATAGGAAATAAGTGAGCCAAGTGTTGAAGTCATCAAGGAAAGTGGAGGAATTGTATCGATCATTGGGGGAAAAAAGCAAAGTGATATGGCATTACTTCAAATAAAGGGTGGTAGTTAAGTATAAAGGGGAAGAGCTAAAGGTTCAGCAGGTGGTGGCAGCAAATCAATAGTTGAGATTTTGTACTACAGCAATACAGGTAATGTGGACACAGCTCACCCTTCAATTTTGGTTGGGAGATTAGGAAATGACAGTATTGCCACTTTCATGTCATACCAACATTTTATGTTTTATGACTCCTTTAATTGCAAGTGAAAAGTATAACATTAAAATTAACTGTTTTTAAAAGGAATTTGTTTACTCCCTACTTTTGTGTATATCTTGGTACAGAAGTTCAAGTGACAGGTCAGTCTCTGTCTGCCTCTTCTTTGTGATGTGAAAGTGTCAATAACAAGCAAGTGCTCACAAAGTGATGACAAGATAACTTTGGCAACTTGAGGTCTACATGGTAGATTGTTCTAATGTCATTCATTCTTTTTAGAGTACAAACAAAAATTATATGAGGAAAGTTATAGCTGGCTTAGTTGTACTACACACTATTCTCAAACAAATCTCTATGGTCCCAGAGATATTTACTCTGGTTGGTGAGACCTCACCCATCTATTTGCTCCTGTACCAGGACTGATGAAGGATGAACCTTCTCAAACTATATAAACTGAAGTTCACTTTTGAAAAATGGGTGCTATTTTCAAAGGAGGGGAGTATTCTCCAAAACTGGAAAATATCTAGATTCAGTAATTCAATATACCTTGAAGTCAGTATATTTATATATACTGACAATTGAACCCAGGGGCACTTAACCACTGAGCAACATCTCCATACATTTTTTTTTTTTTTTGAGACAGGATCTCACTAAGTTTCTTAGGGTCTCCCTTAGTTTCTGAGGATGGCTTTGAACTTGTGATCCTCCTGCCTCACCCTCCCAAGCCATTGGGATTACAGGTGTACACCACCACGTCTAGCTGAACTTATCTTTTATTAAGAAATTATTTCTCCTTTACTTCTTTATTTCTCAGTGAGTGATCCCTTAGGGTTTGTGTTGTTTTATTTTGCTTTCTTTCCTGTGGCCCAAGAAGATATCCTGAGAGTCATCTATGACTTCTCATAAAAGGTAACTTATATTTAGGGAGAAAAACATTTGAAAGAAACTATTCCTTCAAACTGATGTACTTAAGATTCATGACACAGGTCAAAGAAGATTTTCTTAAGTACAGATAATCCCCTTAAACTTTATGGTAGTGCAAATGTGATACACATTCAGTAGAAATCGTCTTTCAAAATTTGAATTTAATCTTTTCTCAGGCTGGCAAAAGGTAGTAGAAACCTCTTTTGAGATGATGGGCAGCTAGCTCTTGGTAAACCACAGGATAACCAGGGAGCAAAAAAATGCTCGATAGGGGACTATGTTGCCAAGCTATGATGTTAGATAGGTTAGGTGTGCTAAAGTTATTTTTGATTTATAATATTTTCTATGTATGATGGGCTTTGAGGGGACACAATTCCATTGTAAATCATGGACATTCTGTATTCATATCCTGCCAATATATTGCAGGTCTCCTTACATTTAGAAACTAGTACATCCCAGAACTATTGATTATTATGATTATTCTTTGTCAAAAATTATTCTCACAGCTGGGTGCGGTGGCGCACGCCTGTAATCCCAGCACTTTGGGAGGCTGAGGCAGGAGGATCACGTGTTGAAAGCCAGCCTCAGCAATGGCGAGGCACTTAGCAACTCAGTGAGACCCTGTCTCTAAATAAAATACAAAAAAAGGGCTGGGGATGTGGCCCAGTGGTCGAGTGCCCCTGAGTTCAATCCCTGGTACCACACAAAAAAAATTATTCTCACATAGTGGTTTTTGATGATAGTGTTTGGAGTCAGGCCGACTTGAGCCTGGTTCTTAGTCTGTTGCACCACACACTGACATTACACAAATTTCTTCATATATAAAATGGAGACAGTTATAGAATGATTTTCATAAATGTAATGTAGGGGTAAAATGAGATAATGCATGTAATTTTCTCTAAATGTTATCTGGTTCATAGTATATGTTCAATGAATGGAAGATAGTATTCTGTTATTATTATTAGAAATATATTCTCCTTTGAGATTTGGCCTTTTCTCTTAGTTATGGCTTTTAAATAAAGAATATATTCTTATTCTTGCTTCTTTGGGAAGAGCATGCTAAGTTTGCAAATGTTCTGGAAGTGGGAGAATGACCAGATCATCACTTGAATGTTTAATAGTTTTGGCTAATTCCTTAGATTATTTTATATAGAAATCAAAACAATGTTGAATATGAGCCTGCCTAGGATATGACTATCAACTAGGATATCTTTTAGCCACTATACAGGTAAAAGAGGGAGGATGAGAAAAGCAAGTGAACATGGGTCAAAATATAAAAGTAGAAGAGTCAAAAATAGAAGAAATTGTAACATTTAGGTGGTTACTTTTTAATCCACTTTTACTATTGCATCAGTCAACCCAAGCCTCAATTTTTTGCTGTTTTTCAAATGACTCTACCTATTTGCCCTCCTTTTCTCTCTCTCCCCTGTTTAATTTTAACAATAAGGCTAATTAAGTGCATCTGACTCATTGAAGTAACTAGTCAAATCTCATTTGAATTGCTTAATCAATAAAACAAATATGTCTTCTGCAAACTATATTAGTTTTGCTTTTTTCTCTAAAAAAGCCTATGTGTGTATTCAAGTAGAGCTTAAAAAGATGGCAGAGATAAAATAACACATTGCCATCCATCTCTTCTTTCTTGTATGACAGAACTCGAAGCAAATAAAAGCCCTGTTATACATCTGAGCATGAATTAAACAAATGTGTGTTGCAAAGTTAACCTACCCTCCTGTTAAAATGGCCCTACATTATGAGAATCGATTTAGAAAATGTGAACAAATCACATTATGTAAATAGGTTCAGAATGAAGGAAGCTCCTTTCCCCTCACCTCATGTTTTTCTGCTTAGGGACAGTAATTAGTGTATCACAAAGTTGGCCCTCTAATCTTCCTTCCTCATTCCTTACCAGGGCAAGATAAATTAATTATCAAAATTTTGAAGGACCTGGGTAAGTGTAATCAGCGTCATCCATCTTCTTTTTTGGGGGGACTGGCCTTTTTCCAGAGACAATGTATTCTGCTCTACTTTGGAATTTTCCCTAAGTTTTTCCAGGGGAATATCAACTATGGTATGACTGACATTTTGGATCAGACAATTCTTCAGGGTATGTGCTGTCCCATGCATTGTAGAGTATTTAGCAACAAATGGCTTTTATCCACCACATGCCAGGATCACCCTCTGCTGTGACAACCAAACATTTTCCTAGATATTGCCAAATATCCCTTGGGGGTGAGGAGTTGCCCCTATAGAGGAGGACTGAGACTAACTTCATAGGACAGGTGGCCTGAGATTGAATGTGAGTGTGCCTAATTCTACATCCCTAAAGCAGATTCCACAATAGCTATCAGGAATAAAGCTGATACTGAATGTCTGTCTATGCTGTCTATGTAACTTTGTGTGTCTCTCAGTCAGTCCAAACTTTGGAAGGGTGTTATATATTGGTCTTAATCAGTTTGGAGAATGCACTTACATTTGTCTATTGGAAGAAAATAACTATAAATGCAGTATAAACCGATTAATGGGAGTGTTACAAAGAGGAAATATGCTAAAATATAAACTTCACCTTTACCTATATTAGTAATTTAAATCAGGAGCACATATTTATTAGGAATAGGATGGTAAGTTTTTGAAAGAGATCAGAACATGGTCAGAGAAAGGGATCTATTTTCTGAGTCTCACTGCCTGCACACTGTTTCTCAAGCTGTAGAGATTAAAGGACAAGAGTGCATGTTTTAGTGTCATAATGACTGGAATCATTTGTTAGCGCTGTTACTGTATTTAACACGAACATTTCCTCTGATCTTGTTTTCTCACCTCTGAAAGAAGCTAATGTTAGTACCTCCCTCATACATTTTTATTTCTGAGGATTACATTAGATAATGTGTGTCAAGTACATATCGCAGTATCTGGCAAATAGGAAGCACTAAAACAATTATAGTCATTATTCTAATTCACACTCAAAATGATAACAGCAGGACAAGTATCTATTCATGGTATTCTCAGGGCAGAAAGCAAAGGGATCATTGACACTCTGGGATCATCACAGATGATGGGGCTATTTAGAACATCAGACAATGGTGTATAAGCTAACAGTTACTTAGTAAGCTTAGAAGAACAACACAATAAAATAGATGACAAGACAGCAGAGAGAGAGCACCTGAATGGAAACATGCAAACTCAAAGAGTGGGAGAGACATCCACTAGTCAATTAAGAAAACATTACAGAAGAACATTAACTTCAGTACTTACTCAGTTGGAGGTAAACATTCTTCGTAGGTTAAAAAAAAGTACATACTTTAGATTTAGTGACTGTAAAAAGTAACATATAGCCCTGCTGGTAGCCCACTTCTGAGATCTTTCTATTTCATCAAAAGATAACTGGACAGCATAAAAGAATAGGATGACACAAAACAGACAGCTAGTGTCAGTGTTTTAAAATTTACTCTAACCACACAAGGTTTAGAGAGTCCCATTTGTTTGGAAATAATGGTTAAATAAATATCAGGATGACTGTATGTAATGAACAACTAATTTGTAAAGATCCAATGAAAGGGTCCAGATCAAGTGTTGTTAAAATACGAACAGATGAACCTAAGTGGACAAAACATGAACACAGGTAGGATGCTTAGGAAATAACTTTAACAGTTGTGTCTGACAGCTGTATTGATTCTGGTTGCACAAGTGGTAACTGAGCAGGGATTGTTAACCAGATAACTCCTTCTTGCAAGAGGCTGGATAGAGAGACTTTTTCACATCTCTCTAAGTAGGATCAATGGCTCTTGTGGTACAGCCTTTCCCCTTCTTGCTCAGCTGGTGAGAAACTGATACAGAGGTGGATAACAAGCAAGAAATCATGTGGGAACATGAAGTAGAAACTGCTAGTATTCTGATTTCTTCTTATGTCCAGTGTGAAATTTTACTTGGTCTCACTAACCCTGATTGCTGGTACAGTGAGGAGTACATCATGGAGAAAATATAAAAGGAAGTACATGACATACTTAAGATATGTCCCTACACATTTTACTCTTTGGAGAGTTTTGTAAGCGGAGGCAAAAAGAATGACATCTTATTTACATGTCCCCATTATCTTTCAATGTACCTGTTGTTATCATGTAGTTCAATACTCAGGCACAGAGATTAGGCTATTTCCACTCACTTGGAGACTGGTACTTTGTGAAAACAAAAAAAAGCAATTTGATTACCCTTCTCTTCTATCTTAAGACTTCTATTACAATTCAAAGAATTCAAGATGCCATATCTTGAGTTTAAATGTAGTCACTTTTCTACATTCATTTCACATCGAAAGTACGTTACATGGAAAAGTATGAGGATGTTAATACTTAGTCTCTGGAAACATTTTTTACTTTATATTTTAATTTAAACAAATACTTTTTCAATTTCAATATGTCTGTAAAATAAAGATTCAATCTCACATCCTCCTCAAAACTCAATTCAGATGTCCACTTTCCTGCTTTATATATTACCTACCTAAGTTCTCAGCTGGGTTGTATGCATATTGGGTCTCATTTAGATTCTGCTATTATTCATCCAAGAATATTTGATAAATTAAAAAGTTTATCCATCTTAAGTAGTAAAGTTGGCAGGGAATCAGAATCAGTTATAACTAGTGAAAATAAGTTTTAGTCTAGAGGATAGAGAATAGAGGATGACAAAAAAAAATCTTGATTTAAGGTATTACCATTTGTTTAGCCATCCATCCCCCAAACTAGAAGTCATTTTGTAAAAGCTTGACTCAATTTTATTCCTTGTTTCCAATCAGTTAGAGTTGTGATTTTTGCACTCACAGATTTTAAATTGTGTCCCTTTTCTTAGCACACTATAGCCCTAGCTCAGTAAAATTTGCAATTTTACCAAGAAGTTTGTTGCTGATTTATGTAGAAATGTCCATTATATAAAATATTATGCTTAGTATATGTTTGGTTAAGGTGCAATACTTATCTCTGTTTTATATACAGGTAATTCCCACTTTTCTTTGATGAAAAAGTTCTTACTAAATTCTCACCATGCATATTACACCTAAGATCACAGAGGAGACAAAAATCAAATTTATATCAAAAACTACTTATAAGGTACTCATGTCTAAGTAGAGAAAAAGCAAATATAAGTCAAGGACAACTGGGACATGGTGTAAGCCTTATAAATATTTGTGGAATGACTGAGTAAAGTTTATCTTTGTAAGATAAAGATCATGAGCACAATGGCGAAATAGAAATTAAGGAAATCAATGAATATTGCAGAAAAGAGTGCTAGTAAAAAGAGAGCTAGATGTCAAAGGGCATGGTGTTTTGAGTAAGTGTTTAGTGGAACATAATCTAGGTGATAGAAATAGTGGTCTCAGAAATTAAGACCTTGGGGAAAAAAGCCACAAACACAGGGTGGAGTCTGAATTTCCAAAGAAAGCTTGCCAGAAATACACATACTTTATGAAAATGTTTGATCATCTTTCAGGGTCACGCATTCTGCTTTCTTAATCATACCAGTTGGCCTTGACCTTGGACTTGTCCGTAGACATTGCCTTCTGCATTCATTCTAAGTTGAATGCTACCTGCTCTGATTTCTTAGTATTTGACTCCATTGTATTTTTTACTATTCATTTATTTTTATTGATTAGATTTTTGACATGCATTTTATACCTTTGATTGTTGTGCCACAGGTGTTCTGGGAATATAATTCCTAATTTTGATGAGGATTGCAAGATGGAACATAGGCTACAAGCTGGTGGCTTAGTTTGAAAAGCACAAATATTGTACAAACAAGAAATATTTCTAACTAAAAACAAAGCAACAGATCTTTACTGGTCAGGTCAGAAAATGGCATCTGTTATGCTCACCTGGAACAATTGTTACTTTTGGTTCACAAGGGAGCTGATGAAAAGGAAAGTGCAAAACACATACAGAGAACACAGGCCTTCGTAGAGCAATGTCAGTAATTAGGGGAATTTGCTTATGTGCTACAGATGGCAGATGCCAGAACCACATAATGTAATGGATTTATATTGTGCAGTTGGTTTCTTAGTGTTAAAACTATCACTGTTTTCATTTTCTGAATGCGGCTATGGCTTTAAGCTTATGCAATGTTAATGGTCTGTATACTGATATAAGGAAGAATGGACTTTAACATTCATGAATAGGATAGACTTCTTTTTTAAAGAGTAGAATTGCCTTTGGCAAGAAATTTCTAGAAGATGCTCACTTATAGCAAGGAGGAGTTTACACATGGTTAGTTTGCTAATACATTGCTTAACACTTGTGGGTGGACATGAGTAGGAAAATTGGCTGATGTAGTTTTCTGTTAAAAAACAAAGTTGCCTGGACATGCTCCTTTGTAACAGATTTAATTCTGTATTTCTAAGAGAGACTAAAGGGGTAGGGCATCAATAGACACAAGAAATGAAAGGAGACATTGTCAGTAGCATCACTTTTTTACCACCATACACCTTGATGAGTCCTTGCTTCCCTGAATGCTGAAGTATAACACCAAAGAAGCACGCCCAGGCAAAGGTAGAGTGGGAAAGGAAGGCTTTATTAAAGGACAGCAGAAAAAGACTTCCCTCAGAGGGAGAAGGGGACCCTGGGAATCCACTGGAAGGGGAGGTCTTCTCCCTTTTATATATAAGGTCTTCTTTTGTTTCTTTGCTTATTTCCTTCTATCCTGCCTGTGATCGGAAAGCCAAAAGATGTGACACAGGTGGGCCCATGGGGGTGGGTGAAGAGTGATCTGGGCAGGAAGGGCTTAGGGTAAATTTATTAGCATCTCCCTGTTTGCTGGGAGTTGCTTAGCTAACAATTCTTTCGGATGGGCCAGGACCTTGCAGACATAAACTTTTTAATCTCCTGGGTATTGTTCTGGTTTTCCCAGGGCTCAGACTGACTCCATTTATCTTCATGGACTCCATTTTCTTTATTAGACTCAATATTAGACCAATTTACTTAACTACACTCACTACCTATCTTTAAATCTGGCTTCAATTTCACATTTTTCCTTTGCTTACTTCCAAGCTAAAGGCTTTGAGAGAGCTTTATTCTGCACCCTAGATCTATGCTCTACCTCATGTATTTATCTTCTTGTTACTCCCATTTTATCATAAAGCTATTGATTAAACACTGGTTGTAGAAAATTAGCCAATACTTCTATTCAAAAATTAAATTGATGTTGTTTGCTGTCTTCCTTTACTAGATTATAAAATAAATTTAGAAATATATATATATAAATAAGCAATGATATTATTAATAATAATAACCATGATATTATTGATAATCCACATTACGCAAATGAGGTAACCATCAGATTTATTAGTCTAAATGGTCCATCAAATTGAGAGAATAAAAGAAATAAATGACAGTAGCTAAAGAGAATGGAAATGATATATTCTTAATATTTTAAGACTATATATTACAGAAAAGTTAAAAAAAAAGACATTCTCTCGCTGCATGCAGAATTTAGCAGGCTGTTCAAATGCAGAAAGATGGATTTATACATTTGTATTTGGGCGCCGTCTGACTCTAGTCCTTATAACTGATATCCCATAGCCTCTAGGGCAACATTCAAACACATGGGCAGAAGCGAAACAGAAATGGTTGAGCTCAGAAGAGAGCATTTATGAAAGTATTGCAAACAGCTTATTTAAAAGGTTTTCAAAATATGGTGGTAATATTGCTCAGTGACTTCATTCTAAAGACTCTTAAAAACACTTGTCACAAAAACTGTAAGCTAGTAAACACACTTCTTCCTATTTCTTTCTTTTCAGTTCTACACTGTTAGTTTCAGCAGTGAAAAGCAGAAGTGAACAGGATTGATTGGCTTCAGCCTAGAGGTTAAATCCTACTTTGCTACCCAGGAGGCAAAATTATTAAATACTAATCTGTCTTTTTTTTTTTTTTAAAAATAGATGTTTATACTACTAAAAAGATGTCAAAAATTTGTGTTGATGCTATGAAGATCATTACATTTGTCACTGGGGTTTGCCATCTGGAGCACACAAGCACATTTCTCTAATTGCTTACATCTCTTCAGTTGTATGCATGTGTTTTGCACTTTCCTTTCCTTCAGCTCTGTTGTGGATCAACGCAAAAAGATGTGGAACCTTAAAATATTTTGAATTGTCAGAGTGTTTAATAGGTGTTACCTTTTTAACACCACTTTTTCTTAGTCTTCAGTTAGACATTTCTACTTGATGCATTATTACTAATTATTAGAGAAAGCAAAAGGATAATTTTCAAAATAAACACTATGTGATATTGTGTCTGAAAATTACAGGTAGCTTTTTAGGGTTGAAGACAACCTCTCACTGATAACCAAATTAGATTATCGCCTTTGAGACCCCACACATAAAATCCAGCTAAGCCAGAACTGGAATCTGGATCTTAGAAACCATGAGATAACAAATATATTTCATTTTAAACCCCAAAATGTGTGGCAGTTTATTATGCTGCAAATCAGATCATTATGTACCTATAAGTTCATATTTGAAGATTTGGCAATGTAAAAACAATAATGAGACTAAATGAAAGTGTGAAATGAAGTTGAGTGTATATGAATATAAGAGAAAAATATCATTAACTAGAGATTTTGGAGTGTATTTAATAATGAAACAAAACACTGTCATAGAGAAAATTGTTATAACATTTATTCCTAAATATGAACTAGTATAATATGGTCATTTTTTTCATAAATGTCAACATTTGATGACAGTACAGTTACAAATGAGGAAATATATCTTTTATGACTTTCTCTGTAATATTTCTTGAAGTTGAACAAGAGAGCTATTGTTAACGATTATGCCATGTGTGACTAACACATCCTAATATTATGACCACACTCTATCAAGTATTAAAAATATATTATAACTTTTAATATGTATGCTTTTTCAAATATATTCTTGTTTTAGTGGTACATGATACATAGTGTATATGTTTTTCGGTATTTTCCCATCTACCCACAAGAAAAACAGTTATCAAGTAGATGGGTACATAAGAGTATGTGGTACATAGAAGTGGAAAAGAGAAGGGAAGAAGCAAGGATAGACAGAAATAAACTGGGGCAAGAATTCTCTGGGTTTTTCCTCTTAGTCTGATAACTTCACATACCTGGGTCCCTTTCCTTCTACAGTTCTCTAGCTACTGATAAGCCCACCAAGTTAAGAAGCAAACCAAGTCCTGGCAGCAGGACCACTTTTACTTTGTTTCTCTTTTCCTTTTTTTTTTTTTTTTTTTTTTTTTTGGCTTGTTTTCCTAAATTGAGAGATTAATGATGTAAGAGTTTAATGATCTGGACATAGCAAACATGGCCCAGGCTTTTAACCAGGCTGTTTTGGTTTAAGCCTTAATTCAGGTAAACATCATGTAAGCTAAGCCAGTTCAAGAGACCCATATGTTTTTCAAATAATGTCTTTATTTAAAAATACTTTTTGATTTACCAAAAATGTAAATATATAACAGAGTTTCCATATACCCTTATACTGTTTTCGATACTATGTATATGTTGCATTAATTTGTGACTATTAATGAGCCATCATTGATACATTATTAATGACTCAATTTTATCTATTTCTTTTCAGATTTATCTTTCTTTTTTCTTCCTCTCTGCCTTTCTTTCTCTCCTTCCCTTCCTCCCTCCCTCCCTCCTTCTCTCTCTCCTCTCCTCTCCTCTCTCTCTCTCTCTCTCTCTCTCTCTCTCTCTCTCTCTGTCTCTCTTTCTTTTCTTCTTTCTTTTAACCCAGGATCCTATCCAGGATATTACATTGCATATACTTGGCATATATTCTTAGGCTCCTTCTGACTGAAAGAATTGCTTAGCAATCCCTGGCTTTTATTGCCTTGAGAGGTTTAAGGACTACTGGTCAGAATTTCATAATGTTCATTAACTAGAATTTATCTGAAGTCTTTCTTATGATTGAACTGAATGTGGATGTTTTGTTGGGAGACTGCAGAAGTAAGTACTACCTCAGCACGTTATATCAATGGTACTTGCATCAATATGACTTTTCAGCATTGATATTAAACTTGGTCATCTGCTGAGGCAGTTTTTGTGTTTTCTCCACTGTGAGATTATTCTTCATTTTTATCTTTCCAAAGCATAATCTTTGGAAGCAAGTGACTGTGCACCTGAAACTTAGAAGTGGTGTGTTTTCTTCATAGTTACAACAATGGTAGGCATGAGGGTCAAATCCTTGTTAGGGACACAGTAAAATTTACAAAGACATGTTGGCATACATATGTAATATATATTCTCAGACATCTATCTACTTTGTTTAGTTAGCAGATATTTCTGTCTATCTATATAAAAGCCCTATTGGTTTCCATGTCTTGTACACTTAAATTATAGGGATGACCTTCAGTGACCCAGAGAGAAATGGAAAAGTTTACGAGAATGTGAGTTTCCAACTGATCCTATGAAAATTTGTTAAGTCAATAATACTGCAGAAGAAGTGGGACTGACTGAAAAGAAAGAACACTGTAAAAACATTGATGAAGGAAAACAGGAACAGGAATAATTCTCTGAACTAAAATGTTTTCTAATATATATAAAGGGAAGAGTATTAGGATATATATGTGATAGTAGCACATAATAACAAACAGATGCAATGTGAGAATTATTGGGAATCAACCAGCCTTTTTTAATATTTATTTTTTAATTGTAGTTGGACTCAATACCTTCATTTTATTTATTTTTATGTGGTACTGAGTATTGAATCCAGGGCCCCACACATGCTATGTGAGCACTCTATCACTGAGCCACAACCCCAGCCCCATCAACCAGCCTTTTTAAGGCAAATATATGTTGTGAATTTTTCACAATGTTAAGAAAAGACCTGCTTTTTCTTGCTTTTCATTTAGAAGTTTCTATTTGATGCATTATCACTAATAATTGGGGAAAGTTAAAAGACAGTATTCAACTTAAATTCTTTGTGATGTTGCCCCTAGAAATTGTGGGTAGCTTCTCAAAGTTGAAGACTTCCTCTCCCAATACCCAACTAGAAGTCAGTCTTCAGCCAAATAAGAAGTGAATATGTAGTATAAATTTGTGCATATCTGTGTATAACTTTTGTATATAATAATGAATTCATAATGTAGCAGAATAGATGAGATTATAGTTGTACACTTAACATGGAAAGGGATAGTTGTGAATATGTGAAATTAAAGAAGGTAATAGAGTACATCCAATATGTAACCACTCAAAACAAAAGAAATGTACTCACTCAGGTATCTGAGTAGTATATACAGGAAAGGCTTGAGATTTGGTCTGATCAACTCTCTATCGGTGTTTCTCTCTGACCTCCTCATTTTGTTCTTTTCGTTTGTCTTTTAGCTGGTGTCCCTGTAGTTGAAAGTGATTATGACCAACAGTTTTGCTATTTTCCTATACATGGGGAAAAATCAGGTCTAACCCATTTATACAAAGCATAGTTCTATCATTCTCCCACAGTTGCATGGATGGTCATGGTAAGGGTACAGAAAACATTGGTTGATTTAACAGGACAGAACCTTTCTGCCAAACTGCTCCTGCTTTCAGCACTTCCATCTGCTAGCAGTTTGTTCCTAAAATACAAGTGTTCAGTGCTAGACTCATGCATACTTCCCAAGAAAACATGAACTGTCCTAGGTAAAAGTAGAAAGAGTGGTCAAATGTAGCACTCTTGGTTTCTTGGCATATTAGGGAGTATATTTTTCTACTTATACTATATCCTGTTATTAAATAATTAATATATATACTCTGCTTATTAACCAGACACCATGAATATGATCCATGTCAATAGTTAACATGATTTTATATTCAGATCTTGTCTCATACTAGATATGCAACTACTGTAGAAAATTTTAAGGGGGTCTCAGATCCCTGAGAATATGTTTGGTTGTGATAGTATTACTAAAACAGCAATATATTTAAATCAAGCAGATGAATAGTCAGTTGCATGGGCGTATGTGTGTAATTATGTATGTACTTTTTAAAATTAAAATGTTTAGAACTTGAATTAAAAAAAACCCAATAACACATTTTGCTGTTTAGTTTCTGCTGTAGTTTGAATCTTAATTCTACCCCAAAATTGCATTTATTAAGGACTTGGCCCCCAGGGTGGCATTTTTGAAAGTTGGTGGAAACTTTAAGGGGTAAAACATTTTAAAACTTCCTTGGGTTGGGGCTGGGGCTCAGCTGTAGAGGGGTAGAGGCTCATCTCTTGTGTGAGGCCCTGGGTTCGATCCTCAGAACCACATAAACAAAATAAAGGTATTGTGTCTGCCTACAACTAAAAATACACACACACACACACACAAACACACACACACACACACATTCCCTGGGTCATTCCCCAAGGGGATTGTGAAACCCCAGTCCCTTCCTTTTCTTCTCTTTTGTTTGCTGACCAGGTTCTTTCCATCACACATTTCTGTGATGATATTGTGCTTTGTCATAGGCCCAAAGCAACAGGGTAAACCTCCAAAATTGTGAGTCAAAATAAATTTTCTCTCTTTACAAGCTGAATCTTAGGTTTTTGTTATAGTAACAGAAATCTGGCAAATACTGTTTCCTTATGTTTGTGAAAATGTTTCCTAACATATGATCTTTAGAATTGAACTTGCCTAAATAATTAGTATTATTAATTCAATTTTGCTCATCTTTAAATTTATAGCATATAAATACAAACTTATGACAATTTAAAACAAATAATGGTCCAGTAAATGATACAGTTTATGTTTATTTAATTCATTGATCACTTACCCCTTGCAAATGATCTGACATTATTGTTATCATTATTACTTAGTATAAATATTATCACATTGAATTTTCAAACTGCTCTGCAATCATTAATTAGTCATACTTCAGAACATTCCTGTGAAATAATGTGGTGATTAGGGAAAATTAAGTTACAAATAATGTAGCTTGCTGCCCTGAAGGAATTACCACTTACAAGTGAATATGTATTCCAAATTATAGTTTATTAATTTGTGGCATTTTTGAACTTCTTGCCTTGATATATTCAAGCTTAGATAAGAAGTCAAAAATAGTTTTGTATTATAGCTATGTTATTCTGCTATGTTATTTAATATTATAATATTTGGCTACTCTCTGTTATGAAAAAAATTATATGTAAACTTCATTAAATTTTTAGTTTCTGGAAGTCATAGATTAAAAGTTTAAAGAAAAAGTTTGTATTCCATCCTCTCAGCCACATTTTATCTACATAATTTCTATTTTAAAGATAGAAATTGTTGTTATTTATCTTAAAGATTGCTTAGCTTCTCCCAATAACTTGATTACATTTACTAATGAAGTCAATGTCCTTCAAAAATCACCATTTTTTAAAATTTTTTCAAATACATGTTATTTATTTGCCAGAGAATTCTCTGTAAGTATGATTATATTCTTCTAGATTCCTTGATTGGTCTTTCTCTGGGAGCGGACAAAAAGAAGCAAGGTAGATTTTCCAAAAGATTTATGTAACAAAAAAAGGAGGGTGAGTTTTCATATTAATTTTAAATCCCTCCTATTTTCCAAAACATGGATAACCCAATTTGCCATTTTAATGGTAATAAAATGCCTAAAAATACTAACATAACTTCTTAACATTCTCTTCTATTAATCTAAGATAATTTCTATAGGAATCAAACAGTGTTCTATAGGAATCAAAATGCTTCTTATGAATACCATATAGATTTATATTTTCAAATTTGGCATCTTGAAGAGCACATTTGAAATGTGAATATTATGATAGGAGATAAAATTTTCAAAAATCTAATTTTGGGAGGAAGTAAAAGGATCTAAGGAAGAGGAAAAAAGACTACTATAAAGGGAGGAAGTTTCTTGCAGGCAGCACTAAATGCAATGCATATGACTTGGTCTCTTCTTGAATTGCCTAATATGCAAGTAATACATGTTTTAATGAGTTAGAACAAATTAGAAACCACAGAGAATGGAATACACTTTCCCTTTGTTCTCTAAATTTTCATAATTCGTGGGAAAAAATCCCTATTATATGTACATGTATATGTGTGCATGTATATCTATTTATATTTTACATAGAGGCAAATTTATGTACACAGAAATACCTGTACATACATAGTTTTATCTGTATAATACATCTAGAATCTCTATCTAGATACAAGTGTTGAGCCATATGAAATTGCTAATAACTATTTTTGACTTATAGCAAAGGAATTTCATTATCTGCTCCCCCAAACAACAACAAAAAATAAACAAAAAAAAAAAAGAGGCTACTAGAGAAATTTGGTTAGAAATATAATGGAAATACATAATGGTGTGAAATTGTTACTGTTCTTAGAATACTGTCTTCTGATTTTAAGTATGCTATTCACCAGATTGGTGATTTTAAGAAACCCACCTTTCTAGGACACAGTTTCATAGTCTGTAACATAGAGGTTATTTAGTTCCTGACTCTTTTAAATTAACTCTTTTAAAAAAAAATATTTATGCATTTATTCACTTAGCAAGTATTTTGTGGGTTCTTTAATATCCAACATGTTCTAGGCAATTTCCTAGTGATTGAACAAATAGCAATATCTGAAATAGGCAGAATTTCCTTATGAATTAGAATTAATAGAGTGTTGTCCTTCCTTCAGCTAAAATTAGAGACATAGTCTCCCAAAAAGAGAGTTGTGTAGGAACATATAGTTATTCTGAGTAGAAAAGATTTCTCTCTAAAATCTAAGGCACCTGCTGGGTACTGAATGTAGGGAGTTTTATAGCCTGATAAGTTCTACAATAGGTAAATTAGAGAATGCATTTAATACTACTAACTTGGAAAATCTGTATCTCCATATACGGAGATGTCACATTGAAACCCATAATTTATACAGTTAATATGATTGAATAATTATCACACAAAATAACCAAATTCTACATCTCTAATAATTCTATCGTTCTGCAAGTGTTCTCAATTTTAATATGAATGCAATAATTTGAAGTCAACTGATCAAAGAGGGAAGTAGAAAAATCATTACTAAAATTTTGTCTATTTTAAATTGGAAATTCCTTTCACTGATCCCTAATAGATTTATATATAAAATTCCCTCATTTTACATATAATAAAAATATTTTTACCTTTTGTGAATATCAAATAATATGAAGAAACTTCCCTATAAAGCTAAAATTATTGGAACTGTACTCCATAGCCTTCCTCTTTCCATTGACCTCTATGCCTAAATGCTACTCACTTTATTGTTTTGGATATCCAGAGCACCAGCAGAAAGCACATCCTTTACAAAGATTGCATTAAACTTACATAACCTTATGCAGAAGTTTCTGAAAGTTCACCCAGTCAAATGTCATTATAAGTGCTAAAATAATAGTTCTGAAGAGCTAGGTTTCTAAATCATTAAGTATGAGTACAGCTAAAATGGAATTTTACTAATTTTCCCAAATGGAGGGAAAAAACAATCAGGAAATTCATACACTAATTAATAATATTTGTACACTGAAAATACTCCAAACGGATTTAGCTATTGATTACAAATGATATAATAGTAGTTTTACCTTTATAAACTACAAACTAATCTTCTGCTTTTATTCTCTGAATTAAGAATCTCTATTATTTCCTTTACTTAAATTATTTGCATCGTGTCACATTATTTTATTTGGGAAAATATGGGACAATTTTTATTGGAATGAGAAGTCCTAGTGTTAAATCTTATGAAATTTTTTGAGTTCTAAACTGTGTATATTATATAGCTAACAATCTATCCCTATGCTGTTATAAAATGCTACATGATTGAACTGTATTATTTAACAATTATTCTAAATTTACAATTAAAAATGTCCAAGATCACTGGTCCATCAAAGTTGGTTTAAGGGAGTATAAAATTAAATGCATAAGGATTTTCTTTACACATAAGTATGCAAATGTTAACTATCAAATTGTATAGGGCTCTCTTCCTGATATAGAAAGAGGAACAATGAAGCTGGAGCATTGGTGTGTCCTGAATTTGTTAATATTAATTGGCCTTAGTGTTTCTGCTGTGACCACCAAAATAATTTGATTTTAATCTTAAGTCTCATATTACATACTCTTTTTAAAAATGAAAAATAGTGATAAGATCAGGATTATAGGCCATCATGATCATTTTAATAGATTACTCATAGATTCATTAATGAACTACTGCCCATTGATTCATTCTTTATTACAGTTTTGCATATTCTGCCAGAAATTTAATTTTTTATGTATTTTCTCCCAGCTTTTTTAAGAATTCTGCAAGAGAGAAAGGATGTCTAGTAGAGTAGAGTAGAGTACAATAGAGTAGAGGAAGGAGAAGGGGAGAAAGCAGGAAGGATGGGAGAGAAAAGGGGAGATGTACTTATCTTTAGACATAATAGATGCTCTAGACTTTTATTGTTCTATGAAGACCAGTTTCTTATATCATCCTCAGTGTTCTCCATTGTGGTCACTGCAGATAAAATGCAGCCCGAATTCCACTTCTTTATGTGAGTTGGGCAGTTTGCTCTTCTGATCTTTTTCAGATAGAATTTAGCTTGGTCAGCTGCCCTCTACCCACTTCTTCATGGTAATTACTGTAAGAGATTTGAAAATGTAATTATCCTGATTGCACTGAACTGGGAACTTGTAGGGTAAGCAGTTAGATTTTGAGTACAGACAGGGGCATGGTGATAGGATCTAGAAATAGAGGAAGCCAAAGTGCTTACTATGAATTAGAGATTTGTTAAGAAAAAAGTGAATGTATCCTCTCTTGGGCAAAATTCACATTTCAGTGGAAGAAGACATTCTAGTTAGAGTTTTCTGGTTAAAAGGAACAGATTCACTCAAGTTACTTCATGTAATGAAGAATTGATTCTTCATTAACAATGAATGTGCAACCATGAAAAAAATAGCATAATTAGGCAATAAGCAGATGGTAAGCATAGTGTAGAAGCCCAATGAAAAAATTAAAAAACTTTTTTTTGAAGATCTAAGATAGGACTGAAAAATTTAGCTGAAGAAGTCTGGACTGCCTAGGGATTATTTGCTGTGTTTGAATGTGACTCATGTACCCTCTAAATTTATTTTGTTTCTCCATTTTTAGGCAAACTCACTTTGTCTTCCTTTGTCTTCACCATGAGTAGATATTTTATTTGACATATAGCTTTTGTTTGCACATACCATTTGCTTCTTGTAACTTCAGCATACCAGAATTGTTTGAGAACCTGGCCCTTCCTTATCTGTTATAAACTTTCTAAAGGTTTCCTTCTACAGGTATTTCTACATTTTGTTCTCTGTTGAAAACTGTCTTATTTTACCTACTTTTTCCATTTCAAATTCTAGAAGATAAAATAAGATCACCATGGTTTTTCGTATTTTCTCACTAGTTTACTTAGAAGTTTACCTTAAACTTAGTGCTTATCCATGATCTAATACTCTACAGTGCAGGTTGTGGCACTAAGTTGTCTAAACTTTTCTTTTGTAGTTGAAAGGGGAAATTCAGAAATGACTTGTATCATACAAATAAATAATTTCAGAACAGTATATAGAGTACCAATGGCAAGATTACATAAAACATTTAGTAGTAACACAAGTGGGCAATACACAAGAAGAATAAGATGTTGAAGAAATTTACATACACAGAAGATCTGTTTCAGAGTTGAGTAATCATATGCTAGGTCACTAAGGGAGTGGAAGAGAGCTTCAAAATGAGGGAAAAGCATTTGACAAGTCAGAGAAACATAAAGCTTTATATTTGGTAAAACTATAGTTTTGTCTGGTGAAGAAAGATAAAAGTTGCAAAACTGGCAGCAATCATTTGTTATAATAGTTCAGAGCCAGGTAATAGAGGGTTCATGGGGAAATGATTATGGACATTATCCAACAGGTGATTTGGAAACACAGAATTAAATTTTAAGTAGGTAAGTGATATAATTAGATATTTATTTGAGAAAGGGCATCTGGCAATAGATGAGCCAGGGTTGAAGATGATCTAGATGGGTCATTAAATAAGTGTCATCCATAACAGAGCTGTCAAGAGGTAACAAAGAAATAGCACTAATGGGGAAAGTGAAGGTGTAAGGATAAATATGAGAGGTTTTGAAGAAGAATCAATGGATGTCAAGAACTTGTTCCTGATTTTAAATTTAATAATAAAGCTTTAACAATATGATATTTATTTTTAGATTATCATATTTAAATCATTTTTAGAATGGCTGTTGAAATTTAATCAATGATATCTAAAACATCAGTAACATTTCAGTGAAGAGAATATCAGTGATGGCTGAGAGCCCTTTCATCAGGTTGATAAATTGGACATATGTGCGGGAGGGCTATCCAATATCAGGGAAAGATACAAAGATATTATTTCCTCTGTATCTATAAAACCAGAATTTACCCCTTCAATACTTAGGAAAAATGAACTTGTTGTCACAGAGAAGTTATAGAATTAATCATAAAGTAAATGAAACTTCACAAAAGAATTAAGAGGAGTATTATATAAAAATATTATGAACATTTAGTTAGCTTTGTCATTTATAAAATTTTTATTGACAAATCGTTACCCCTGTCTTAGAAGATAAATTCTAGTAAAGGTAATAAGGACAAAAATTAAGAAGTAAAATACATATTCTTCATCAAATACTGATAAGTACTATCAAGAAAAATAAATTGGGGAATAGAAATGAGAAGGAATGATGCTTCATTCACCATAGGACTGGTGGCGCTTAAGAGTCCTATGGTTAAGTTACTTACCATTTGGATGTTATAGGATTCTTTTCACTGACATAAATATAAGTAGAGAGCATATGATCAGTATTGATGCCCATATGACCAGGCTATAAATTTGGGGAGTGAGACAGGTGAGAAATTTGTTTCTTCACATAAAAATTATTTTCCCTCTGGAACACTTGTTAGGGAGATGTAGATATCAGAGAGATGGAAGTTCTCCCAGAAGCACTGGGGCTCCTCAGCTTTTTCTTGATTCCTACCCATACCAATACGAATGTCTAGGAAGAAGAAAGTCATTTTGTCATTTGTCAAAGTGAAAAAGAACCTAGGATTGTGGTCAGACTATCTTTTTTATTCTGTTCTCAATGTTTATTACATATATGTTTCTAGCAAATTTATAAACAATACAATCTCTTGACCTCTACAACCAATATTCTAATGTTGTAGAATTCAGGGATCTGCATTTTTAGCAACATGCTGGTGATTGTTATTTAAGAACTCTGCAAACCTCAATTTCACCAACCCCAGTATAGTTACTTCCATTTCCAAAATAATAAATTAGAGGAAACTGAAATGACTTGTGTGAGGTAGGTTAGTAGAACTGGTATCAGAATCAGATTTTGGTATCTGCTTCATATTAAAACCAAATTTACTGGCTAGGTGAAATAAAATGCCTGGGAAACCTATTACATGCTGCCAGTATTTCATAGAACTGACCGGGCATGGCAGACAATCTTGTCAAATATTTGCCATGTCATGAACTTGTCCTTATTTTTACCTTCCTGGAAGCTACCCTTGGAATCATAACTTTTGGGTTAGTGAACCTGCTTAAGAGTGGATTTACTTGATTTATTTAAGTTAATTTTAGAAAATTTCCCGAATAGAGAGTTGGAAATAGTTGTCAGAAAATATAAATTCGTCTTGTTTTTACTTTTTACTACAAGTCCAATTGAATGTCAGAAGTTTTACATTTCTGCTTAGAAATTTGAAAATTGAGGCTGGCCAAAAGCAAAATTTTGTAATGCCCAATATTAACTGGTTGTTGTAGTCTTCCACATCTTTCATTTAAAGGTAAACATTGATATTCGTGCTATGAAGCAAAAACGTGCATTCTGAAATAGTACCTGATATAGGATTATGTCTCAGTTACACTATTCATGTTTAAGATGATTAAGCTACATGTATAAAATATTTACACTATGGCTATTAGGTACTCATTTCTCCCTTGTGATGAGAAACTCATTAGTATCTTTTTCTTGATAAGAAAAATGAGTTTCAGTTTTTATGTTTTAATAATACTCTCGTGTAAATAAAAAGCCATATGTGTATGGTGTAAATTAACAATTTATTACAAATGAAAGAAGAAGCTGTCCAGCCCCTGTAATAATTTCTATTAGGAATATATTTTTAATGATTTTGAAGTTTTTATTTGAAATGTATGTTTGGGGATGTCCATGGTATTGTAGATCAAAGATTCTTATTATGTTAGAAATATTTTGAGTACTCTTTATTCCCCAATTAACCCCAGAAAATTCACAGATTCTGTTATCTTCTTTGACTTTCTATTTGCCAAATGATGAAATCACTGATAATAAGCTTAGATTAATTAGAATAATGGTCTAAGAATGAGTTGCTATAACTAACAGCTAAGAGGATTTAGACTTTGATTTTAGTGGTACAAGGCATTAACAAAGGGTTATAAGTATCCAGCATGTTTCAAATTCACTTTATTTGTAATAATTCCTTCTCTGACAGTTTAGTTTGCTAAAAGAAACTATTCCAAGCCAAAGTGTATATATCAAAAGACATCCTATTTTCAAAGAAAAAGGTGAAATTTGAGCGGGAGCAATTTTTTATGGCATTCTAAACTAACTATTAAATGCTTAAACATTTTCATGAATTCAAAAATTCACATACAGAAATTCAACAGGATTGAAAACAGAAGCACTAGAAATGAATTAATCATAAAAATAGATAACAAAAAGCCTATGCCTTCATCATGAGTGGTCTGGAGCTGGACATTAATCGGTGAACATGAAAAGAAAAAATAGTGATAACAAATCTGTGAAGTTCTCATGATAAAAACAAAGGAGTTGTTCAGGTAAAAATATTAACAGTAAAAAACAGAAAGTTCTGCATTAATATTCTGATCTCTGAGAATACCATAGGTGTAATATTTATAAAAGCATAATATATGAAAGAATAATATAGAAATACAGTATTATTCTAATATAAAAGCATAATATTGAATAGAAAAGCAAAAAAAAAAAAATGTTTGTGTAGGATAAAAGTGAGTAATATGCCTAAGTCCAGAGCAACTTTGCTGGAATTATTTATCATAGCATCCTTCAATATAGGACCCAGTTTGAGATTTTCAAATATATTTTTCTTATGAGTTTTTGTGCAAGCATTTAAACTCGTAGGTTTGGGGATTACAACTCAAGGATAAGATTGTATTAGAAGTCATTTTATAACACACAAAATGAATCTATTGTGATTTAGGTCAATACCATGTTTGTGTGGTAGGTGTTTTAGGGAAAGATCATTTACAAAGAGCTTGAGAGAACTTTTTGGGTGACAGTTACTGTCATGGTGACTACATTGACATTTGTGTTAAAAAAAAGAGTACATTAAATATACATGTATGTACATATATGTATATGGCACCTCAATCAATTGTTTAATACCACGATTCAATATAAATTAATGTAATTCATAATTGAATTATTTTCAACCATGAAAACTATATTTGTATAAAATACTATAGCATAATTGTTTACTTTATCCTCCTCATGTTTAGGGACAGGTCTAGATTCATCTTCTTAATCAATATATTAACACTATCCCAATATTTCCCTGTAACAGGAGTCTCTTTTCATTTACAGGGATCCACACATGCTTCAAACATAAATCTTGCTGGTGGCTTATTTTAAAACTGACATCATTATTTTTCTTTCCTCTTTTCCCTCTTTCCCTTCCCAACCATGGAGAAGCAAGATTAGTAGTCTTTTTTCTTAAGCCAAATTATCTGCCCCTCTGCTCACTGCCCACAAGAATAAAAAAGCTCCATACGTGCAAACTGGAACAAGAGCACTTTCAAGAATATAATTTAAAAATTAATTAGTTATACTAATAATGATAATTGGTAAATAGCCCTTGTATTCCCCCTTTTAAGCCATCTGTTCCTCCTATTAGTTAGAATTGCAGCCTTTGGATATGAGTTTGCTGCCTTTCTCCTCTGCTAGCAAAGCAATAAAACTTCTTACCCCCTTTTCTCAAAGCCTTGTTCTTGCTATTGAATTAGCATCAATGACAGGGACTGAGCTTTCAGTATGAATGTTGTGACCCAGAATGGATGTCCAAGCAATCTCAGCTTCAGACTTCTTGGCAGGCTCGGCACTCTGAACATGAACTATTGAGGACTCACTGATGGAAAATTGTGAGATGGGGTAAATTAACCTCAGGTGAGACCAGTGGAGCTGTTACCATATGGGAGGGCCTTAGGGACTCTTTCCGCAACTACCAAGGCTCCTTTTGCTTCAGAGAACTCTCACTTTTTCTCCCTGAATGTAAAGGCATGCTCCACCATGCTTTTTCTATTTTGAGAAAAAGGAAACTGAATATACTAAAGTGGTGACAACTTGATACTCAGATAAGCACCTTGAGGTACACAGCAATGCCCTTAATTCCATATGTCCGGTCCCTCTTTGGGGGACATCTAAGGCACTGCTGGTGTAGGAATCATGGTTCAGTGGGAAAAAGGAACCAAGAAGACTTTTTCCCCCCTCTGGTCTGTCTTTTCTAAAGGTTTCTAATCTGCTGGCCTTGAATTTGGGGATTTTCTCTGTTTTGAGGGTATTTTTTGTTATATCTCCTACTTTTCTTTTAAGGCATGAGAAATATTGTGTCAGTTCCCCCAGATAGTCTCCTGGGAAAGACCTTGGCTGAATGGTCACATAAAGCTATAAACCTATGACTAAGAAAAGGATGGTGTTTTTCTGCAAAATAGTTTGGCTCATGTGTGTTTGAAAGGCTACTGTATGATATTCTGAATTACTATGTGATCTTGCTGCTGGAGATGTTCTGTCAGAGGTCAGATAAATAAAAAAGATATTGTATGTACAGGAATTTATGCAGTTACATGAAAGATGTTGGAACAGTCAGAAACTAAGTTGATGGCCCAAAGAGAAGCACAGACCCCAGTGTACAGAGATGGCAGAACATTGTAAGAAAAAGTTGATTAAAATTTAAATCCTTTCAGTCCAGTGCAAACTGCTGGGCTGGCACTCCCTCTCAACCAGCCTCTAGCTCTCACCCCAGCCCTAGGTGGCTGCAAATTATCCTTCCTGGAGCTGAGGCTCTCTAAGGGTAGGGGATGCTTGCCATCCTAGAGATAGAAACACAGGAATCTGCCTGGACTTCCAGGAAATAAAATAAATATTTGGTTATTGGAGCAGGTAGGATCTTCAAGAACTTGGTCTTTGGCCAGTCTTGCAGCCTGCTTCTGGATCTGGCCAACTCTTCTCTGCCAGTGGAGGACCTGCTGGTCTAAGAGAACATGGTGGCAGTAGGTCCACTACCTCCAGCACTGAGAGATTATGACCTGACAGTGGAAATGGTCTCCCCTTTTAAGACCCAACAGGAAACCCTATTTGATGAAGGAAACATCCATTGTTAGGTCAGTGCAATATCTCACTGGGATAAATGCACAGGGGGCCCGTCAGGATGTGCAATTATGCAAGAGAAAAATAAGTAAATAAAACATCTTGCTACAACTCAAGAATCAATGGCTAAAGCAGAAACATCACAACCTCTTCTTTCAGACTTTGTGAACCCAAGGTGAGAGACAAGGCAGAAAGTACAAGACAAATGGTCTTAGGACCCTGCTTCAGCTGCAGATGGAGCAACAGGTGCCACATACCCATGGGAACAAGGAGGAGCCCCATCTTTGAAAGTCCCAACTCTAGCCTTGGCACAGGGACCCACAGATCCTTGGGATCCCAGAGGCCCTTGCACCCTACCTGTAATCAGAGGTCACAGCAGGGAAGATGCAAAGTGTTTGCTTTTTCCCCACCTCAAGTGACCTGGACAACCTTGTTCTTCCTCCTGCCCACCAGTAGACACTTCTGCATGGAGCCCTGCATTCTGCCTACAAGGCGGAGCAGAGGCAAAGTTATTCCAATATCTGGGTTTTCAAGGCACCTGCCTTGTGGCAATGATGATTTCTATAGAGAGAGGCCCTTGAAAATCTACATATGGTCAATACGAACTTTATTGAACAGAATACTGCAGACATAAGGAGACTTTCAACAGGTGGAGGGGGAAATTTGTATAAACCCTTCAGATAGTTTATGTTCCTTTTAAGGTATTTCATGTCCAGGAGGAGCAGAAACTAAAGCCAATGCATATTTTATTGGCAGCTCCCTGCAAAGGGATCCCTCAGAAATCCTAAAGGATAGAATAGGAAGGGTTGCCCTCCATTCAGACAAACAAACAAACAAACAAAACAGTATGCCTACTGCAAGGAGGAAGGATATTAGAAAATAAAATCATTCCAGGAAGTGAAGATCTCCAGGACCAAGGCATTCCACTGAAAAATAAATGGCCACCTAAAGTCAAGTCAAGGCTCAGGCAAAAAGTTACAGGGCTCTGGACCTTACGTGGAAACTTGTATACTAATAGCCCCACAAGAGTCTCAGGTACAGTTGACAGTGGCAACTGATCAACACTGATATAAGGTATCCTCTTTTAAATTCTGATTTAATCTACTTAAGAAATAGTATCCTATGGTGGTAGAAGTGATGGGTAATTGCTCCAACCACTTGAATGAAACTGGGGGAACAAAGATTAAGGCATAGCTTTTGTATGCCAGATGCCCAATTCTCTCCTGGGAATAGATTAATCCTGTAAATCAAATGCATAAATAATTTTTTCAACCCAAAAGCAACAACTTTATTTGCAGGTGCCACTGGAAAATGCACTATGGTTCCAGTTTTCATTTGCAAGACTGGAAAAGGAAAATGAGCCCATTGCACTAAAAGTCTATGAGGAAGTGAAATAAAGCTGTTAGGTCAGTGGGACCCTGGGAAGGGGAATCAATGCTACCCTGGTCAGGATTTTATCCAAGGAGGGGATAACCTGCCCCAAGGGAAAAAATATATCTCCTTAGGAGAAAGAGGTATTGATAGAAATTCTGCCTATTCTTGAAAAATTTTCATAGTACCCATTGATTTGTCTTCATCAGATCTCCTAAAATACTCCTATTCTGCCTTTTAAGAAATCTCACACTGATGAGCACTGATTTGTCCAAGACTTGGAGCTATTAATAATATTTTTCAGGCTATTCATCCCACAGTATCAAATATTAACATTATGCTGATTCTGGTGCCAGGTCACTATGGCTGGTTCATAGGGCTGGAATCAAAGATGCTTTTTTCTGCCTTCCCCTGAAACAGAAGTCCCAGTTAGTGTTTGCCTTTGAGGATGGGACCCTGAGGCCAAAGTTACTGGATTGCCCTACTTCAGGCTTTTTAAACCTCTTCTATTCTGCTTAATGAGAGTCTTAAGAATAGACCTGCAATTTTAAATTGCAATATTAATTCATATACTTTGTTTAATACATTTTTTCACATTAGACACAAGAAATAAACTTGTACATTTTACTAGGTATTATTACTTTAATCCCAAAGTCCCTCCCTCATAATTTTGCGAAAGGTTGTCAGTACTCATAGCTTACATGCACACAAAAATTCTTAGCAGATGGATATCCTGTGCAGCATTGAGTACCTCATTACTTATTCAAGAATTTGTAGGTGTAGTTATAGGATCAAAAAAGTCATTAATCATTAATACTGCTTGCTTAAATGCATTAGAGTAGGCATTTACTTCTCAGTACAGCAACACAAACTGTATAGATTACCCCTGTTTAAAAACTACTTTCTCCTTTTATTCACGTAAAGCTGTATGCTTTTAGAAGATTACTGCCTTCATTTTGTACTTTAAGCAAATCAATTTAAATGGATGTTTACATTGTTTTCTAACACATATACATTTCTGTGTATATACATGTATATCTATCTATCTCCATATATTTAAATTTGAAATTCCATCTAAACCTAATGTATTTAGAATATATTTTGAAAATTGGATTTGATGGACCTTGTACCATTCTATAAATTACAATATAATTAAAAGTTCAGAAAATTTAAAGAATTATATGGATACTCAAATAAGTTTACAATTAATGTAAACATAAATATTAGAAGAAGCATTGATATAATTTAAGCCAGCTGCCTGTTTTTATAGATAAGAAAACTGAGACCAGCTAGCAATGGGCTATGCTACAGCATTATTTTATTACACAAGCTATGTAATATACTTTAAACCCACTCTGCTTAAATTGTGTAATTTTCAAAAGTCACTTTACTTACAAACTTAGGGCAAATTGTTCTGTCTTTTCCTTTAAATACAATATGCACTTTTAAATGTCAAGCCAGAGAGTGAAAAACCAAAACTCTTGTGATCAGCAGAAAGAAATTTGTACAATTTCACACAACTTCAATTCAGTGATATTAACTTTGTGGGAAAATACAACAAAGCAATTTTGAATATATTTATTAAAATGCATTATTTAAAATATTTTCTTATTAGGCCAGTGGCAGAAATGATGAGTCAATGTGATTTTCAGATTTTGGTCATGTTGATTCCCTAGAAAATCATAAGACTATGATTCTGAGGGAAAAAAAAAACATTAATAAAGATGTTACTGTTTTAAGTATCTTTGCTCCAACTATTTTGACTTATTCATATTGCTGGTGAGTTTCTCATTACTAAACATATTCTAATTCTGTTTTCAATGTTCATTGAGCAGTAAAAATTCTAAAGCACATTCCTTGGTGACTTCTGAGCCCCTGTAGAATTGGTCAATAAGAGAATCAAGAAATATAATAATTTAGTAAGATGAAATAATTATGACAGGACAAAACCTACACAGGTATAGACAATGCATTTTAGATAGACAAGTTAACAAATCATGTCACTCAGAAACTGTATGAAGAAAGAAACAGTAATTGGGCAGAATATTAATAACATATAGTCAGGCAATAGAAAGACTTTCTTGAGATACTTTTGCAATGAACAGGAATACAATTTGTAAAAAGAGCTATGGAAGAAGTTGATATTGTCTGACTTATTTCACAATGTGTTTTCTGACAGCTCATGACATATATAGGTTATCTTTATTTAAGCTGTTACTTATACTTACTTATAAATTTTCTTTCTTTATAGCCTTGTATATTATCAATGGACAAGTCATAGAGAGAAAGTAAAGGAATCATCTCTTTTATTTCTGAAAGTTCTATCAGACACCTGCAAAGAGATTAAAAACTATTTATTGGATTAATTAGAATTATATGGGTCTGTCTTGCAAGTTTTTTTATCAACCTCATAAACTTAGTCACTATTTAAGAGTTAAGTAAGTGACATAAATTTAGATCTCTGTCCTTTCTGCTCCCAGAAATAACTCTACTGCTAATTTTTCTAATTTTATATATGGTTCAGTCAGTCCCTATATAGTCTGTAAAATAAAAATCCTCATGTAATAAGTTAAAAATATTTTAATTAGTTTTAGTTTATATTCACTTTGAAAAGAGACATCAATTTTCCATATATTTGTTTTTCATACAAATTTTTTATTATTTAAATTATTCAGTGAAGTTTTTTAGTTATTATTTGACAGTCCATTAAAGTAAGTACTTTCAAGCTTTATGCTGCATTATAATATAAAATGGCAGAGTTGCTGAATTCTAATAGTATGTTTGCAATTTGAGAGTAACCAACAGCAGTGATGATGAATAACAAAAGTTAATGTTCGTTGGATAAGGAGGTCCTCTGAGTTTTTGCTAAGCATACTCAGTAGGCAGTGATTGAGCTTGGCAAGCTTTAGTTTGCCAGCTACACTGGACACTGGGGCTGGATAATTGGCATTACTGGTTACCTTTAGGGCCATTACCTGCCAATTCCTAAGTCTCAAGATAGCAGCAATAGTGATCATTGTACACAGTTGTTAGGAAACTAGTAAGTCAAATCTATATGTTAAGAGAATTTTTCAAAATTAAAACATAAACACAGAGTCTCAGAAAATTAGATGCCATGGCATTCCTTCATTTATTTTGAACGGCGAAGGTAGAAAAGATTTGCTTACATGGCAAATCCCTCTAAAATCTTTCTTCTTATGTGCTCCAGAGATTAAACAGGACACTTGTATTCAACAAAGAAGAATGCTGCTCAAACTTTTAAAACACTTCTTTCGGGGCTTCCTCTATGAAGGTAATGGAACAAGGCTTTATTTTGCAATCAATATTCTTGTTAAGAGACATTATGGCTTCATGGAACTCAGTTAAAAGAATCCTTCAGAAAAGTAACTGAACAAGAGCAGACACCTGACTCTTTTTCTTCTCTTAATTTAAGACTGGAACATCAAAGTTTCAAGCCCTTAAGCTGTAGCAAAAGTCAAGTGCAGCCATTAGACTACAAAGCAGTCTTTGTAAATTATTAACATTCCAACTGTAGCATCAAGCTATCCTCTGTGGAAAATTATAAGCCTAAATAAGTTAAAAAATTTACTTAGAAGGTATGAAATTTGTTTTTAAAAATTAAAAACAGGATGAAAATCATGCATTTTAAGCTTTTCTAATTTAGACTATTAATCATCAGAAAAATCTGCTCTAGGTAACTGGCATCAATAGCATTATAGGAATAACTTTCAGCTTTACTTATGACTTGAGTTGTCAAAATCAAGGAAGCATCATTCCCAGGAGAGGTAAGTTTCTACTCCCTGAAATTTTCTCACATGACTTGGATGGTGATATGATTTTTTTTTTTTTTTTTCCAGTCAGAGAGGGGAGGAATCTGTCTTAATCTCCTGGTCTTGGAATGTTTCTGAATCCTTAGGATTTTAGTAATCTTGTCAACCTGTTTTGTGGCATTAGACCTAATCCAATAACAGCCTTCTATTTACACTGCATAAAACTGCCTGATTGGAATGAATGTGGTTCCTCATCAAAGGAGGTATTAGATTATCTTCCCCCCAAGGTTGCTCCCTTTTTCTTTTACATGATTAGCATGGACTTAGGTGGTGAAGAATATTATTTCATTTTCAGGGATGTTACACTTCTATACACACATTGCTTATGATTTTCTGGACAGCGTGATCCCAGGAGTAAACATCCCAGAGCAGTAGCAGTCTGTTACATGTGACTGCTTGTATCTTTTTCCTTTTCCTGACAAATCTTTCAAGGATCCAGAAAATCAATAAAGGGTTACTTTTTTACATATTGTTTTTCTGCTGGGTTCTTACTCTGTTTTTTCTGGATGTGAAAGTAGATATTGACTTTGTAAGTTCAACACTACTTGACTTTGATTGGCAGGTATGGTGATACAGGACTTTGGAAGTAAAGGTTATAAAAAAGAATTAAATGGTTTCTCTAAGCTTTTACTTTATAATGTTTAACCAGATCTTTCTAAGACTGGTATTATCACCTTTATGTTTCATTACATAAAGTAAAAATTAAATGTTTATTTTGTAAAATTAAATATTTACATTTTAAGAGATACCTTTTAAAATTTGAACTAGTGAGAAATTTTGAAAAGTTTATTAATCTGGCTTGCTTGTACAAATAATAAGATGTAAGGAGAGTTAGAGAAGCATTTGGATAATATAATAGAAATGCAGAAAAGACAACAAAATACAGAATAGTATTTGTTTACCAATTGTATGACCTTGGATAAATACTTATCCTCTGACGTTCACAGCTTTATTATAATATTAGACATGAATCTTTGCATCTCCTCACAGAGGCAATGGGTATACCAAAGGGGATACTGTAATAGCAATGTGACAAAACATATAGATTTTATATGTACTTTACTTTAAAAACTCTAGATAAGTACTAATTGAACTGATATGCTATATGACTTTAGATGGAGAATTGATATATTTGACATTATGAAATGCTTTTGTATTTTTAGAATTATTTTTGCAGTCCAAAATGAAAACAGCATCTGATTTCTTCATGGTCAAGATTATATGACAGTATAACATAAATAGTTTTAATGTAATTTGACAGAAGTGAAGCTTTGTGAATTAGAGTGATAATGATAACTTGAGTCTATACATTGTTTTCCTCTTCTACACTAAATCACCTCAAGGAATCACTATTGATGGATATAATGGATTAGAAACACATTAGGTATCTAAGAAGTTAAAATACACATATTTGTATTATTAATGATAAAAGGGTCAAATCCAAGACAAAACAAAAGGAAACTATTATTTATGCTGACTCAAAGCAGCATAAAATAGTTTTGATTAGCTTTCAAAATATATAGATTTTATATGTACTCTACCAAGGCTATAGGGTATTTGATGTTTGATTTATTTTCCTCCTTAAGTATGAAAATAAATAAGTTTCAGTCAGAAAAGCAGATTGTATGTAAGTGTGTGTGTGTGTGTGTGTGTGTGTTGTGTGTGTGTTTGTGTTTGCAGAGAGAGGGAATATGCCATGGTCATATATGTAGGCATACCATTTTACTTTCGAAATGTTGGTGTTATTGCCTAAAAAAAAATTAAAGCCTAGTAGATATATTTAAATTGGCTAAATGTCTTCTTCAAAGTCAAGACATAAAAAATCAGTCTTAGGTGCACAGCACTTGGTAGCAAGAGTTGCCACCATCATTCCTAATTATTCTTGACATTTTGTCCATTATACCATGAGGATCCTTTGAGGATAGAAATAATCAGCTAAAAGTGAGGACAAGCTAATTATCTATATTGTATGAAAAAATTGTGATATTATAGATGAAACATCCATTATGGAAAATGGTGATAAACCCTGACAGTGAAAATATATCTTGCAAATGACTAAGCCACAAGTTTAAAAATCTTTGTCATCATGTCATTTTCCTCCTCTACAAGCTGGTAAAATCTAATTTGCAACAAGAAATATATACAAGAGTAGTTTGAATGAATTGCATAATTGGGAACTTTATAAAATAAAATCACCTTTTTAACTAGTATACATAGTAGTTTTTAAAACTGATTATTAATACAGAATAACTACATATGTTGCCCCATTTACACTGGAAATCAGTTATAATAATTATTTAGATTTTGCGCATTTTAAACAATAATCACTGGTTAATTTTATAAACACAGCTTCTAAAACTAGCTATAATTTTTACACAAAATTTGATCATATTATGCTACTGGATCTGAATATGGATTGCTATAAAAGTTATTTGGGCTGAAACTTTACCAAGCTACCCTCAGGTAAAGGTTAACTTATGAAAATCATTAGCTTTCTTGTAACACTGGAAACGAAGTTGATGTTTCCACATGATGCTGTAACAATGTATTGGAAAATGAACAATTTCCTTGTTTTACTGAGAATTTTATCTATATTTTAAAATTTTCAAATCAGCATTTTGTGTTCCCTGCTTTTAATCCCTTTTCATTTTTTAAAAATTTGCAGATTGTGTTAATGAATTCCTTTAAGTGCCTGGTTTTCACTGTGTACATTAGAGAGAATGGCAATTTTATCAAGTATAAAATCCCCATTGACTGATTCAACCTATATCTGGCAAAATAATTATAAACCAAATGTGTGGTCAGATTGCCACACCCCATCCTGCTCTTCTCTGGATCTTTATATTTGTGTTATCATCTCAATCAGGCCAAGTGCTGTTTACCTAGGAGGAGAGTAGAAATCCAGAGTGGTTTGGGTTCTTTCAATGACAAGGCGGAAGAACAACTAGGATTTAGTGGAAAGTCTTGGTCTTAATTAATGAAACAGTTCTTACGGTGAAAACTTGCCTCATCAAACATAATTGCATATAAATACTACTGGGTGTACAAAACAAAAATTGGCACATACAGAAAATTCTGGTCTTTAAGTCCAATTACTTGTATCCAAAATTACAAAAATGAACTCTATAATATTAATGTACCATTAATTTTATTCTATGTGAGTGATTCATACCATTAATGCATATATATATACACACACATATATATACATATATTCATACCATATATATATATGTATATATATATATGTTGTGGTATATCTTAATATTTACCAACAAGTATTTGTAATAGCACAATAAAAGAATGATTTAAAATCCCTGCTTTAGAAAAACAAATGTCTTTTAAGTTATGTATTATAATGAGCACACCCTCAGGATCATCAGTACAGCTAGGAAATATATTTGATTAGTTTCAGGATGAAGGAACCAATGAAGATTTGAATGTAATTTTTTTCCTTTTCCCTGAGGTCAAAACACCCCTTTTTTCTTGACTTTTTATTCAGGAAATTTGGATTAGTGAAGTTTCAGTCATAAAAGCAGTAAGTAAGCGTGTGTGTGTGTGTGTGTGTGTGTGTGTGTGTGTGTGTGTTTGCAAAGAAAGAGGGAATATGCTGGCGCACAAGTATTTTGTTTTTTTTTTTTTTTTTTCAAGGAATTTGGCTTTATGCAATTTGTATAATCTGGTAAGGCAGTCTCGGTAAAGTCAGTGTCTTGGAATCTACAAATACAGAGGAAGATGCAGCATTTGCAAACCAGGCTGACAAATGGCAAAGCCCACAATTGTCACTGGGAAGATAAATTGTGTATCTCCCTTTGAGGCATCAATGATTTATAGAATTTATTCTCATACACTAGAGCTACATTCTGAAGTGGTGTGAGTCTCATGTTTGTAGCAGATCCATGAAGGCAATGTAAATATGGCCTGGATTGTAAATGGTTATGAAACTCTTGAGGCAGGTACATGTTCAGTTCTCAAATACACAATTGATATTTATATAACTGATTATTTAAGGAGTAGATGGATCTAATACAATGCTATTTAGATTCATTTAGAATGTAATGGCTGGAGTAATCTGTAGAATGCCTAAGCAATAGAACATGACAAGCTATGTAGTAGTTCTGATTAATGTACTACTTTGGTACTCCCACTATGCATCGGAAGGTTCCTAATTAACTTTACAGATTGGTTTACTATAGCTTGCTGCAATTATAAAATGATGATTATTGCTAAATACTTCTAATTAGCAATATTTTTGTTTTATTGATAAAACTACTTAATACATAAAATATGTAATAAATGCATTATTTTTATATATGTTTATGGTGGACAATTCTATTATCAGTTTTGCAATTTAAGAATTTTAAATGGATATTTGTGTTCTATAAAGGCAACAATACATTCCAAATTACAGAAAATAAGAAGTAGGATGTTAAGCTAAAATATATTATATACTTACGTAAAAGTTTTATTATAGATCTTGTTTACAACTATTAAAGGCAAATTTGTTTTACATATTACATATATAAATTGCTTCATATATTGTTTTATATTGTTTTTATATTGCTTTATATATTGCTTTAAATTGTTTTATATATTGCTACATAATTATTTATTTATTCATATCTACCCTCACTACATTGCAGAACATAATAAATAATGGGAGTTTTTAAAAACACAAATTTAGTGTACAAACACTGATTAAATGTAATGTAATTTTTAAAAAACTGACTTTTATCAAACATATCTATGTATATTATCAAATACTTCAACTTTATATTTTCTTATTTGTTTTTGTATTAACATATATTAATTGTATAAATTTATGACATTCCATGCATACATTGTGCATTGATCATGACCCCCCACACTTCTACTCTTGCCCCTCTCTCCATATTCCTAGCTCCTAGTAATCAATCTTTTGTGTTCAGGTTACATTTTTTTTTCTTTTCTCTTTTTTTGAGTTTCACATATGAGAGAGAATGTGTGGTATTGATACTTTTCTTTCTGTGACTGACTGAACATCATGTCTTACAGTTCTATCCCTTTTACTGAAAATGGTAGGATTCCACCCTTCTTTATGATTGATGTGTATATATATATATAGAGAGAGAGAGATGTGTATATATATATATATATATATATATATATATATATATATATTTCTTCATTATCTGTTGATGGACACCTAGACCAATTCCATATCATTTGCTCATTTTTCATCAGATTATTTTTTTTTTGGTTAAGCTTTTTGAGTTCTTTATATGTTTTTGATACTAACCCTCTGTCAGATAAATAATGGGCAAAGATTTTCTCACACTCTTCAGGTTGTCTATTCACTCTCTTGTGTCATTTGCCTATAGAAGCTTTGTTTTGCTTTGGTTTTGGTTCTGGTGATTCAACCCAAAGGTGCTTTACCAACGAACAAAATCCCATTCCTTTTCATTTTTAGTTTTGAGAAAGGGTCCTTCTAAGTTTCTGAGCATCTTGCTAAGTCACTGAGGCTGGCTTCAAACTTGTGATCCTCTTGCTTCAGTCTCCCTAGTCACTGCTATTACAGGTGAACCCTCGGACTCATGTTCCATAAGTACATAATCTTTGAATGTGTGGCTGTTGTGAATGGGATTGCTTTCATGATTTCTTTCTCAGCATATTCATTATTAGTATATAGAAGAATTATACACAAATTTTTGTATGTTGACTTTGTGTTCTGCTACTGTACTAAATCTTTTTTATTAGTGTTAATAGTCTTTTAATAGTCTAGGTTTTTCTATTCAAGAAATAACATCATTTGCAAATAGGGATAATTTAACTTATTCCTTTCCTATTTGTGTGCCTTTCATTTCTTTGTCTTGTCTACATATTCTGGCTAAGTTTTCTAAGATTGAATATCTGTGCTTTATTCCTGATCTTAGAAGAAATACTTTCAGTCTTGCCTACCCACTATGTTGCTCGCTACCTTTCAACTTTAAAATATGAAAGCTAAATGAAATAACCTAAAATTACCTTCACTGTGTGATCCAATTCCAGTTTTAACTTTCCTTTTCCATTTTATTAACCAAACCTGAAAGAGATGCATAAAAATAAGTTTCACATTTTTATAGGATAAGAGAAGGAAGAAGCATTGACCACATGTTACCTGTGCCCAAGACAAACAGGATCATTTTATGGATATTCATGATCCTACTATAGCCCCTCCAATCCTGCTGATCTCTAAAAGGGTACTGCTCTCTTGAATCATTGTCATGTTAATATCCTCATTTTAAGCAAAGGTTTCTAAGTAAATCTTTCATGCATTGCTTAAGAAGAATATGTAAGGAATAAGAAAAATCACATACTTAAGTAGATACTCATGATATTAAATGTTTGGCAAAAAATAGAGTTTGCTTTCTCCTTAACATATTAGATCAGTTCATAGCTAAAATTAGACTTTTCTAGGTAAGACTGACACAAATTGATATTCTCTTAGAGTTTATTATCAGAGCTTGTCTCAGGTTGTTTTCCCCTGTACACAAACTTTAAGAAGTACAAATTTTAAGTTCTATTCAGGGGATAGACATAGCAGTAATGAAAAAGAAGGTAGTGGGCTTAGGCAGAGGGCAGGGATAGGCTATGATACAGTTTAATTGAGGACTTCAGATGACCTAAAGATTGATCTGAAGCTGCCATGAACTTTTTGGATTATATCAAGTAGGAGCATGGGGATGGACTGCTGTTTCTGCTCAGGGAAAGTCATTGTATACCAGCTGTCCTGAGAAGGTGCCTCACTCTGAGGAGCATCATGCTCCTCAGGTATTCTGAAAGATTGCTCTGAAGGGGACTGAGAGATATCTGTTAGTAACATTCCCACCTCGTGGGAGGAAGAAGCTCTTTAGTCCTAAAAGGCTGGTGCATCAGAGAATCCACTACAGAATGTCACGAATTTCCTTCATATAATGATATATGTCCTTTAGTATATCTATTTTAATTCCATTTATTTAGGATCTAAGTAAACTGAGCCATTTAGTAAAGAACCTTGAATTTTGGACCCTTTTCCAAACTAATAAATAATGTTTGTTCTATGAAAATACCAGATTAAGAAAATAAATAAATATTAAGGGCAATAAAAAAGGAAAAGTTCAAAAATTCAAACACCAAATCAAATTATATCAAAATAGAACAAAATGTCTACAAATTCTGTAACAATATTTGAATAAATCACAATAATATGTGACATTCAAGATAAGCAATTTCAAAAAGGAAGCTATTTCTTCCTTATTAGTTTCCACTAAAAATTATAAAAAAATATGATTTGTTAGAGCCACATGCAAGAATGAATTCTGGCCAGTATGTTACTGCTTGGTATCCCCCTGACGTACCAGGATTCATGCCAGAATGGATGGATTCTATTTTAACAGTCTAAAAACACTTGAAAATAATTTGAGATAGTATTAGCAAGAGACCAGGCATGTCACATTCTGAATTACAAGTTAATATTCCATTTTATCTCAGTATAATTTAAAATAAATATATTCAGCTCTTATGAGATGGGAGAGAATTGATTGTTCCAAAACAAGGTAAAGCCAAAGACTTTAGTGTGAATTTTTTTAATATTTGAAAAATAGCCCATAAAAAAGTCAACAAAGGTTAAACAGCTGAAATACAATCTTGCCAGTAACCTTTCATAATAAATGCTGCATTAAAATAAGTTTTTATCTATGCCAAAGTAGCACATAGCCCTATTAGAGAATTTGTCAAGTTACAAGAAATTTAGTTGCTTATTTTTATTTTTTCTACAAAATTGTGCATTCATTGATGCCAGGAATAACTTCCTTATAAGTGTGAGACAAAAGAAGATTGTAAAAATTATTTGGTTTTATTCAAAGGACTATGGTTGAAACATTTCTGGTAAGTAAAATGACCTTAGCTTTTCAAAAATATTCTTGTAGGAGTTTTTCTAGGATTATTGTTTTTCCCTAATAGCTCTTGAACTCCTTGAGGGCTGGAGCCACGTGGGATTTTTTTGGATACCCACTGTACCTAGCATGATGCTTAGCACACCAGGATTGTCTAAGTCTGTAAAAGAACCAATGATTTAATAAAAGCATTTTGCATTATCTGGATGAAAAGATAAAATTTCACAAACTAGGAAGTAGGAGAACTAAGGATTTTAGATTCTTTCCAACCATGAATATTCTAGATCATATTTGTCTTGCAAGGATGTACCCATAACCCACCCCACAACATAGTGACAAGATTAGTATTACAGATAGGCAAGTAAATATTATAGCAACTTTGAAGTTTGTTATCTGAAGTAACAAAAATATTGTTTTCTATGTAACCTTGATATACAGAAATAATTTAAAAATTCCAAGAAAACTATTTACTCCTGCCCACAGGGAATTCCCTAGCTTATACCTCCTATAACATGGAAATCTGTTTTAGTATTCTTTTGAGATAATTAACTAAGATTAATTCAATTTTGGCTCTAAAAGCACAAAATAGTTCATATTAGGTGGTATAGATTTAGTGATTTGATGTTAATTCATTGCAAAAGGAAAAATCTAATTTAAGGGAAATAAAGTACAATAAAGGTCCATCAACAACTAAAAAATATTAAAAAAATAGATAATATTTTAAAAAGTACAAATTAAGGTAAAAGTTTTTTGGATGATTAATAAACTAATCAAGATATAGAACCTGCATGTTCTTTACCCTAAAATGTTTCCTTATTCCTCATTTTAATTAATATCCATTCTTGATAAATAGTGTTTTAATTTCTATGAATAGGATTTTGATTCAATTTATAAACCTTCTATAAATTTCAATACATTGGTGCCATATATTGGTGTAACTGAATTTTATATGCATTAATACAAATAAAATGGAGTTTTAGGACATGTAAATTATTTTTGATGTGGGGTGTGTGTGCAAGACAAAATAAATTCTTATTTGTTACATTTTTAATGAAGTTTAGGATGATTTATCAAAGCATTATTTTAAAATATATAAGAATAATTGCTCCTGTTTCATGGTTTGGACATGAGGTGTACCCCAAAACCTACTTTTAATGCAGAAATATTCAGAGGATAAAAGATTAGATTATGCAAATTGTAGCCCAATCAGTTCATCCTAGTTTGAATGGACTGACTGGGTAGTAACTGTAGGCAGGTAGGGCATGGCTAGAGGAGGTGGGTCACCGGAGGTATGCCCTGAAAGCTGCACCTTCCCTCTGGCTCCTTTCCTTTCCTTTTTCTGATTCCTGACCTCACCTTGAGTTGAGTAGCTGTTCTTAGATGCTGGCCCTTCCCAGATGGTGTGCTGCCTCATCTTGGGCCCAGAGCAATGGAGTTGACCATATATAATCTGACACCTTGGAAACCATAAACTCAAAACAGAAAAAAAAAAAATTTCCTCTAGTAAGTTGTTCTTATTGAGTATTTTGATCACAGTAACAAAAAACTAACTAAAACACACACTTTTATTCAAGAATTCAATTTACAACTCTATTTTTATATTCCACAATCTTACAAAATAAGTGGGAAGATTTTTAAAGCAAAATGGAATAGAGTAATCAAAAAATATTTAGGAGAAGGATATTTGATAAATTTGGAATATACAGTGGTGAACTAAGGTTTATAAATAGAATAATATCATAGAAAATAATAGAATTTCTTTGTAACATACAAATATAATGCATAAATACATAGAACACAAAATAGGAGGACAAAAGCAGTGTTAATATTCAGATGAGAAATCATTTGTTTTTACAGGTAAGAAGAGATTGTTTTCGAATGTTTTGTTATGTATGTCACTGACTAAAGCACTTTATTATACATCATATCAATAATGTAAGAGGTTATCTTTGTATGCATTCAAAAAGAGCAGGTGCTAGAGTCAGACTTGAGTTTTTATCTTGACACCACCATTTGCCAAATGTGTGATCTCTCTTTGTTCAGTTTCCTTATCTTAAAATGAGGATAATAATTGTACCTACCTCAGAGGACCTCTGTGAGCATTAAGATAAATAATGAATGTAAAGCTATTATCCCAGTGCCCAACACTAGATAAGTTCTCAATGAGTGTCTGTTGTTTTTGTTGATGTTGTGGTTGCTAAAGGGCATGCAATAAAATAATAATAAAAGGAAGACTTTCCATGAAAGAATTTATCCTAATGCCTAATCAATAAAAAATTCATTTCTTCATTCAAAAAACATTGTTGAGAAAATGCTGCATATTAAGCACTGCACTAGTGGAGTAGAAGAGTAAATACCATATTGTCTGTATTCTGGAGAAATGCCTGGGCCACTGAGAGAAGCAGGCACAGACAATGTTATTAAATTTTAATGAAGTAAGTGCCATAATAGCAGTACATACTAATATCTGCATGTAGAACAGAGAAGACATTGAACTTGACTTTTGACAAAAGATGCATAAGTTTTTATTTTATTCATATCTTAAAAGATGATGATGTGATTTCCCAACTGGGAAATTGAAAGGAAAATTAGGGAGTAAGTTATTCTCAGTAGAAAATTCAGTATGGACAAAAGAAAGAAGAAGAGAAAGGGTCTGGTGTATTCATATAATGGCAAACACCATGTGGAGAAGTATTTAGGGAAAGAAAGGAGGTTGGAGAGACAATTTCATATCCTATCATGAAGGACCTTGAGCATGCAACTCACCCTGTTATTTATCTTATTATTGCCAGTGCAACAAAATTATACTTTCTTGCAGGCTTAATTCATGGAAAAGTGCATAAATAAATAATAATTTCATAATTAATAAGAATCTATGACTTACTCTAAAATAAGAATATTATATATACAAAAATGAAGATTTTATTTAGTATTTGAGAGCTTTTGATTATGCTTCTCAAATTGATTAATTTTTGGCACTATCATATTTGACAATTTAAATAATCAATTGACAACAGATCACATATTTCAAACCAATGAGCATTTCATCAATCTTTTTAAAAATGTATTTTTACCTGCATAATTAAGCAATTATTGCATTTTGAAAAACATTCCTCTTTTTCAATAGTAATTTGTCTAATTCATTTTTTAAATGTTTTAAAATATTCCCAGGAAAATCTGTAGTCTCAGAAATATATTCTGATTTTCAGCATAAAGACAAATTTAAATATTATCCTATGTCATTTACAATGTATTATCACATGTTGCAGCCATTTGTTGTTTTGGGAAAGGGCCCATGAAACTGAAATATCTACCACAATATTCACAAAGTCCCTTACAATTACTCAGCCACTGTATTTCCTTGGGGACATTCTGACATGTTTTATCTCAATGGATCCTGGTATAGTAGTCACAGTCAATTGGCCTGTGGAAGTTTGATACTTAGCCTTAACAATTAAGTGGATTTGAATGAGGGCTTATTTTTTTTAAATTAAGCATAGGGTTTTTATTTGAAAATGTATCGGAATGTGTTTACTTTTATTTTCACTCATACCAAAAATTCAATGAGTCAGCATCAGAAATATGCATTCAAGTATATCTCTGGATCTATCTGGAAGCAGGAGTTAAAGTTAATCCACCAGACTTTTTTCTAATGTTATTTCTTGTGAGCATTTGGAATCATTAGTCATCAATTTAATTTGCTTACTAGAGAAACAGTGCAGAAATCCAGGAGAGTTAGCCAATGGGAAAGTGGACGTAATGACTGATTTTCTTTTTGGTTCAACCATACAATTCAGCTGCTCAAAGGGGGTAAGTATAAGGTAGACTAGAAGCAATTCTTCTTCTTCATTTATCTTCTTCTTCTTCTTCTTCTTCTTCTTCTTCTTTTTTTTTTTTTTTTTTTTTTTTTTTTTTTTGTACTAGGGATTGAACTAAGGGGCACTTGACCACTGGGCCACATCCCCAGGAGGGCTTGCATTTTTTCTACCATATTTTTTCTACCTTTTCAACAGAATCTACTATGAATCATCATACTTGTTCTGGGACCATATAGAGCAAAGATTTAGAGGTTCAGGATACAGCCAGTTCAAATTGAGGTTAATTTTCAACTATGAGAGGTAATGTGGAGGAGAGGTGGGGAAGGTATGAAATTGTGAACAATCCATATTCATCTTTGTTGGGCTTAACTTATGTAAATGAAGAATGCTACAAACAGAAATGCTTAATTTAAATTTGTGCAAATATGTTGAAAGCAACATTTGAGAGTTCTTAGCATGGATTAGAAACCTAAGTTCTTGTGTTGGTTCCACATTAAACCAAAATAACAACACACCAATGCACTCAAATGACTGCAAATAACTCCAGGACCACTTACATAAGAAAAATCATATGCCACACAATTATTTTTAAAAATTAAAGTTTTATTTTTGTAAATTTTGTAGCATTTTGTGTGATTGTTGTCTTTTAAATTTCATAGACTTTTTGATGTGTAATAGTGTTTTGATTGTTAATATTTTTAAAAATTAAAGATAAAAATTAAAGACTAAATACCTAAAGTTTTAAATGTTCTCTATTTTCCCTTAAAATATCAAATTTGCCAATTAATTTATTAATTCAATATCAAATCTTAAAAATTGTGTTTTTGTCATTCATGTGACAGTGGGATATATTTCAAGTATACAAATTAGCACTTCAGTGATTAGCTTTGTAAAATCAGTGTTTAATGCATTCCCAGATATATATTCAGCTTTTTGCAGTAATGTTATTCTTTTTCAGATCACAGTTATTGGTATAGAAATAATAAACAGCTCAGAGTGTAAAAAATATCATCCTCATAACCCATAGATTTACATACATTGAAAATTCAGTATCATCAATTTTCATCAAATAAAAATATTTTTAAAGAAAATCTTTGTATATCAGTTCCCTGTGACTTATAAGTCAATTTCAATTTTCTTTTCCACATATGAATAATATACTTCAGACACCAGTTCCTTGTGTACAACACATTAGTAACATGCAAACCCTCTAAGCTTTCTAAGGATGAAACTCACTGAATCTCCTCTTTATACAGAGAAAGGGAGAAAAAAACCCACAATTTCAACTACTGTTAATTCCTTAGTAGATGCTAATATTTGGAAAGAGCACTGGACCTGCCTTTACAACTAAAGAAACATATTGATTCATCATTTAACTAGTTTTTTTTTGTTTGTTTGTTTGTTTGTTTTTAGTTCAGGATAGCTTCATTGTAAAATTATCTACTTTAGGTGCTGAAAGAGCTCTATAGATGAACTAACAGTTCATGAGTATAATGTTCATGAAAAGTTCAAAGTGGTCTTGAAATGGCATTTTAAAATTTTATCAAAATTTGATTAATCTTTTCTAACATGCTAGATTTAATCCAATTAATTTCATTTTATTTTGTATATTGACTTCTAACCATGACTTTGTACCACTGCAGGTGTATTTCCTAATGTTAGATTCCAGGCAGGGAGGCCACACTTCCCAGGTAGCCTAGGGAGGCCACACCTCCCAGGTGCCTCAGGCTGACCAGCTATGCTGGCCAGCCCCCAGGTGCCACCCCCCTCTCAACCTCTGGCAGCCTATGGGGACACAGACTCTCTCCAGGGGTCCGGCTGGTCAAAAGTGTCCTATTTAAGCCTACTCCAGACTGAAACCTCTCTCTTCTTGTCCTGCCCCTTTCTCATTCCCTACCCCTCTTCCCTTCCCTTCCTTTCCCTACCCTTCCACGAGGTCCCTAATGAACCTTTTATTTCACTAACGTGGCATTCAGAGCTAAGTCAACTTTGTTGTACAATTTGGTGACCAACTGCGGGGCACATCTCAAATCAAAGAACAAAGTTTCCTGGGGACAGCTTTTTGCTCGTTTTCCGCTGGTCATCAAATGGGTAAGCTTCCCTCCATTTCAAGGGCTCTTAATCTATCCATGTGCCTCTCCGCCCACCAGTCCATTTGCACCCCCACATATCAGTCAAAACCATCTCATGTGCATCTACTAATACCCATGATAAATAGTATTATTTCCAGTTCTCAACTGAATAATTTTTATATATACTATTTTATTTTTTAATTGCATGTTTCCTATTTTTGCTCTCAGTGAAAAGCAATTTAGAAATTGTGTCAGTTTTGCAGGTAAACTGTGTATAGATGCTAAGTGCTTATTCAAATTTGGTAATGGTAACTAAATTTAGCAGTAGGGATCTCTTTTAAGTGTGCATATTGTAATTATTGATAATGGTACATTTGCCTTTTACTATGTGAACACATACCCTTCATGGTGTGAGTGCTTCCTGTGAATGAGATGTGAGTACTTGTTGATAAAGCTTTGGTGGCACTTAAGTACCTAATAGAGACTCAGAGTATAGTGACTATGAAGTGGTTTAATGAATCATGAGATTTTTTTAAAAGTAGTGTTGATGCCAGACATTATATCTGTGAAATGATTTGAATTCTCATTTTCTGATAAGAGAACTTGAACCCTAGAGTAGTCATATGAACCACTGATGACTACTTCAAAATGTGAAGAGAGAGTAAAATTTATTTCCCAGGGCACTATTTTGTAGAGATGTTTCTAAAGTAAGAGATTAGAAAAGGTAGTAAGTAGCAAAATGTTACTGTGTTCTGTGAGATTTTCATCAAAAATTACTCTAGTAATTGCTGTTGAAATGAATACTTTCTTAGCAGTGGACATTAAGTGGCAATTGTTCTGAATGAGCCAGTTCCATTTCTTATCTCTTTGGCTAGCTAAGTGATGGAGAGAATTTCTTATAGGAAGATTATGTGTTGTTTGTCTCACATAGCTCTTTGTTGAGGGAAGGATCAATGATTTATAAAAATCTTTGTTTTCACATAAAGTGCTTCCACATAATAAGTAATTACTAATAGTTGTGGAATGGATTAACATTATACAATTTGACATTTCCAGAAAAAAAGTCACCTATAATAATAAAAAAGAAAACCAATGAATGGTAGCTTACATAATTATAATCCCATAGAAGATTTAAGTAGGTACCAGGATAGTGTTCAAATGGCCACACAAATGCTGAGTACAAATTACATTTTACACCTTTGAGAATGAGTGAAGTTAATGGAGTGCAAGGATGAGATAAACTTCTCCTTACCAAAATAAGCATGCTCTTAACTTATCCCTAAGCCAAGAAGTCACAGAGAGGAAAATGAATCTCTTTCTCTCTCTGCTTGGTTGCATGGATGTACCTACCTTGTGTGGAATTACAGCCAGACACACTTGAGCACCTGTACAATATTGTGTGAGCAAGCCACAGCCAGCTACAGATTACTGCAAAGTTATTCCATCTTGGTTGGAAATATGAGAGAACGTTGGCAAGAATTTTAGAGAGAATAATAACTGTTAAATTCTCATTTTTAATGGACATAAAATATGCTGAAGAACAACACTGTTAAGGTAAGGGAAACAGATGCCATTATAACATTGCTTAGGAAATACAATAAGCATTATTTCTTAATATTTTCCTTCTAAGGGTAAAGATAAGGGTGTGTGTATGTGTATATGTTTGTGTGTGTGTGTGTGTGTGTGTGTGTGTGTGAGAGAGAGAGAGAGAGAGAGAGAGAGAGAGAGAAGGAGAGGGAGAGAGGGAGGGTGGGAGGAAGGGAGAAGGGGAAGAGAGAGAGAGAGAGAGAGAGAGAGAGAGAGAGAGAGAGAGAGAGAATGAATCATGTCTTAGGCTTGCCCTGATACAAGAAGTGTACTATGAATTTTGAAGTTTCGGATTTTGAAATGAAGATTCCCAGGGGTTTATATTCCAAAATATTGTTTCAAACAGCATGCATTCACAAAGCTTAAATTCTCTCTGACAACTAATTTTAATTGGAGAATATGCTTTCTTTCAAAAGATCTATTTTTACCCATAGTAATATAGTGTTTTCTAGGTTCCAGGAAGGGTGCTTGCATGAGGACATTAAGGTCATCTTTCCTCTGGATGTTTCATTTCCAGATAAATATTTCTTTAAAATGTCTATAAAATAAAAGACTTATCCAGCAATTTTGCATATATGCAAAATTGCTGGATAAGTCTTTTACTTTTATTGAGAATATAAACAAAGATAAAGATATTCCATAAGTTTTCTTGTTGTGCTTAAATAGTATTGCAACTGTGATAAAACCATCATCATTCTTTATTAGTATTTTAAATAGTTTTTGGATATACAAGTTAATATTTTATTTTGTATGGAATATAATTTCCAATATAAACTGAAGAGACTCTTTAAATAAGTGCCAAGTTTTATCCAAAGAAATTAAACTTTCCCCAGTGACATCTTGTATGTCATTTTTAAAATTTTTTTTTTTTTTTAGTTGTAGGTGGACACGATACCTTCATTTCACTTATGTGATGCTGAGGATTGAACCCAGGGCCTCACACACATGAGACAAGCACTCTACCACAGAGCTATAGCCCCAGCCCCTTGTATATAATTTTTAAATCCCTTTTGCGTTTGAACTTTTCATGCTTTGTCCATTTACTGTTATAGCTAACAAATATTATTACAATTATCTGTAATAATGAATGAATGTATTATCAACCAACTAATTTTAGTCTTAACGTCTAAGATAAAATCTTCAACAATATGATTGTTTCTGAAATGCAGGTTTCTCTACTCTTGTATACATATACACACACATATACCAAATCTCAATAAGGGTTAAGACACTTAATATTTTGATTGTTCTCACAGCCTAACTGACAATTAGTTATTTATATTAAGATAGCCATAAGGAATGATACAAATGATGTCATTCTGTATGATACAAATATTTATATTTATCCTATCAATAAAAAAGCAAAAAGAAAAAAGTGCTCAACAATTCATAGTTAATTATGTTATGGTATCAATACTATGCAATATCGTATATGGAAGATATTTGTGACACAATATTAAGAAAACCTGAATACACATATATGCAAATACATAAGAATATATGTGTATGCATGCACATACACACATTCACATGTACGCTTCCAGTTTGTAATGTGTATATATAAAAAAATTGAAAAAAATTATGTCATTATATAAAACAGCAGTGGTACAAGGATGGTGAAATTACAGGATTGCCATTCTGTGTAAGGATTGTCACTCTGTGTATGGCATATGACTGCTGCTGCCAAGATCCTAAATATTTAGTGAATTCATATTCAGGAAGAAGAATTATCTTTATATTGTCTCACTGTCCCCATCTGCTCACTTATTCTATGAAGAAAGCAAGAAGACAGATGTATAACAGGACTCCACTCAAGAAACATTAAATATTTAACAAAAATTGGATGCCATGTAATTTATACATAAATGTGCATTTTACATGGTTTTTAAGTCCTCTTGATTTCTAATTTTTTCTTTCTTATCTTATTTTTTTTTTTTTGCCTTTTATGGATAGGCTTTTAATTATACCCATAGAATGAATTTACTTTGTATTAAACTTTGTCCTTAAATAACATTCTACAACAATTTTGGTTTCCCTGTTTATTATGTATTTCACTACAAAGCATAATTTCCATATCATTTATTCTTTTTATTCTAAAGACATAATTTTAAATAGTATAGAAATATAAAATTACAATTTGAATGTTATTTTAAAATTTACATATCTCAGTTCCTTGGATCCAGATTTCTTCTTATCTATTCTACACATGTATAGATATTGGACATGGCTTAAAATTCACTTATAAGAAAAATTTAAAGAAATGTAAGCAAAAAATGAGGCTTATAAAAAGAACAAAATTAATTAGACATACATATTTCATACTTACAACATGAAAAAGAAGTGACCAACTTACCTATACTTTTTTATGTTTGACTTCAGACCTAAGCATTTATTGTTCAAATGATTTCTACTATCTTATTACAAGTAAGTAGCTATTTACATTATATAAATAAGTTTTAAACATCTCAAATAGAACTTTTCATAATGTTATATATGACTAACTTTTTAAATAAAAAATTAGAAAAAAAAAAACCTAAAGAAGTCTGTTTCTAGCAAAATAAAATTATGGTGTTTATAATTTTTGGTTTTAGTTTATTTTAACCTTTATAACATTTATTTCCTTAAATATGTGATATTATTCTTTTGTCTTAAAAGTGTTCATATTGTGCAAGTGTTGACTTGTCTAAAGAAGGCTCAGTCTTGTTTATGAATTTTACTTAATTTCTGAAGAAAGTGCAAAATTCTACTTATTCAGATTATGGTATTCATTATAACATCGTTAAGTCAAAACTCTGATAAATATGCTGCTTTGTGTAGCTTAATTATTTATATATGCTTTTCAAGTGTAAATCATTCCCATGCTATACAAGTGTAAACTGAGATTCAAAAAAGATGAAAATGTAATTTTTGTGTGTGATACTAGGGATTGATCCCAGGGACATTTAAATCACTGAGTGGCAGGAATACCCAGACCCTTCCCCCCTCACCACCCAACCTTTTTTTAAAAATTTTAAGACAGCTTGCTAAATTGCCTAAGGCCTCACTAAGTTGTGGAGGCTGCTTTTGAACTCTTGATCCTCCTGCCTCAATTTCCCAAATGACTGGGATTGCAGGTGTGCCACCAGTGTGCACAGCCTAAAAACATAATTTTTAGGTAATTTTGAAAGTCAATATTGGAAAGGAAAAATAGGTTGTTATTCACCACAGATGAAGAGTAACTATAAATATTTGGGAACTAGCTTATAATGACATTTAGTAAAAGTCATAATTGTCTAAAAGATCAAAATATATAACAGGAAGTGGGGGCAAGTAGTAATTTAATTTTATGGCTTTCTCTAATTGCCAGGGTGTTGAACAGTTTTTTTATGTATTTATTGATTGATTGTATATCTTCTTTTGAGAAGTGTGTTTTTAGTTCCTTGGCCCACTTATTGATTGGGTTATTTGTGGGTATTTTTTGTGTGTGTGTTAAGATTTTTGAGTTCTTTATATTTTTTAGAGATTAGTGCTCTATCTGCTCTATCTGAAATGCGTGTGGTAAAAATTTGTTCCCAGTTAGTAAGCTTTCTATTTACTTCACTAATTATTTCTTTTGTGGAGAAGAAGCTTTTTAGTTTGAATCTATCCCATTTATTGATTCTTTCTTTTTTCCTTTTTAACAAAGCCTTTATTTAAGAGTGCAATTGGCCATATAATAATTTGCCTACATACTCATAGTGTGCAGTTTTATACATTTTGAAATATATATACAGCCTGAAAAGATAAACACAGTCAACCTGGTGAACATGTGCTTCAGCTCCCAATATTCTTCCTGTTTTGATAAGCCTTCTTTTCCTAAACTTAATTTCTTATCAATACAAACATTGCAGGGTGAGTTTTAAATAGCTAGTTCTAGATATGTTCTGTTGGAATAAGGGAGAGAAAATGACTAATAGGAAAAAGGACTTCAACTCTGTTTGAAAGAGCAATTTGCTGAAAGATGAATATTTACTTTCTTAGGAACAAATAACCAGGAAGAAATCATGTTCTTTCTCAACTGTTGTTTTCAATATTTTTATAATAGTTAATATTATATCATTAATATTAATTCCATAGTTAGGAATATTAGTAGACTTGCTATAGCTAGCCTTTTAATTTGTCATACTTGGTCTGAAATCTCACTTTTACTTGCTAACCATGTGACCTTGATCATAACCTACTTTGTATTTCCATTTCTGCATCTATAAGTAGAGGCCACTCAATCTAAAATCTATTGTATAGATAAGTCAGAACTACAGAGAAGGAACTTAAGTTTTTATGACTTTTAAGTTGATGTTTAATAAATGTTAATAATTTTCCCTCTCTGTTGATTCAGTTCAATCTTACAGCAGTAGTTTTCCATTCATCTTTTATTTTACATATTAAATTTTTTATTATTCTAATTTGTTATACATGTTTGCAGAGTATATTTCATTTCATATTACATATAAAGAGCACAATTTTTCAAGTTGCTGGTTTAATATAAAGTATTTTTACAACAATTGTGTCCTCATACATGTATTTAGAGTAATCATGGATAACACAGTCTGCCATTATTCCTATCCCCTTGCCCCTCCCCTCCCTTCCCCCTCTTTGTTGTATTTAAAGCTCTTTCATTCCTCTCATTCCCTCTCTCTTTCCTTTATAAGTTAGTATCCTCATATCAAAGAGATCATTCTACCTTTGGTTTTTTGGGATTGGCTAACTTAACTTAGCATTATTTTCTCCAACTCCATCCATTTACCTGCAAATTCCATATTTTTATTCTCTTTCAGTGCTGAGTAGTGTTCCATTGTATATATATACCAAAGTTTCCTTATCCATTCATCTGCTGATGGGCATCAGGGTTGGTACCACAATCTAGCTATTGTGAATTGTGCTGCTATAAACATTGATGTGGCTGTGTCCCTGTAGTAAGCTGTTTATAAGTCCTTTGGGAATAGGCCAAGGAGTGGGATAGCTGGGTCAAATGGTGGTTCCATTCCCACTTTTCCGAGGAATCTCCATACTAGTTTCCAGATTGGCTTCACCAATTTGCAGTTCCACCAGCAATGTAAGAATGTGCCTTTTCCCCCCACATCCTGGCCAGCATTTATTGTTTTTTTTTTTTTTTTTTTTTTTGTTAGCTGCCATTCTGACTGGAGTAAGATGAAATCTTAGAGTTGTTTTGATTTGCATTTCTCTAATTGCTAGAGATGTTGAACATTTTTTTTCATATATTTGTTGATTGTTTGTATATCATCTTCTGAGAAGTGATTGTTTAGTTCCTTGGCCCATTTATTGATTGAGTTATTTTTTTTTTTTTTTTTTTTTTGTTTTTTTTTTTTTTTTTTTTTTTGGTGTTAAGTCTTTTAAGAGCTTTATAAATCCTTGAGGTTAATGTTCTATCTAATGTGCTTGTGGTAAAGATTTGCTCCCATTCTGTAGGTCCTATATTCACCTCACTGATTGTTTCTTTTGCTGAGAAGAAGCTTTTTAGTTTGAATCCATCCCATTTATGGATTCTTGTTTTTAGTTCTTGTGCTATAGGGGTCTTATTGAGGAAGTTGGGGCCTAAACCAACATGATGGAGATTTGGGCCTACTTTTTCTTCTATTAGGTGTAAGGTCTCTGGTTTAATTCCTAGGTCCTTCATCCACTTTGAGTTAAGTTTTGTGCATGGTGAGAGAAAGAGATTTAATTTCATTTTATTACATGAGGATTTCCAGTTTTCCCAACACCATTTGTTGAAGAGGCTGTCTTTTCTCCAGTGAACATTTTTGGCACCTTTGTCTAATAGAAGATAACTGTAGGTGTGTGGGTTTGTCTCTGAGTCTTCTATTGTGTACCACTGGTCAACTGGTCTATTTTGATGCCAATACCATGCTGCTTTTGTTACTATTGCTTTGTAGTACAATTTAAGGTCTGGAATAGTAATGCCACCTGCTTCATTCTTCTTGCTAAGAATTGCTTTGGTTATTCTGGGTCTCTTATTTTCCCAGATGAATTTCATGATTACTATTTTTTATTTCTATGAGGAATGATATTGAGATTTTGATTGGTATTGCATTGAATGTGTATAGTGCTTTTGGGATAATGGTCATTTTAACCAATATTAGTTCTATGTATCCATGAACAAGGTAGTTCTTTCCATCTTCTAAGATCTTCATTAATTTCTTTCTTTAGTGTGGTGTAGTTTTCATTGTAAAGGCCTTTCACTTCTTTTGTTAAGTTGATTCCCCAATTTTTTTTTTTTTTTGGAGGCTATAGTAAATGGGGTGGATTTCCTAGTTTCTCTTTCTGAGAATTTGTCGCTGATATACAGAAATGCCTTTGATTTATGAGTATTGATTTTATATCCAGCTACGTTACTGAATTCATTTGTTAGATTTAGAAGATTTCTGGTGGAATTTTTTAGATCTTCTATGTATAGAATCATATCATCTGCAAATAGTGATAGTTTGAGTTCTTCTTTTCCTATTTGTATCCCTTTAATTTCTTCCATATGTCTAATTGCTCTGGCTAGGGCTTCAAGAACTATGTTAAATAGGAATGGTGAAAGAGGGCACCCCTGTCTTGTTCCAGTTTTTTGAGGGAATGCTTTCAATTTTTCTCCATTTAGGATGATGTTGGCATGGGGCTTAGCATGGATGTTGAGGTATGTTCCTGTTATCCCTATTTTTTCTAGCATTTTAAACATGAAGGGATGCTGTATTTTATCAAATGCTTTCTCTGTATCTATTGATATGATCATATGATCTTTATCTTTGAGCCTGTTGATGTGATGAATTACATTTATTGATTTCCTTATATTGAACCAACCTTGCATCCCTGGAATGAAGCCCACTTGATCATGATGCATTATCTTCTTGATGTGTTTTTGTGTTCGATTTGCCAGAATTTTATTGAGAATTTTTGTATCTATATTCATTAGAGATATTGGTTTGAAGTTTTCTTTCTTTGATTTGTCTCTGTCTGGTTTGGGAATAAGGGTGATATTGACCTCATAGAATGAGTCTGGGAGTGTTCCCTCTTTTTCTATTAAAAAAGAAGAACAAATCACCCCCCAAAGAACTAGAAGACAGGAAATAATTAAAATCAGAGCTTAAATTGAAACTAAAAAAAAAAAATTGAAAAAATTGACAGAACAAAAAGTTGGTTCTTTGAAAAAAATAAATAAAATTGATAGACTTTAGCTATGCTAACAAAGAAGAGAGAAAACGCAAATTACCAATATCTATAATGAAAAAGGAAATATCATGACGGACACTACAGAAATACAGAAGATAATTAGAAATTATTTTGAAAATTTATACTTCAATAAAATAAAAAATAACGAAGGCACCGACAAATTTCTAGAGATATATGATATGCCCAAACTAAATCAAGATGATATACACAATTTAAATAGGTCAATTTCAAGCAAAGAAATAGAGGATGCCATAAAAATCTTACCAACCAAGAAAAGCCCAGGACCAGGTGGATGCACAGCTGAGTTCTACAAGACCTTTAAATGAGACCTAACATCAATACTTCTCAAAACATTTATTGATTCTTGATATTAATTCTTACACTATATGAGTCTTATTAAGAAAGATGGAGCCTAATCCAACATGTTGGAGATTAGGGCCTACTTTTTTTCTAATAGATGCAGTATCTCTGGTCTAATTCCTAGGTCCTTGATCCACTTTGAGTTGAGTTTTATGCATGATGAGAGATAGAGGTTTAATTTTATTTTGTTACATATGGATTTCTAGTTTTCCCAGAACCATTTGGTGAAGAAGCTATCTTTTCTCCAATGTACATTTTTGGCGTGTTTGTCTAATATAAGATAACTGTAATTATGTAGCTTAGACTCTGTATCCTCTGTTCTGTACCATTCATCTACAAGTCTATTTTGGTTCAAATTCAATGCTGTCTTTTTTACTATTGCTCTGTAGTATAATTTGAGGTCTGGTATAGTGATGCCACCTGCTTCGCTCTTCTTGCTAAGGATTGCTTTAGCTTTTCTTGGTCTCTTATTTTTCCTGATGAATTTCATGACTGCTTTTTCTAATTCTATGAGGAATGTCGATTAGAGAAATGCAAATTAAAACTACTCTAAGATTTCATTTCACTCCAGTCAGAATGGCAGCTACTAAGAACACAAACAGCAATAAATGTTGGAGAGGATGTGGGGAAAAAGGCACACTCATACATTGCTGGTGGGACTGAAAAATGGTGAAGTCAATCTGGAAAGCAGTATGGAGATTACTTGGAAATTTGGGAATGGACCCACCTATGGCCAGCTGTCCCACTCCTAGGTCTATACCCAAAGGACTTAAAATCAGCATACTACAGGGAAACAGCCACATCAATGTTTATAGCAGCACAACTCACAATAGCTAAACTGTGGAACCAACTTAGATGCCCTTCAGTAGATGAATGGATAAAGAAAATGTGGTATATATACACAATGGGATATTACTCAGCAATCAAAGAGAATAAAATAATTGCATTCAGAGGTAAATGGATGAAGTTGGAAAATAAAATGCTAAGTAAAGTTAGCCAATTCCAAAAATCCAACTTCTGAAGGTTTTCTGTGATATAAGGAGGCTGATTCACAGTGGGGTTGGGACAGGGAGCATAGGAGGATTAGAGGAACACTAGAAAGGCCAATAGGGAGGGAGGAGATGGGAGGGGGCAAAAGGGTAAAAAGAAATAATAGGATGGTAGAATGAGATGGATATCATTACCATAAGTGCATGTATGAAGACACGAATGGTGTGCATATAATTGTATACAACCAGAAATATGTAAAAATGTGCTCTATAAGTGTAATATGAATTGTAATTCATTCTGCTGTCATTTATAACAATTTAGAATAAAAGAAAAGAAAGAATAAACAAATAAACCTAAATTTTTTTTTTTTTGGCTTTCCTAGTTTTTAAAAACAGGATAAACACCTGTGGGATACACACACACACACACACACACACACACACACACACGTATATACAAATATATATGGGAGGGTTAAGATTGATTAATTAGTAAAACTAGATGATTTTCAGAGGTAGCCTTATGCATTTTAACACTCCACCTGATTGCATGTAACTGTCCTCTAGCCTTGCTCATCAATTATCTCAGTAGCAGGGAAACAGCTCTCAACTCTGTTCGTCCTTGCTTCAGCCTATTTTACGTATTGCCCTGCATGTGCCTGATGGAATTATATTTCCAAAACAATGGTATGGTGATGTCAAGATCCTTTCCTTCAGCTCCAGATTTCCCATTCTGGTGTTTTCCCTGCTCATAACATAATGCATACTTTGGGACATTTATAACAAGGCTCTTCACTTCAAGAATTGACCATTCCTTTACCCATACCATTTGCTTCTATTTCAATTACACTGGGATACATGCTATTTGCTGAACTTGTCATATTCTCTAAGACTAGGCAACTTTGCTAAATTGTTCTTCCTCTCTGTACTCTAGGCAATTTAAACAGATTCTTGAGTGCATCTCAGAATGTCTCCTCTTTGGGAAGCATCTATGGCCACTTCTCAGGCAGAGTTAAGCCCTTCATTTGTGAGCCCTTTAAAAGACTGTGGGTGAATTCTTTGCAGCACTCATTGCATTCTATTTTCATTTGTTTTAATTATCCTCTTTATTATGATCTTTTAGAGAGTACTTTTTTTTACTTAATTCATTTTTTAGAAGAATGTCATGTATATGTTTTTAGTTCTCAATAAATATGTATGAATAACAACTTATCATTCACATTTTTACTGCTATATATGTCTTTGCTAACGGTAAGATTTTTAAATTTTTATTTATTCCTTTTAGTTATATATAATGGTAAAGTATATTTTAACATATTTATGCAAATATGGAGTATATCTTATTCTAATTATAATCTCAGTCTTGTGATTGTATGTAATATAAAAAATCACTGTATTGTATCTTGCAACATTTTTAATTCTAATATTACGTTAGTTATTATCTTTATGTCTTTTATTTTATTCTAATTGTTATCGTATATGTTTATAGAAAATCCATATATAGTGTATAGTACCATTGAAATTAGCCATATTACTGAATACATTTTGTCTTTTATAGATTTTAATTATTCTCTTGGGTTTTGAACACATATAATCTTCAAATACTAATTTTGCCTTACACTTTCTAACATTTTTTCCTTTGACTTTTCTTGTTCCTTATTTAATAGAACTTTTTCATCATTAAAAGACATGCTGTGCTTTGGTTCTAAAGAAATGAAATGAATGTATTGATTTTAATAGGATTTGACATTTTTTTTTTAAGAATGGGTTTGATTATTTCTATATGTAGAATGAAGAAAAAACATTGAAAAACCTGCACATGCACACACATGCACACACACACACTTACTATGGGAGAAGGACCCTCTAGATTACCAGGAATCCCTTTTATCATTCTGGGGTCACAGGAAGATTAAAATTCTAAAATGCCTTTCATGTGACATATGTCACTTCCAAGCTTGTCTTTAAACTTTCAAAGCAGTCAGTACTCTTCCTCTTTGTTCATTGGGTGAATGAATGTAGAAATTAGGTGGAGAATTCAGAGGAAGTTATAGAAGATTATGTTGTATAATGAAAAAAAAAAAACAGTATCCATAAATATAATTCACAAAATTATCCATGGAACACTTGATATAATTATTCTCATGAATGAGAAATGAATCATTATTATGTTAAGCCAGTGAGTTTTTGGATGGTGGTTTATTACTTACTGAAGCTACCATTACTTACCCTTACTAATATGCTATATTTAATATATCCAACTTTTTATTTATCACATATAGAAATATTATTGATTTGTATTTCTAATAATTATTTATAAAATAACTTGGATTCTCAATGTATGCCATTGTATGATTCGCAAACAATGACTATTTTGTTTATTCCTTTCTTATTTATTCTCTTCTATTTATTGCCTTATTTCAGTAGCTAAAAACGCCATAACAATATTGAATAGATATTCTTAGTACTAATAGTGGGATTTCTTAGCTTTTTTTCCAATGTTAAGTAGAATTAAAATCAGTATATAATATCTGTTATAGGTTTTTTGGGGTTTTTTTTGTGCAGAGTTTTAATAAGACTTTATTTTTAAATGATAAGAAAGTTCCTTTTTAATTCTAGTTTTGTCAGAATACTAAAAAATAATGAATTTACAAAGAATTCTATAAAATTTTTTAGTAAACATTGAAATAATAACCAATACTTTCTTTTATTTGTCATGGTGGTAGATTTCAGTCAATGATTTTCTAATGTTTATCCAACCAACTTGCTTATTAGAATAAACTAAATTTGGTTATGTTGTATTCTTTTTCATACACATTGCTGGGATTTACTTGCTCATATTTTATAGAACTTTAAAATCCAACATACTGAGTATCTTCAGACACTAACATAATTTTCATGGTACTTTTAACATTCTGAAGTATCTGGTTATGTCCCTTTTGCTCATTGCATCATTTAATAACTTTTTATGGTCTGGAGAATATGTGGTCATATCTCTCATTGCATTCTTAACATTGCTATGTGTGCCTACTCATTTTTTTTCTTGATAAGTCTCACCAGAAGCTTGTCAGTTTTATTAGATGTTCAAAGAACTGACTTTGGCTTTGATGATAGCAACCATATGTTTGATTTCCGTTTTATTACTTTCTACTCTTATCTTGACGCCTTTCCTGTAATTCTTTGAGTCTGTTCTACTGGTCTTTTATTAATTTCTTAGGAAGTATGCTTCATTCAGTTCATTATTTTTCTCTTCCAATATAAACATTAAAGCTATAGAATGTCAATCATTTTCCATAAATGGCAGATAGTGAATATTTTAAGTTATAAGGACTAAGTGAAATATCTTCATATTTTAAAATATTTAAAAAGTTCAAAATGATTAACACATTTGCTGTGTAAAAATAGCAACAGGCTGGAACTGACCAATAAGCTGTAGTTTACTGACCCTTGATTATTCCCATACTTCGAAGTAAAGTAGTCTTGGTTTTGTAGAAAGAACTTTTCTTAATACCCTTAATAATGTTTTTCACATATTTTTAAAAGATCATAAAAAGTGTGCTAAATACTATATTTAATTTACAATAAATTACTATGGAGGAGACAGGAAATACATTTGATTAAGGGCATTAAGAAAAGTTCTTTCTATATAAACATTTATATTTGAACTGAGCTTAAAGGATGATTATGACTTCAAAACTGGAGAAATGGTTAAGAACAATTTAGACCATGAAATTTGTCCAAAAAGAAAAAAAAAAAGGCAAAAACCCCATGGCATGTTTATAGACTGATCAATAATCTGGTGTGCCTGTAGAATAGCATTATTTTAATATAACGTTATATAAAAATTATAATTATTATATGACATGCCATGATGAAAACTAGTAATTTCAATTACTATTATAAATTGATAATGATCCAATACATGTATTTATATTAAGATGCAAAAGAAGAGGACTATAGAATGAATAAAATTAAATGGTCTCAATGTCACATAAAATAATCAGAAAAATAATGGAAAACTTTCTAGCTATCAGTCAGAGTTCTTTACTCTGTAGAGTTACGTGGAGTTTTACCTTCTCTTTTTCATCATCAGGCTGCCTGACAACAGTAGCATGTTGCCAGATAATTTCTTTATGCATCTCTAATATATAATAGCATTTCTTTCAGCAAAATGTATTGCAGCTAAAATCATCCTATTGCAAAGGAGTCTCCTCAATACATCTCAACAGAGATATTATGTGAATTATTAAAATCTAATTTATTAACACCTATATACATAAATCAAATGTTTAGATATTCTTAAATTTATGTTAAAAAAATGTCTCAGCCAGGCGTGGTGGCGCACGCCTGTAATCCCAGCACTTTGGGAGGCTGAGGCAGGAGGATTGCGAGTTCAAAGCCAGCCTCAGCAATGGCGAGGCACTTAGCAACTCAGTGAGACCCTGTCTCTACAAAAACACAAAAAAGGGCTGGGGATGGGGCCCAGTGGTCAAGTGCCCCTGAGTTCAATCCCTGGTACCCAAAAAAAAAAAAAAAAAAAAAAAAAAGTCTCCCAAAGAATGTCAGTGGTGTTTCCAGGTATAAACTCATAAATCTGATATATAACACTAAGTAAAGGGAACTTTTATGGAGGATTGTATCAAAGTGACCACAGAAGTTGACTTTTTGGGAAACTCTTTTATTATCAGCCTATCCTCTATGCAAAGGAAATAAACTATATACAAAGACATAAAAAATATACATATAGTTAGAGAAGTGGTGGCATGTGACTGTAGTTCCAGCTACTTGGGTGACTAAGGAGGTAAAACCTATTGAGCCCATGAATTCAAGATCAGCCTGGGGGCAGCATAATAAGATCCAATTCAAGAAACCCACCAAACCAGAAAAACACACACACACACACACACACAGAGAGAGAGAGAGAGAGAGAGAGAGAGAGAGAGAGAGAGAGAGAAGCAAAAGACAAAGTGAAATGTAAACTAAAACATTCTAATTTGGGGAAACTAAAAACCTGTTAAGCATTGAAGATTATAATGCCAACAATAATGGCAATTTGTCTTAACGCTTGTCTTCCTGAGAAACTACATAGTGAAAAATCATCAGTTGTTCAAGATGGATTTCCAAATATGGTGTGTTAAATACATATACTGTGGGTATGTTTGAAAAGCAATGGTAGTTTGTAGGGACTCAAAAATCTTTTCCATTTGAGATATACCCTTGTATTTCTTCTTGCCTCACCTTGGAGAAAGGTACTTAGCTGAAGTGGTGCACTTTCACAGATCAACCTCCAGAGGGACTGGGAAGAGCTATTTACCATGTCACCTTCTACTAGGTAACAGACACTGAGGTAGAAGCCCAGGCCAGTAAAACATTACAAACAGCTCTTTATCTGGCCATTTCAAGATAACCCACTCTCAGATATATCAACAAAGTTTGCCCAGCAAGAAGTTAATTCTGGAAGATCTTCAGCCATAAAGATACATGATTATAAAATTAATACATAATCATAAATATACAAAATCACTGGCGGTTTTAAAATTTGAGCACATCATTGTCTCAAAGCTGCTGTGCCGCAGATTTAGGAAAGTCACCTGAAGTATTCAACTTCCTTAACAATCTCATTTTAATAGTGTGCTAGTAAAGGAATACTGACCTCAATAATTAGGAGAAAATATAGTTCTTCCAATGCTTGAATCTAGCTCGGGACCACTTGAATATTGAAGATGGAGGAGATCAGTATCACAACCAAGAAATGGAGAAACATTATAGACTTTCCCATCTTCATCTGGTCTGCATCAATAACAAGCTTTCAGAATTCTGAAAAAGACACCAAAGGAGCAAAATATGTAGAAAACACATAATTAAAAAGTAACTAAACAACAACAAGGCAAACTTTTTAATAAAATTAAAAGTTAAATTTGCTTCTAGATCCCAAACAAAACTGGGGTGATCCTGTTTCCTGAATTTCACCTACATATTCAAAATTCTGTATTAATAGGAATGGGAGTTAAATAAGGATATGTGCTTCAGATAATCTAGTAAAATCATAAAATGGATTTACTTTAGACCTCTGGAAGAATTTTCTATTGTATCTCTAGATAATAAGTCAATATCAATTCAGCAAAATAATTTTATCTAATGATTATCTGATCATTTCTTCTGTAGATTCCAATGATTGTAGTTTTGTTATTATTAGTTATTTGGGGATTAAACACAGCTTTAAGCTCCTTTTTGGGGGCATTTAAAATACTTTCATTTTTTAATAGGCTTACAGATAGCCCCACAAAAAGAGCATGCATACACAATATTGTTATTTACTTAGGACTTAAAAACCCTGGTCCAACAATTTGATAACTCAAAAGTAGAAGATAAAATTGTTTTTTATGTATAGATTTATGATAAAATGGATAATACTGTATTGTTAGGAATACTTTAATTAATGATGATAATAAACATTAATGACTAGTTGTGTTTCAGTATAATTTTAAGTGATTTGCATGTTTTTAACACTTGCAAAAATATAGCTGGTATCTTTATTATCAGAATTTATAGGTTAGGAACTTGACCAGTGGGAGATTTTAAAACCAGATATTCTGAATGTGGATGTTGTATGCCATAATGCATGGTGAAAGTCATTGGTGTTAATTATTATTATTTCTGAAGGCAATTTTATAACTATAAATACTTCAACATTATTCAAATATAATGAATGTTTTCATTGAAATATCAATTTAGACTCCATGGAATGTCGTGTTAATTAATCAATTAATTTCATGATTAAGAGCCACTGAGGTTTAAATTTATATTTATGTCTTCTGTTATTTACCATTTCAAAATCAATAAATATGAAGCTTAGCTTGGGAAAAAATGGTATCTTTTCTCTATATGCCTCTTCAACTGCCTATGAATACAGAGCAACCCATATCCTGACCGCTAAGTTTCCTTGTTTTTAGATGGCCCTTTTTGCAATTGATTTTATTTACTTTCAAAGTGACATTTCAACAGAGGTATCCACTCTCATTTCCACTCTCCTTTGACATTTCTGTGACTTAGAGTGCAAGAAGCTACTTGCCAAAGACTTGCTAGATTGATGTCGAGAAAAAAGAAAAAAAAATCTGCAGATAGCAGATGTTTCTTTTCTTCTTGTTGTGCCTATTACTTTGAAAAACTGACACTGCTTAAAAACAGATTTCAGATGTTCTATCTTTTTGGCAGCAAGAGTGAATGTGTTGCCCAACTAGGAGAAGTATAAGTATTGTCTAAACAGGAAAACTGTAGTTGGAGGACAGAGGAATGAATAAACTCTCAGTAATGATTTGCTTTTCTTCTCCCTCAATGATCAATTTAGCTAAAAAAAAAAAAAAAAAAAAAAAAAAAAAAAAAAATCTCTAAATTAGCTAGCTGAGTACCTACCTTAATTATACCTGTCATTTTTATCTTGTGTACGGTATGGCTGATAATCTAAATAATACTTCCACTGATATATTTTGATTGTTTTCTTTACAACATGATAAGTGATACATGGAAAATATTTAAAACTTCAAACTTAGCTACCTAGAGTTCTTTTTTTTATTTTTATTTTTTGAGAGTACACAAATGTCCAAGGTAATAAATAAATAATTCAGCAAAAAGGCATATAAGAGGTATGTAAGATTTTCACTACCATCACAAAATATACAAGAAGGTCACTGTTACCACATATGTAGTCTTGCACAAATTTTAAAAAATGAACCCCCTCTCTCCAGGTATACTAATTGGAATAAATGTTTCTTCCTATGAGAAGACCAAATATAAATTTGTGCCAAGTCTTGGAAAACTGCATTTGGATTGGCACAACTCTCCTTCTTGAGCACTACGTAGCATATGTGGGCACAACAAACACTACAAATGAATTCTATAGCCCTGCAAATAGACTAAAATATCTTTCCAGAGATTTTTCAAATTTTTCTTATTTAATTTCTTCACATGTAAATGTCACTTCCCATGTAACTGTCTACTTCAAGTAAAAAAAAATGAGTTTAAAGGAGTTATGAATGTCAGAACTGTAGACAATTCAAGACCACCTCAAGAAAATTCAAGAATGCATAACAATAGACATGGTACCATTATCACACATCTTCCTTCAGTTTCCCCCATCCTTTCAAACTTTTCAGATGAGAGGGCTTGTTATTTAATTGAAGAAGTTATGTTAAAGACATTATGATCATAGCAGTATTCGTGTTTAGAAAAAGTCTGTATATATTCGACCCGTACCATTTGTTGCATAGTAATGAAATGAACCATTTGTCATACTTAGGGTTGACCACAGAGGGTTAACAAAGAGTGTTGTTGTTGGTATTATTCTTTGTCTTCTCTTTCTCTTTCTTAGGCTATCTAGTAGTAAGAGAATGTTTTCATTTATTTAGGTAGAATTTAGGCAACTAAAAGGGTAATAAGAAATCTTGAGACTTTGAACACTTTCACAAAGGTTGTCACCCCTTCAGAACTGGAAGCTTCTTTAAGGAGATGCTATTTTTTTTTTTTTTTTTTTGCATATAGAGGACAGAATGTGATGGGAAATGTGGAGTAGAATCACAAAACATTCTCATATCTCATATTCAAATTTAGGGAAAGTTGTGGGACCTTAGCCCTTAGCAACCCTACCCAAGATCCAATTACAGGAAAGTATAAAAGTCTAGTGAAATAAAATTTTTTTAAAGAAAGGACAAGTCTAGTTTGGTGATTTAGTTTTTAAAGTGATTAAAATAATTTACAAAATTTTAGCAAAGAACTAAATATTATAATAAAGTGTTTAACCAAATTTGGCCCCTGCTATCTTAACAGTATCTGAGAGCTAGGGAAAAGAGATTGGTGTGTAAGAAATGAGGAAAATGGGTGTCAAAGACCAAGATTATTCTGTTTAGGAGCTGGGTCTAGCAGGCCATAGCCATAGTAGCCAAAGCATTCATGATTCCATGCCACTTCAGCAGCACCATGATGTAGAAAGGAAGCAGCAAAGTGGACTTTGTAGACAGTGTTCCTTGTATTGCTGCTGAGTGAATGTAAAATAGAAGCTGACTTTAGATTCAATAACTCAATCCAGTGCTTTATTCTAATAATAGTTTGGGGATAGCCAGGAATATGGAAATACCACATTTCCTGCTAATAAGGCAGGTAATGACAAGAGTGATTATTTAGTGCAAAAAAAAGTGACTATATTTGCCTCAGATAGATAAAACAAGTCATACCAGATATATAAAACATCGATCATTATCTGTATAAATTGCTGTGCTCTTAACTAAAAGAGCATGCTATTCTATAGGATCACAGGAATTGTGTTCCTCTTAGACTATTAATATATACAGAGTGATTGTATAATAAAAACACCAAAAATACATTTCAATCTCTAATAAGAGCATTGTAAGTTCTGCTCTGATATATAGTGAGAGATTTGAATTAGATCTTTCTTGTTATTGAGCTCAGTGCTACATCTTCCATTCTACCCCACATGTCTTTATCCTACCAAACATATGAACAAAGAAAAGATTCTTGTGTTCTAATCCTTGAGAATTTATTTCAATAATTCCATTACAAGGCAATTAAAAACGAAATGTTAAAGCATGTGTGGTACTCTTCTTGAATCTGAGGAGCTGATTAATTGAGTAGGATAGTCATATAAAAGTCATATACCAGTAGATTGCAGATTTAAGCCTAACAAAGAACTTAACACTGCACATATTTAAAAAAAGAAAGTGTCCTTAACCTTACATGGCGTGTGCTGTATTTGTGCATCTGTATTTGTATGTATTATACTGACTGAGTCTCATTACACTTATATGTTTAAAAAAAGTTGCAAAATGTATAAATGATCAGTTTAACCCTGTTAAACTTTAAACACAACAAGCCTCTTGTATCTCAAATATTTTATTTATCACTTGCAATGTTTGCAAGATGGTAATATATGTTTAATGCTATAATGTAAGATAATTTATCTTGGAAATATTCCAATTTAACACTCTATTGCTGTATTCATATAATATATTTAGATTTTTCTGGACCAAATCCATTCTTTGAGAATTTAAATATTATTCAGCTTTGACCTACCCTTCCATTGTTATCCAAAGCTAACTCCTATGCTTAACAATGTAGTATAAAAAATATTTTACATGTAAATCTGAAAACAAAACATACTTGAATAATAGTGGCATATGAATTACTGAGGACAAAAGAAGCTGTGCACATTTTGCTGAAATTAAAAAACATGATAAAAAAGTAATTAAATTCATAGAAAAATTAAAGATTTTTTCTTGTAATCAAACAAATTAAAAGCAAATAGATATAAATATCAAATGAAAGCAAGTATGGCACAAAGTAAATATACTGAAAGAATAGTTACAACAAAAAGAAAACTAGAAGTTTATATGTTAAAAACTTATAGCATTTAGTGTAAAAATGCATTATATATAATATGTTTAGCAATTTGCATATGGTTGGTGTATAACAAATATTGCATGAGTGAAGAAACTTATTGAATCAAACTATAAGGAGACAATCACAGTTGGTAAAAATCAAAGATAACCATGGGCAAATACTGAGACAGAAAATCAGTTGTTTTATAGAAAAAAACAGAAAATGGCATAGGTATAAATGAAAAAAGACATCTTTGGGAAATGAGAAATTGAAAACAAAAAGGTGGTTAGGAAATAGTGACCTTAAGTAACTAAATGTTTTTTTGTGATATTAAATAATGTCAGGCATTTTTCAAAAAGGCAAGAAAAAGTTTCTATGGTGGAACCAATATCTTAAAAAGAAAGGATTTAAAATGGTATTTAAATCTCTTCTAAAATTAATATTTCAACAGTAGCATGAAAAAAGTTTAATGTTTTTATGTCTGTGAATACTACAAATGGTATTGCATGACTTTCTAATACCTGGGACATTATGATATTGGTTTTGGCTTTTAAAAGCTCAGAACTGGAAAGAGAATGAAATAAATTGTGGAAGAGAGAGGGGGAAAAAAGATTTAAAAAAAAAAAGGGGGGGGGGGGATCGAGAGAGAGAAAGAAAGGAAAAACAGACAAAATTCCAAAGAATACAGAATGGAAGGCAATAAAATTGATTAATGAGAACTTTGAAATATAACATTGGGTAACCAATAATTAAGTCTCTTCAAATTTTTACATACCTCATTCTATATTTCTAAAATAATTGGCTGCTATTATTGTATTGTATGCTCCCAAGGGCCTGACACTAATTCCATATGCTTTCCACATATAACTTACTTTAAAACAGAACACGTAAATCTTTTGAGAATGCCTCTGTTCATCCATACATGAGTGCCAGTGGATCTGTACTGAGCAGAATGTGGTTATGAAGTACCCAGACTTGAAATATATATATATATATATATTTAGTATTTAGTTCATTGACTATTCTTCATTGAGTATTCTTTAAAACTATTTATTGGCGGTGTTAGACACTGTTTGAGATATAGGTCAAAACCTGGTTAACAAAACATGAGAAAGAATTATTCTGAAGCAATTTTATGGAGACAGAGAATAAACTATTTAACTCTAAAAATAAAATGAAAAACAAATAAGATCTAAGAAACCATTTAAAGAAATGCATTAAAAACATGGCTAAAAGTATCTTAATTGAAACATATTTCCTATTCCAGCATCATGTAGCATGCCTGTAATCCCAGTTACTCAGGAGGCTGAGGTAGGAGGATCATAATTTCAAAGCCAGCAACAGCAACTTAGTGAGGCTCTGAGCAACTCAGCAAGACTTTATCTCAAAATAAAATATAAAAAGGGTTGGGCGGGGCGTGGTGGCACACGCCTATAATCCTAGCACTTGGGAGGCTGAGGCAGGAGGATTGCGAGTTCAAAGCCAGCCTCAGCAGTGGCGAGGCACTTAGCAACTCAGTGAGAAAAAAAAAAAAAAGGGCTGGGGATGTGACCCAGTGGTCGAGTGCCCCTGAGTTCAAGTCCCCAGCATGAAAAAAAAAAAAAAAAAAAAAAAAAGGTTGGGATATATCTCAGTGATTTAACACACTTTGGGTCAATTCTCAGTACAAAAAAAAAAAAAAAAAAAGAGAGAGAGAGAGAGAGAAAGAAACAAGAAAACAAACTCAGAAATTTACAAAATAAAAGCTGAAATAAAAAATAAAAGAACAATAACAACAAAAAAAAAACTTACAAAATTGTAGGGAGAAATAGATAAGTAAAAAGTTGTAGTGAGAGATTTTAACTCCATCTTCCCTTAAAAATGTGACTAATAAAATAAAGGGGAAAAAAAAGGATGATTTGGAAAAAAGGAAAAATGATTATTATTTGCAAATATTAGATTCACCTATGTAGAAAAATCAACACATGTCTTAGAGAAGCTATCAAAACTTATAAAAGGAATGAGTGAGGTTTTGGGAGCCAAGATAACTTACAATGATAAACAAAATACCTGTATTCCAGCAATTGCTATAGCAATTACTATCTACTTTTTATTATATAAAATACAATAGCAAAACAAACACAAAATCAAAGCAAATAAGCAAAAAATTATGACTTTACTGGGCATTAAAATACTTTCCAGACTATTGGAGAAAAATTAGAATTAAAACAAGTTCTAAATAAAACAGATTTTACTAGCTGTTAAATTACTTGGCTTGAAGTATAAAACTGTCAGTACTTTCTAATATAATATATTAAATTTAATTAATTTCAATCAAAATTCCATGCAGATCTTTTAAGGACTCAATAGTCTCATTTTATATTTAGTTACTAAATATTTGCGGGGAGTGTGTACTGGGAATGAACACAAGGAAACTTTACGACAGAGTCACATCGCATATCCCCAGCCCTGTTTTGTATTTTATTTTAGAGACATGGTCTCACTGAGTTGCTTAATGTCTCACTTTTGCTGAGACTGGCTTTTTTTGAACTTTTGATCCTCCTGCCTCAGCCTCCAGAGCCATTGGGATTACAGTAGTTGCTGCCTTGCCTGGCTAATTCCTAAATAATATTTTAAAAAATAATTTTAGCTATTAAATATTAAGACAAACTACAAAACCAGATGAATAAAAATCAATATTGATTGATGTAAGTAAACAAGTTGAAAATTACATAATACAGAGAACTCAAGACCTGCACCATGCATATACATATGAAAATCTACATTATAAAGGAGAAATAGCAGTGGAAGGATAGAAATGCAGAAACGGCTCATGTACACAGCCAATAGAAAAGTGGATTTCAAAATACTGCCATACAAAAAAATATTAGTTCAAATATGAACCAATACCTTAGCATATTAGTCAACCTCTGATTGCTGTGACAAAATAACAAAAAGACAACAGATCTATTAGGAGGAAATATTTATTTTGGCTTATAGTTTCATGATCAGTGGACTCTGACATAAAACCTTTTAAGTATAAATGTAGACGAGTTGCTAAACTTGATCTAGTCTAATCATAATTGTCATTGATGTAAAGGATGAGTATGATACCTTGAGAGATAGAGAGGTCATCAAGCTGCTATCAACTAAATTATGCAATACAGGAATAGGTCTTTAGTGTTGATACATATATGGAGTAATACCTGAATGATTAAAGAAAACTGGTCCTGGAAAGACTAATGGATAGGAATGTAAGAAAGGGCATTTTCCATGTTCTGAGCTGTGTATTAGGTGACTGGAGTTTAGATAATTCACTCTAAGTGGCTTCAATCTAAGTCACTACCTTTATAAACTAGTGATGATCCACTATCATTCTCCAAGATCCATCTGTCTTCTGCACAGAACAAGGAAGCTTGTTGGATGAGTATATGGTAGGATTATCACCCCTGAATCCTTCTTCAAGTCTTTAATGGTGGCACTAATCTTTGCAATCTATCCAGGCATGCACTATTCATTTGGTTTCACCATTTTTCTAGATATAGGTAGTTCTAGTGGTTTTCATTGGCATTTTCCACGATAATAATTAATCCAATGGTCAGAGAACCAATATGGGCATTTTGACAGCTCCTAAGTTTATCTACTCAAATTATGCATTATAGAACTGGGGATATAATAGCAGAATGAATTCAGTAACACACTTGGCCCACTCTGACATGGATATAGCTAATAATCCACTGATCACCTGAACTCTGCAATCCCCTTGTCTAAATGGTAAACTACAGTGATGTCTTGGGTTTGCTTGACTTTGTGTAAGTTCAGAGCCAATGTTTGATAGTTTCTGGAAGGTATTCTTATTTCCTCTTCCTGAATGTACTGTTACCTTTATAAGGATAGAGACCCTTTGGCAATGTCTGATAAAGGTTAACAATTTAAATTTTTAGTAATATTCCAGGGTATGTTTTAAGAGAACCCAGCCTCCCCATCATTAAAAGGTATGGATCTGAAAATAGGTTTGAAAAGTGGCATATCTGGGAATTGAATGAGGGACTATAATTTAATGTTTCTTTGATTTATGTTGGATTTTTGCTCACTTAACCTAAGACTTCTCTGCTTATAAATATCAAGTAAGAATTTAGTAAATTTCTATCTGTTTCACGTTTAAATACACTATGCCACTATACACTAGCCAAGAACATGCCTGCAGGAGTCAAGATTATTCAGATTACTGCAATGACCCCACTAGCTATTACAGTAACCCTGCCCCACCTTGTTTTTGGCAGCTGAGTGCTATCACTTGGCCCCTGACACTCTAGAATTCAATTACTCTCATTGCATTAGGTTTCTCAATTCCATAACTGTATCTCCTACTGTGAGGTCTGGCCTACAGAGATCTATGACAATCACAGAGCTATTCATGGTTGCTGGGGCTCACTCAATGTGGGTGAATAAGTGTTACATGAAAATCCACTGAAACATTTGAATCTCTCTCGCCTTTACACAAAGACATCTCCACAATTTCCAATTCACTCTCTGTAAACAAACTTTTGGTATATCTTTCAGCCAACGAACCACACCGACTGTGAGACCTTTCTAAAAACTCTCAGAGTTGCAATAGTAAATGCAAGATCTCTGTTAGTAAACATGTATTAATAAAGTCTTCTTGGTACAATTGTTTTTGCTTTCTACCATTTTCCTATACTCTGAGAATCCATTCACCCACATACTCCTCTGATTTTTATATATATGAATTTTAAAACTCAAGTGACTCTTTTGGTGTGTAGCATACTTCTTCATGGGTCACATTTTATTTCATGTGTAGGGGCCTGCAAGGATTTTACTTCTAGTTATAAGGGAAACAGGGAGGAGCAGTAGGACTGTATTTTGAGGAAAATCAGAATTGCCTTATATGGACACTGGCTCTGGTGAGGCCATTATAGTTTTCTCAGACAATGTAGTCCTAATTTCCTCAGTCAGAGGTTCTGGGGAAAAAAAAAAAAAAAAAAAAAAAAAAAAAAAAACGTTGCAGATAAGTTTTCTGAACTGCTTCTGGGTTTCCTGGAATTGACTTTATAATCTGGTTAAAAATGAAAGAAAGAGAGAGGGACAGAGAGAAGTGGTAGAGAAAAGAGTACATATGTGCCTTAACATGGACAATGAAAAGTCCCATAGTTTGCCATCAGCAAGCTGGAGACTCATGAAAACAAGCAGTATAGCATGTTCAAGTCTGAAAACCTAGAACTAGGGTAGCATACGGTGCCACCTCTGTCTGAGGGAAGAAGAGAACCAATGTACCAGCTCATGTCCTCAGAAACAGAAAAGGGTGAATTCTTCCTTCCTCTGCCTTTTGTTCTACTCATGTCCTCAATGTACTAGATGATGCTCACCCAGATTGGGATGGGTACCCTGATTAACTGATCTCAAAAACTGAAATGCTAACATCATTCAGAATCACCAACACAGACACATGCAGAAATAAAGCAGAGTCAAATATATAATCCAGCCAAGTAGATGCAAACAATTATTACCACCCTCTGTGACCCAATTCTGATTAATGGGGTGAGGGAGAAGGAAATGGCTATGGGCCCCTTGGGAAATGATATTTTTTCCTGATAGAAACAATGAAACTACAGAAAGTAAAAGGCATTTTATTTTAACTTGACATTGCTACCTTTAAGAGAAATAAGAGTGGATAAGATGCTGCAAGTTGCCGCAGCCTTCTAGCAAATGTGAGTAAGGACATCACCTGCATGCCCATGATTTCTAGTGGAAGGACAGGGATCTCCTGGGAAATCAATAGTTTCTCTGAGTCACAGAATCAACAACTAGACCACAAACTTTGCAAACTAAGGAAATAATAAATGTTCTTATAATTTAAGCCAATTTTAATTATGTGTCTCTTATATATAGCCAAATGCTCCACATAATTTGTTATAATAACATTTGCATATTATTCAAAAAAGTGAAAGTTGTTTTTGGTTCTCATGAAAAATATCTTGAAAACAACCTGTCTAAAATGCAGTGCTGTGAAGAAGAGATCACAAAATGATTTAAAATGAACAATATGAAATATGTCTTAAGATAATTAAAAATCATTGATAAATTACACATTTAATCATAAATATTTATGAAGTATTTATTTTGAGCCAAGTTATCCTTTATTTACTGGACAAAGAGTACTGAATAAGGAGAGGGACGAAAACCATGTCAAAATATACCTGATACATTTTAGATAGTGGTACATACTATATGAAAGATGTACTTAAAAGATATATATTTATGTACTAAACAAATCTCAACAGCAAAATCAAGTTCCTTTGGAAAAAAGAAAGATGAAAATCATATCTTAAATATCAGACATACATGATCTTGGAAATTTAAATGGTATATCTACTTATATAATGGGCTTTGTTTCATTATCAATTTTATATTAAAAGCTTGATAGGATGTTAATGCCATTTCAAATTTTGTGTCATTAAGCAATTTAATGTTTGAACACACAGTGTCAACATGATACATATCTGTAAGTATACGTTACAACAAAACACTAATGCTTTGAATAATGATAGCATTGCACCACATTATTCAAATTATCAAAACATATCCACAAACACAGTTGATATATTAAAAGCCCTAAAAAATAATAAACATAGTAATAAAAATTGACATTAAAACATTAAGCTTAATAGCAAAAGAATGAATTATACCATAAACATTAATCCTTTCATTGCATACTAAATATGAGAAATTAGTTTATTATTGGTAGTATTATTTTTAGTTATTAATATCAATTTATGAATACCATTAACTACAGTGCTAAAATAGATTGGATTTTTAACTTTTCAGATGTTATCACATATGATATACGTGACAATGAAGTGAGAATAACAAAAATTAATGCATGAATATAATGCTAAGTGAAGTTAGCCAATCCCAAAAAGCCAAATGCCAAATGTTTTCTCTGCTATAAGGACGCCAAATAACAGTTGGGTTGGGATGGAGCATAGGAGGATTAGAGGAACACTAGAATCGCCAATGGGGAGGGAGGGAAGGGAGGGGGCAAAAGGGTCAAGGAAAAAAAAAAAGATGGTAGAATGAAATGGATATCATTACCCTAAGTGCATATATGAAGTCACAAATGGTGTGAATATACTTTGCATACAACCAGAGGTTTGTAAAAAAGTGCTCTATATGTGTAATATGAAATGTAATGCATTCTGCTGTCATTTATAACATCTTAGAATAAAAAATAAATAAATTTTTAAAAATTAATGCAAAATATTCTAAGTCTGAATTGATTTGATTATTATTTGATTAGCTTACTAGTGTTTTATAATAGTAATTGACTTTATATCTCTTTTGAAACGAGAGTAAAAGTTACCCAACTGGCCAGACAAGTTAGGTAACTCTATTTCCCTTACTGCTTGTCTCAGGTAATTTTCGGTTGTTTGTTGCGAGAAAAAGAGTGAACACTGTCAGGGCATCTCCTACACAGCCATAGTCCAGCTTCATGCCTAAGATAAAATTATGGCACATAGTTGAATCTGTCTAGACTTAACTCTTGAATGCACTTCTCTGCCTACCTTTGTGGTGCATCCTTTGCTGTGACTCTCTTTCTCCCTTCCCCTTCTGATAATATTCTTTTTGTCTTTCTAGACCCAGCTCATAAATTATTTCTACCAAGTTTTCACTAATTTCTAGACAAATTTATTGTGCTTTTATGCTTCATAGCATTTTAGTCAAACTCTTTCAGTATTGTATTCATTACATTTCTCTGCTAAACTTAACACTACATGCTATTCTTTCTCTTAATTGAAATCCATGAATTTCCTGCTCCCCATCAAATAACTGCATATCTTTCAACTTTCACCTCCTTCTCAATGATGTTCTAACACATATGTCACAGAGAAGTTAGATGCCAAATACAATTTCTATAGATTTCCTGCCAGTTAATATATACCTGCTCTGTTTTCCTTAAAGCTAGAGACCTGTATTTTAAACTCCACAAGGTCAATCTCTAACTACATCTTGAATCCATTCCCTCATTCTTCTCATGAACCCTAGACAATTGTTTAATTCTTTTTACACACTGGAAATTCAACTTAGCCTCCTACTTGACCATTTAAATATGCTTTTTCATAGACAAATTTATGCCAATCAATATGATCATGTACTCAGGATATGTAATTTTGTTTTTGCATTATTTGACATCTAAAAAGCATTCAGTATGTTACAACATTTCACCATCTTGGAAGAGTCAAGAATAAGAAAGATTTTGCAATGAACGATGGTCTTCTATTTTATTATTTACTTATTTATTTTAGGTTTTTTTTACTCTAATTTGTTATAGATGACAGCAGAACACATTACAATTCATATTACACATATAGAGCACAATTTTTCATATCTCTGCTTATATACAAAGTGGAGTCACACCATTCATGTCTTCATACATATACTTAGGGTAATGATGTCATCTCATTCCACTACCTTCCCTATGCCTATGCCCACTCCCTTCCACTCCCTCCCCTTTGCCCTATCTAGATTTCATCTATTCCTCCCATACTCCCCACTCCCAACCACATTATGAATCAGCATCCTTATATCAGAGAAAACATTCAGCATTTGATTTTTGGGGATCGGCTTACTTCACTTAGCACTATATTCCCAACTCCATCTACCTAGATGCCCTTCAGTAGATGAATGGATAAAGAAAATGTGGTATTATTCAGCATTAAAAGAGAAACCATGGTCTTCCATTATATATTTTATTTTATTTTATTACATATATAATAATAATTTCTAATAAAGTTTTTTGACATAATAGAGATTAGATTTTGTTTGGCTAATTATGAAAAAAAATTACTGTTGGTTACACCACTTAAAATTATGAAAAATTTTACATAAATAATAATAAAATTTATAGCTTTTATTTATTTTGTGTGTGGGGGAAAGTATTAGGAATTGAATTCAGGGGCACTCAACTACTGAGCCACATCCACAGCCCTATTTGATATTTTATTTAGAGACAGGGTCTCGCTGAGTAGCTTACTACCTCAATGTTGCTGAGGCTGGCTTTGAACTCCATCATCCTGTTTTAGTCTCCAGAGCTGCTAGGATTACAATTGTGTGCCACCGTGCCTGGCTAGCTTTTATTTTTTTTTTTATTAAATTTAATTTTTAGTTGATGTGTAAAATCACAAACTATAGAACCCTTGTCCATCCAGTTTCACAAGTAAGAAACTTGCAAGTTAACTTTGGTTTCTCCCTTCCTATCAGTCCCTCCCTATTCTATTCTATCCCCCAATCCCTTGTTTTTTTTTTAATTTTTATATTTTTTAATTTATTTTTTAATTTATAATAATTACAATCCATAGTGCCCATATATAGCATCTTTTTACAAACAACTGTTTGTATACAAAGTATATTCGTACAATTCAGGTCTTCAATCGTGTTTAGGAAAATGATTTCCGTCTTATTCAACCACCTTTTTTTTTTTTCTTTTCTCCCCCTCCCTACCCCCTTGTTCCTTCCCTTCCCCTCCCTCCCCTTTGACCATTCTAGTGTTCCTCTAATCCTCCTATGTACCCCCATCCAACAATACTGTGAACTAGCCTCCTTATATCAGAGAAAACATTTGGTACTTGGATTTTTGAGACTGACTAACTTCACTTAGCATTATTTCTTCCAACTTCATCCATATATCTTGATTCCATTCACTTTTCTCCATCTCGATGATATACTACATTTTAATCTATTATATTTTCCATCCCGCACATTTCATAACCTCTTATTGCTCTTTCATATCTTTTACCTTATTTCCACAATTCAGAAACATGATATATTTAAAAACTGTCAAAATACAATTCTAGCACCTGCCTAAAAGCCTCCTACTTACTATGACTGAGGAAAAAGTCCAGCATTTGAAAACTGCTGTATTCTACCTTGTTGAGCTATCTTACCCTGGTCTCTCCAGAATCCTTTGGACTACTCTCTTTCAATTTCTCAGAGTTTCAGTCACGCTGGACATATTCTTTTTTTAAATATTTATTTATTTGCTTTAGTTGTGCACAATGCAATAGCATTTATGTTTACGTGGTGCTGAGGATCGAACCCGGGTCGCGCACGTGCTAGGCGAATGCTCTACCACTGAGCCACAACCCCAGCCCCTGGACATATTCTGTCCAGTGTGTTATGTCTCCTCATAATAAACTTTGTTTCTTTTGGCTGGAATATACTTTACCCATCCTTGAATAAATTCCTGTTCACCCACACGTATCAGCTTAATCACTTTGTCCTCAACCTTTCTTGAACCATATTACTAAGTCTCATTAGCAGTAAATCTATTTCCTTCATGGTTCTTATTGAATTTGACATTTCATATTTTTTTCTGTATGATCATTTAATTTATGTTTTGTCTCCATTAAGGGTAAATCTCCCATTTCTTTCCATCATTTGCAATGGCCAAGCATAGTGCTTGACATGGACTAGGTACTCACTGGATAATAGTTGTTAAACAAATGAACATTATTTAAAAAAAAAAAAAAAAACAACTTATATTCCATCCTCACTTAATATTAGATATGATCAAATATTTGATCTTTAAATTTTCAATAGATTAAACAGATACTCAAACCTATTAATATATAGTAAATTTTTCCCTAAAATACATAGCTGAGAATTTTTAGATAAATAATTTATTAGGGAAAAACAGCTATTTTAAATCTTATCCAAAATGTTGATTGATGCAAGTTCATTAGAGATTGCCATAAAGAATCTGAGAAATTCATTTATCTAATGCTCAAATTTAATTTGTCACTTTGAATTTAAAAACAAATGATATCATTGAATATTTTATAAAATTAGGAATAAATTGTGACTGTAGTAAATCTGTACTTAATCTCTGATCTGCAGATAAGAAAACTTTCATATAATATTACACCATTACAAAATTGGACCTATAATATGTAAGATAAGTATATGTTAATATAATGAGAATTGTCATTCTACTTAAATTTAATGTTTAAATTGAGAAATTGAACATCAAAGTTTTCTCAAATATTTGTAAATAATGCAGAGAAAATATTTTGACAGTATGAACTGAAATATGTTAATTAAAAATCAAATACTATCCCATGATGTTAAATATTATTTTTACTGTTTTTTATAATTATTATTAATTTTCTCAAGTATTCTCCTTATTACAAGTAGAGAGTAAACCAACTGCATCTTGCTGTTTGTCTCTGAAAGATTTGCAAAAATAGAAAAAGTTCCCAATTTGGTGTTCCCCAAGTGTGCATTAGTCAGGCAGAGTTAATGGAGCTATCTATCACTTCTAGCTTTACTCTGTGAGCAGGGAGCAATAGATGACCCAGCTGACACAGCTAAGCTAGTTTGTTATTCATAGGCTGACTGCAGTGCCATTATGGTGGGCTCACCACAGAGATCTAAGGCTTCATTGGGCAAAGGTATCTGAACTGCCATGTCAACTCTAGAAGTTATTCGTGCAGACTAGGTCTTAATTCAGATTATGTAATATGAAAAACAATCACTAGTTCCATTTATGGAAAGAAATGAAAATCTTTGGTTTGATTTGATAGTATGAAATCAGAGTTAGCCATTGCTATTTTTACAAATGAGAAGAAATGCAAAAAACATTCAGTACTTCTCTCACATAAAAACTAGTCAAAAAAGACAGAATTAAATCATACTCAGTACTTACTAAAAATATCTTGGGCCAAATTTTAAAGAGAGGATTATTAAAAACAAAAAAACAAACAAACAAACAAGCAAGCAAAAATAAACAAATGGGCCAGGAGCAATTACTTTAAAACTTTAGATAGAAGATGATTAATGTTTCCTAATATATTTGTACCACTGGATATTTGTTAAATACTAAAACTTCACTTTGGAATTTGTCGCTGATTACTGAAATTGAATGCCACATTTGACTTACACATCTTTTTAAATAATTTCTCAAATTTGAGGAGTTTTGTAAATGTTTGAAGAACTTGAGAAGAAAAGTTGAATAGGAATAATGATATGTACTGTTGTATTCTCAAGCTAACCCCATATGAATTATTTCATTTTTCACTTTTGAAGTATTTAATTCTTGTGTGTAGGACTTTCTGTCATTTCTTTTCCTATCCCTAGATTCCATCATTTTTGAATAATGTAGAGATCCAGGCATGTACCATCTTTGACATGTCAGAATGATTATTTCTAGAGAACTGTCAGGTTAGATCAACTTTCATTCCTATGTTAAAGCTTGAACTGGAGTATTTAATTCAAGGACTGCCTTTTTGAATTTGACAGTATGACACTAAGAATCTAGTGATAGATGTGAGATATACACCTGGTATTTGAATGATTTATGAATGTTTGGAATCTGAATATAGATGTTACTAAATACATTAGTTAGTATAATACATTTTATATAAACATTATTTAGTGTATAGTGAGGGAATTCTTGAAACTTTCCAGGCTGTCATTATTCTTATGGACTGTTTTGCATCTTTGTGAGATTAGTCACCTTTTATATGTTAAAAGCAACTTCCAACTATATATTTTATATTATTCGTTGTTTGAAAATAGGTTATTTGAAAAAAAAGTCATGTCACTTTAGAGCTATTTTAAAGTGTTTTAAAACTTTTATGATTTTAAGAAAATCAGTATGTTTCCTATTTTCAAAATATTCTAGCCAACCCCAGAATATAATGTATGACTATAAATGCAACTTTAAAGAGCACTCCAAATCATATCATCTTTGGAGGACCTGGAGCAATAAAATTGAAAGTAGCAAAGTTGATGATGCACAGTTCAACCAGAAGGAAGGAAACAGAGATGCAATTGGGAACTACCATACTGATATTTGGAAAAATCTCTGAGAAAAGGCGAAGTCTGTGTGGAGATCCTAAATTCTGGCAAACTGGCTGATTAGAACTGTTAAATGTACTCTTCTTGCTAAAGAATGATAAAATCAGAGCAATGACAAACAATAGGAACCTATTGTTTGTGTACTGTATTGTTTGTGTACCTATTCATCTATAGCATTTGGAGGCTAGCACTGGATTGTAGTGTAGATAGAACTGAGAGATTGTGGAACGTGGAGGCTATAAATGGCCTGGTTAAGAAGGGAACAAACTACCACATACCAACTGCCCCAGATACCTAGTTTGGACCAGTCTGCTCTGAGATCTTCCTTCCACAATGGAGAAAAGGTGAACAGGATCCCCCCACCATACCACAATGACACCATGAACCACAAATTTTTGTTGCTGACAAATCCCATAGCCCTCATGGGACCCAAACTCAGTTGGGAAAGTTGTCGGGAATATCACACTGTTGCCTTGCTCCATATGAGGAACCCAAATGTACATTGGACCCTTTTCTACCTTGACCACTGCTATATGACACTATTTTAAGACAAAATATAATTGTACTCCCTCTTAGCTCCTTTGCCTGGTGCACTCTCCTGGCTCCAGAATTGACTCCTCCTTTATATAATTCATAAAGTGACAGTTACTGAGATACACAGGTGCTCTGTCACTGCTGATGTGCAAGCTGCTGTACCATATGGGCTGCTGGACTGGTTATATCCTCATGAAGCCCCTATATAATGACAGTTGTGTAATGTACTACATGCTGCTCTGCAAACTATACTTCACTGCCTGGGTAACTGGAGTGACCAGAAAACAATAGGCAAAATTTCAGGAGAAAGTATTTGATTGCAAATAGACTCAATTCCCTAATTAAAATAAATTAGATTGTCTGAATGAATTAAAAGCAAAAGCAAATAATAGAACAAGCTCAAATTATTTTATGCCTATTTCATTAAACACAGACACACACACACACACACACACACACACACACACACACACACACACTTTACTCTTAAAGTTTCACACAGAAAGTTAAAGGATTGGAAAATAATTGTGTTATTTGGGTATGAGGTGTGCCCCAAAAGTTCCATTGTTAATGCAGAAAAGTTCAGAGGTGAAATGATTAGATCATGAAAGTTGTAAACTAATCATCCTAGTCTGAATGGACTAACTGGTGATAACTGTGGGGAGGTAGGGAGTTGCTGGTAGAGGTGGGCTATTGGTATATGTCCTGGAAGGGTTCATCCTCAGTGTGACAACTTTTCCTTGTTCTCTGCTTTCTGGTTGCCAGCAGCAGAGCAGCTTCTCTCAGTCACACACTTCTAACACAATGCCATGCCTCATCTTGAGCCAAGACTGATGAAATTGACTCACCATAGATTCAACCCCTGAAAAATTTAAGATGAGAATAAACTTTCCCACAGCTAAGTTGTTCTTGTCAAGTATTTTGTTCACAGTGAGAAGACCTAATTAGCACAAATTCCATGTGAATGGAATACAAAATCAAGCAAAGCTAACTATGTTAGATGAAATAGACTTTAAATTAAAAAAAAAAAATATGTGAAAACAGTTGAAGGACATTATATAATAAGGGATCAAGTGAATAGGAATATATAAGAATAGTAAATATATATGCACCCAAAGCCAGAGCACCCAAATTTTTAACATAATTATATCTAAAAAGGAGATAGGGTCCAATAAGATACTAGTAAGGCACTTCAACACATTTTTCCATTAGTGGGAAGATTATTCAAGAATAAAAACAACATCAAAGAAACAGCAAAGTTAAATTATGCTATAGACCAAAAGGACCTAAAAGCATTTACAGAACATTTCACTCAACAGCCACAGAATATACCATGTTCTTATCAGCACATAAAACACTCTTCAAGACAGACCAGATATTAATTCATAAAACACGTTTCAAAAAATTTTACAATATTGAAATCATATCATGTGTCTTGCTCCACAATGGAGAAAAGTGCAGGAGCCCTGATTGGGGAGATGGCTGAGATTGCAGTTGGCTGCAGGCCATAGAGATATTTGGACATTGTCGCCTTCCGTGGTCTCACGGGACTTGTCCCAGGATCTCGCAGGACTTGGCCCGGGATCTCGCAAGACTTGAGCCGAGATCGGATCGGGTCGGCGCCATTTTGTCAATGGGCTTTTTGGTGGTGTGTGGTGCGTGTTAGGGAAAAGTTATCAGAATAAAAAGCCTGTTTGTTTCCAGTTTGCCTCTGAACTTCTTCCCGCAGTTTCTTTGCTCCAAGTGGCAATCGCTTCAGACAGCAACAGAAAGAAAAAATATTTTCTTTCTAAAACAAGAAATTGAAATAAGAGGAATTTCAGAAATTGTACAAAAACTTGGAATCTAAACAATATGCGTATGATCAACCAATATAATATCAAAGAAATCAAAAGGAAAATTAAAAAAAAAATGAAACATGGAAATAACAAACCAAAACCTATGGAATATATATAAAAAAAATGAAAATGAAAATTTATAAAAATAAATTCCCACATTAAAATGAGAAATATTTCAAAAAAAAATAATATAATTATTTATATTACCACTGAGCCACATCCCCAGCCCTATTTTGCATTTTATTAGAGACAGGGTTGCACTGAGTTGCTTAGTGCCTTGCTTTTCCTGAGGCTGGCTTTGAACTTGCAATCCTCCTGCCTCAGCCTCCCAGGTTGCTGGGATTACTGGTGTGTGCCACCATGCCTGGGTAATTCAATATTTTTAAAGAACTTAAAATAAAAAATACTTCAATATTACTGGCAAACTACAGAGGGAGAAGATCAGGGGGTGATTGGAGAGAAGGGAAAGGGGTAATAGTGGTGATTGAAATGAACCTATTATGTTATATGCATTTATGAATATGTCAAAATAATACCCACAATTATGTATAATTATAATGTACTAATAAAAAAGAAAAAAAAAAACAGTAGAAAACTGAATCCAGCAGCATATTTTTAAAAAATCATTCACCATGATCAAGAGAGATTCATCCTAGGAATGCATTCAAAGATGGTTCAAAATATGCAGATCAACAAATGTGATGTAATGCATAAACAGAATAAAAGACAAAAGCCATTAAATCAACTAGAATAATGCAGAAAAAGCATTAACATTATCTTCACCACAACACCTAGATTGGTGCTTCATTAGACAACAAATGACTATAGCCTATGAAAGTAGATACAGCAAAGTACCATTATATTATACAAACCTGTCTATGCATAGTTTAGGTTCATGCATTTTTTATTTTATTTGAATTTATTTTAACAGTATTTTTTGTTTTTCTGTGTATCTTCTCTTATTCAGTATTGTTCTTCAAGATTCATCTATGTTGAATAATTATTTACCATTGATGTTTGTTTGTTTATTATTATTTGAATAAACCAAATTATATTAATTTATTTTCTGGTTAATGGATATTGGGTAGTTTTCCATGTGGGGCAATCACAAAAATAAGTTTCTGAGTTTTTTTAAACATAATAACATAGTCCAAAAAAGCACATATTCTTGTAGGTTATAAATTAGAAAGGAACCATCAGGTCATAGGATATGCAGATCCTTTACCTGACTAATGTTAAATAAAAAATTTTCTGACACATGTTGAAACAGTAGGGAAGACTTATCCAGTCTATAACTATAGGAATCAACTCTTTTGCAATAGGAAGAGAGACTGAACTCAACTAGAAAATATTAAAGGGACAAGGGGAGGTTCAGAGCAAATAGTAGAGGGGAGGGGTCAGTGGATGGAAAATGACTAACAAAAGTCTTCAAGAATAGGCTATTCTTGCTCCTCTTACCAAAGAAGATGCTTGCTAAAGGCATCCCAGGGACTTATGTATCAAGAACAAAGAATGAGGAACTTGTTCAGATATCAAGGGCAGTAAGATCTCAAAGGTAATGAGATTCATTCTAAACTAAGTTTGTAGGATTCTTGTTAAAAGCAGGCCAGGGTGGAAGTCTAGTAGAGGATTTTGAGGAGCCTGACTAATGTTTGATCAAGAATAAAGTCTATAACCAGAAAATGTCAATCCCTTTTTCAAAAAATAAAAAATACTTCAATATTACTGGCAAACTACAGAGGGAGAAGATCAGGGGGTGATTGGAGAGAAGGGAAAGGGGTAATAGTGGTGATTGAAATGAACCTATTATGTTATATGCATTTATGAATATGTCAAAATAATACCCACAATTATGTATAATTATAAGTACTAATAAAAAAAAAAAAAAAAAACAGTATAAAACTGAATCCAGCAGCATATTTTTAAAAAATCATTCACCATGATCAAGAGAGATTCATCCTAGGAATGCATTCAAAGATGGTTCAAAATATGCAGATCAACAAATGTGATGTAATGCATAAACAGAATAAAAGACAAAAGCCATTAAATCAACTAGAATAATGCAGAAAAAGCATTAACATTATCTTCACCACAACACCTAGATTGGTGCTTCATTAGACAACAAATGACTATAGCCTATGAAAGTAGATACAGCAAAGTACCATTATATTATACAAACCTGTCTATGCATAGTTTAGGTTCATGCATTTTTTATTTTATTTGAATTTATTTTAACAGTATTTTTTGTTTTTCTGTGTATCTTCTCTTATTCAGTATTGTTCTTCAAGATTCATCTATGTTGAATAATTATTTACCATTGATGTTTGTTTGTTTATTATTATTTGAATAAACCAAATTATATTAATTTATTTTCTGGTTAATGGATATTGGGTAGTTTTCCATGTGGGGCAATCACAAAAATAAGTTTCTGAGTTTTTTTAAACATAATAACATAGTCCAAAAAAGCACATATTCTTGTAGGTTATAAAATTAGAAAGGAACCATCAGGTCATAGGATATGCAGATCCTTTACCTGACTAATGTTAAATAAAAAATTTTCTGACACATGTTGAAACAGTAGGGAAGACTTATCCAGTCTATAACTATAGGAATCAACTCTTTTGCAATAGGAAGAGAGACTGAACTCAACTAGAAATATTAAAGGGACAAGGGGAGGTTCAGAGCAAATAGTAGAGGGGAGGGGTCAGTGGATGGAAAATGACTAACAAAAGTCTTCAAGAATAGGCTATTCTTGCTCCTCTTACCAAAGAAGATGCTTGCTAAAGGCATCCCAGGGACTTATGTATCAAGAACAAAGAATGAGGAACTTGTTCAGATATCAAGGGCAGTAAGATCTCAAAGGTAATGAGATTCATTCTAAACTAAGTTTGTAGGATTCTTGTTAAAAGCAGGCCAGGGTGGAAGTCTAGTAGAGGATTTTGAGGAGCCTGACTAATGTTTGATCAAGAATAAAGTCTATAACCAGAAAATGTCAATCCCTTTTTCAAAAATAATTCTGTCAGTAAACATTCTTCTACTATGGTACATGGGAACTTGCTTTACTCAATAAACCTGCCAATGAGACTTTCTAGTACAATTTGAATATTCCAGATCTGAAATACTTGGGACCAGAAGTGTTTTGGATTTCAGAGGGTTTTGTTGTTGTTGTATTTTGTTTGTTTGTTTGTTTGTTTGAGAATATTTCAGTCTTTGACAATTGAGCACCTCTAATCCAAAAATTAAAATATAAACATGTTCTGCAGTGGCTAATTTTTTTAAACAGACATATTCAAATAGTTTCACATTTGGGAGCATTTTTGATTTCTGATTTTTTAATTAGGCATACTCAGCTTGTTTTATAATTGTAGGGATCTAATAATATATGACTGGGATTTCTTTTCTCTTTCTTGATAACTAATAAGTAGTGACACTTTTTTGTGTTTATGTGCCATTTGGATTTTTGTATTTTCATTTTTATAAAATGTGTATTTAAGTTGTTTGTTACCTTTTGGTTGTATTTCTCTTGTTTACTGATTTTCTGTGTACAGTTTGGATATGAGCCCCTGTCAATTGCTGGAAATCATATTGAGTGCTTTCTTTAACTACGTGAACATTCTTCTATGTGTTCTTGTTCAGAGTATTAATTTTTATTTGGATGATTCATATTTATAAATCATTTTCCTTATGGTGTCTCTTTTCTGTCATTTTAGTACTTCTCTCACTGCATATATCATGAAGTTATTTTCCTGTATAAGTTCATTTATTAGTCTTTGTACTGTAAAGATAGCTTTATTGTAAATTTGTTGTCTATATGTTTTTAATCCTGTTTCTAGTTTCTTACTTTCTATACCATTGGTTTATTATCCCATTCATATGTTAATATCACAGGGTTTTAATCAATTTTATTGTATAACTTGCTAAGAGTAGAACAAGTTAATAGGTCTTGACTCTTCTTGACACTTTACACATCCATATATATCTTACAAAAAATGTTAAATGTTTTCATTGACATAAAATGATATATACTTATGGAGTACAATCTGTGCTGTCAGGGTAATCATCACCTCCATCATTTCTCATTTATTTCTTTATGGTGACAACATTCCAAGTCCTCTTTTATAACTATTTGAAATATATAATACATTAATGTTAATTGTATTCATCCTTTTGTAATATAGAACTATATCTTATTTATCTTATCTAGGTTTGTAATATTTTATACATTGATTGACCCATCTTTCTCCATCCTCCACTATCCCTGATCTGCCCAGCCTCTGGTAACCATTACTCAACTTTGAACTTTTAGTAAATCAACTTTTACAAATTCCACATATAAGTGAGAGCATAAAATATTTGTCTTATACCTGGCTTATTTCATTTAACATTATAACCCCAGATTCCATTCATATTGTTCTAAGTGACAAGATCCCCAAAATTTTGATGGTTGAATAGTATTCCATTCTGTATCTGTAGCACAATTTATTTTACCCCTTCATCTGTTGAATAATCTGCTCAGAATTTACTTGGAATATCCTTTATATCACAGTTAAAGGGTTGCCATTGGATTCTTGGGTGGGTCTCACTCTTCATATTGTACATATTTACTAAGTAGTCCATGTTTTGGCCCCTAAACACTATTTCTCTGTTATGCATCCCTCAGAAATATGTGCAGAAAAAAATTAATGCAGTGTCTTGCAGATGTCATAAACTTTGGGAGAAGTAGAAAATAAAAACTGTAACCCAGAAACTCATTGATTTCATCTGTATATGGAAATTAAAAGAGATTTTTAAAAATTCTGTTTAAATGATTAGGAAATTAAATCAGGTGTTTATCTTATGTAATTTCCCTTTATATTTATAAATTATAGTGATTTTTCATGGTGTTTGATACTTTCTTTATTGCTATAATCAGTCACAGTCCACACCACTCTTCTTGTAGGTGTTTCAGTTAAACTCAATCCATCAACTTTCTCTCCATTGTCAAATAATTGAAATGTTTTGGAGTCTATTTGAGGATTTTTCTCTCCAATAATACTGTGACGGACTCTACAGACATTACTAGGTGAGGATGTTTCAAAAGAGGCCAGTAAGGTCAAATGACAGAGGAGGAGAGAGAAAGAGCAATATTATCACTCAAGTTACAAAAGTAGAAGTAATAAGACAATTTGAGGCTAGTGAAAAACTTAACCAAGTCGATAAAGTGTTGGGGATTACATGCTCTACAATTTTCAAATCAGTGAAAAGAAGTAATTCTGCTGTAAATAATTCAAATCTTGTAGCATATACTTACCCTGAGATTTATTTTCTAAATGATTTTGCTATTAAGATTTTTAAATGTCTGTATAATTACCATTTTGTCTCTAATACATATTTAAATTTTTCCACCTTAATTTTAATCATTTAAACTTCCCAGTGGCAATTTTTACTTTTGACAAAATAGGTCTCTCTTTTTAATGATGGGAATTGGTATAAAGCAGGATTTGATTAATAGAAATCTACCCTCCATTAAACAATCGTGAAATGTTTCTAATCTGTTAATAGAGTCTGGAGTAAGCCACTTAGAAATATAACTGTGTTTAGTATTTGTTATAAATTTCTATTTCCTACATTCCCAACCCATTAGAAAATAACTATAGTCAATTTATTTTAAAAATGTGAAAATAATTATTTTGTTTCAAAGAGAATTATTATTGCTCTTATGAACTACTGTAAATTTAAATGACTCAATAAATGAACATGCCCTCTAGTAATTGTCTTACTCTCATCCACTTTCTAAGAATATTAGATTTTGCTGTAATGAAGAAGATGGTCATCTCAAGTATTATTTGCAAGAAGTAGCAATAAAATATCACTAAATGAATGAAAGATGTTTCCTATATCTTATACTGGGGGCATTCACATTAATTTAACTGAAGAATTATCAATCAACTGATAAACAAATGCATTAAATATACATATCTTAAACTGAAGAATTAATTTAAAGGTAATTGCATCTCATTGGGTGCCTTTAACCATAGTTAATTACTATTGTAATGTGAAGTTACAATTTCACTGCATTTTTAATAAGGGTACAAAGCCACATTTGGAATTTCTTTCCCTTGTGACTTCTTACCAGATATTTAAATCATTTTCTAATGACATGCATTATAAGGGGTTTAGCCACTAAGGCAAAAATCATTAAACCTTCTACTTTCACTTATAGGGCTTCTCATTTCTAATCAGTACTTTTCTACCCATACTGTTTAAATGATATATTTTTTTCTTTTGTTTGACTTTCACACATCCTGGAATAAACTTTGAGAAAATACTTAGGACTAGCATTTTAATCACTATTTTATAAAAATTACACTTTCTTTTTGCTTAAACCTTCATTTCAGTAAAGAGATTAAAACAAGAGGAAACTAAGCATCCTTTCTCATCACTCATTAAAAAATGTTCTGTATTATCACTTGGGCTCTTCCTGTACCCACCCAGGAAATAAAAGGTAATGCAATATGAGGCTAGATCTGTTTCGCTAGGTACCTTAAGATTATAGAATTTTTGTGAGACCTCTTTAAAATAAAAGATGAGGAAAATCTATTTTTGTAGATTTTTTAAAACGTATGTCTCCTAAGATCACATTGCTGGGGTTCCTTGACAGACATATCTGCAATACAGATTCTGAAACTTAAGCTTTATTAGCTTTGCAATAAATTTGCCATTGTGAAAAGTAAAGTCTCCTCTAAGTCAACAACTGCTCTATGTGACAGATTAACTAGACTGGGAATAAGGAGAATGCTCTGAGCCTAAAGCAGTGTCATTTTGGTTTGATTTCCATGTGACTTTTGCCAGAATGTTAGTGATAGCTTTGGTTGGTTGGTAGGTTGGTACTGGTCACTAGATACTAGCTACTCAATACAGTGTATACTCACTGGGTTGATCACAGCAAGAAGGGAGGATACTCTATCCACTCTACTGCTCTTGCTTTTATACTAAGGTGATTCTCCATTCACCTTTAGTAATTTTTGTTTTTTAAAAACATTTAATTGAAAATTAAAGATTGAATGTACAGTGTGATGTGATGATTTTATATGGGTAGACATGCAATAATTATTACAATCAGATTAATTAGCATATGCAGCACCTCACACCTATACTTTGCATTAGAAATACATAACTTCATCATTTTATGATTGAAAGTTTATACTCTTAGACCCATAATCCCCCATCCCCTGTACCCTTCTTCTGGAAACTGCCATTCTACATGCTTATTTTTTACGTATTTAACATTTTTAAATTTCACATATGAATAAAATCTGACAGAATTTGTCCTTCTATTTCTTGTTTCTTCCCCTTGGTTTAATATCCTCCAGACTTCTCCACGTGGCATATAGCAGGATTTCCTTCCTTTTATAGTCTGAATAATATATATGGACCACAATTTCCTTATCAATTCATCCATAAATGAGTGATTAGGAGGTGCTATATCTTGGCTATTATGGATAATGCTACATAGAGTTTTAGATACTCTCTTTAAAAAGTTATTAATTTTATTTCAATTGTGCATATATATATAATGTATATGTATATATAATATATATCATATAATATAATTATATAATATGAATATAATATAATATGACCATATTATATTATATATGATATATAATTATAATTATATATCATATATAATATAATTATAATCATATATTATATAATATAATTTATTTTATATATTATTATATATTATGTCACATATAATTATATTATATTATATATACATATATATCTCATTTATATATATATGTATGTATAAATGAGAGTGATGATTCCTATTGTGATTCTATTTTTAACTACTTGAGGAACTTGACTCTGTATTCCATAAAAGACTGAACGAGTTTACATTTTGTACCTACACTAGAAAGTGTTCCCCTTTCTCCAAACTCTAGCCAAAACTTATTGTCACCAATCTTTTTGACAATAGTCATCTTAAATGGAGTGAGGTGAAACCACATTGTTGATTTGAGTTCTCTGATGATTAATGCTGTTGATCACCTTTTCATGTAGCCATGAGCCATTTGTCTATCTTCTTTGTGGGAAAATGTGTATTATGGTTTTTTACTATTTTAAAATTGGGTTATTAGCTTTGCACAGCCAATGAGGTTTATCCGAGGTGCGATTATTGCTAATTAAAATTGGATTATTTATTTAATAATTTATTGTTATTTAGCTTATGAATTTAATATATATATACATATGTGTGTATATATGTATGATACTGAAACTCTTAGCAAATTCTATACATAAGGACCAAGAAATATTATTTATGATATACCCACAGCGGACTTCATAATAGAAAGTAAAAGGCTGAGTGATTTTCCTCTAAAATCAAGAATATAATAAGGGTGCTCATTCTGACCACTTCTACTCAGCATAGAACTAGAAATCATAACAAGAGCAATTAGGCAAGAAAAAGAAATAAAAGGCAACCAAATGTACAGGAAGTAAAATTTCCTTTGCTTGCAAATTACATTATCTTTTATATATAAGAAAACCCGAAAGACGTTACCAAAATAGCTTTAGAACTAATAACTGAATTAAATAGCTTCAGGATATAAAATCAACACACAAAAATCAATCGCTTTTCCATACACTAAGAGAAAATTGTCTGAAAAATAACTTAAAGTAAAATAACCCCCTTTACAGCTGCATTAAAAAAAAGAATAAAATACCTAGTCATATATTTACCAAGGAAGTGAAATATTTGAAAAATATAAGTCATTGATTATAGTGAAAACTATGATATTGGTAAAGAACATTAAATCAGTAGAAGGACACCCCATAGATATGGATATAAAGAATTAATGTTGCTGAATGACAATATAATTCAAAGTCATCTAGACAGCCAGTGAAATCTCTATCTAAATTCCAATGGCACATTCACAGATATAGAAAAAAATAATCCTAAAACTCTTATGAAACGACTAATACCTTAAGAGTCAAAATAGTTATGAGAAAGAACAGACCTAGAGTTGTCATATTTCCTAACCTGAAACTACATTAAAGAGCTGTAGTAATCAAAATATTGGAACTGGCATAAAAACAGACACATAAATCAGTGGAACAGAATAGAGAGGCAGAACTAAATTCACACTTACACAGTGGAATAATCTGTGACAAGGTACTACAAATACAACATGGAAATGAAAAGCCTCTTTAATAAATGGTGCTGGAGAAACTGGTTATTCCCATGCAAAATAGTGAAATAGGACACTGTAATCTCAAATTAATTCAAAATGGAAGACACACTTAAATATAAATCTGAAATCATGAAACTCCTATGAGAAAACACAGTAAAAAGAGAAAAATTTCTTTGATTTTTTTTATATGACATCAAAAGTACAGGCCATACAAACAAAAATAAAACAAGGGGATTACATGAAACTATGATTTCCTTCATAGTGAAGGAAGCAAGAAAACGAAGGGAATGTGTGAATTAGAAGAAAATATTTGCAAATCATCATCTTTACCTCTTTTCCTTATATATTATTTTGTCTTAAAATTTAAAGTGCAAAATATATTATTGAGCCTGAGTTGATCATTGCCCAATGTGTATAGGCATAAAAATGTCACCATGTGTCTCATGGGATGTTGCTGCCTGAAGCGGAAACTGCTTGGAGCAACGAACGCCGCAGGAAAATTCGGAGGCAGGATGAAAATGAAAAAAGGTCTTTTATTCTTCTTCTCTCTCCGGCTCCAGCAATCACTCCAAACGCTCTAACTCCAACCACCACCTTCTTCTTCTTCCCACACACACTAACTAAACTCACCCAGTTATATACATATAGCTTTAACAAGGACACGTGCTTACAGCTCGAGCTTACAGGTGCGTCACACAGTGTTCACGGGCATACAAAGATTCGTTGGATAATGTATTACTATCAGGTGGAAACTAGAACATCTTTTATGGCTCTCAGCTAACCACAATCTCTAGCTATCTCCTTGATTATAGGCTCCTTCATTTCCCCCTTTTAGTTTTAAAAGAGGGGATGTTCTAGGATGTCCATGTGCAACCGACATTCTTACCCGTCATGGGAGTCTAGGCTGTCCTGACTCCTGGCTTAGGTTGACATGCCGGCCACATTAGACAATCCCGTGTGACTGTGCCGTGTCTTAGGTTGTCCCCTTCTGGGGATCTTACCCGTCATAGGCTAACCAGCCATCCAATAGAGCCCTTCAGGATCGACTGTGTGTTGACTAACAGCCGTCCAATTTTTAGGAGATGCTGGGGCTTTAAGGCAGTAAGCCTACTGCTGACGAGCCAAGTTTCCATAGCGTATCAAGTTCTTTAAGCCAATCAGCTGCCCTTAGTTTCATCAAGTAACGCACTGAGTTCTCTTAGACAAATACCTGCAAGGCATTGTCCCGTAATGTCCCAAAATAATGGAAAATCAAAATGTCCATAAGATATAACACATAGATTCAGGAGGCCCCATGAATGCAGAGCAGAGGCCACACTACTGGTTAGGTTGTTTGATGCTTGAGCAGCAGGGATGCTTGCAGCGACCGCGGTCCCTGCAGTTGTAGCAGCAGCCGTCTTTTTTATGTCTAGACATTTCCACCAGCAAATCTTCAGGGCCCACTACCTAAAAACTCAAGCATCCATTATTAAGGGAAAGGCAGTGCTATTCCAGCACTGAGATCAAAAGGTAAGCTGTCAAACAAAAAAAAGAATTATTAGAGTAGAAAATAAAAGTTGATCTCTGCTCACACACATTGCTGCTTAAGCTCCCACAAACATAAGCAGGCAAAATATCACATTCAGAAATAATCAAAGAGAAACTGAGGGTGTTTACTGCATTAAAAATAAAGAAAAGCTAAAGGCACTTTGGAAAAATAATTTGTTAGCTGGAATCCTCGAGTCTCTATATACACAGCAATCCTATACCTGTTGAAATAATTCAAATTAATCAGCTATTAAACAAATAAAGTTAATAACAAATAAACGATCCTCTGTCGGAACACCAAAATATCAGGTTATACAACATTAAACATATTCACAGCTGAAGAGAAGTCCCGGAGACAACTATAAATCAAAATTGATTATCATTATAATTGATTATCTAATTAAAATATTCTGAACTTATATGAATATCTATCTATCTATCTATTGATTATCTAATTAAAATATTCTAAGCTTAAATGAATTAACGTTATTTGGATCTATATCTATCTACCTATTTTTTTTAAGCGCTTAATTATTTGTGACGTCACACTAGACAGACGCACATATAAACATATATTTGTGACATCACATTAACATGAAATTTAGACAAATGCACAGACATAAAGACATATATAAAAGAAAAAAAATAGCCAGGCGCGGTGGCGCACGCCTGTAATCCCAGCACTTTGGGAGGCTGAGGCAGGAGGATCGCGAGTTCAAAGCCAGCCTCAGCAATGGCGAGGCACTTAGTAACTCAGTGAGACCCTGTCTCTAATAAAAATACAAAAAAGGACTGGGGATATGGCCCAGTGGTCGAGTGCCCCTGAGTTCAATCCCTGGTACCAAAAAAAAAAAAAAAAAAAAAAAAGAAAAGAAAAGAAAAAAAATATACAATTGTGTATACACTGAAGAGAGATCTTCTTGTCCCGGCCGGGAAGATGAAATTTAAGTTGTAAATTTAATGGAGGACTCTTAAGGGAATCACTCCATACCATCATTTTGGTCCTCTTGATTTTGTACTTGTTTATTCAATCTAGACTCCTCAATAACTTCGTCTTGATCCTTTTGACTTTGTACCTGCTTTATCAATTTAGATGGTATCCATATTGGAGAGGATTCGTGCTTTGGAAAAACACAAACAGATCCTCTCCCCCAAATTAATACTGGGTCTGGACCCTTCCATATACCTGAGAGAACATCCTTCCAGTAAACCAAAGGTTTATGTTGTTGGTGTGAGTTCCAGTGTCTATCTCCAGCTGAATATCCATTAGAATCTAAAGTTAAGAAATTTAGGGTAAACAGGGCAACTGCCAATCTGTCCTTAGGATTTTTCCAGTTTCCATCTTTTTGCTTTAGTAACATATTTTTAAGTGTCCGATTTGCTCTTTCAATTATTCCTTGTCCCTGAGGATTATAAGCGATACCTGTTTTTGTGGATAATATTGAACTTTGTACAAAATTGTTTGAAGGATGTGGATGTATATGTAGGGCCATTATCTGTTTTAAGCATTTTGGGGATGCCCAATGCAGCAAAAGCTTGCAGACAATGAGATATAGTATCTTTAACTTTTTCTCCGGAATGTAAAGAAGCAAAAATCATGCCTGAGCATGTATCTATGGTGACATGAATAAATCGTAATTTTCCAAAACTTGGCTCACTTGGCTCATGTGTGACATCCATCTGCCACAAATGATTGGGCATCAAACCTCTTGGGTTAACCCCATAATGTGGATTGGGCAAAAGTGTTACACAAGATGGACATTCTTTTACAATTCTACGAGCTTGTTCTTTTGTGATTTTAAATTTTTGTCTTAAGGTAGTGCTGTTAACGTGGAACTGGGAATGAAATAAAGTAGCTTGTTGTACTGTAGTAAATATAAATATATTTTTTTAGTGAGGGCATCAGCTTTTTGATTACCTTCATGGAGAGGACCAGGCAGATTAGTGTGAGATCTTATGTGACCTATAAATAAAGGTTCTTTTCGTTGCCTTAGGAGATTTTAGATTTGAGAAAACAATTTAAAAGCTGGAGTATGTGGTGCTATTGGACCTGCTAGCTCCAATTTAGGGACAGCATGTACAATGTAGTGGCTGTCTGAAAAAAATATTCATAGGCTGTTCTTTAAAATTTTCCAGAGCTATTATTATAGCTTCAAGTTCCACTAATTTAGCTGATTTTTGATTAGTGATATGAATCATTTTTTTCATTTTGAGTGACTACTGCAGCAGTACCGTTAGAGGATCCATCTGTAAATACATTAAATGCTTTAGGAATGGGTTGATTTTTTATTACCTGTGGGAATATGATAGGATGATTGATACAAAAGGACAGTATAGGAGATTTAGGAATATGATTGTCAAAATTTGCAGAAGTAGAGCATCTAGCTATAGCCCAATCATTATCATTGAAGCACAAATATTCAACCTGTGACGATGAATAAGGAGTAATAATAGTAGCGGGATGAATTCCAAATATTTTAGTAGAGGTTTTAAGTCCTTGAAGAATAAGTTTAGCCACCATGGAGATATAAGACTCAATTGTACTTTTAGGAGAGACAGGCAAATGTATCCATAATATAGGTCCCTGTTGCCAAAATACTCCTGTTGGTGTATATTGTGAAGGAATACTAATCAATATTAGTGGTTGTGCAAAATCAAATCTATCACAATGGGATCTTTCAATGGCCTGTTCTACTAATTTTAGAGATCTCCTGGCCTCAGGAGTTAATGTTCGCGGTGAGGATGGATCAGGGTTCCCGCGAAGGATGTCAAATAAAGGTTTTAATTGTCCAGTAGTGAGGCTTAGTGTAGGGTGAAGCAAATTAATGTCTCCCAATAATTTTTGGAAATCATTGAGGGTGGTCAAATGTTCTTTACTTATTAGAATTTTTGGGGGTTTAACAAAAGTATCCATGATTTTAAAGCCTAAATATAGTATAGGTGATCTGCTTTGAACTTTTTCTTCTGCTATATATAATCCATATTTTTTAAAATTTTTTGTTATTTCACTAAATATATTAAATAAGATTTGTTGATTAGGGTGAGCTAATAAAACATCGTCCATGTAGTGTAGACACATGAGGTCTTGATATTTGTTTTTAATGGGCTGTATAGCTCTGTCCATATATAGTTGGCACATTGTAGGGCTATTTGCCATTCCCTGCGGCAATACTTTCCATTGATATCTTTTATCAGGGCCATTATTATTGATAGAAGGAATTGAAAAAGCAAACCTGGGGGCATCCAGAGGATGTAGGGGAATGGAAAAGAAACAGTACTTTATATCAAGAGTTATAAGGTAATAGTTTTTTGGAATAGCTACAGGATTAGGAAGTCCAGGTTGGGTAGGTCCCATAATTTGCATTGTTTTATTAATTTGTCTTAGGTCTTGTAATAGTCTCCATTTTCCCAATTTTTTCTTAATTACAAATATGGGAGAATTCCAGAGAGAGGTGGAAAGCTCTATGTGTCCTGCGTCTAATTGTTCTTTAATTAATTGATGGTCCGCTTGCAATTTTTCTTTGGATAGGGGCCACTGAGGGACCCAAACTGGCTTATTAGATAGCCATGGTATTTTTAAAATTGTTTTCTCAGTGGCCCCTAGAAAAAATGTCCTTTGCCTTTTTTATTATGATTAGGATTTTTATTCTTAACACCTGCAGGCTTGGTTGCTAGGTGTAGCCCCATTTGATGTAAGATATCTCTTCCCCATAGGGTAACTGGCAAGCTGTTTAAAACATAAGGTTGGAATGTTCCTGTATGGCCTTCATTGTCTTGCCAATTTAAGATTACAGCACTTTGTGCTGGGGTATTACTATATCCCAAGCCTCTTAAACTGGTTGAGGCTTTCTGTAGAGGCCAGTGCTTAGGCCATTGTTGTAGATTTATGATGGAAGAGTCAGCTCCTGTATCAATCAGCCCCTCCATCTCTATACCTTGAATTTTTAATTTGCACATCGGCCTCCGTGAACAATCCTGTACCCAGAAAGCCATAGGTCCTGAACCAGTGGAACCAAATGCTCTGCTATTTCTATTTTGTGGCATGCTTTTAAAAGAACTATGGAGACTGGGAATGATGAGCAGCTGTGCGATTCTGTCTCCTTGATTTACGGAGATGATGCCCCTGTGTGTACTTAGCATTATTTTAATCTCTCCATTATAATCTGAATCAATAACCCCTGGTATAACATTAAAGCCTAATAACCTCTTGGAACTACGCCCAAGGATTAGTCCCACAGTTCCTGAAGGGAGAGGTCCCCTGATTCCCGTAGGAATCAGCTGAACCCTCATTTCAGGTGTCAGGACCATCCAGGCAGTAGAACAGAGATCTAATCCTGCACTTCCTCTTGTCCCTCTGATAAGGGAGTTAATGGGTAGGAGGGATTGTGACGAGGAATCATTTGGATCTGAGGGCATTCCTCCTCTAGAGCACATTCCTCCTCTAGTGCCTCGTACTTTTGTGGGCCCCAGGGCATTGGGCCCCGTGCCCCGTTTTGTGAAATCCTTGATAAATCATTTCCATATATATCATATCTGGAATGGCATTGATTGGCCCAATGTATACCCTTTTTGCACCTGGGGCATCGGCCTGGAGCGCGGTATGAATTTGATCTTATTACCCTTGGGGGATATTGCTTAGCATATCTTGGTTGATTATAATACTTTTGTCTGGAATATCCTGTTCTAGGTTGAATCCTTTGGGAATTTTGAGGGGATGAATTTTTCATCACTGCAGCAATTACATTGCCTGTGATAACAGCCTTGTTAATGTCTTTGCACAGTCTGATATAAATTGATAAGTCTTTTTTACTTCTCCACGGCCTTATTGCAGCCTGGCAATATTTATTAGCATTCTCGTACGCTAATTGATAACTAGAGGCATAGCTTGCTTGACTTCGCCAAAAACTCTAGATGTTGTTTTTAAGAGTCTATCTACAAAATCAGCGTAAGGTTCGTTAGGCCCTTGTATAACTTTTGATAGGCTGCCTTGCAGATCCCCTGTGCCTGAGATTGTCTTCCAGGCTTTCACAGCTGCAGTGTGTATCTGGGCATACACACCAGGATCGTATTGTAGCTGATTTTGTAGTTCGGCGAACTGACCTTCCCCTGTGAGCATATCTATATTGCGTTGAGGGAAACCTGCTGCAGCATTTCTCTTTGCTATTTCTGAACAAAGTTCCTGGAATTGAGTTTTCCAGATTAGGTATTGTCCCCCACTTAGTACCGCTCTGCATAGACTTTTCCAATCTGAGGGGGCTAAGATTAGGGTGTTAAGTGACTCTATCATACTTAATGTGAACGGAGCTTGAGGCCCATAGGTCATTACCGCCTCTTTAAAATTCTTTATTGTTTTAAAGTCTAGGGACTCGTGATATCTTTGTCCCTCTTCATTTTGAAATACTGGCAGTTCTAGGTGCTCCTGCGGTCTATGTTGTTCAAGAGCATATAAGCGCTCAGAAAGGCCGCCAATTTCTACCTCAAGGGCATGTACTTTCTGATCAATACTCCTTATTGTTTCTGTTAGGTATTCTATCCATGAAGGAGCAGAGGACACTAGTGGTTCCTCTATTTGACGGTCTTTTCTCTTTTTTAATTTCTTTTTGTTCTTTTTATTGGAGACTGTGCTCCCCGAATCGCTCTTTGATTCCTCCTCACTACTAGCTTCATAATTCCTAACTGGCTCAGTGGAGGAGACCTACTCTCATGGTTTGGCTCCTTGTTACTATTATCACTTTCACTAGTATCCTGAGTTTCAGCTTCTAAGGAGAGTACATACTCCTCAGCTAATTTTATTAAGCTTCTGATGGCTTTTGCAGTTCTTACTTTTGAATTTACATTACTGCTCTCCTTGCTGGTCTCAACTGAGTCAGAGGATATGCTTTCTTGTTCACTTTTCTCACTATCCTCTGAGTTCTCGCTATCAAAAATTTCATTTGTGGCTTTTATAAACCAACTTTTTGTTATATTCGCTCCCATATTTTTAAATTTTCTTTTTTCTTACCTTGCCGCCGAATTCCCATACAGGCCACCACTTGTTGCTGCCTGAAGTGGAAACCGCTTGGAGCAACGAACGCCGCAGGAAAATTCGGAGGCAGGATGAAAATGAAAAAAAGGTCTTTTATTCTTCTTCTCTCTCCGGCTCCAGCAATCACTCCAAACGCTCTAACTCCAACCACCACCTTCTTCTTCTTCCCACACACACTAACTAAATTCACCCAGTTATATACATATAGCTTTAACAAGGACACGTGCTTACAGCTCGAGCTTACAGGTGCGTCACACAGTGTTCACAGGGGCATACAAAGATTCTTTGGATAATGTATTACTATCAGGTGGAAACTAGGACATCTTTTATGGCTCTCAGCTAACCGCAATCTTTAGCTATCTCCTTGATTATAGGCTCCTTCAATGGGATATGTACAAAAAATAAAAATAAAAAAGAATATCTTTACTTCTTTTTCAGTACTGGGGATTAAACTCAGGAGTATTCTACTACTGAGCTAGATCCCCAACCCCTTTTTCTTCTTTATACTTTTTATTTCAAGCCAGGATCTCACCAAGTTGTTAAGGATCTCACTAAATTGCTGGGTTTGGCTTTGAACTTGTAATCTTCCTGTTTTAGCCTCTTGCGTCAATGGAATTATAGACCTTCACCAATGTGCCTAGCAATATCTTAACTTCTTAATTCATCTAAGTGTTTTGTTTTGCTTTTGTTTATTTCAAGTTGTTCCCAGCTATCATTTTGTTCATAATCTTTAGACTTTAGCAGACTCAACATTGACTAGCACTGATTCTGCTATTTTTATAATTTTATAGGTTCATGTTGAAATTTAATATACAAACAAAACTTTTATGTAAGTAATGTAAAGAAAACTAAAAAGAAGCCTGATTCTATGTTGAAAATAGACTTCCCCCACTGCTTTTTCTTAGAATACTTGTTATAGAAAAATTATAACTGTTATCTCCTTCCTTTGAAATATCTATATATCTTTTTGAAAATTGGATAGGTCATTGTCAAATTTATGGCCAGGGATGTCTTTACTAAGGATCTGGGAGACATTATTTTGGAAATGCAAACATCAACGGAGAGTATCCTTATACTCCAGCTTTTAAGTGAGAGTAGATGGCTTTTTCTAAGTTTTAAAACTACTTTCTGCTAAAAATTTTAAAAAGATGTCTCTTCTCTGGATTAATCCAATTCACCACTTTACCAGATAAAGTTAGGATGATCTAGTTATGATAAGTGGTGCCGTCAAGTTTTCTAACATGCATACTAGTTACTGTTTATATAGAAAATATGTTTGCAATGGATCATATCCATTATATAAAGGATGAGATTTCTGGCTTAATATTTATTCAATAATAAAAATGGTTTTCTTCACTCCTACTTTTGTCAAAAGGATTTCTGCATTGAGAGAAGATTTTGTTTTTGATATTTCTTCAAAAGTGTCCAGCTCAATATATTTTCAAAAATGAAACATCTATGTAATCAGGAATATAATGGAGACATACAATCATTTAGTATCTGGAAAACTCCCATATTCTTTTCTCCAACCATCATAAACTTTCCCAAGTTTAACTACTCTCTTGAGTTTTAACAGTATAGATTAATTTTGCCTGTTCTTATTTCTTTAGCTTGAGATTATATATGCAAAATCTCTCTTGCTTCTTCCTTATTTTCTTTAATCTTATTTCTGAGATATTCATCCATTTTGTTTCTATAGTTGCATATTGTTCAATTACATTATATACTATGTTCTATTACTATGTTACAATATTACTTATCCACTCTATGTTTAAGAGCCTGTGAGTAGTTTCTAATTTAGGACTGTCATAGATAATCCTGTTATTAATATTCTAATGCCTGTCTTATAACATAGGCATATTTCCTTTGGTTATGTACCAGGGAGTTGGATTGTTTGATTATAAAATATGAAAATATTCAACAGTAGTATAAAATGGCAAACAGTGTTTGGAATTTTTTTATATAATTTATAACACCATCAGCATATATGGAAGTTCCAGTTGCTCTACTTTATGGCCAAAGATATGATTTCTATAATTTTTATCTAATCCTTCTGGTGGGTATGCAGTTATATTTCATTTGCTGATCATTAATAAAATTGGGCATCTTATCATCTGTGTATTGTACATTCAAAGACCACTTTTTAAGAATTATTTATTCAGTATAGCACTTAGGTTTTTGAGTTGTCTGCCTTTTCATTATTGACTTGTAGGACATGTTTTTTTTTTTTTTTTTCTGGATTTAAGTCCCTTATATTTTTATAATCCTTGTATTTATAGTACTAATTATTTGCTTGATAGAAGCCAAACTCATATTTTGAAACTTGCTATGTTTTTATTGGGATGGTTATCATTTTGATAATATTCTTTTTATGTTTATATAGGTTTTTAGTGGTCTAATTCTGTAATTTTTAGGCCATAATTTTGTACATATGTGGGTGTTTTGAAAGTTCTATATGGTATTAAAATACAAATACCCTTATGTGAATATATATCTAAAATAAATACATATATTCATATTTTCAGAGGATATTTTTAGGTAGAAAAGAGGGAAACCATAATTTACTTTGATAATTAAAATGATCATCCATTTAAATTTTATGGGCTCAGATTTATAAAACAGTTTATTTTAAATAAGGCTATGTATAAATATAATTTTTACTCTAAATGAGTTGGGGAAATAGAATAGAATAATAATCACTTATTTCCAAATTATGTTATTTTAAATAATAGCTGAAAGCAATAATTTTTAATATGTACCATTTTGTTATTTTCCTGCTAGAATAACTCTGCCATTACAGCCAAGTCAAAATTTTCATAAACAACCAGCTCATGATAATTTAAAATCATTTATGGGTTGTTAATATGGATCCCTAAAGCTAAGGTTAAATTACCATAAAAAATTTATTAATGACAAGATACATGAAATTACCTCAATTACATTGTAAATAGTGAAATTAATATAAATTAACCTATATATTCCAATAGTACCTGCATAACTCTAATGAATTGGGTTATACATGTGTTTATGTGTGTGTGTGTATATATATAAATTTGAAAGCATAGTTTCATACAGAGTAATTTTGTACATAAATGTGTATATTAAAATTGCCCAATTAAAAGAAAAAAAATGCTACTAAATAATTGTTTTCCTCATTGCAACTACTGTAGGACTAGCAAAATGGTCCAAGTTTCCAGTTCAATATAGCAGACTTCGCCTACATATTTGTTTCCTGTCCATACCAAGATGCCATTGGAATGACAATATTCATTTACATAAAAGCAAAAGACTATTAGCATAAACAAGGAGTGGGAAAGATCAAGAACTGCTGAGATGATTTTCATAGACCTCAGAACTAGATTTTACACAAAATCAAGGAATTCATGACAATGATAGAGGGAGTAGCCAATGTTTCAGGTTATGTGCATGAGGGGCCTGTATTAAAAACAAGAGAGGGTGATCCCAGACCTGGAGTAAGAGTGTTGAGAAACAGGAATACTTGTCCATGATATCTGTGTTAGTCACCTGTAACCTCTATGCATCTCCTTTTGTCACTTTCCTCTACAAAGATCCTTATGTTCAAAAAGTGAGTAGGAGCCTGGTTTTTCTATAGACATGTTGTGGTTAATGCTCCTACATCAGGTATTGGCCTCAGAAAGCCCAGGAATCCTGTCTTCACAGCATAATGACTCTGCTCATATTCCTTGAAATTTAGTATCACAGTCCACAAACAACATCTCTATCCCCAGATATCCTTCCTAACTTTCCTTTCTAGAGGAAACATATGGAAACACAGAAAAACTTAGCCAAAGAGGGAGCCCAGACTCCTTACCTCAAACAATCCATATCCTACCCTTTCATTTATTTTTTTAAACATAAATTTTCACTTAAGGATTTATGCAAAAAGTCAAGAGTTATTAAAGAGAAACATCAAGATAAATAAATAAGATGAATTGTAATTATGTAATTATTGAAAAATTTTGTCATTCTTACAGAAAGTTAGAAGATGCTGTCAATTAGAAAAATTTGAAGACAAAAACTATCAGAGAAAATAAAGAAACATCATCTGTGAAAAATATGATGAATAAAAATAAAATTTACAAGTAAAGATTAGAAGATAGAGTCAGTGCTATAAAGGAAATCTCAGGAGAAAAGAAAATGTGAAAGAAACTCAACATGACAAAGATTGAACTTCTCCCTGAATCAATTTCTAGAAAGAAAGGTCAGGTAAAAAAATGAATCATGTGAAATAATTAAAACATAACATTTTCCATCACCAGGAGAAAACAACAAACAAAATTAAGCATATAAAATGGTCTAAACATTGAATAAGGCAAATAATTTGAAAAGAAAGAAAGAAAGAAGCATCCTCAAGAACTTTTATACTACCATGCTAAACAGAAAATCTTAAAAACATCAAAAAAACAGACTGGTATCAAACTTTCATTCTTACAACAAACACAATAGTATAATGAAGCAAAGCCTCTCAAGTTTTGAGAAAGCAATTATTTGAGTCTCAATTTCACATTAAGTCAAATTGCTAATTAATTATAAGAGCAACATTAATGAATGTATGAATATGTGTTACCATTCATGCATGTGTATTGCGTGCATGTATAAAAATGTAACAACAAATCCCATCGTTATGTACAACTATAATGCACAAGTAAAAAATGTGAGAAGAAAATGTTAAATACGATCCCTCTCCAATATAGAGACAACCCATTAGTATACATGTTAATTTTTCTAGTAAATAAGCACTCAACTTATATTCCATATGCTATTTCTGAAGTTACTTGAGGACATACAGAAAAGAAATGTTTGAGAGTTCAGGAAAAGCTGGGTCTAAACATATTCAGAAAACAAACTTTTACTGAGATGTGCAATACCTGAGACAAAGTGAGTCCGCGGTGGGAAGGGTGGGAAGATGGGGAGGGTTTTCCATTGTTCACACAGTAGGATGGTGAGTTGAATAAATACAAGGCATGGCTAAGGAACACTGTTCTTCAACCAAAAATTAACAAAATAATTTGTTACTTCTAAAAAGGTCAAACAACTGAAGAAAAACATGCAATATAAGTCATACTGTCAAATGATAAAATTTTGAGCAATTAATAGACAATGGGAAAAGAGATTGCCCTTGACCTTGATACTTGAGGTGTTATTCAAACACATAGTATTAATTACATAAATTTTAAGCTTCTGAATTATTTTGGGGTTTAAGTACTTTGAGGACAGAGTCATTTTTGTTTGTTTCTCTGTTTTATTAGTAGTAGAAGCAGTAGTACTATTTTCTGATGAATTATCTTGATTAAAACAGTCTCTGGTATATGGGAAGTGCTGAATGAAGATTGATAGGTAACCTCAGATACTTCATTGTTCTTTAATAAAAATAGTAGTACAAATTACATGAAAAATGGAGAAACATTTTAAAAATATTTTGTTTTGTCACAAAAGCAGTCAATAAGACAAATTATATCATAGTGTGATAACATTCTTGTCAAAAATGTGAGATATAGATTATCATTTGAGTGATATTAGAAATAAGTATTTTTCATTACAAAGCACCAATAGTTAAGTTTAGAATTATTGACATAATAACATATTTGAGCTATGGCATTATTGACCTCCAAAATTAAATACTCATCAAAACAATTTAAATGTTCACAAAAGAATGCCAAACTGAACAAAAGTCATTACATAAAATGATAAATTGTTTTCATCACAAACTTTCATTATTTGATTTTTAAACCACATGTATCTTTGTTTTCTTATTAAATAGGATAAAGAGGAAGAGATATCAAGCAATGAAAGCAGAAAATCATTAGTTAAAATTTTTACTTGTACTTTTTTCATATTTTTTTTCTTTTTTATTTAATTAATTAATTTGTTTCTTTATTTATTTATTTTTGGTACTGAAGATTAAAATCAGGGGCACCCAACCACTGAACCACATCCCCAGCCCTATTTTGTATTTTATTTAGAGATAGGGTCTCACTGAATTGCTTAGTGCCTTGCTTTTGCAGAGGCTGGCTTTGAACTCAGGATACTCCTCCCTCAGCCTCCTGAGCTACTGGGATTACAGGCATGCACCCCAAGCCCAGCAATATATATGTAAAATTTGGTCTCGTCCATAATAACTATCTTTGTACTTAAAATCATTTTGTTGACCCAAAATAATCATAGAAACTATTTTAAGGCATTTTCATTTTCCTATTTATACTTGGAATTTTAAGAAGCTAGGATATTATTTCTCTTGGAATAGGATTGTTCTTGTACCCTACCATTTCTGTCACTTTTTTTTCAGAATTTCCTGAAAAGATTTTCTGTGCATAAATATGGAAAGAAATCATTCATTTGTTAATAAGCATGTGGAGACTCAGTATCATTCATTAAACATCGAGTTTCCCTTGGTTTTGCTTTAGAATATGATCATAGACCTGGAAACCTATTTGAACTGTTTATTCCTCCTTCACAATCTATCCTATTTGCTAGAAAGTAGTTGCTAGTTCACCAAAGCAAGAAGGAACATAAATTAGGAGCTCAGACTGACAGATCAGGTACAGGGAACCAGACACAGTTCAGAGACTGCTTACATCATGGCACATAATAAGCCTCTGCTTCTGTAACCAGAAAATGAGAATGTTGTGTATGGCTGTTTTAGTCAGCCTTTTTATTGCTGTGACTAAAAGTCCTGACCAGAACAATTTTAAAGGATGAAAAGTTTATTTGGGACTCACCATTTCATAGGTCTTAGCCCACAGATAGCTGGTTCCATCCCATGCCATCCCTTGGGGTAAGGCAGAACATCAAGGTGGAAGAGTGTTGTGGAGGGAAGCTGCTCACATGATGATCAGAAAGCACAGAGAAAGACTCCACTTACCAGATACTAAATATATACCTCAAAGCCAAGCCTCCAATGACCCACCTCCTTCAGCCACACCCTACATGCCTTTAGCTGTCACCAGGTTAATTCTACCAGGGGATTAATTCACCAATTGGGTTTAGGTTCTCCTAAACCAATCATTTCTCCTTTAAACCTTCTTACACTGTCCGCTGTCTCACACATGAGCTTTTGGAGGACATCTCACATCAAAACTGTAACAGTGGCCTATTTTTGTTCAGTGAAAGGAGAATTTCTCATCCTCTTTGCTTACAGAAATAAGCCCACTTATAAAACAGCACCACATGTTAATGCAAAATCTTTTCCTACTAAGGGCAAAACCCAACAACTGGCATTCTGAGAAATAGAACTGCAATTCCTTTGATGGAATTAAAATGAAGGTGAAAGTCTGTATTGACTTGAATGTTTATCATCCCCATCACTTGTGTTGGAAATGAAAAATATATTACATTCTTTCCCAAACTGAGGTCACATAATGTGCCTAGTACTGAATTAGAGACCAAGATTTTTTTTTCCTTTTTTTTTTCTTCTTGAATGATAATAATACCTGCTCCTAAATTAAAAAAAAAAAAAAAAAAAAAAAAGTCTATCTAGTTAGTGAAGAAAATTCTTAAGGAACAATGGGAAATATTGGTCAAGAGAATCAACAAAACCCTGTGGAAGTGGTGTCTAAACAAGAAGAACTAATAAATAAATAAATAAATAAATAAATAGAGAGGTGTGAAAAAGAAGGGAGAAAGAAAATGTAGGCTCATCAATTTGTGGCAATAGCATGAAAAAGGGCTTAGAGCAGGAAAAGAGCATAATATGTTCAGGGGTAGTAAGAGGCTCCATCTCAACTCATGCTGGGAAGCAGTGAGATCTGAAATTGCATGTGTAAAGCAGAGAGGATTTTCAAAAGACAAGTGAGTCATGGCATGAATACCCTATGGGTTCTTGTCTGCGCTAAGAGCCACTCATCTGTTATGATAAAAATGTTCTGCATGTGTGTTTTTGTATAATCCTGCTGTTATGTTTTGTAGATTGAAGCTAGGCTTTAAAACAGGCTCTTTGTGAAAAGGAAGAGCATTACAAATCCAAGTGTTAGACTGCCAATGTTCCTTAGTAAAATTATAAATGTTAATTCACATTCTAAATTTTGTAACTCTTTGCAAACCCTAAAGTAGGTGATGTAGAAAGGAAATTTGAGAATAATAATGAGAAGGTATTGCAAATGTGATAATCTATTCTCATACTGACTGCCTAGTCTTCACAAAGATAGATTCTTTAACAGGTGTGGAGAGTTGTAGTTAAGAAATAGTGGTTCAGTGGAGTAGACAAAGGGGAATGAAGGGAAGGGGGAGATGGGAAAAAGTAAGACGATGGAATGAATCTGACACAAATTTCCTATGTGCATACATAAATAAACCACAGTGAATCCCAGCATTGTGTACATCCATAAGTAGTTAATTTAAAAAATAACCCCAGGTAAAAATAGGGAAAGATCAATAGAGGCAAGGGAATAGAGTATGGGAAAAAAGGGAGGGGCAGGAGAGGTATTGGAAACTGAATCAGAACAACATATATTCCATGCTTTTATAATTATGTAAAAATGATTCTACTGTCATATATAACTAAAAATAACTAATAAAAAATAAACAGTAACTGCTTAAAAGAAAAAAAATGATGTGATTATATTTTAAAACATAGCTTTACTATAAGAAGCAAATTCTGTGATTCCAAGTTATCCCAAAGCAAACATCAAGTTTTTCTCATAACCAGTTAGAGCACAGCTGGGTCACCTGTCAGTCTGGTGGCCAGACCACCATTCACATGACCAATAAAAATTGAAAGATTTCTCACAAGGGAAAAGGAATCCTTCTAACTCCTATTTAACCTGAAAAAACATGGATAGATTTCTTGAGCTTAGTAATATTAAGAAAGTCCATCAGTTAGAAGGAGATTTTATGTTTTTATTTCTCAGGAGGCCAGAAGAAATCTAAACATTTTGGTTAGTTTTTTTTTTTTTTTTTCCAAGTAAAATGCCAAATTTAATAAAATATAAGAAATGACACAGAGCAAACCTTCATGACCTATGATTTGCCAATGGTTTTATGTATAGGAAAAAAATAACATAACAAAAGAAAAGAAACAATGTGACTATTTCAAACTAAAAATCTTCTGCACAATAGAGTAAACAATGACAAATTAGCCTAGGGAATGGGAGAAATGTTTTCAAACCAAATATCAGATTAGTTAATCTCCGAAGTATATAAGAAACGTCTACAACTCAAAATATATAAGGAATTTCTACAATTCAGTAGTGTAAAACAAACACACAGAAACACACACATAATAATAATAACAACCTTAAAAGTGAGCTACATTCTTTTTTTCAAACGTATTCTAATTTGTTATATATGACAGCAGAATACATTTCAATTCATATTACACATATATAGCACAATTTCTCATATCTCTTGTTGTACACAACATAGAGTGACACCATTTGTGTCTCATACAAGTAGTTACAGTAATGATGTCCATCTCATTCCACTGCCTTTTCTACAACCATGGTGCCTTCCTTCCCTTTTTTCCCCTTTGCCCTATCTAGACTTTATCTATTTTTTCCCATACTTCCCCCCTCCCCATTATGAATCAGCATCTTTATATCAGAGAAATCATTTGGTATTTGTTTTTTGGGGATTGGCTTACTTCACTTAGCATTGGCTGCACCAATTTGCAGTCTGACCAGCAATATAGGAGTGTGCAGCCAATGGAAAGCAGTATGGAGATTCCTTGGAAAACTAGGACTGGAACAACTATTTGACCCATCTATCCAACTCCTTTGTATAACCAAAGGAATTAAAAACAGCATACTACAGGGAAACAGCCACATCAATGCTTACAGCAGCACAGTTCACAATAGCTAAGCTCTGGATCCAACCTAGATGCTCTCAGATGAATGGATAAAGAAATTGTGGTATTTATACACAAAGGAATATTACTCAGCATTAAAAGAGAATAAAATTATGGCATTTGCAGGTAAGTGGATGGAGTTGGAGAATATAATGCTAAGTGAATCCCTTCAGTTTCTTTCATCTGTCTTATTGCTCTGGCCAGAGTTTCAAATACTATGTTAAATAAAAGTGGTGAAAGGGGGCATCCCTGTCTTGTTCAAGTTTTTAGAGGGAATGCTTTCAATTTTTCTCCATTTAAAATGATGCTATCCTGGGGCTTCGCATAGATAGCTTTTATAATGTTGAGATACATTCCTGTTATTCCTAGTTTTTCTAGTGTTTTGAACATAAAGTGGTACTGTATTCTGTCAAATGCTTTTTCTGCATCTATTGAGATGATCATAATTATTTCCTGTCTTCTACTGCTTTTGGTGTTGATTTGTTGTTCTTTTTCTAGATTTTTGACATGTAATGTTAGGTCATTTATTTGTTGACTTTTTCTTCTTTTATGGAATGAACTCCATGCAATGAACTTTCCTCTTAATACTGCCTTCATAGTGTCCCAGAGATTTCTATATGTTGTATCAGTGTTCTCATTAACCTCTAAGAATTTTTTAATCTCCTCTTTGATGTCATCTGCATCCCATTGTTCATTCAAAAGCATATTATTTATTATCCAGATATTAGAGTAGCTTTTTAAAAATTTTATCATTAATTTCTAATTTCATTACATTATCATCTGATAGAATGCAGGGTAGTATTTTTTTTTTTTTTTTTTGTATTTGCTAAAAATTGCTTTGTGGCATAATATATGGTCTATTTTAGAGAAGGACCAATGTGCTGCTGAGAAGAAAGTGTATTAATTTGTTGATGGATGAAATATTCTATTTATGTCAGTTAAGCCTAAGTTATTGATTGCATTATTGAGTTGCATAGTTTCTTTGTTCAGCTTTTGTTTGGAAGATCTACCCAGTGGTGAAAGAGGTGTGTTAAAGTCACCCAGAATGTTAAAGTCACCCAGAATTATTGTGTTGTGGTCTATTTGACTCTTGAACTTGAGAAGAGTATGTTTGATGAACATTGATGCTTTATTGTTTGGGGTATATTTATTTATCGTTGTTATGTTTTGTTGATGTATGGTTCCCTGAGCAGTATGAAATGTCCTTCTTTATCCCTTTTGATTAATTTTAGCTTCAAGTCTACTTTGACAGGAGGATGGAAACCCCTGCTTGTATCCACAGACCATGTGAGTGGTATTATTTTTCCAACCTCTCACCTTCAGTCGTGGATGATTTTTCCTATGAGATGAGTCTCTTGGAGGCAGCATGTTGTTGAGTTTTTTTTTTTTTTTTTTTTTTTTTTTCTGTAATCCAATCTGCTAGTCTATGTCTTTTGATTGGTGAGTTTAGGCCATTAACATTCAGGGTTATTATTGAGAAATGATTTGTATTTCCAGCCATTTTTGTTTATTTTTGATATTTAATTTGACTTGGTTTCTCTTTTGATTAGTTTTTCCTTTAGTGTAATACCTCCCTCTGCCGATTTTCATTGTTGTTTTTCATTTTCTCCTCATCGAATATTTTGCTGAGTATGTTCTATAGTACAGGTTTTCTAGTTAGAAATTCTTTTAACTTTTGTTTAACATAGAAGGTTGTTATTTCATCATCAAGTCTAAAGGTTAATTTTGCTGGATATAAGACTCTTGATTGACATCCATTTTCTTTCAGGGCTTGGTATATGTTGTTCTAGGATCTCTAGCTTTCAGGAACTAGGTTGAAAAATCTGCAGATATTCTAATTGTTTTCCCCCTATATGTAATCTGATTCTTTTCTCTTTGGGCTTTTAAAATTCTCTCATTATTCTGAATGCTAGGTATTTTTATTATAATGTGACTTGGTGTGGATATGTTGTGATTTTGTACATTTGATGTCCTGTTAGCCTTTTGTATTTGGTTTTCCAATTCATTCTTCATGTTTCAAAATTTTTCTGATATTATTTCATTGAACAAATTATTCATTCCTTTGCTTTGAAACTCTGTGTCTTCCTCTATCCCAATAACTCTTAAATGTGGCCTTTTTATGTATCCCATATTTCTTCAATGTTCTGCTCATGGTTTCTTACCATCTTCACTGTGCAGTCAACATTCTTTTCAAGATTATATATTTTGTCTTCATTGTCTGAGGTCCTGTCTTCCATGTTATCTATTCTGTTGGCGATGCTTTCAATTGAGCTTCTAATTTGGTTTATTGTTTGTTTCATTTCAAGTATATCTTTTTTTTTTCAGAAGCTTTATCTCCTTATTGAAGTTACCTTTTGATTCCTGTATTTGTTTATGTAGCTCTTTATTGAAATGATCTTTGGTGCCTATATTTTCTCTCAGATTATCCTTTAATTCACAGAACATTTTAATTATGTATATCTTGAACTCCTTCTCTGTCATTTCTTCTGCTGTGATGGCCATGGACTCTAATAATATAGCACCTTGGTTTTTTGGGGGGGGGGCACTTTCTTCCTTTGTATTTTCATGTTGTTCATGTGTCTTCCCTTCCAGCACTGTGAACCTATGCATTACCATTTTTACCCCATATGCTTATAGTGCCCCTGTAGGGTTCAAATGCCTCTCCTTTAAAGGGAAGAACAATGTTAACAGGTCCCAATACAAACAATATATAATGTTAAACCAAATAGTTGCTATTAAGATGTTTATAGTTTGGTCACAATATACAGAAATTATGAGTTCAATCATTATCTACACTATAAACAGTAGGTTTGCAAAAGGGTTTACAGTTTCTGATGGTGGACAAGAATAGAGGTGAGGTGTATGATGAGATGTTGAGGGGTTAGGAGGTGAGGATATAGAGTTATTAGATTTTAGGAAGTGTGAAGTGGGATCTAAAGAAGATGGTTAGTGGCAGGAGAAGAGAAAGGAAGTGATTTTAGGTAGACAAGTAAGTAGGAAGACAGTAGAGTACATAAAACAAACACATAAATATTAAGAAAAATTAAAAAATGTAAAAATAGGAGAAAAGAGACTATACAACACAACTGTAATATACTATTCAGACATCCCAGTCCTCAGTATCCTAATTCATGCAAAGTACTTGGGTTCACATATGTTGGGGATGTGAGGGCAGGAGAATAAAGAGGGAGGGGGAAAAAAGAAGGAGAAGAAAGAAAAAACTTCAAATGAAGAAACAAGGATTGTTTTGTTTGGATATCAGTATCTTTCCTGCATCCCTTCTCATCCAAGAGGTGGGGTTGTCTGTTGTTTGCTGGTATCGCCACCTTCAGATTGATGAAGTTTACCAGGGTGAGAAGGGTGGTCTTGGGTGCAGGGCTCCTGGAGGTGGGTTATAACACTTGCTGTTTCTCAGTGGGAGACTGCACCCCAAGGATCTCTTATAGGACCCAATCGTGTGATGTGGGCACCTCTTCTTATCTTCATGTAGTGCATGTAGACCTCACAATTCCTGGTCTCTAAATTAGTCCACTCACTATCTCCCTTTCTACTTCCTAATCTGAGTCCTTTCTCTCCAGAGGTCTTGTGGGTTGTGCTCTCAGGTCTGAGCACCTGTTTTGGAGAGCTGTCCTGGGCAGTCACTGTGCCAGGTTAGCAACTACTGGGGAGAGGGGGCAGTTGGGGGTTTTATGTGCCTGCCAAGATGGTGTTCCAAACTGGGAGTTTCCCCCAACTAAAGATGGCAAGGAAGGTGACCCAATATGGAGGCGGTTGCTTTCAGCAATGGGGAGTCTGATTGTGGCTGGGGGGGGGGGTGGTGGCGGTGGTGTGGGGAGATGGCATTGGGCAATGTGTTCAGAGATGCAGCTCTGTGGCGTGCAGTGTTATGGCCGTTGGCTATCTTCAGAGCCTGTGTGTTGTCTCCAGGTGCAGGCAGGCTCTTGCACATATGGGACTATGGCAGTCACTGTAGAGTGCCAATATGGAGGCAAAAGGGGGAGCCCCATGTTTATAGATGGGGGACCACATGGGAGTGGCAGCCTGAGTTCCTGCATGTAGGTAGTGACTGGGTGTCCTGCGTCTGATTGGTGTTTGGGATTCCTGCACAGGTGTACTGCCAGGAGTCCTGGGTGGGTATTGATGCTGGTGGTCCTGCTTTGGCACCTAGGAGTCCTGCATGGGCAAGTAGTCACAAGCCTCGCTCTGACACCAAGGCCTGGAGCCCTGTGTGGGCACAGAGGCTGTGATTTCTGCACTGGAGCAGCTGTGGGGAGTCCTCTATCACTCCCAGTAAAGCAGTATCCCCACTACTTGAATCACAGGTCACAGAGCAACACAGACTGCTGCCTCCCTCTAGCCTGCCCTCTTGGATCACTCTTGGTCAGTTTTTCACTGTAAAGAAGTACTGGGGTGTGGGAGGATTTAGCCATATTATAGGCATTACATTACAATGAGAAATGTTTTAAGATAGGTAATAAAACCACTTTAATTATGATTAATTTCAATAAAATTAAACATCAGCATATCTTCTCACATAATAAATTATTGAAAATTTCAAAGATATTGAAAGAATTTTTATGAATACTTCTGTCCCAATTAATATTCTGAAATAGCAGTCTTTACAAAGAATTGCATATGTCATTTATAAACTCTACATTTATAAAATATAAAACTGTACATATTAAGATGAAATTCATATTAACGATGTATCTTTATTAATTTTTAAAAAGTCCCAAAGTATAATTCATTCTGTTATTTTTTGACAATGAAGAGGCATATATGTTATAGTTAAACAGTGTCTTGGCACATAAATTATTTAATTAAACAGAATTCTCTGTCATATTACCATCCAAAGAGGAGGTAACTTGATGCAATTATCAAAAAAAGCTCAACGGAATTAGATGTTCTTTATTCAAAGATAAGGTTATTTGAAGCATTTTAGTAACAATGAAGTATCTTCACATAGAAGTAATAAAATATGTACTTTAAAAAAATTATGTTGGCAACATAAGTCAAATACAAGTTCAAGATGATAGCAATAAGAAGACAATAAGCATATACATCCTAATTTATATGTACATTTTTCCCCTAAAAATAATCCCATGAACAAGATGTGATTATTAAAGTATTTAATCCATTCCTTGGCATAGAGAAATAGCCCAATACATACATATTGAGTGAATATCCATTTTACTGTTGATAAAGTCAAGATTCTGCTCAGATGATACCACAGAACTAATGAAAGGTGGAGTGGGGATATAATAGCAGACTGACTGTCAGATTCCAAATGCCATGCAATTTCCACAATGAAATATTTTCTTTTTCCTTCTCTTTATCCACTCTGAAGTGTTATTCGATTACTTTGTACTAAAGGCAGTTTTCTTGGCTCAGATGGGTTCAAATATTTCTCTTGTTATCCATTATATTTGGAGTACTTTTCACACTGAAAAATAATCTGAATCCTTTTTGTGTGACTTCAATATTCAGTACCCTAACCATTTGTGATTTTTTTTGGGGGGGTACTTTTATCTTTTCTTAGTATTCTCCTACACTATAAATTTCATAACTGGGAAACTCTCATTTAGAACTTGAAACATTCTACTCCTAAAACACAAACAAGCTTAATCATCTCAGTCAATAACAGCATACATTTTCTTCAACATTAAGTTATTTAAACTCTGTATTTTCTTACCATCTTCTTCTTCCCATAATCTCTTTAAAATTACTGTTCTTTATAAGATTGCTAGCCTATCACCTCAATGTTACTATAATCTGTTGTTCTTTTAGTTTCTTTTTTCTACTATACTAGAGGGAAGAAAGCATGTGTTTTCAACACACACACACACACACACACACACACACACACACAGACCTGGCTATTAAGCACTACCAGAGGCACCAGCAGAATGATCTAGGTATGTGTCACTATGGATGTTGTTACATTTGACCTCACTCAGAATAGAAATCATGACTTGTTATCCTCTCAAAATTCCTTCTGTTCTCACTTCTATTTATATAATAGTTATTTGAATGTTTTACTTAGGTTGCCATCAATGCTAAATTCCCCTTAACTCCCCTTTTTTCCACATTCATAAATATCAGCAATCATGCAGATCACTTGTTTTTAGAATTAATACTCACACTGAAGTAGGAGTCATTTAATAAGATGAGGTGCAAATGTCATCAAACCAGTCAAACCTGCATCCAACCTGTTTTTTAACCCTCCTTTCCTGATAGAAGCAGTGGTGCTTTGCCTTTTAATTTTTCCCCTCTGCCCTTTTATTCTTGCCCTCTTTCCTAATGCCTATCCATTATTGCATAAACATCTGGTTAACAAGTTATCCTACTAAACCCTGAATTGGTTCGCTCTCTGTCGATCACCATAGCATTCCTCCAAATACCTTAGCAGTCCTCAGCACTGTTATCTTTACTTACTATTCACTTACTCTTATCTTTCACATAAACCACTCATTAAAGGAAAATTTATTCCAATAAATATTTTACAAACTATCTTTTCACAAATAGAAAAAAAAATAATAATTATTTTTCCTTTACTTATTGGCAGCATTTTAAATATTTTGATAATTTTAATGGAATTATTTGTTTTCTGTTTACTGATTTTTCTCTAATTATTTCCCAGTTTATCTTGTGGGCTGCTTATTTTGTGTATTCTATAAGTTATTTTACAATTATAAAATTTCCCATTGAGGTTTTTAATTTTCATCATAAATATTTATTTTTACATTTATATTAAGTAGAACAGTGGCTATCTTAGTTGAAGCACAAAGTAAATATTTGTTGAATCAATGGACTTAGGTTATTGTCTTCTGTTAGAATTTGCTGTGTGCAATTCCAATTTGTTTCAGAAAATTTATATAATTTTATACAAAAGTTATAATTTTGAAAAATGTTTTTGAGATATGTAAGAGGAATTGTGTTTTTCAAAGTATGTAAAAGTGTTCTGCTTTTCTTATGCAACAGAAATAAACATATATAGCAGAAGAAGCATCTTTGTAAAAAAAATTACACTTTATCATGAGAACGCATTTTTCTTTACAATACGGTAGAATTATGCAAAAATAATTAATAAGGATTAGAACCTAGCTTTGTTAATACAAATATGAGAGGAATGGAATTTTACTTTTTGACCTAATCGCGTTTAACCAGACTTGCTTGAATCTGTTTCCTCTAATGACTTTCTAAGAAAAGATCTATTAATGATCATCTGTAATAACCAAATCCACAAAAGCAATGTAGAATTTGTTGTTCATCTTTTGATTACATTTAATTTTAGGTATGTTTAATTTTAGTGAAAAAGTAAATTGATCCTCTAGGTACATAGAAGAAGATTTTCTGAAGTGCCAATATGCTGTCACATAATAAATGTTATCTAACATGTTCCTCAAATCTCTAATGAATTCAATTACCGTGAGATACAAAACAAAACAAGAACAAAAGAAATGACTCCAGCATATAAATGCCTTCTTCAAATGAGCCTTTGTTCTCTACAAGGCCATGGATTAATTATCATCCTGATTCTAAGCATCTGGTTCACTGCTTTGATTTAATGAAAGGTTAGTTTGACCCCACACTCAAACTGTCTTTATAAAATAGTGAAAGTAACAATTAGTACCTGGAAGTTATTTATCAAAAGCAAGATTATTCAAAAATAAAGTGATCATTACTTATCAAATACTGACCCTAACAATCTAGATGTTTGACTTGAACTTTAGCTATTGTAGATAAATTAAGGATAATAATTTTTCTCTTCAAAATAAATGTTACCATGTCAATAAAAATGTTATTAGGGCTGGGGTGGTGGCTCAGTGGTAGAGCACTTGTCTAGCATGTGTGAGACACTGGGTTCAATCCTCAGCACCACATAAAAATAAATAAACAAAATAAAGGTATCATGTCCATCTACAATGAAAAATATCTAAAATGATATGTTATCAAAGTGCTTAGATATTAATTGGATAAAACAATAGCTTGATGATTCTGCATATGGACCCTACTAGATTTATATTTCCCCTAGATAAGTATAATGTCAAATTATTGCTTCTTTGATGTCATTTAATGCCTTAGGCATTTCTAGTAAAAAGAAGCTGTGGGTTAGAAGGTGCCAGAAGAAAAGAAAAAAAAATGAGAACACTTTTCTGTTAACTGTTCAATATTTATCTCTACATTGATATATGCATACACATGTGTGAGAGGAGGTTAGAAGCAGACTTGAAAAGAATTGCAGAAGGAAGTACATTGGAAGGAGAAAAGAGTTTGACATTGACTGAAGCTACTTGTTCTAATAAAGAGATATACTTGCTAATTATTCTCTCCACCCACCTTTTGCATCTTGCCTTCCCCTATCATATTTGCTTGGTCTGGAAGAAGGATTGAGGGATCAGATTTGGCAGGGAGAAGCCACAAACAAGGTACTGTCCTTCTATCATGCCAGGGTCAGCAGAAGGTATTCTCAGATAAGGGTGTTAGCTAAGGTGTGAGGATAATCAGCTAATTAGAGATTTTATGTGTAGTGGAAGGAGACAGAGTCCTACCAAGCTCTACAGTACAGGAATTTCACGCTTCCAAGTCCTGAAACATCAGAGGTTATCTATCAACAAAACTCACAGCTAAAGAGACTGTTTGCAATTCAAAGTCCTGGAGTAAATACTGCCCTTGTGGGATGTTGGAGCTGGTGTTCTTTTTCTAAAATGATAGAAGAATTGCTAAAAATATAAAGACTGAAATGCCCCAGAGGTTGAGAAATCTATTACTTGCTCATGTTTTAGTAAATGTTTCAAAATCTGTTTTGAAATACATTGCTCTAAAGGGAAAGCTCTATTTCTAGTAACAATTAAGAGCTGGTTCTCTAACTTGTATGTTTATATTTTGCCACTAGCAGTATGATTTCTAAATGCAGTGACAGTCCTACATTCTCCAGACATCACTCACAGGCAGAGCAGGCTGTGAAGCTCCCAAATTGTCTATGGATATGAAAACATGCATGGCTAGACTCAGTGCTGACATTCCACAGATCCACAGTGAATGACTCCTCATTGGGTGAGTGAATAAGGTAACATTCTATACTCAGTCAATACTTCTTAGTCAGCCAGTGTCAACCAAGGGCTTACTCTGTGCAAGACACTGCTGTGACTCACATAGAAAGCCTACAGAGCTGCAAACTAGGCAGGATTTCTATATGAGTTCGACTGCTTCTCTTCTGTCATGGCTGTCTGGGCACTACGTCACATGGAGGACCTTTAAGTTAGAGAACTTAAAGAAAACCTCCTTACAGTTCTACCTTCCTAGAGATTGTCTAGATATTAACAACCTTGGTCAATTAGAACCTCCAGCAACCACCTTAATAGTCAGAAAAAGAAACTTTACTTTAGTATTAAACAGTATGTAGGGAGTGTTAGCAAATTCATTGATATGAAAGAAAAGTTCTAATCTGAAGAAGCAAAGTGATAATGATTGAGCTCTGATTTGAAATTTGCTTTTAGCATACTTTAAAAAGAAGCAAAATAAATTATCAAGATCAAACTTTTAAAATACTTTCATAAGTGTTGGGGTCTTTTTTTGAGTTGCTGGGGTCTTTAGCTCCCCCCCTAACCCAGGATAGGCTCCTCCAGCTGGCTGGAAGACTGGGGGGAACATGCCCCAGTGGAGGAGAATTCGGGAAAGGTAAAGGCCGACTGACTGCCCACACCCAGCCCTCCTTCAGAGGACAAACAGACGGGTCAGGGAGAATGGTCAAGGCACGAACTCAGTTTATTGAGGAAGTTTGGACAGTCTTATAGAGGACAAAGGCCAATCAACAGAAAGATTATAAGAACACATAGGGAGCGTGGGCAGATTACATTGGCGGAGCCCCTGGCCTATCCTTAGGGTGGTTTCAGTTCTCAGGACACATCAGGGGAAACACCTCCTGATTAGGCCAAGTCTCCTATCAGGGAGTGGGAGGTAACCAGAGAGTTAAGCTATTCTTTCGGCCAATGTGTTCTTAACTCCCCAACACATAAGATTTTAAGAAAGGGACAAATCAAAAACATACAATATCTAAGCTTTTGTTGAAAATTTTCTTCTTTTGTACTATTGGAACAAGCAATCCAGTAGTGCCCATTTTATTTTAACAAATGAAAAGAGGAATAAAAGCATTAAAAATATACTGACAAAATTATTCCCAAAATAAAAATATCATTATTTCAGCAATAAATATAAAATATGAACTTCTATAAAAATGTTATATTTTATGATCCCATTATATACATTATGATGTCAATTCCATTATCTATGCAAATGTATACATTTTAGACATTTAACTCAATACTCAAATGTGCATTCTAAATGAAATATCACAACTATAAACTGCATATCTCTAAGTTTTTTTTTCTTGTGAAATAATGTTGTATAGATTTTAAGCCAAATGAAATGCAAATCCTTACTTTCACAGACATAAATATGTGGATATGGTAGGTACATTTAGTGGAGTGATGGAACAATAGAATTTGTGAAAAAGTTACAAGGCATCACTGTAATTATCAACTTTCTACTGTGATTCCAACCCTCAGAATAGATTCTGTGCTTGGTAACACAGTACCTCTGGAATAAATGAATAAGTAATATCTCTTCATATCAAATATGTCTATTCATGGAACTATTAACTCAGAGAAGTTTAGAATTTTATCAACAGATTAACTTTGAAAACATACTGTGTGCCACACATTCATATAAATTGAAGCTATTTCCTATTAACCTCCACACTAAAACTTATATATATATATATATATATATATATATGTATATATATATATATATGTGTGTGTGTGTGTTTTAATTTACAGTTTTTTAATTATGAAGCCACAAAGATATTTTAGCATGAAGTTACTCCATTTGAACAACTGAGACATGCTGTATAAAACCACTTTTATCTTTCCTGGATATATATACCTATATTTTATAAGTAAATGCACATAATTAAATAATACCTGAAAATGCAAATCACAGTGGTTCTCAATCAGGAGGAATTTGGAAACTCCAGGTAGCACTTGGTAATATTTAATATGTGAGGACAATTTTGTTTGTTACATATGGTGGGATATTATTGGTGTCTACAGATTACAAGCCAGAGATGCTGCTAAATACATAAACTGGGCGTGGTGGCACATGCCTATAATTCCAGCACTTGAGAGGCTGAGGCAGGAGGATCGCGAGTTCAAAACCAGCCTCAGCAATGTTGAGGCACTTAACAACTCAGTGAGACTCTGTCTTTAATAAAATACAAAAAAGGTCTGGGGATGTGGCCCAGTGGTTGAGTGCCCCTGAGTTCAATTTCTGGTACCAAAAAAAAAAAAAAAAAAAAAAAAAAAAAAAAATTAAAATATGTAGTACAGTCTCCTAAAAAAGAATTATTCCACTCAATAAGTCGGAGTTTAAGTTTATTCTTCAGGAGGCATTCACAATATATACTTCATACTAGGTAATATAAGAATTGATATATACTAGTTCAACCTTAATGGCTACTTTCCATAATTACTGATGACAGTAACTGGTATATATATTGGTATACACACACACACACACACACACACACACACACACACACATATATGTAAATATATATGTTTACATTAAAATAGAATCCCAAATATTTCATTAAAGTCAAAGGGACAGATGCTTGTGTTTGGAAAAGCTTTCAATCCAATTAAATAAGCTTCCATTGACCTCCTCTATTCAGAGATCAAATTATATTAAAAAATGAAAGGTTATATATTTTATCTTTAAAAAGTCATCTTTGCTTCTGGTTATGTTGTGCCTTTAACTCTTACACATGCACACACACACACACACACACACACACACACACACACACATACACACACTGTCAATTACTAAAGATTCAGAAGTTATTTGTTGCTCAGCCCAGAATTCAATATGACTCTTAAAATGGGGATAACTAGCTAGGTATGGTGGTGCATGCCTAGTAAGCTTAGTGACTCAGGAGCCTGAGGCAGGAGGATCACAAGTTCAGACCCAGCCTCAGCAATTTAGCAAATTAAAAAAAAAAAAAAAAAAAACAATCCTATCTCATAATAAAAAATAAAGATCAGTAGAGTAGAGGCAAGGGAGCAGTGGGGGAGGGGAGAGAAGGGGAAAGGAAGGTACTGGAACTGAATTAGGAAAAGATATACTCCATGCTTTTATAATTATGACAAAATGGATTCTCCTGTCATGTATAACTAAAAAGAACCAATAAAAAAATAAAAAGGCTGAGGATGTGGCTCAGTGGTTAAGAACCTCTGGGTTAAATACTTATACAAAAAGAAAAAAAAAAACTTAAATAAAGAAACTGGGAATAACTTTTCTCCTTGTATTGATGGTGACATTGATCTGTGCCATATTATGATTGCAACATCTCCAGGATCTCAGAACACTTGCACAAGAAGAGATCACAATGATGTTGCTTTTTGAATTATCTGGCCCACAGAATTACACCTCATTCCTGCTCAGATCCAATTGTTGATAGAGTCACCTAAGTCCTTGTTTTAAGGAGTCTTAAACAGCAATGCTCCATCATTGGTCTTATGTTATTCAAAGAAGATAAGGTGGGTGAGTGTGAGTATGTGTGTGTGTGTATGTATAGCCATCTTCCACTGTCTCAATCCAGTCCAATTATTTCATCATCAAATTCCAAAAGTCTATTAATAATTGGGCACTTTGCTAGATTCTGTAGATGCATGAAAATGAATCATTATTTTCAAGGGACATACGGTCTAGTAGGTAACTCCTCTGGGCTGAAATACTGTATTGAAGAAACACAGCAGAGTTCCATGAAATATTTCTATAATTATGATCTCCAAGCACATTTAATTTTGGTGAAAGATTATATAGCAAAATTGCCCTAGCCAGTATTGCTGGTGGAAAGATATGATAAGGAGTTGGAAAAAAAAAAAAAAAAAAGACATTGTCATGTATGCTGTTTCCTTTCTGATAAATGCTTTAGGTTTATCCTGGACATATATCAAAACTCCTTTTTTATTTTTCTTGTTATTTATTTTTTTAAATTTGTTCTTCTAGATGTACATGACATTAGATTATATAATAACATATTAGATACATTAAATAAGTATAACTTGTTCTAATTAGGATCTCGTTATTGTGGTTGTATGTGATATGGACTAAACAAAGGGGAATGAAGGAGGGGGTTTGGGAATAGGAAAAAAACTCCTTTAACTGAGAATGAAATGTATTTCTATCTTGTTTAAGCTACAATGATTGACTTGTTCATATCCTATTATTTTTAGTTAAACTTTATCCTAATAGATACTCATACCAAGGTGAGTTATGCTAGATTACACCTATATTTTCAAGACTACAATTAATCTTTGTTCCATTTTTTTTTTTCCTTTGGTGGCACCAGGGATTGAACTCAGGGGCACTCAACCACTGGGTCATATCCCCAACCCTTTTTTTGTATTTTATTTAGAGGCAGGGAATCACTGAGTTGCTAAGTGCCTCACCATTACTGAAGCTGGCTTTGAACTTGTAATCCTCCAGCCTCAGCCTCCCAAGTGCTGGGATTACAGGTGTGCGTCACCGTGCCTAGCAATCTTTGTGTCTTTAATAAGTCCCTTTCAACTTCCCTGGGATTGGGTAATTCCTGCTCTGGATACTCACAGAATTTGCCAGTTATAGCATTTTTAATTATTAGTATTTTTTATGATTTAGACAATGTATTTATTGAAGGATGATATGCAACCCAAAATGTGCAAATATAATCATAGCCCAGCTCAATAAATGTTCAGAAAGTTAGTATGCCCAAATACCTATTAATAAATATAATAAATATTAATTAATAAATATAATACTAAATAAATAAAATACTATTAATAGTACTCTACACCCAAATGTTAACCTTTATCCTGTACTGTAACCACATAGGTTGTGTTTTTTTCTCTGAATATTACACAATCATAACTACATAACTACATAGCACATGAGTTTTTTACAGGTCTGTTTTCTTCCCCGTAGTACTGTGTAAATGAAGTTTATTGTTATGGTCTGAAAGACTGTATTCTCCCAATATTTATGTTGAAATCAGGAGGTTGAAATTATAAGGGTTTCTCTTGTGAATACGAGTAGGACCTTTATTAAAGGAGACCCAAGGAGCTCAGCCACCTCTTTCACTATATGAGGACACATCTTTGGATGAGAATATAGACTCTCAATAGACTCCATATCTGCTAGTGGTCTACTTTTGGGCTTCTCAATTCCTAGAACTGTGAGAAATATATTCCCATTGCTTATAATCTTGTCCATTATATTCATTATAGCAACTCAAATGGACTAAGACATTCATTCATGTTTTTGCATGTTGTTTTACTGTGTTAATTTCATTGTTTTATAGTATTTGCTAGTATAGTTTAATACTTTCTTTTGGCAGTACTGGGGAATAAATATAGGGCCTGTCACATGCTAAGATGCTGGCAAATACTCTACCATGGAGTTATCTCCGCTGTTTTGGTTTTAATTTTATTATGATAAGCCACCGTGGTTGTTTCCAGTTTACCTATCTTTGGCAAATTGTACATTTTTCTTTGTAGCATAATAAAGTGTAATTACTTAGAAGATGTAAAAAATGTCTATCCTTCCTAGTAATGTCTAATAGTGTTCTGAAGAGGGTATATGCCAATTTACAGTGCCACCAGCAGCCTCTACATAGTAGGCCATATATCTGACTATTGCCATGCCATGCTTAAAGGAAGCCAACACACCTAGGCTGTGTTTATGTTTTCTCACTACTACTTGAATACTCATTGAGAAAGGGTTCGTAGTTTTTATCTCTGTATCTTGCTAACCTACCACTTTTGGGATACTCAGGTAATATCAGTGATGACAGTCACTCTGTTACACTGAAGAATGTGTCAATTAAATTTTAGGTATTGCTGAACTTTATGAGTTAAACTAGGTCATTTCCTTGACACTCAGAATATTTAATACTATCTCTAATTGACTATGTGGAATCATTTTGGCTACTTAAATATAAGTAATATGCTTTTTCAAATAAATTATTAAATTATTAAAAGTAACAGTATTTGAGTAATAGACAATGAGTATTTTGACACAGCACCCATATTATTGAAACACGTAATAGATATTATGAAAGTTGATTTGATGATGAAGACTTTTCTGCACTAGCTAGAAGTAGAGGAGAGTATTTTACAATATAGACCATTCTTTACCAAACCATGACTCTAACTGACCTGACCTCAGATAGCATCACTCACCACTGGCAACTTTTTAAGCTGCACCTCAAGCCTTGATGCCTGTGGTGAGTTTATGCTGTCTAACTCCCTTTACCCTCAATTTCTACTCCTGTACTATAAATGCATAGCACTGTTGTGATAGCATGTGCATATGTGGTATGGGTGAGGAAAGATGTTGCTTTGGGGATCAGGAGCATTTACACTGAAAGAAACAATTGGGATCAAAACACGGAAGTGACCAGCCATTAATAATGAAGCTAGCAAGTCTGCAGTATACCAGTTCTGGGATAAGGATTCAGAACCAGAGGCAATGTGATCTTTAAGGGAACATTTCACGAATGGTGAAGATTAAAGGAAACAGGATTATACCAACAAAAGCTGAGTAATTTCAGAAACTGCCCGCTCCAAATCCATAACATTAGAATAGTTACAAGAATGAAAATATAGTTCTTCCTGGCATGAAAGTAGTTTATTTGGTTAGGAAAACTTTAGGTAAAAAGAGACTGGACTGAATAATTTCAGACAGATTTCATGGCCTTTGCACATAGGTAAATGACCTGAGAAAGAGAGGAAGGATGAAGGGGAAAACTGGAGAAGATCGAGGAAGAACATGCACAGTGCAAAGCACTATGACAGCAGAATGAGTTTAATATAGTTATAGCTTTCACAGAATTTATTATCTAGCCTAGGAGTCAGACCCTTGTATAACCAACAATAATATTATGGAATGTTCATATTAATACTATAGGAAATAGCCTAATAAAAAAGAAAGAACACAAAAATCATATTCAAAACAATAAGGGATTCAATGCTGAGGCTGGTACTTCTATATTCAGTTTCCTTATCTGTAAAGTGAGAATAATAACAGTAATTTAACTTAGATTTGTATTATGATTAAAGGTAATAATCAACTTAGGGAATCATATATATAACCTTAATTAACCTAACATTATTATTTTACTATTGCTGTTAATATCATTATTATCCTGTGCTAGGTACTGGTACATGTCATGTATGTATTTTTTAAAAATCATAGCATCTTCATGAGACAGGCATGCTTATTGCCTAATTAAATACAGTCATTTTCCAGATTTGGTGGCACAGGTCTGTAATCCCAGCAGCTAGAGAGACTGAAGTAGGAGGATTGCAAGTTCAAAGGCAGCCTCAGCAATTTAGGGAGGGCCCAAGTAACTTAACAAGATCCTGTCTCAAAATTTTTAAAAATTTAAAAAGGGCTGGGTATGTGGCTCAGTGGTTGAGTGCCCCTAGGTTCAATCCCAGGTACCACAAAAGTAAAAAAATAGAAATACATACATACATACATACATACATACATACATACAATCATGTGTTGCATAATGATGCTTCAATCAATGACAGTCTGAATAAACTACAATGGTCACATCAGATCATAATGGAGCTGACAAATTCTTATTGCCTGGTGATACTGCTATAAAAAAAGCTACTACATTGCCAATCTTATAAAAGTGTAGGACGTATAGTAATATACACTATGTAATACTTGATAATTACTACAAAATATTATGCAATTGGTTTACATATTTACTATACTATTCTTTTAAAAATTTTTATTTATTTTTTAATTAGTTATACATGACAGCAGAATGCATAGAGTGGGCACTTCCACTATTTTACCTTGTGCAACAATACTCTATGCCCTGGAGGTAGCCTTGTACATCTCATATTTAGCATGTCTCTTGATTGCATTATTTTCTCTTGTACTTAACTTAATCATGTCCATTTGTTCATAACAGCTCCATGAGTAATCATATATATATATATGTATATCATGTAGATATACATATATCCATGTAAAATAGTAGTTTATACAGTCTAGGTTTCTATAAGTACACTCTGTGATATTTGCATGATGACAAAACCACCTAATAAGGCATTTCTCAGAAACAACCTAGGATTGTATAGGGATTGGATCATAGAGAGGTTTAAATAATAGACTAAAGTCCCCTGGAAATGGTTGCATTACCCTCAAATACAAATTTTTATTATCTTAGTTAATTAATACATCAAAGTTAAACAAATAAAAAGTGTCCAACGGGAATACCAATCTATGTCCCACAATTACTTTATTTATGAAAAAACAGAAATCTAAAGTATCATAGAAGAAAAGGGGTTTCAAAATAATTCACCTGACTGAATCCCAAAAAGGTTACACATGGTCACAGAATGACTGGATTCAAAACTCAAGAGCCATCAAATTGCCTATCTTGCTTTAATATCTTTGTTTCTTTCTATGTGTTAATCTCAATGATACTAGAACCTCAGTCACTGCTGACTGCATGTTTATTGTATTATGGCCAAATAGGGAAATTACATATCCCCTCCCTAATTTCTGTTTAAATGATACCAAGGAAGCAATCTGACTGGTAAAGATTGATTCATGTTCTCACAGTCATCAATATCAGATAGAGTTCATGTCTAGAAAAGAGTGGGCAGAAGGAGAAACCCAAATAAGGTTCCTAGGCTTATAGGTGTGAGGTATTTCTCTTTTTACCAAGAGTAAGCTGAATAAATATGTATGGTGAGAGAGAAGAGAACCAGGGATTTCTAGGATGACTTTGACTTCCTAAAGATTATGCAAACTTCATTTTATTCTATCATGTAACTTTAAGTGACTTCATTATGTTATTAATTATAGTTTTGTTTGACAAATTTTAGAAGGCTTCAGTATATTATATATATATATGTATATGTGTACATATATATATATATATATATATATGGCATCCTTATAGAATGAAATTGACTAAAATGAAGATTTCAGCTTAGAAGATAGATTAGACAGAGATTTAAAATGCCTTGAAAGGAAAAGAAATCTTAGTTTTTCACAAAAGGTTATCTGAATGAGTTTCTTGATTATTTCCATCTTTTAAAAAGGTACATATTATGTGGTAATTGTTCTTTTAACTACTGACACAATTAATGCCTAATGCATGAGAAATATAATTTATGGTTTTATTTGGCATGTACTTAAGCACCTGCATAGCAATTACTGGTGTGACATTTTTGTCTGCACTATAAAGCATCACGCATCCTCCCTTTCATGAGTTTAAAATTGAAGAAAAGAGGTTCACTCCTTGGGGACTACCTGCCCTGATCTCATCTGGTAGAATGAAAATATGATTGCCTTACTGACACTATAAATTATGCTTTCCCAACTCTGGGACACTTCTGCAATAGAAATCTACACCATTAGTGTGACTCTTTTGCTTTATAGGAAGTTGTTTTACCTTTACAATACTTAAATGGAAAATCTTTCTTCTCTCTCTCTCTCTCTCTCTCTCTCTCACTCTCTCTTTCATTTCAAATTATATGGCAATTGAACATCACAAAGGATTATTTCTTATGAAATACCAGAAGGAACATTTCTCCCTATTGTAATGACTAAAATAAGGATCTGATTCAAATGGTGAAGGAATATCCAACCTCAAATTGAATGAAGCTATATCTATTTCTTCCCTTGAACAAGTGGTTAAATGTCTCTCTTGGGTGAATTTTTTCTTTAACTATTTTTTTTTTTCAATTTACAGTGAATTGGAATCAAGCAGCTAATAATTATCACTGCCTTGAAACTTAAGGGGAAATCCTTGCTTGTGTGGTCTCTGTGGATATTTTCCTACCAAAGGTTGTGATTTCTCCAAGGTTCTTGTTATATCCAATGACTTCAAATGCTTTGGGTTGAAGTTGTGCTCTTGTGTCAGGTTTTTCTTTTAACTGATAGTATTCAACTTCTTTTTTATTATATATTTTTTAATAAAGTCTCTTTACCTGACTGTGTAATGTCACTTGCTTTTTCCTTTTATTCATTATTGTTTTATTTTGGGGGGGAAACTAAAAGGAAATTTTTTTTAAAAAAAAAGAAAAACCACATTTCTTATATACCTCAATAAGCTTTCCTATCAAACTGCTCTTGAAAAACCTATTTTTCATGGCACAATTGCAGAATAAACCTATGGTTAATACCTTATTTACACAAACTGAAGGCTGTTATATCTATGTTTGGCGACCTTGAAACTGTATTGTGCTCAGTGCCCTTTTTATAACCTTAATTACTGGGGAATACAGAGCTTTAAAGAAAGACTAACATTTCACTTTAACATCCACAATAATCTATTATAAAGCCAGCTAAGCCAGTCCCCAAATACAGAGAAATGTTATTACATGCTCAGCTAGCTGTCAGGGGGCCACGAGTCAGTGGCTTACAGTTATCAAAAGTAACAAGGTTGTTCAGAATTTCCTCCAACAAAGCCGGCCAGCTTATGGAAGGATTAAGCTCTCTTTGATTAGAACAACTGGAACATGTCCTACCCCTTTAATTAGCATTCCCTTTTGCTTGGTGGAGGCTGGTAATTTGACACTCACATTAGGCATCTCAAGAAATGGTTTGGTATTTTGTCCCACTCATGAGCATTAGAGCCATAGTATATGCTTCTGCATCAACTAAAATTGGAGCTGCTAAAGGATTTATGTTCAAAACCCTGTAAAATCTCAAGGGCATAGTGCCTCTAATAGACAAAATGTAATAACACTCCAATATAATATGTGGCAGGAGACTGGGTTAGCCTTTAGGCATAGTATATTACCCTAAGGCCATGCTCTTTTCTGCTTTCTATCTTTGGGAACAAAAAGTTTTATGTCAGCTTTATTGATATTGTACAGGTTTACATTTTAATTCATACCTAAGGCAATTCAGGGAGAAGACCTTTACTTATGCTGCTGGATTACTTAGCTGTTGAGTAAATATAATTTTTTCAATGACCACACTATACACAGTAAAGCAGGGACTGCATGAATGAAGGAAGGGGATCACATGCCACATTCCTCCAGGGACCTATGGTCAAATAGAAAACAAATTCAGACATAAATATCTTCTTCCTTCAATTTACAGTCTGTGTCTAATTTCTCCAAAGTACTTCTGTGTATGCTTATTTCCTCTGATTTATTTTTATATGGTTCCCCATTTTCCACATCTTATTCCCTTACTTTTATTCTTCATGCCCCTGTCTGCCTTTAATAGGTCAGTGTTGAATAAAAGAGTTCTCATTTGTTAATATTGCTTAATGTTTTCCCTGTTTATATGAAACAAAAAATGGTAAAAGCAAGAAGGCTTTTTTGGAAATGATACATCATTACTTCATATTGTTTCTAGTGTGATTTAGAAAGAGAAATACAAGATTATGAAAGAGAAACAACTTAGCTGGTAAAAGTTGACCTTGTTGAAGTGATTTCTTCTTCAATACATTTTTTTCTACAACAAAATACTGCATTTCCTTTATTTTTAAAGGAATGGTCCATGTTTTACCCTAAGTTATATAATTTAGGTATACATTTCATATTTGTTTGAAATAATTGTCAGAGAATCATACCGCAATGAAAGTTTCTTGTTCGTGTTGGTCCTTCAATAATTTGTCTAAGTATTATAGTTCTGACCCTTGTATGCTAGGGTCAGAAAGACCCTAGTATCTGGTGGCACATTGACCTTGTATCTAGTGGTACATTTATGAGGTACCACTGTGGAAAGGTATAGGAGATACTGGGGAAGTTGAAGGAAATCCTTCCTATACTCCAGGATCAGATGGGACAATGGCAGCTTTTAATGAGAGGGACCTTACTCAATTTGCAACCCAAAAAGGAGTTTTGTTATTACTAATCCTAATTGCCTCTATCTGAGGTATTTGGACAGAGTGTTTTTAGAGGGAGACCAGGGAATTTGTTTTATTCTGCTAACTGATGAATGAACTTGACTAGTCTTACTCAATAACTTCTTTTTGAAATAGAAGATGAAATCTTAAGCTCAGGATTGGGAGATTTGATGAGAGTACAGTAACTCTTGTTTTTTTTACATCTTTTTCATTTTTATTGGTGCATTAAATCATATATTGTAATATTATATTTGTTACATATTCACATGTGCAGATAACATAATTTGGTCAATTTTATTCCAGAGTACTTCCTCTACCCTTCCCCTCCTACCTCCCCCTGGTCCCCTTGGAATAAGTTTTAAAAGGCTGTTGTAGACCATGGGAAACAGGCTGACAATGGAAGCACTGATGGGTTGCTCTGCCACACTTGAGTGTCCAGTTTTCCTCCCACGCTGCCAGTATACCAAATGCACAAAGAAAGATTGACCAAGGACTAGGGGAATTTTCCAAGGTTTTCTATTGTAGTGAAGAGTTGCAATGAGTTTATTAAAATGAATCCATTCAAGGGCTGGGGATATAGCTCAGTTCATAGAGTGTTTGCCTCACATGCACAAGACTGGGTTCAATCCCCAGGACCAAAAAAAAAAAAAAAAAAAAAAAAACAAGAATCCATTCAATAAAAAGCTCAAAGCAAATTATTTACCTTCCAATAATAAAGGAAACATCAGAAAATGTTTTCTAATAAATGCTAGAGTAATGTGTGAAATATGATCACTAGGTCATGGCAAGCATATCTTTCTGCTATTTCCTGTGCCTTTTCCTAATTTAAGATTGATCTCAAAGGAGCAAACATATAATTCCTTGAAGTCACAGCTGCAGTTGAAATTTTCTGTTATGTTTGTTTTGTTTTAAATCCCCATAGCAAAAATGGTGTAAGTAACCTACCAAAAACAGTTCTTCCAGAAAAGTTATTATATGGATTTAGAATCACCAGAAGTGTGAATTCTGAAATTATTTTTCAACCTCCAGGGCCACACATCTTTGAAGAATATACAATCTAAGTACTAACACATGGTGGCATTTTCCCTGAGCCAAAAAGAACAAAGTGCAGTAGAGAACAAAGATATTTGTTTTACTCTCTAACTTCCTCACACAACATGTTAAGATGTTTATAATGGGACCAGTGGGCAAGATTAGCCTTTCAGATTTGATTTGTTTGGTAAAACCACCATTTAAAACTTTTTTTCAATTTAAAAAGGTTCTCACTGGGCATACACTTTCCAGTTTACACATTCTCCATCTCTTTATTTTTCTTTAATTTTTTATTATTCTAATTTGTTATACACGTTTGCAGAGTACATTTCATTTCATATTACATATAAATAGCACAATTGTTTAAGTTGCTGGTTTAACATATAGTATTTTTTTGCACTTCAGACTCATTTATGTCACTTGCCTCCTTAGTCAGGTGGGATAAGGAATACTGCTTAAGACCACATTCTATCTCTTTTCATGTTAACAATAGGAAAATAAATGAGAGTGAAGAAAGCAGCTTCATCGTAGTTGATTATCAATGTACACAATTTAAAGAGTTCATATTCTATATAGATTTTTTTTAAAAGATAATGTGCTCCTTAGATAATAATGTGTTCCTATGTTGGGGTCCTGTTTGAGTTGCTGGGGTTTTTAGTTCTTCCCGACTTGGGTTTAGCTTCTTCTGGCCAGCGGAGAAGGCTAGGGGAAAAACACGCCCCAGTGCAGGCGTGATGGAGAACAGTAGGGGCCGGCTGGTAGCCACCCAGCCTTCACGACAGAAGACACTCAGACCTACCAGGGAGCCCGGTCAAAGCTGCAACTCAAGTTTATTGAAGAAGTTGGACAGCTTTTATAGAAGACATAGGCCAATCAGCAGAAAGATTATAGGGACACATAAGGAGCATGGGCAAATCACATTGGCAGAGCCCCTGGCCTATCCTTAGGTTGGTTTCAGTTCTCAGGACATGTCAGGGGAATGCCTCCTGATTAGGCCAAGTCTGTATCAGGGAGTGAAGTTTTTCCATTCTTTCGGCCGATGTATTCTTAAGTCTCCAACATTCCTAGAAGATAGCTATTTTATCCCCCAAATTATAGGTAAGAAAACTAAGGCTTTTCAAGTTTAAGACATCTTCCCATTAACATTTTGTAATGACAGAATTTGAATTTAAACACAGTGGATTCGGTCTAGTTCTAGTGCTCATGACATTAATCTTAGCTGTAACATGCAATTTAGTTTTTTATCCACAAGTAAATTTCTGTAATTTTATAAAGAACTAAGTGCTAGTAATTAAACTTTTTAATTTAAATTTAATGTAATATAAATCTCAAGTGGAAAATTTTAAATCTTATATCAAAGCAGTAAAATATCATCTCATTCAATTTTCCAAAACAACTATGAGGCTTGAAGTTATTAAATAATTGTCTGAAGTTATACAGCCACTATATAGGAGAATATAAATTTGAATTCATTCAAGTTGCAGAATGAGCACTCCAATAGCACCAGTGAGCTAATGTTAAAAAATGCTTACTCAGACCTATTGTCTTTAAAGGAAGCAGTTCCATTAGCAAAACACCAACCTGTTAGTTCTATTCTTATTTGTCCTATTCTTATTTCAGGAAAAATTCTGAAATCTTCAAGTAATTTGACTTCACATAAACCAAATTTTGGATATGCTTGCTATTATAAACTTCACAGACATATGTGTATTAAAATTGCAGAACAAGTATCAATTGCATTTAGATGAAACAAGATGTGCTAGATAAACACATCAAATGTAACTAAAACATTAATTTCATAGTCATTACACAAATTTTTTCTCAATAAATGGTCTAGATATTGCCATTTATAAAATCTATTCCTAGCATTTTCATCCAGGTACCATCTCTTATAAAATTATTTTTATTTTAAGCAGTTTCAATGATACTTTTCTAAAATATCATACAAATAATTATGTTTCCAAATATAACTTATGTTATTATTTTTGTTATTTTGTTAGGCTAAACCTCACCATATCAACACCCAAGTGAATTCAGCTTAATCTCTGATTGTTGGCACATGGAAGGATAGACATTTTGGAAGGTCACCTTGTATGAAGCTTCTACTCCTGTTTCATACATGTGTCTCATAGGCACTATCGAAAGCAATGATGTTAAGTTGCTTATGAAAATGTAGTTGACAAGAAAATCCAATAAATTCCCTCTTTTGCTCTTGGCTATGATAATTTTATTATGCAAAACATATGCTGTTTGGATGTGCTTTAGAATTTGAATTTACCTGACATGCAGCCTCAGAGAAGAGAATTAAATGTTGTCATGTTTCAGGCAGCTCAGACTGTCTCTGCCTGTTTTTTTGAAAATCAACATGATTAACATATGAAGTATGTATTTTATACAATTCTAGATTGCTTATAAAACTATGGTTATTGATGTTTGATGGAACCATACCAGAATTCTAGGTTAGTCATTTCCTAGATGCATGAGCTTAGGCCAAAAGGTAAGATTTCTTATGTTTGAGTTCTCATCTATGAAAGTAAATAGTAGACTTCAAGGATACATGAGATAATATGTGCCAAGTAAGTGGTATAAATAAATAATCCCTACTGTGGGGATTAAATGTGGACTGTTCTTCCTTTAGGAAAACAAAACACAAATTGGATTGGGAAAAGGTAGTCAACTAAATTAAAAAAAAAAAAAATAAAACAACAACTAATAATCATTTATTATGAAACCACATAATTTAGAAACATCTTCTATTCTAAATATAAGATATCTGTGGGGTAGAAATATCATCTGCAATTTGTATAGGACAAAACTGAAAAATCTGTTTCATCCAAGATCACACATGAAATTGGTTGTTGTAGGCTACTAGATCCCTATTTCTGTATTTTCAGTAAAACAAACAAACAAAAAAAAAAATAAAATAAAATAAAATTCAAAAAGTTATTTTCTTGTTCCTCTAGATTCATGAAATCTCTAAAAAACGGTTTCAACAGGAGACAAAACATTTCTGTAAACAAAATAACCCCATAAAAAGAAAAAAAAAGTGTTACATATTTATTTTTTTAAAAAAAGATCAATGTATTCTTCTTCCCCCACATTTTAGGTGAATATATCATAAACCTAGATAGATTTAAAATGGTATCTATTAATGGAGTGACTTCATTTAGCAGAATTCTTTTAAGAAATTCTAACTCTGCTTTAAATAACATAAAAGATTTCTGAACATGTCAGTGTTCCCAAAAGAATAATGTTAAATTTTAAATGTCTCTTATGTCCATCACCTCTAGGATATACTTTAGAAACTATAAAAAAAAATCAGTAATACATATTAAGCCTTGACACTGTATAAAAATCAAAGGAACTTCCAGTTCCAGATAGAGCACAGAAAGAGTGGGGAGGTTTTCACTTCCATCTCTACAACCTGAAAATCAATAATTTTTTCTTTGACCCATTTTTCTTTGAGGTCACAAAGCAAATGAACACTGAAATCTAGAGAGAAAGGCAAATCCATAGAGTCACAAAGATCTACCTACCTGGAGGAAAAGCTGCTGAAGCCAGAAACAGGCAGGAACACTTAAGTGGTAATTTTGACAAATGTAGGAGGCTGAATGTGAGTGATAAGCTCCTGTAGCTCTAGTCCTGGAGGTGGTACATTTTTCTGAGCTTTACCTCCAAAGTCACTACCCTGGATCTCATGTGCATGACTGCCAGGGAATGGTAAAAGCAATTGTTATAGGATAAACCCTGTGCCCACTCTGTAACAGATGCCTACTTTCCAGAGAAGGGAATTTACAGGTCTTTATCCCAAATGAGAGCCAGACCCTTGTACTTACCTGTCTCAGCTAAAGGGAGTGGAGTCACAGCTTTACAGAAATAGAACATTGTAGCCAGGGTAAGGAATAGGAGCTTGGGAGGCAGGATAGAACAGAGGAGATACATACCTGGAGAAAAATAAGTATAGATGATAGACTGTCTTAATCAGGTTTGCATTGCCACAACAAAATACCTGAGGCACCAAACTTTATAAAAGAGAAAAGATTAATTTTGCTTAAAGTTTTGGAAATTCAAGAATAATACTGAATAGCTACATTGATTTGACCTCTTGTGGGATACATCAAGGTAGTAACTTGGATATAAATACATGTTCACATTTCAAATTGGAGCAGGGAGAGAGGGAGAAGGGAAGAGAGAGAGGAATTGGGGAACCACATTCTCCTTTAACGGCATGCCTATAATGACCTGAGAATTTCTCTCCAGACCCCACTTCTTAAAGTTCCACAGCACTTCTCAACATATCTACCCTGGGGACCAAGATATTATATATGGACCTTTCAGAGAACACTTATATGTACAAATCATAGTACAGCTTTAAGACAGAAGTCACTAAAAGTCTGACAATCAGTTGGAAAATTATATTATGCATCCTATCTCTCACACTTCAACACTATAGCAACCAGTCTCCAGCAAAATTAACAGTGAACTGTAGATGAAAAATCTGCAAGTCACAGAATCTTTCTGCAGAATTCTTATAGAGATCCTAAGTCAAATAAAGTGACAAAGACAGGACAAAAGAAGAGCTTGAAGCTTTTGGCACCTCAGCTACAGCAAACATTAAACTGAATGCAAAATAAAGAAAGAAAGAAAAAAGAAAACAAAGAAAGAAAGAGAAAGAAAAGAAGGAAAGATGAATGGAAGGAAAGAAGGAAACCAGACCAACAGAACAGAAGATTCAAGAATTGTGAAAAAAATTTAAACACTTTGTGTATGTATCATTGGGTGCTGAAAGTAGACAAGAGAACAGAGCAAGAGATATATTTGTGGAAAGAATAACCAAGATGTCTTCCAATTACTGACAGAAAACAAACTACAGATTTAAAAAACTCAGAGAGCCCCAAAGAGGATAAATATTTAAGATAAAGAAAAACAAAAAAAATTAAATTTGATCCTTTAAAAATTTCAATAAGATTTATGAACCTCTTGTCATGCTATCCAAGGATAAAAAGAACATGATTTACCAACATCACAAAATGGTGAATGGTTATGAATTCTGATCCCATAGTATGCATTGAAAGGATAATTATGGAATTGTATGAAAAACTTTATGTTCACAAATATATATCAAATGAAATGGAATATATTTTAAATGATATAAACTATAGTCAATTCATGAAGCGTAAATAGATAACCTGAATGTCCCTATATCTATTTAAGAAATCAAATCATGGTTAATGACATTCCACAGGAAAAAAACTATATTATTTTATAGGGGTATTATATAAAACACTCAAGGAACACAGCCCCAATTTTCTATATTCTCTTCCAGAAATTTAAAGCAGAGCAGATGCTTCCTAACTAATTGATCAATAGAGAAAAAAAAAAAAAAATACGAAAAGCCAAAAGACCTGTAGATAGACCTAAGCAAATACCATGTACAGAACCTTGACAAAGGAACAAAACAATTCAATTGGGAAAGTCATTTCTACAAAAGTTCAGGAACACTGAAAATCTCTGTAACAAGAGCTGACCTAGAAACAAATCTTATACTTCCACAGTATTTAACTCAGAACAGATTGTAGACTTAAATGGAAAGCATGATCCTGTACATTTCTCACAACAAAACACACACTAAACCTACATGAGCTAGAATGTTGATAAGATTTTAGATGACATAAACATAGACCAAGGTATGAAAGAAAAAATGATAATTTGGATTTAATTAAAATTAAACACTGCTGTGTAAGATATTGCTATGTCTTTTCACTGTTTAGAGAATGACTTGAAAAGCCACACATACATTGTAAAACATATCAGGTAAAAGGGTTTATATATAGAAGAAAGAGTTTTGAACATTCTGCAAAAAAAAACAAACAAACAAAAAAACTGGATTAATGTGTGTTGAAGTGATCTGGATGTATATACTACTTGAAAGAAAATATGCAAATTTAACTAAACATTTGAAAATATGTTCAACATGATTGGTCTTTACAGAATCTGAATTACAATATTGAGATGTCACTAAAACCCTGTTAAGACCACTAATATCCTAAGCCCAGGAATTCCAAATGTTGAAATTGTGAACAACATGAACTTTTATTCATTGCTGTTAAAAATGTAAAATGATACACCCACCTTGCAAGATATTTTGACAGTTTCTAACAGATCTTAATATAATCTAACTCACAATCTAACACTCAAACTCTTAGGTATGTACCAAAATATTTTGAAAACTTATCATGTTTATACAAATTCCTACCTGCAAATGTTTATAGAATTCTTACTTATAATGAGAAGCAATCAAAATATCCTTCAAGAAGTGAGCACGTTAACTGTTACACATCCATTAAATAGAACACTAGACAAAAAGACAGAGAAGAAAGGAGAAAGGAAAGGTGCTCTCGAGTCACACAGACATGGATTCATCCTAAATGCATAGCACTAAGCAAAATAAGCAAGCCTGAAAAGGCTACAAAATATATGATTTCATTTTTAAAACTTCCCCCCAGGAAACACTATAAGTGGTTTTCAGAGATTCAAGGATAGGGTTGAGAAAATAAAGCACAGGATATTTTCAGGGACAAAAAAAAAAAAAAAAAACTGTTCTAAATAATACGGTAATAGTAGATACCTGACCTTTTGCATTTGTCAAAATCCGTAAATATTTATAGCATAAAGAGTAAACTTTAATGTATGTAAATTTAAACAAAATCATTGACATGTTTGGAAATCTGAGAATGGAATTCAGAATATGACCAAAGGATGTAACTCCTCTAAAACTCTTACTGACATCTCACTGACTGACTTAAGTAACTTTGGAAAAGTGTGGAGTCTGTAGAATAAAAGGTAAAAGTGGTGGACATAATCAACTTTGTAAACAAATTAATATGCTTATTTTCCACAGGAATAAAAGTTAACAACTCTGAAAACATTATATAGAGATGCCAGAACTGAATAATTAAGTAAAGGAATGACAGATGGTGAGATAAATTTTTTGACTATTGGAGTGAGAATTTACAGATGAGCAAGAGAAAAAGGCAAGAATAATCCATAACACAATGAATTAAAGTTGGAGATATCACTATGATTTCCTGTTTAGCTTATGATAGTTATAGATGCCTATATATTGAAATATTTAGACATATATATCTAATACATATTTATGCCAATATACACATGTGTATTTCCTTACTATTTTAGCTTAAAAGTCCTGGAAACAACATATGAAGAACAATGAGTGCAATAAGCATGTGCATCTTGATTTCTAATATCATTTTCCAATAAAAGGAACCGTGATTGTTGCCAGCAATGTCTGATACAAGGATTGGGGAAGAAAATTTACAAGATCAGTTTGGATCATCTCACAAGTACAAGAAAGTGTGAAGCACTCCAAAACAAACAGACCCACAACTTATGCTATTGGACTATGTAAAAGTGAAAAAAAAAAAAAAAAAAAAAAAAAGCTAGATGAAAAATGTACCAATAACCAAAGCTGGAATAATCGGTGTAACAAAATACTCAGACTATTATTAGATTAAAATTTAAATATTGAAAAATAACTTTATAAAACTAATGACATAAATAATCGAGTCAGTAAATACATAAATGGGAGAGGAGAAAGAAATATCCCATGTAGAAGTTGCAATGACTTATTCAGAATCTCTACTTTCAAGGAGGAAGAGCAAGACTTCTCATTCCTTGAAATGGGCTGAACTTAGTGATTTCATTCCAAAGAGTACAGAATGAAAATGGTAGAAAACAAGAGTAATTTTACAATGGAGAAACTTGAAAACACAATCTCAGCCATATGATGAAGGGTAATGTCAAAAATGGACATACCAACAATAAGATATAAATAAATAAAATGATACTTTTGCTTTATTGCCCCCTGCCAAAGCCTTAACCCTATTAATACAAAAACAAAAGGAAAGAAAGAACAAAAGAAATAAAGAAAGAAAAAAGAAAACATATCCCTACGATGATTCCAATACTCAACCAGAACAATATAGTATATTATCATATGGAGTTAATACTAGAAATTTTGGAAAAAATAAAAAAAATTATGTCAATAAGAAATATTCTTAAATAAATATTGTATTCAATAACTTATAGCATTCAAAATTTAATCTACATGTTAGGTGAATTGCCCAATGTTTGGTTCTAATAAATTATGTGACCTGAATATATTACATTTTTGTCAAAATTTACCTATATGTTACATACCAGGTGTCTTTGTTTAGATGATCCCCCCCACCCCGGGTTAGTTTTCTAGCATTCTTTCAGTCATTCAACTAATAATGATTATTTCTCTGCCACATTCCAGGTACTGGGATACAAAAGTAAAAATAGCCGACAGACATCTCTGACCTTAAGGACTTTTAAATCTATGAATGAGACAAAGAATATCTAAATAAAAATGTGAAATATGTAGAATTTTAGAAACCTATTTGTGTTAAGGAGAAAAAAAAAGTGCAGGAAGAATTAAAATTTCGAACAAGAAGGCCAGTGGATTTTTGTAATTTTCAATGACAAAGTATCTCTTGTAAATAACCAATATGGAGTAGAACAATTCAGAAAAAGAGGAAAAAGGGAGAGAGAAGGTGAGAAAGGAGAAAAGGAAGGAAGGGAGGGAGGGAGAGAAGGAAAGTTCAGGTCAGTGATCAGTCTGTGCCTGGTTTTTTTTTTTGTTGTTGTTGTTGTTTGTTTGTTTGTTTTGTTTTGTTTTGTTTTTAATTAAATGAAAGATGGTCCCTATGGTGAAGGCTGGTATATCTGGGGGAAAGTAATAGGATGTGATATCTGAGAAGGAATGAGAGAAGACCAGATCTTGTAGGTATTCCAAGGTTATTAAGAGAAATCTGGCCAACCACAGTGTCACAAGCCTGCAATCCTAGCTATTGGAAGCTGGGGCAGGAGGACCTGCAAATTCAAGGCCAGCCTCAGCAACTTAAAGAGATTCTATCTCAAAATAAAGATGAAAATGGGTTATGGGTGTAGCTCAATGATAGAGCATTCCTGGGTTAAATCTCCAGCAATACACACACACACACACACACACACACACACACACACACACACACACATTCTGATTTTTCTGGGGTTTGGGAAGACATGGATGGTTTTGAGCAGAGACAGCATAAACTGTCTTATGTTTTGACAGAATCACAGAGGCTGTCATATTGAGAAGAGACTGAAAAAGGCAAAGGAAAGAAAATACAGAATGCTCTTTAAATAATCCACATGAGAAACAGTACTAGCTTGGATCAGGGTACTGGCAGTTGTGTGAAAAGTGGTCTAATTCTGAATGAATACTGAAGGAAATCTTAAAGAACTTTCTGATAGATTGGAGTAGCAGGTAAAATCTGAGTCAAAACAATTCAAATAATTTCCCCTTCATGAGAGAAAAATAAGGTGACCATTGGCTGGAATATAGAATATAATAAGAGAAAAAGGAATTAGGATGGGATACTAAAAGAAAAGTTTGTTCTTGGATATGTTACATTTGGGATAATTATTACAGATCCAATTATAGGTAATCATTTGAATATATGAATTTGAATTGAAGAGAGCTAGGATAAAAATATAAATTAGGAGTTCATCAGGATATAGATGGTTTTAAAAAGCATAAGATTGGACAAAAACAACTCGTGAAGTGACTATTTATATGTGGTGAGATTCAAAGAGTAAACCTTAGATAAATGCAAATATAGAGGTTAGACAAATGGACAGTAACCAAGTGTGAAGTTGGTGGAAAACAGCAGAATAGAGAGGCCTGGAAACTACTTGAACTAATCTGCTCATAGGTCAAGTAAGAGAAATACTGAGAAAGGAAAATTGGATTTAAAATCTATTAGTTCATATTTGGTAGCTTTATTAAGAGAAACTTCTTTATAGTGATTTGACAAGAAAAAAAGAAATAGAAAAACCTGATCATAGTGGGTTCATTGGAGAAGAAGCAGAAGTTGGAAGTAGCAAGTAGAGAACATTCTTTCAAGGACATTCATAATAACAAGAAAGAGCAAATCTATTTGTAGCTGAAGAGGAAAATAGGTTAAGATAAAATGCATCACTTTTGTTTAAGATGGGAGAAACTTTGGATACTTTATAAGGTACTTATGACTGCTGCCAACAAATTACCAGAAACTGGGAGGCCTGAAATAACAGAAATTAATTTTCCCATTATTCTGAAGGCCAAAAATCTGAAATGGAATTTGTCCATGAACTACTGTCTTCTGGAGGCTCTGAGGAGAATTCTTCCTTCTTTCCCCAACTCCTAAGGTCTGCAGGCATTCCTTGGCTTCTTCATCTGTGACTCCAATCTCTGCCTCAGCAGTCACATTACTCCCGCTTATTTCTCTACCTGCATTTTCAGTTCTGTCTCTTTTAAAGAAACTTGTAACTGGGTACAGGACCCACCTGGATAATCCAGAATAACCTTATTGCAAATCATTATCTTAATTATATATGTATTGATACTCTCTCTGAAAAAAAAAGTAATATTTACAGAGTCTGAGTAAGTGTGAGTATTAGAGTATGGACATATATTCCTCAGACCATTACTCATCCCAGCATAGATACTGATTGGAATGAAACATTAGAGAAGGAAAAAAAAAAAAAAAAACTGATGCTGAGGAGACAGAGAATTTAGAAATCAATATTCTTGAGAAAGTGATGGGATGGGAATTAGTGCATAAACAGAGGACATGATAATCAACCCACTGTAACAGGAGAAATGTTAAGAGTATATGGCCAGTGTTATGGTATGTCCAAAATGGCTATAGTTAGTTTCCTTGCTGAGATTTCTGGTGGGCTATGTTATGTTTTTAGTATGTAGCCAAGGCTAGAAATGAATCATGTTATGCTCAGTTAAGGCCAGAAACACTCTGATTCAGGATATGTACTTAAGGTCATAAACATTGACTTGTGAGCATGAGCTCAATGATGTAATTTGTTCGCAGCATGCCTTCTTTGTTTGGCCTGCAGAGGAAAAGGGCCTACAGAAAAGACTCAGAGTGAAATGGGGACAAAATGGAACTGGCTGGAGACAGAAGCTAGAGGTTATACCAACCTCTGAATAAAACGTCTACTATTCTAAATGCATCTTGAATCTTCTTCCAGTCTTGCATCTTCTTCCACCTGCTGGCCCCAAAACTTGTTTCCTGGGTCAGAGCCTCTGCAGGGTAGCCAGATAAAGGAGTAGATGGTGCTGATATCTTGTAGAAATTCCTTGCTCTTTTCTTTAACTTCCCCATCAAGAAGCAAATTGTAAATTCATTGAATTATTTTTTCCCCAAAAGACAATATGATATGAGAATATTTTTAAAGCAATTTATTCAGGAAATACTTTTAGGAGAGGGCATTAATGCAAAGGTGGGAAGAAGAAAGGGGAGGAGAACAAGCCAAGGAAGACAGCAATTGTAGGGTAATTACAGTAATGGGGTGAAGTTTCTAGCCCCCCTAACCCGGGATGGACCTTTCTTTGTCCAGCAAAGAAAGGTGGGGGAGCCTACCTCAGCAGTGAGAGGAGACTGGGAAGGTAGAAGCTGCTGGCATTCCCTCCCCCACCTTCAGAAGACACAAGAACATACCAGGGAGTCCAGTCAGGTAAACTTCGGCGCTGGAACTCAGGTTTATTTAGGAAAATGGCCAGTCTTATAGTGGACAAAGGCCAGTCAGCAAAGAGGTTATAGACAGGTAAAGAGAATGGGCAAATCCTATTGGTCTCACAGTATGTTAGAGGAATGCCCCTGCTCAGCTCGGGTCCGTAACAGGGCGTGGCAAGCAGCCAGAGAGCCAGAGCTCCCCACCCCCTCCGCCGACGTGTTCTTAAGTCCCAAACAAGCAATTATAGGCAAAACTCTATAGATCTTCAGCCTTATCTCATAGGATAAGTGTGAAGTATAGATTGTACCCAAGTCACACTGAGCAAAGGCAAATGAGCTGAAATTTGTAAAGCAACATGCATTAATTATAATTTAGTTGTTTAGCCAAAGACAGGCCTGTGAAAAAAGAGCCCAGGTGTGGACTGTTTGAAGTAGCACTCTGATGCTAAGGGCCAAACCAACAAATGAAACAAATGGCTTTCCCAGAGCATGCCATTGCTCAATATAATCATTGGTTTATTAATAAGAATGACAGAGAAGACATTGGAAATTTGAGAAGGGATGAGAAAGAATGAAACATGAAACAGTTTTGTCTAAGATGATACATGTTATAGTTTTTGTGGTAGTTTCCCTATGAAACTCAAGTTAAAATTTTGTTCCCAGAGTAACACTGTTTTATGTGGTGGGGCTTATAAGAAGTGATAAGTCCTCTCCCATAATACAGGGTGAATTTTCACAGGACTAATAGTTACCACTAGAGTGAATTATTATAAATGAAAGCTGCATTTTGTCTATTAGCTCTTCTTCCCATGACCACTTGCCCTTCCACTTTACCACTATCCTTTGGACAGAATGCGGTCTTCAACAGATATGGCTGCCTGGTCTTAGACTTCCAGTCTTCAGAACAGTGAACTGAATAAAGTTTCTTCCTTTATAAGTTAACCAGTCTCAGTCATCCTGGTTTAGCAAAAGAAAAGAGACTAAGACAGTAGTTGTGAAAATAGACTTGGTTAATAGAGTGAAATTGCTGGAGAAAAATAAGAATCTACTGCATATCTGCATCTATAGTGACACCAGTCATGATGAATGTCACATTTTCTTTAGCCAAAATCAGAATAGAATAGGAAGAAAGATGGATTTAACTAGGCTTGTTGTTTCACCCAAATACTTTGACAAAAAGTCACAGGGACAATGTAGTGAATGGCCTATGCAAAAAGATTTACCTGTGGGGTTGAAGTTGGATAGGATGAGAAAGATGTGTGGAGAGTGAGCTACTACACATAATTAGCTAGATGAGTTGGTTGAAGAGGGTGAAAGGTTGTTGGAGTCAGGTGATCCTGGGAAAAAATGTAGAAAGACAGGAAGTGAGAAGAGAAGGGCTAAGCTTCTTAAATTGTGACTTGGAAGAAAATGAAGCTATGGTAATGACAAAGGCAGAGCTAGGGTCTCAGAAAGGATCACCTAAGGTACATCAGAGGACAAGATAACTGACAGAATATTAAGGAACCAGGATGCCAAGATATTAAATGGAACATGGATGTAGATATTGAAATCTCTGCGAATTATGATAAGAATTTTGCTGGAGTTCATGACATTAAACCTGGAGTTAAATCTTCAAGGAATAAGAGGGACTAACTCAGATATTCCTGGGTTAACTGCAATTCAGAAACTGCGATTTAAGAACTGCAGAGGTGAAGTGTGACTTATCTGAGCTTCAAAGTGGGATGTACTAAGAGAAAGGAAAAATATTCTATATTATAAAATAAACTACAAGAAGAGCATCTCCACACCCAGCACTATGAGGGTATTGGAAATGTCATGAGGTCTCTCTCAAAGTGATTTGAGGCAAAATGTCATAAACAGAGGGAGCTAGATTTCAGTTCATTGAAGAAGGAAAAGAGGAGTTCCTTGACAATTGACTTTGAGCTTCTGTGGATTAGTGAAATAATTTTTGTTTGAAGAGGGAGATATAAGTGTGGGAAGAAGAGCAAGGGACACTGTTCTCTACAGAGAAGTCCCAATCTTAATGTGAGGACTCCTCTTCATGCTTGCTGATGATGGTCTGCAGAGATGGCCCTTACTCCAAACTATGTGTGTCTCTTGGCCTTCTATAACTTTGAGAAAATAAAACCAGTTAAATTTTGAAAATTTATGCCCTAAGAAAAACAATCTGTTTTAATATATTTTGACTAAGTTACTTAATTTTTATATAAGCTATTCACATATAGCATGTCCTAAATTAATTTTGGATTTTTTTTTAAATTTTTATCAACTGAGTGGTCATCAAACTTCACCATACAGTTAATTGTATACACTGACTTTTCCAAATCCTGATCTGGGTTTTTCTCCTATAACTAGAATATTGCCCAATGCTATTAATTGCTCTAGGTACTGTAATTAAAGGAAATCATCACATTTTCTGTCTCCTTTACTAATTTTGACTGCTCAGCATTGGTTCCTGTGTTGATTGAATTGTTGCTCCATGTTGGTTGTTGAGTGTGCTGATTTTCCCAGATGAGATTTTTGTTGTAATCCTTTGGCATCCTTTTGTCCAGGCTTCTTGTGGGAAGAGTGGAAGAAGGGAAGGAGATGGCCACAATACTGTAGAAGCAAATCTTCTGAGTGTGGTTACTCTGTTACCCTATTTCTTCTTGGGCATAGCCAGCTGCCTAGAGCTTTGTTTCTCCTACCCAAATACCTGAATCTTGCACTTTTCCTATGGGCACATGCCTCTGAGGCTATTACCTGACACAAATTTTCAAGGTGGAAAAAGAAAATGTCCTGGCTACCTCTTCTGAGGTAATCAAATTAATAACCCTTTTGGCTGCCACTGCTTCCCACACTCCTGCTTTTTTAAAAAATATTTCTCTGAACAAGCCCCCAATAATTACAGAAGTAAAATTTGGCACATATTTTAAGCTATGAATTTCTTCTTCAAGCAAATTTTATCTGTTTTCTCTGTTTGAAGGATTCTTCACAGTTTATGAGACACCAAATTTTTTTGACTTTCTAGTTTTCAGTGCAGTCATACATTTTATTCATTTATTTTTTATTTCTAGGAATTGGATGTTGTATATGCAGGCTTAGCATTTTCTTGTTCAGTCTTTGAAGAGAACTGGAGATTGTTTCTCAAGAAAAAGGTAGAGACTTTGGTAAAGCTAAGAAAAGGGAAAGATTTTATATTAAGTGGAGTCATCCTATAACCAATGTGCACAACTTGAGTGGCCTGTAATGAAGATTTGAGGGAATTACTATCACAACTACTTATAATAAAAGCTTCTGTGCATTTATATCAGACATTCTCATGTCTTCACCAATGTTCTTTGTGGTGAAATTTAGCACTGTTTTATATTTTTCACAAACAGGTATTAAAAAATTGTGGAATAGATAGGAAAGAAGGCATTCATGATCATTTTTGAACACTATTATGAAACTTTACTAAGGCCATGTTGGATAAAAGAAAATTAAGTTCTTTATTTAAAGCAGTTATTTTGAAAACTATAATTAATAGAAGTAAAATATGAAATTACAGATTCGACACTTTGTTTCTGGACAGGTACTGAGCAATGATGAAAAGCAGTTAGGCTGCTCACCTGTCTAAAGCATTGTATACTGTATAAAAGGAAGTAATTTCATTACCTAATAAGCCACATTGGGAGTATATTTCTGTTACCATGCTAATAACAACAACAAAATAAGTCAGAGAAGCAAATATGTTTAGGGAGTAATCATACAGAAAACAATTTTTAAAAAGTTACCTTTCCCTAAAAATAAGGAAAATATGGAGAAATAATATTTTCTAATACACAGCCAATATTTTTAGTGTTTTTAGAACCCTTTATATTTAGGTCTTACATGACTGGGAAAGTACTCAATGATGGATTAAAAAGACAACCAAAAAGAGCTTGTTGGGGGAGTCAGAACAAAGAGAAAAGTCTTTCAGTGAGAAAGAGGAAAGGAGGAAAGAGAACAAAAATAAAAAATGCGTTGAATATATATTCTGTGACATGGCACTTGCCTGTGGTGTCTCAGATAATTCACACAGCAACTCAGAGTAACAGCCACAACTGTGAGGAGTTGTCGTTCTATCAATATCCCTCCTTTGGCAGGCCACCTCTTAATGTTGATGACAGCTTTTGCTATAGGAAGAGAAGATATAGAGTGTTTGAAATGTTTTTTGACAAACAAAAAACTTGTTTATTCAGAAACTATCTATCTTTCAAGCTGGTTAGCCTAAAGAGACAGACCGAATTCTTGTATGGATAATACCACCTTTGCTACAGAAAAAAAAATTATGTTTCTGTTTAATTAACAAAAGCATGGTTGTGAGAACTCAGTGTAGTTGGGAGAGGTTTGAGTAAAAATAAGAGTTAAATTACTTTGCAAAAAAGAGTGACATCAGTCTTGGAAGGAGCTGGTGGTGTTGAAGGGGTGGAAAGAAGCTCAAAATAGAAAAGTGCCAGAAACACAAGGGAAAACCAGGGCCCATGAAGGACTTAACTAGTCACATCAAGTATTACACAGAGAGACAAAATACAGAAAACAGAATTATCTAATATTTTTACTTTTCATGTATCATGTATTTAGGTGCTTCTACAGTTTTGGTATCTTGAGATAAAGTGGGAATTGTACTAGATGGTGTAACAGAAGAATTAAATTAAAAACATGTTAATCATTCTTGACCGCAAATAGATGTTCAGACAATATTATATACAATTTAAATAATCTTTTCTTTTAATTGTTCATGTTTACTCTCAGTAATAGGCACGTCACAAAGTTAGAGTGGAGTTTTATAAATTTAAGCTCAAAGTATTTCAAAAGACATAATTTTAGCAGCCTAACATTTAATGAGTGTGTTTCAAAGGGTACTCGATAAAATGCAGAATACAATACCAATTTCAAAATTTCTACTATGTTCTATGCATGCTTTGAAAACTCATCTATCTAATGATATAGAGATGTAGATATAATTATAGATATTTAGTCTATTTGATATTTTATTTCATAAAATTTATAAATTGACAAAAATGTACATATTTATTTGTACAACATAATGTTCTGAATTGTGTATACATCATGGAAAAACTAAGACAATCTAACTTATCTTTCATTACCTCAAATATGTATCAAACTTTTGTGATAAGAGGAATTAAAATCTATCTTAACAATTTCAAATATTAAATGCATTATTATTAACTATAGTCACCATGCTTTACAATACAGCTCTTAAACATTTTCCTCCTAACTAAAATTGTGTATGCATTGATCAACATTTTATAACCACCTACCACCCATAGTAACTGGTAGGCACCATTCTAATCCCTGCTTCTATGAGTTCAACTTTTTAAAGTTCTGCATATTTCCTGACTTATTTTACTTATATTAATGTATTCCATGTTGTCACAAATGGCAAGGCTACCTTCTTTTTAAAAGCTGTAGAAAATTTCATTGTTTGTGTGTGTATCACACTTTTTTTTATCCATGCATCTGTTGATATTGAGGTTAATTTCATATCTTAACTATTGTAACTAATGCTGCAAAGAACATGGGAGTGCAGATGGCTCTTTGACATACTGATTTCATTTCTTTGGGTGTATACCAAGTAGTGAAATTTCTATTTTCTGAGAAACCTCCATACTGGTGTCCATAATGTCTATGTGGACATACATTCCCGCCAATGGTGTGCAAAGAAAAAGTTCCTTTTTCTTCACATCTTTGCCAGCACTTGTTATATTTCATCCTTTTGATGATAATTATGCTAATAAAATGAGGTGATATCTCATTGTGCTTTTAATTTACAGTTCCCTAATGTCATACACAATTTGTAATATGTATATTAGTCATTTGTCTGTCTTATTTAGAGAAATATCTACTTAAATCTATTGCCCACTTAAAAAAACAGATGTTTGTTTTCTTGATATTGAGTTTTTTTAGTTACTTATAAATTCTGTAATTAACTCCCTATTAGATGTACAATTCACAAATAATTTCTCCCATTGTATATGTTGTCTCTTCACTCTGTTATTTCCTTGGTTGTGCAAACTCTTTTTAGTTTGATGTAACCATATTGGTTTATTTTTTCCCTATTGTGTTTGTTTTGGGGATCATATAAAAAAAATCATTGATGGACCAACATTGTGGAGCTTTTCTCCTATGTGGCAAGATGTGGGTCTAATTTCAGTTTTCTGTGTGGGTATATCCAATGTTCCCAACATTATTTATTAAAAAGAATGTCCTGTCTCACAAATTGTGGATTCTTGGCAACTTCAAAAATCAACTAGCAGTAGATGGGTGCATTTATTTTTGTGTTCTCTATTTCTATTTGGCACTGTGTCTGCCTTATGTCAGTACAATGCTATTTTAATTTTCATAATTTTGTTGTAAATTCTGAAGTCATGTAGTGATATTTGTTTAGTTTTATTTTGGGGGAGTGAAGGAAATCTAAAATTAGAAAGGTTAGAACATGTTTTTAAAAATAAGACACATTATAAATGTATACCCCAGTAGTCTCTGAATACAAAACTTAGGGTCATTCTTCACTGTGATATGGTCATCAATATAAAAATTTTAAATACAACAAAACTGTTAACTTCAAGTACAATCATATCCTGTAATAATATAGCTATCGATCCATGATGTATATTATTATGAAATGGCATAACTACAGTAAGTCTTTTGTATATTAACAAATGGAAAAAAAACAGCACTAGTGTCTTCTAGGATATGCAAAGTTGGTGGTATAACCCAAGAAAACGTTGTACCAGATTCTGTCTCTTATCTGGCACCATGCATGCATTGTTCCTTCATTCACATGTTCATACAGTCACTCAACTGTTCTATATGTCCTATTTATCCTCTATGTGAACAGTAAGACCTATAAATCTCATGTTTTACATCACTGTCCTACTCTTTCTTTTGTAATTAAAATATATTCTTGTTCAGAAGGAATATTTTGTGAGATAGCATGACAGAATATATAGCAATCAATAAGTTTGTGGATGATGTTGTTGACATAAACATGGTAAATAGAGAAAAAAAATTCTCACCCAATATTATTTTCTGTTTCAAACACAAATTATCACTATAGCCTGTTCACCATAAAGGAAAATTCTGTTGCAATGGGTCTTCTATCAAATGATAGGTAAATCGCCCCAGATTATAGTTCCTTACTCTTGGGACTCAACCCTGAATTCTGATGCTGGAAGGTTGTAGTTTCACCAATAGCAACAAACATAACCCACTCAACCCTGGGAAGGAAACATGCACTCTGATCATCCAAATTGTAACTGCCTTTTTATCAACAAAGGACAAGCTACTATATTCATAATTTTATTGCATAAGCACTGGGTTAGATAGAGAAGAACCTGAATTACTTGCTTTATTTATGGAAAGTTTTTTGTACAGAAGGGAGAGGTTTTTCTCATGAGAATTGATTTAAGATAAAATATATGTATATGTACATATGCATATATATTTTCATACCTTGGGTCTGTTCTTATAAGTTCAACTACAAACTTCTTTGCCAAACATTCTTATTAAATAGTCTTGTATCTAACAAAATGTACCAAAATTAAACTATTATACATTGCACTCAAATTTACATTGAATTATGTATGTTTATATATCTAACTCTCTTTTCTACTGGGAAATGTGGACAAAAGTTGTACTGTATTATTCTTCTCCAAATCTTTATCTGTTGAGAGTATTTTTCTTCTCCTTTCCTTCATGGATATTGTTGACTACACTTCAAACCCTTGCAAATCTATCTGTAAACCAGTTACATTTGTTTTTCTTACCTAGATGCTTAATATTACAGAACTCCCCTAGGAGCTTTTAAATACAAATTGTGTAAGGTATTTTAATGCAGAGAAGCAGATATCACAAAGTTACTGGCCACCAGCTTACTCTACTTGTTAGTATTTCCCTTATTTAAGTCTTATGTGAACCATTTAGTCTTCATGAAATATTGCTAGTTGGTAAGCCAAAGTTCATGTCTTAAATTCAGAGAACACCAATTCATGATGGGTCACATAGCTGGCCACATATACTGTTCTTTTCATAGTCAGATACTCCATCTTTAAAGAGCCTCATACTCAGTAGCATCTAGCTGCCACAAATTCTCTGAGTGTCATGGAACACTCTAAAGTACATGGATTAAGAGCTACAGTTGCTTATATTGTAACCAGAACCACCTATGCCGGGGTTTCTAGCTTCCCCGAACCTGGGTTTGGCCTTCTCTGGCCGGCAGAGGAGGCTGGGAGAATACGCCCCAGTAGTGAGGTGGAATCGGAAGAGGTAGAAGTTGACTGGTGGCCGCACTCAGCCCTCACAATGGAAGACAATCAGGCATACACCAGGGAGTATGAGATTGGTTTATTGAGGAAGTTGGACGGCCTTTATAGAAGACATGGGCCAATCAGCAGAAAGATCATAGGGGCACATAGGGAGCATGAGCAAATCACATTGGCGGAGCCATTAGCCTATCCTAGTGGCAGTCTGACCTCTCAACATACGACAGGGGAACGCCCTTTGGCTAGGCCAAGTTCCCGTATGAGGAAGTGGGAGACAGCCAGAGAGTTAGGTTTTTCTATTCTTTTGGCTTACGTGTTCTTAAGTCCCCAACATACCTAGATAGTTTTTCTGGGGCAAACCAAATCTATTTCTTGTATACATTACTGAATACTTGGAAAATTGTTTAATAAAAACTTCATACATGGCATATCCTCCACAACATAAAGACCTAACAAGGGTAGTGGATGTTTACTTTTATTTCAACTTTTAAGATGTCTTTTTTCAACAGAAATTTCACTAAGATAATAGATGCCTAAAATTTCTTTAAGGTCTCTTGTTGGCACAATGTGGGATACCATCAACTTCTTTTTTTTAAAGCATAGTAGTCAAGATACCATCCATATAGGACCGTGTAGTAGGAAATGTAGGTGGTTAAGATCCTGGAAAAATGAATTATCCTGCAGTTTTAGAAACCATGCACTGCCCAGAAATCATGGTCAAGGTGTACTGCTAAACTGTGCACGAGAAAGTAAACATCTTTTGAGGTATCATGTTTTCACTTAAAAATAAAAAACTTTTAAATGAATATATATTTTTTTTTTTGGTTTTAGGAACTATGTTGTATAACTCCAAAATACAATCACATCTCTAATAATAGCTTCAGATAGGGTCACCTCTGAATGAAGTTATAATAATTGTCTTTTTCCTATATCCACTCATTTTTTTGATTGTCAAACCAAATTTAAATAGGATGTAACAATAATCAGCCCTGTTATTTATTCTAAATTATCAATGGTGATACAAACTTTATTATTTTTCCATAGTTTCTCTATTACTTTTATTTTACTGTTCGGTATTGAAAGACAAATCTACTCTTTTTACTATATTAGTTGTCACCCATGGGTCAGGGAGGTGAAAACAAAGATTCTGCCAGATTTGTATTTGTATATCCTATCTACACAAGTTGAATTGGAGGAGGGAAAAAATAAAAGCTACTATTTATTCTTAGACACCTTGAGACTGACTTAGTAACCCAACACTTATATGCCCCTATTTTGATCAAGAATAATCAACATAAGCATTTCTAATCCTGATTGGTGAGCATTTATTCAGAGCCAATGTCTAATGACCTGGCAGAGTTCTAGGGTTTGTTTGTTTGTTTTGGCTATGTATATATAATCATAGTATAGAGGTGAAGATTCTGAAGGAAGAATGGAGAAATGCTTTGATAATATATCCTAGAAGTATCAGCACTGTGGCATTCCTCCAATTCTCCAATGTTTACTCCATTCACTATACTGCATGTATCTACACTGACCTGACTCATATATTTCTATTGGGTAGTGATCTATGATTCTGTATTTTATGGGTTTTTAAAATTAAAATAAAGTTGTAATCACATATTTTTGATCAAGACAACTGTTATGGTTTGGATGTGAGGTGTCCCCCAAAAGCTCACTTGTGAGACAGTGCAAGAAGGGTTAGGAAAGCCTTAAACCAATCAGCAAATTAATCATTTCAACTTTTAAGAGTGGTAATGGAATACAGGTTGGGTATGGCTGGAGGAGGTGGGGCATTGGGGGCGTGGCTTTGAGGTTTATGTGCTGCCTCCATCAGCCACACTCTTCCACCATAATGTTCAGCCTCATCTGGAGCCCTGAGGAATGAGCTGGAGTTGTATGGATTAAGACCTCTGAAACCATGAGTGTTCAAAGAAACCATTCCTCCTCTACAATTGTTCTGATCTGGTCTTTTATTTCTTTTATTTGCAGTAGTGAAAAAGCTGATTAAAACAAGACCCTATGATCAATTAGCTATACCAAAGATCTTTGTGCAAACTATCCAAAATAACACTTAAATTCTACTACTAACTGTGCTTCTTGTGCTTAAGCACTTCTTTTTTGACTACAGGAAATTCATATTACCATGTAAAACAATGAAATTGAGACGATCGTTTCAATGACAGCATTAATTATCTATGTCTACATGGAACACACATTTAAACAGATGGTTAAAAACTATTTCCAAATTCCTTAGCGAATGCAGAACATGTGATGAATGTACATATATCAATAAATTTCTCTGTATCTATATATGCTCACACATTTCTATGCTTCTGACATTACAAATGAAAAGTCTCGAGTGTGTATATTTTGTGTATATGCCTGTGTTTTGTGTGTACAAATGTAACATTGGGATATTTGTATAAGTAAGCCTCCCCTGGGGACCTTTTAAAAGCTGCAAATTTCTGGGTCCTACCTTTAGAAAATTGTGTTAAATTGGTCAAAGCAGCAGAACATCATAAGCTTTCATAAGCAATTCTAAACTGCACCCAGGTACAGCTATAGTTATTGAGGAAATATAGAGTAATAGTAAGTTGGACATGAGGAAAACTGACATACCTTTGCAACTCAGTAATCCTCAGGTGTGATCATTGCATATTTTCAACAAAAAGATCAACTAATATTGGAACAAGGGCTGTTCCTACTGGGAAGGCTATTTCAGTGAAGCATGTGTATTAGGAGTATTCTGAAACTGAATGTCTCAGTACATTTCTTAATTGCCCACTCTTTCCTAAACAATGTTTAGCTTTCATGTAAAAGCTGTAGTAATGCTAAGAATGCATCTTATATTTCAGTACAACTCAAATTCTGTTTCTGTATCTCATAGTCCTCTTCTTGAACCCTGCTATTACAAGAAGAAATTTAGGGTATTTTCAGCCACATTGTTTATTACTCAATAATTAAATTATGAAAATTTTAAAGCTTCCCATCAAATTAAGAAGTGGTTAGCTCATACCACAGTCTTTTGTAAGGCTATTACAAGAGCCTCTGATTTTTTTTTCTTTCAGTAGGCATTTTAATTCATGTAGCCATGGTTAATAATTTAAGTAATGTTCTATCACTGTGTAACAGAGATTGCCAGTGCAAAGTCAAATGATGTTAACAAGATGCCCATGGGCCTTCAAACTCTGGGTCAAAAATTCATCCTAAATTCTCATTTATTATAGCTTGTTTTTCATATAAGTATTTCTTGTGCCAATCAGTGTATTGAACACTGTTTTTAGTTGCAAGCAACAGAAATCTCTTAAGTTAGATTTTTAAGAAAACCAATAGGCATTTCACAGAGTTTCTAAAACTACCTTAGAATTGTTAGTTTACAGAAATTCTAAGATTGTCTTAGAATGATTTGAATAATACATTAGATAGTATACCTTAGATACATGCTCAACACCAACATTGGATTGTTCTTCTTGGGCAGAAAAACAATTTGACATTCATTTGCAAGGTGTCTTCTCTCTTATCCTTGTAATCTATGTACATAACTTGCACTTCTGCCCTGGGAAATTGATAGTTATGTCAATCAGCATTTTGTCATCATGACCAAAATACCTGACAATTACAACTTAGAAAAGACGTTATTTATTTTTACTCACATTTTCAGAGGACTTATTTCATGGTGGACCAACTCCATTGCTCTGGGCCTAAAGTGAAACAGAACATTATGGCAGAAAGGCATGGTAGAGGATAGCTGCTTAGTTCATGGTGGTTAGGAAGCAGAGAGAGAAAGCAAGAACAAAATATAAACTTCAAAGGCATGCCTTTAGTGGCCTACTTCTTCTAGCTAGGCTACCTGCCTATATTTCCACCAAGTAATCCGTTCAAATTTCTTATCCATCAAATAGATTAATCCACTGATTAGATTACTGCTCTAATAATCTAATCGTTTTACTTCTACACATTCCTGCATTGTCTCACATGTACTTTTGGCGGATACCTCCTGTCCAAACTCTAACATATGGACTCCTTTTTAAAGGTCTTCTATTATTTATATGTGTACATATATGTGTGTGTATGTGTGTGTGTGTATTTATACATATAACACACATGTACATATATATTTCCCATGTCCTCTAACTGGAATTTAGCATTTTATTACATTTTGTATATAAACAGAATGCTGTAATGCTATTAATTAGCACTGACTGGCTAATAAAGAGGTTAATGACACAAAAAAATGGTTTAGAACCAGTACCTTAGATGAACTAAGTTCCTCTTTCCCATGCCCTGATTTCCCCGAATGAAAGCTAAAAACATAAACTTTTTTTCTTTTCTTTTTATACGTAGTGCAGATAACTGTTTGGTGGAACCTAGATCACATGAGAAAATATAAACATAGGTTTGTCTAGAAAATATGCACTTTTGTCAGCCTCCATGATTTAAGAATGCCATTAGGAGTTGACATAAGTTTTGAGCAAGCAAGTTGAAAATGTATGCCATATCCTAAAGGAGTGAAAGTCATCATTTTCCTGTCATAAATATTAAAACAGCAGCAAAATAATGTTATTTGAAAAGCCTATGTACACTTCTTATCTGTCTAAATTAAAATTCCTAATGGCAAGCCACAGAAAGAGACTGACTTCACAAATGTGAATTTATTGGAAAGATGATTAGGAAGCTCACTGAATCAAAGGAAGTGAGGAAAAAAACATGAAGAATAGAAAAAAAGTCTCCTTATTACCCTTGATAGTTCCCTTAGCCAATACTTTTGCTCTTTAAAAATACAGATAAATCTGATGTAACAGTGTGAAATGCCTAAAATACACAGGTGCCAATTTCAGCTTGCTACTCAATGAAACTATGAAATTATTTTTTGTGATGCTTGGTAGAACACTTATTTCTTTCAATTCTAAAATTTTTAGAGCAACAAGAACTATGTCTCAGGAGGACCAAATGTAAAAGTTTTGAGAATGGGTCATTGTGATGATACTGTGTTGCCGCCTGCAGCTGCTGCCGCCTGCAGCAACTATACCATGATACCACGATACCACGGGAAGAATTTGGAGGCAGATTGGGAATGAGTAGGTTCTTTATTCTGCTTTCTCTTCTGACTTCTCTCTCCAACTCCAACAACAACCCCCACACAACTCCAACCCTACCTGGTTAAATACCCTTCACCTTAACAAGTATACACGTGTCACAAGCTCAACTTACAGGTGCATTACACAGTGTTCACGGGCACAGAAAGATTCTTAGTTGATTACAATAAGGTCAGGAGAAAACAATTAAACGTCTCCTCTTTGGCTCTTAGTCAGCCGCCATCTTAGCTACCTCCTCATTAGTACTATCCTTACTGGTCCTAACTGACTCAGTGGAGGAGGCTGTGCTTTCATGGTCACTTTTACTTGATTCCTCCTCAATACTGGATCTGTTTTCTCTCAAATCCTGCTATTCTAAAACTGTGTTTAGTATCAGTTTGAATTTTTCTGTAGGCATGGTTTAATTTCAGTTAAATTCTAAAAGAAGTTGCTGGGACACAAGAAATTTTATATGGGAAACAATTTTGTATGTAATAGTCTATTTAATAAAGGATATTGGTGTTTGTAGAAGATGTGTAGGCAGAATAGACAGATTCTATGTGCAGTAAATGTCTGCTTTAGATAGATTACTTTGCTATTCCAACTATGGCAGAAGTATTCAAGTAGACAACTCACCACAACAAAGCCGGCTGATCTCCTCAGGATACAGTTAATTCCTGTTGGTAATCTGGGTATTCAGTAGAGTGTGTCAGCTTCAATAAGTTGACTGCAATGAGATGAAACATTAATGTCTTTATAATTGATGTTATAGTCCCCACTCTATTAATGATCCCATTGAGCAAGCTTTGCAAAGACTATTGGAGGATAACTAAAGTCCACAAAGAGAGTGATTCTTCCTTCCTGACTGAAAATTACTTTGCAGTGAGACTTTTCTGGTAAACATGTACTCAGTAACTACATTTTAAGCCCTGCATCCATTACAGTTGTTCCATCAAAAGTTATTTCCACAAAACCTCCTTGACACCTCTCTTCCTAAGCCTCTAATCATTCAAACCATTTGCCTCTTCCCAAGATTTGGTATATATTCTGACTGCAAAGCATTCATCCTTGAAGGGGTGTGTGTGTGTGTGTGTGTGTGTGTGTGTGTGTGTGTATTTACAGAAACAGAGTTCTTCCTGCCTACGTTATTAATTAGAAAAGAAGAACCGTGGTACTACAGATGTCTATTTCCAGCCAATACTGGCATGGAACAAAAGTCACCTACAAAGCAAGATAAATATTTTTATCATTGCTTAATTGGTGGTAGGTTGCTGAGAAGTATCAGCCTGGTCAAAATAAGCACTCTGAATCTAGAAGTAAAGATAATTAGAGTAAGTTTAGGCCTCTTTCCATACATGTAGACTTTCTTTAATGGTGGACTGCTTTAAGATACCCCTGACATTCCACTTAGGTAAAGACAGTGACTGAGGTCACCTAGTATGCTAGGACTCACTGATAAGAATCATCACTGTTTTTAGTAAGGCATGTTATTATTTTTTTTTCAGACTATAGTATCAAGCCAAGCTTTTATATAAACAGTAATAACAACAGTAATACCACGGAAGATGTCAAGCCAATTCTCCAGAGTCCTTAAGCTTCCATTAACACTGTGAAAAGAAACCACCTTGCATCTTTTTACATGCTTTTTTCTTCCTTTTTCATAACATAACTGTCTTAAATATGTTTGACGCGAAACATGGTGACTTCTGTCCCTTGGTGGATGGAGTGCAAAGGCAATAAGTACAACTAGAAGATAAAAGAGTAAAGAAAGGCTTATTTCTTGTACAAGGAAAGAGAGCACTGAGAATAACTACCAAAACCATGTTTCTCTGAAGAAAGGAAACAAGGGACTTTTACTGTGGCAACCTGTGCATATTCCTATTGGGGAGACTTGTCATCACATCTTCAGGTGGGCACATTCCTTATCATGGTCAGAGACTGATCAAATGTGGAGGAGAGGAACACAGTTAAGATGGAGAATGCAGCATTATAATGAGATTAGAAGGAGCAAGGCTTACTCTAGGTAACCTAAAAGGAGAGCTGAGTAGTTTGGGTAGTTTGGACAGGTTCCTTGTGGTTTTATCTGGGAAGCCATATCTGAAGCAGTCTGAAGGAGGAATATCAGCAGTGGGCAGATTCCCCCATCCTTTTTTTTTTTTTTTTTTTTTTTTGGCACGGGATTGAACTCAGGGGCACTCAACCACCGAGCCACACCCCCAGCCCTATTTTGTATTTTATTTAAAGACAGGGTCTCAATGAGTGGCTTTGCTGAGGCTGGCTTTGAACTCACATTCATCCTGCCTCAGCCTCCAGAGCTGCTGGGATTACAGGCATGTGCCACCAAGCCTGGCCAGATTCCTCCTCTTAAGCACAGGTGATTTTTCACCCGTGTAAACCCCTGCCTAGAAGCAACACTTCCCCTACTTACAATTAAACCACTCAAATATCAGTTTGGGTTTCAACTTTTAAACATAATCACAACTCTTAAAAAGTAGAACAAAGTTCTATTGTATTTTTCTAATTGTTTTCTGGGTAGTTTCTTCTTTACTAAACTTTCAGTAGGCTTTCTATTTATATTACATTTATGAATAGATATCATTCTTTAGCTATTATTTTAGGGTAGTTCTGCTATTGATAATCTTTCTTTATATTTCATAATCTAAGAAGGTCTTGATTTCTCTTTGTTCCTGAAGGGTATTTTTGCTGTTATGTTGAATTCCAGTTTGGCAGGTCCTTTCTTTTAGTACTTGAAAAATGTGTCATTTTCTTATTTCCTCAGTTTTTTATGATGAAAAATGAACTGCCATTCAAACTTCCCCCTTTATATGTAAGTAAATGTTGGAGTTTTTTGTCACAACTTCCAAGAATTTTTTTTTTTTTTTTTTTTTTTTTTTTTTTTTTTTTTTTTTTTTTTTTTTTTACTTTTCAGATTTTTGATTATCATTTCTTGGCATACAATTCTTTGGGTTAATCTTATGTGAGTTTTGCTTAAATTCTTGAATCTGTAGATTTGTGTCCTTTGTTAAATTTGGGTATTTTTAGTCACTGTATCTTCAGACACTTTTTCAGCTCTGCTATTTTCTCTTTCAGGGACAGTAATGATATGGGTGTCAGATCTTTCATTATAGTCCCATAGATCCCTGTGGCTCTGTTCTATTTTTTTTTTTTTTCTTTCTGTTTTCAGATTGAGTAATTTCTATTGTTCTATCTTCAGTTTGCTGATTTTCCCTTCCTCCCTCACCTTGCAGCTCTTGAGCCTGTCTATTCAAGTTCTTCATTTCAGTTTCAGTATTTTTCAGTTCTAAAATTTGTATTTTATTTTTATTTAGATTTTCATTTTTTAAAACACTGAAGTGTGGTCATAGTTGCTCATTGAAGCATTTTCATGATGGTTACTTTAAAAATCTTTGTTAGATAATTATCTCATTAGTGTCTTATCAGTTTTTACATGAATTTTTTAATTGTTTTTAGATCTTAGTTATTTTTGATATGACAAGCGATTTTCAATTGAAACCTGGACTTTTTAATGTCATATAATGAGATTCTTTTTTAAAAATTAAATGTATTTTTTAAAATACAGTAACAGAAAATTAGGTAATGATACTTTTTATACATGCCATTGAGAGTTAACTTGTTAACACTTAATTTTTATGTTTCTAATATTTTTGAACATTTTTTATAATTGTAGTGAAATGTATATAACATAAAAGTTTATCTTAGCCATTTTTTTTAAAATATTTATTTATTTACTTTAGTTGTACACAATGCAATGCATTTTTATGTTTACGTGGTGCTGAGGATCGAACCCGGGCCGCGCACGTGCGAGGCGAGCGCTGTGCCGCTGAGCCACAACCCCAGCCCCATATCTTAGCCATTTTTAAGTGTAAAACTCCCTGAGATTAAGTGCATTCACATTATTGGAAGTTATGAAAATCTTGCTCTTATGTAAACATTTTAACTAGAGTTTTGTGGTAATGGACATGTTAGAAGAGTTACTTGCTCTTTAGTGCAAAGTGGGGTAGACATGGAGGATGCTCCTTGTCCCCTGTTCATAATTTAGGCAGGTATCCTAATTACCACTGAGGAAGTTGAGAATTCTTGTTTTACATTAGGGTTTTCCTGATACAGGAGACAGAGACAAATCCACATAAACAGTTATATCATATTAGACAAAGGTGCCAAAATATATGTTGGAGAAAGGATAGCCTCTTCAACAAATGGTGCTGGGAAAACTGGAAATCCATATGCAGCAAAATGATATTAAACCTTTATCTCTCACCATGCACAAAACTCAACTCAAAGTGGATCAAGGACCTAGGAATTAGACCAGAGACACTACACCTAATAGAAGAAAAAGTAAGCTCTAATCTCCAACATGTCGGATTAGGCCCCAAGTTCCTTAATAAGACTCCTGTAGCACAAGAATTAATATCAAGAATCAATAAATGGGATATATTCAAACTGAAAAGCTTCTTCTCAGCAAAAGAAATAATCAGTGAGGTAAATAGAGAACCAACTAATTGGGAACAAATTTTTACCACAGTGTACATCAAATAGAGCACTAATCTCTAGAATATATAAAGAACTCAAAAATCTTAACAGCAAAAATAAAATAAAATAAAATAATAACCCAATCAATAATCAATGGGCCAAGGAACTGAAAAGACACTTCTCAGAAAAGGATACACAATCAACAAATACATGAAAGAATGTTCAACATCTCTGGCAATTAGAGAATTGCAAATCAAAACAACCCTAACATTTCATTTCACTCCAGTCAGAATGACAGCTATTAAGAATACAAACAATAATAAATGTTGGAGAGGATATGGAGGAAACAGGCACCCTCATACATTACTGGTGGGACTGCAAAATGGTGCAGCCATTATGGAAAACAGTATGGAGATTCCTTGGAAAACTTGGATTGGATCCACCTTATGACTCAGCCATCCCACTCCTGGGTCTATTCCCAAAGGACTTAAAAGCAGCATACTACAGGGACACAGCCACATCAATGTTTATAAAAGCACAATTCACAATACCTAGGTTGTGGAACCAACCTTTTAGAGTATTTTTTAGTTTTTTTTAAACAAAATATCCAGGGTCTGTAGTTGTACTTAAGAGTAGCATGAATTTAATTTTTACCACATGTACGTCAGAAAGAGCACTAATCTCTAGAATATATAAAGAACTCAAAAATCTTAACACCAAAAAAAAAAAAAAAAAAAAAAAAAAAAAAACAAATAACCCAATCAATAAATGGGCCAAGGAACTGAACAGATGAGATATACAATAAATCAACAAATACATGAAAAAAAATGTTCAACATCTCTGGCAATTAGAGAAATGCAAATCAAAACCACTCTAAGATTTCATCCCACACTCATGAGAATGGAAGCTATTAGGAACACAAACAACAATAAATGTTGGAGAGGATGTGGAGAAAAAGGCACACTCATACATTGTTGGTAGGACTGCAAAATGGTGCAGCCAATATAGAAAGCAGTATGGAGATACCTTGGAAAACTTGGATTGGATCCACCTTATGACCCAGCTATCCCACTCCTTGGACTTTTTACCCAAAGGTCTTAAAAACAGCATACTACAGGGACACAGCCACATCAATGTATATAGCAGCACAATTCATAATAGCTAAACTGTGGAACCAACACAGATGCTCTTCAGTAGATGAATGGATAAAGAAAATGTGGTATATATACACAATGGAGTATTACTCAGCAATAAGAGAGAATAAAATCATGGCATTTGCAGATAAATGGATGGAGTTAGAGAATATAATGCTAAGTGAAGTTAGCCAATCCCAAAAAGCCAAATGCGAAATGTTTTCTCTGATATAAGGAGGCTGATTCACAGTCGGGTTGGGATGGGGAGCATAGGAGGATTAGAGGAACATTAGAATGGCCAATGGGGAGGGAGGGGAAGGGAGGGGGCAAAAGGGTCAAGAAAAAATAAAAAGATGGTAGAATGAGATGGATATCATTACCCTAAGTGCATGTATGAAGTCACGAATGGTGTGAATATACTTTGTATACAACCAGAGATATGTAAAAAATGTGCTCTACAAGTATAATATGAAATGTAATTCATTCTGCTGTCATTTCTAACAACTTAGAATAAAAAATAAATTTGGGAAAAAAAAAGAGTAGCATGACCAATTATGTTATATCAATCTGTTGGATTCTAGATGTTTAATTAATTTGCAGTTTTATCTTTTAATCATTTACTATGAAACTTTCGCTTCAGGGAGATAAATTAAACAAGGTAAGTTTTTACTTAGAAATAATTAATGTACACTTATTTAAGCAGATTTTATTCTATATCTATTGCTTACCAGCTCACTTAAATTTTCCAGATGAAATGAGTGAGGCCCAAAGAAATTAAAACAACTTGCTCCAAATTACACATACATAAATGTCAGGAACAGGGTGTAAAGTCAGAAGACTTGTTTTTCCATACCTTCTTTTTTTTTTTTTTTTTTTTTTTTTTTTTTGTCTCTCTCAGCATGGGATGGATTGCTACTGGTCTAGCACTGGTCATGTGCCTGCCTTTAACCTATAACTGTTGCTTGAATATTAGCATCAGTTATATTCAGAAGAAAAGGAAGATTTGCTAGGAAGCCAAACATGAGAAAAACTACCTCAAGATTACTTATTTAACTGTTGCCGTGACAGGATAACAGAATTTTTGTTCATAATCTATATGTCAAGGGTAAAGTAATCGTCCTGAATTCCTTAGAGCATGTTTTTCTACTATAATTTATTATCCTTTAATTAATTTCAACTTCATTATAGTGTGCATTTACTTGAAACAAAGTCTTAGAAATCCCACCCAGGTATCTTTAATATTATTAAATTGTTTTCAATTAAAGCTCACATTTTCTAATCTATTTTATTGACTCAATTTTTGAAAGTGGAGAAAAATAGAACATTTGACTATTTTGGAAGATTACTTTGAATTTCACCAATAATGACATTTTAATGTTAAAAGTTACTTATTTGTGGAATTAGTTGTCATTATTCCAAAAGTATATGTAAAATATTACACAGCATTATTTGTAACAAAAGTCAAATGCCTAGTACATTTTAAAGGCAGTGCTTTTCTTCATAGGTTTTCTTTTTCTGAATGTGATTATATTGGTTTTATTTTTTATCTGAATTCATTGTTATGTTTTCCTCAATAATTGTGCTAAAATTAACTTCAACATTTCCCTAAAGATAAAAAAATCACAATCATGTACCTTTCAATTAAGTATCTATATCTAGTACAGTTTGAGTACTAGGATAAAGGTAAAGAAGCTGCATTTTCTTGGAGTAAGCTAAACTAAACACCAATTTTTTATTATCATTCACATATATAAAATCAATATAGTTATAATATAGGTATAGTGTTAGCTTTCCATAAGGATCTATGTATGTGTGTATGGGTGTATATGTGTATGTATATGATATATACATGCCTACTCACCTATGTTTGCTTTTTATCATCATAGAAGGAGGGAGGATGGCTTCACAGACACCAGAGATCTGTTTTAATTTAAAAAAAAATCTTTTTAAAATACATTCTCTATATTCCCTCAAGTGTGTTCCCTTATATATGACATGTTAATTTTCTCTTGATAATACTAGTTCTCTTACATGAGTAAGTCTGTAGTTTGTAAGACATAAGCAAAATTATTTAAGGCATTCCTTTATAAATATATAACCAGTAAGCAAAGAATTTGTTACACATAGGCAGAATTCTTAGGGTGTGTTTCTTATGGGTAGTTAATAAACAGAATAAATATGTAATTAAAATAGATAGGATGAAAGGATCAAGGCATACTAAATCTTTACAAAGCTCCTGTGTACTAAATATTTATGATATGCTAAATATATATGCAATTCAATATATGAGTTCCAAAATATTCAGGCACTTAGTATTCATAAGGTATTATTTGGCTGCCCATGGATAACACACATTCTGGCCTCAAGTATTTTCTGCCAAACAAATACATCCATGGTTATTTATTAGGTTATTTGCCAAGCTACCACATTGGCCAGATGTAGGTGTCCTTCTATTCAATAGATGAAATGGACTTGTCTCAGAATACCTTCTGCCTATTTCCTGTTAAAATCTCAGTTTTGGACTTTGTAACTTCCCCATCAGCAGAGAAGACTGATAGAGCAGAGAGAGAGACAGAATATATGAACACTGCATGCCCAGGATTCAGGAAACTTGGTTTTTCCATCTTGCTTGTATGTTGTCCTAAAAGTGAAAATTTATCCTACCTCTTCCCTTTTGCTTCTCACTTTAACCCTGATTTTGATACTCTCTGTGATTGGAACATTTTAATTTGGTTTCTGAACCTTTCTGATCTATGGTTTCTGGGATAGTATGCCTTCCAATATATATGGAAGCTCTTATTATATTACCAGTATTTCTCACATGATGAAATTCTAATAAGCCAGAGATGGGCCCCAGAGCCATCTCCAATGTCAGGAAAAGTTGGGGAAGAACAGATCTAGCAAAAGAAACACAATTTCCAATAATGGCATATATTCAGTCAAGACTCATCCTCAAAACTTTTTATAGCATTACAGAACAAAGTTGGGGTTATATTATCAAGAAATTAGAGTATGAATTTACTGCTGGTAGTTAGTTTTCATACTATCATATCTTCATATTCATTTCATATTAATTTATGTTTGTTTTATATTTTCTGTTTAAATTTGTTTTGTTTTGTTTTGTTTTGGTATGGAAGTGTGTATTAATCAGGTTTTTGTTTCTGTAGACAAAATACCTAACAAGAATAACCTAGCAGAGGAAAGGTTTATTTTGGTTCATGGTTTCAGAGAATGAGTCACTGGTCAGCTGACTCCATTGCTTTGGGCCCAAGATGAGGTGGAACATCGTGGTGGAAGGGCATAGTAGAGGAAAGCTGTTCAAGTCCTGCCTACTGCAAAGCAGGGAAAGGGAAGTATCATGGAAATACAACTCCCCAAGCCATATCCTCAGTGATCTATTTCCTCCAGCTATACCCTACCTGCCTACAGTTACCACTGATTCGAGTTATTAATCAATCAAATGGGTTAATCTATTAGGTGTTATAGCATTTGTATTCTAATAATTTCACCTCTGAATATTTCTACATTAACAGGATATTTTAGGGGACACCTCAGATTCAAATCATAAAAGAGTTAAAAGAAAACTGAGTTAAAAATTCCATGCTTTTGTAGATAAGCACTAAAATAACTACAGTCATACAACAGTCATTACCAAATTAAAAAAAAAAAAACACATTTTTCATAGTTCTTTTTCTTTTAGCTTATTTTTCATAGAAATAAATATCATAAGACTTCAGTATTTAATGTTTATATTAGTGAATTATAATTATACAATATAGTGAGTTTCATTTTGACACAGTCAAAAATGCAAGGAATAGAGTTTGCTCCATTTCAGTCTCCAGTACTTTCTCTACTCTTCCCTCCCCATCAACTTTCCTATACTCTGCAGATCTTCCTTCTATTTATTTATCATTTTAAATAAACAAACACAATATATATGTATATATATTCACTTTGGTATATATAATGAAATATAGTGTGTATACACACACACACATATATATACATACATATACATATATATATAAATGAATTCACTTTGGTATATTCATATCATACATACCATAATTTGGTTAATTTCATTCTGTAGTTCCTCCCTTTTTCTGACTTTCTTTCCTGCCCCTCAATCCCCTTTCTCTACAACACTGATCCTCCCTTCATTTTCTTGGAATCTACCCTCTCATTTTCACCCTTACTTTGCTCTAGCCTTTGCATATGAGAGAAAACATTCAACCCTTAAAATTCTGAGTCTGGTTTATTTTAGTTAGCATGATTTTCTTCAATTCCATCCATTTACCAGAAAGTTCCATAATATCATTCTTCTTTATGGCTAAGTGAAACTTTTTTATGTAGCCATACCTCATTTTCTTTATTCATTCATTTGTTTACCTGAACCTGGGTTGATTTCATAACTTGGCTATTGTAAACTGCTGCTATAAATGTTGATGTGCCTTTATCACTATAGTATACTGACTTTAGTTCTTTGGGATAAATATCAAGGAGATGGCTGGGTCATATGGTGGCTCCATTACTATTCTTTTGAGTAATTTCCATACTGCGTTTCAATTTGGTTTTACAAATTTGCAGACTCACCGACAGTATGTGTGAGTGGACCTTTCTCCTCATTCGTTATTATTTGTATTCTTGATGATTGCCTTTCTAACTAGAGTGAGATGAAATCTCCATGTTGTTGTTTTTTTTTATTTTTTTATTTTTATAATTTTTAATATGTACAACTCATAGTGCATGTATTTAGCATCTTTTTACATACAATTGTTTGTATACAGAGTATATTCGTACAATTCAGGTCTTCAATAATGCATTTAGGAAAATGATATCCATCTCATTCAAACACCTTTTCTTTTCTTTTTTCTTTTTCTCTCTCTCCCTCCCCCCTTGCTCCCTCCCTTACTCTCCCTTCCCTTTGACCATTCTAGTGTTCTTCTAGTCCTCGTATGTACCCTCCCATCCAACAATACTATGAACTAGCCTCCTTATATCAGAGAAAACATTTGGTACTTGAATTTTTGAGACTGACTAACTTCACTTAGCATTATGTCTTCCAACTTAATCCATTTACCTGCAAATGCCATTAATTTATTTTCTTTTATTGCTGAGTAAAATTCCATTGTGCGTTTATACCACATTTTCTTAATCCACTCATTTACTGAGGGACATCTAGGTTGGTTCCACAACCTAGCTATTGTGAATTGCGCAGCTACAAACATTGAGATAGCTGTGTCACTGTAATATGCTGTTTTTAAGTCCTTTGGGAATAGACCCAGGAGTGGGATGGCTGGGTCATAGGGTGGCTCCATTTCCAGTTTTCCAAGAAATCTCCATACTGCTTTCCATAATGGTTGCACCATTTTGCAGTCCCACCAGCAATGTATGAGTATGCCTTTTTCCCCACATCCTCTCCAACATTTATTGTTGCTTGTGTTCTTGACAGCTGCCATTCTGACTGGAGTGAAGTGAAATCTTAGAGTAGTTTTGATTTGCATTTCTCTAATTGCCAGCGATGTTGAACATTTTTTCATGTATTTGTTAATTAATCATGTATCTTCTTCTGAGAGGTGTCTTCTCAATTCCTTAGCCCATTTATTGATTGGGTTATTTGTTTTTTTTGGTGTAAAGTTTTTTGAGCTCTTTATATATTCTAGAAATTAGTGCTCTGTCTGATGTGCATGTACTAAATATTTGTTCCCAATTAGTTGGCTCTCTATTCACCTCACCGATTGTTTCTTTTGCTGAGAAGAAGCTTTTTAGTTTAAATCTATCCCATTCATTAATTCTTGGTAGTAATTCTTGCGCTACAGGATTCTTATTAAGAAACTTGGGGCCTAATCCAACATGTTGAAAATTGGAGCTTACTTTTTCTTCTATTAGGCGTATTATCTCTGGTCTAATTCCTAGGTCCTTGATCCACTTTGAATTGAGTTTTGTGCATGGTGAGAGATAAGGATTTAATTTCAATTTGGTGCATATGGATTTCCAGTTTTCTCAGCACCATTTGTTGAAGAGGCTATCCTTTCTCCACTGTACATTTTTGGCACCTTTGTCTAATGTAAGATAGCTGAAATTATATGTATTAGTTTCTGTGTCCTCAATTCTGTACCATTGGTCCACCAGTCTGTTTTGGTGCCAATACCATGCTGTTTTTGTTACTATTGCTCTATAGTATAATTTAAGATCCGGTATGGTGATGCCCCCTGCTTCACTTTTCTTGCTCAGTATTGCTTTGGCTATTCTGGGTCTCTTATTTTTCCAGATGAATTTCATGACTGCTATTTCTATTTCTTTGAAGAATGACATTGGGATTTTGATTGGAATTGTATTAAATCTATATAGTGCTTTTGGTAGTATGGACATTTTGACAATATTAATTCTACCTATCCAAGAGCAAGGTAGGTCTTTCCATCTTCTGAGTTCATCTATAATTTCTTTATTTAGTGTTCTATAATTTTCATTATAGAGGTCTTTCACCTCTTTCATTAGGTTGATTCCCAGGTATTTTTTTTTTTTTTGATGCTATTGTAAATGGGGTAGTTTTCATCATTTCCCTTTCAGAGTCTTTGTTGCTGATGTACAAAAATGCCTTTGACTTATGTGTGTTGATTTTGTATCCTGCAACTTTGCCAAATTCATTTACTAGTTGTAAAAGTTTTCTGATAGAGTTTTTTGGGTCTTCTAGGAAGATTATCATGTCATCAGCAAATAGTGCTAATTTGAGCTCTTCTTTTCCTATCTGGATCCCTTTAATTTCTTTTGTCTGTCTAATTGCTCTGGCCAGAGTTTCCAGTACTATGTTAAATAGCAGTGGTGAAAGGGGGCATCCCTGTCTTGTTCCAGTTTTTAGAGGGAATGCTTTTAATTTTTCTCCATTTAAGATAATGTTAGCACAGGGCCTTGCATATATAGCTTTTATAATGTTGAGATATGTTCCTGATATTCCTAGTTTTTCCAGTGTTTTGAACATAAAGGGGTGTTGTATTTTGTCAAATGCTTTTTCTGCGTGTATTGAGATGATCATATGATTTTTGTCTGTAAGTCTATTGATGTGGTGTATTATGTTTATTGATTTCCGAATGTTGAATCAGCCTTGCATCCCTGGGATAAACCCCACTTGATCATGTTGCACTATCTTTTTGATATGTTTTGTATCTGATTTGCCAGAATTTTGTTGAGGATTTTTGCATCTATGTTCATTAAAGATATGGGCCTGAAGTTTTCTTTTTTGGATGTGTCTTTGCCTGGCTTTGGAATTAATGTGATATTGGCCTCATAGAAAGAGTCTGGAAGAGCTCCCTCTTTTTCTATTTCTTCAAATAGTTTGAAGAGCATTGGTATTAGTTCTTCTTTGAAAGTCCTATAGAACTCAGCTGTAAACCCATCAGGTCCTGGACTTTTTCTTGTTGGTAGCTTTTTGATGACATCTTCTATTTCTTCGCTTGTAATTGATCTGTTTAAATTGTGTATAGCCTCCACATCCAGTTTAGGCAAATCATATGACTCTAGAAATCTGTCAATGCATTCAGTATTTTCTATTTTATTAGAGTACAAGTTTTCAAAGTAATTTCTAATTATATTCTGTATATCTGAGGTGTTTGTTGTGATATTCCCTTTTTCATCACGAATGTTAGTAATTTGAGTTTTTTCTCTTCTTCTTTTCGTTAGCATCGCTAAGGGTCTGTCAATTTTGTTTATTTTTTCAAAGAACCAACTTTTAGTTTTGTCAATTCTTTGAATGGTTTCCTTAGTCTCGATTTCATTTATTTCTGCTCTGATTTTAATTATTTCCTGTCTTCTACTGCTCTTGGTGTTGGTCTGTTCTTCTTTTTCTAATGCTTTGAGGTGTGATGTTAAGTCATTTATTTGTTGTTTTTTTTTTTCCTCTTAAGGAATGAACTCAGTGCAATGAATTTTCCTCTTACTACTGCCTTCATAGTGTCCCAGAGATTTCTATATGAAGTATCTGTGTTCTTATTTACCTCTAGGAATTTTTTGATCTCCTCTTTGATGTCTTCTTTAACCCCTTGTTCATTCAGTAGCATGTTGTTTAGCTTCCAGTTGATGGAGTAGTTTTTCTTATTCCTTGTTTTGTCGTTGATTTCCAATTTCATCCCTTTATGGTCCGATAGCATGCAGGGTAGTATCTCTATTTTTTTATATTTGCTGAGAGTTGCCTTGTGACATAATATATGGTCTATTTTGGAGAAGGAGCCATGTGCTGCTGAGAAAAATGTGTATTCGTTTACTGAGGGATGAAATATTCTATATATGTCTGTTAGGTCTAAATTGTTAATTGTTTTAAGGAGGCTTAAAGTTTCTTTGTTTAGCCTTTGTTTGGATGATCTATCCATTGGTGAGAGAGGTGTGTTGAAGTCTCCTAGAATAACTGTGTTGTGGTCTATTTTACTATTGAACTTGAGAAGCATTTGTTTGATGAATGTAGGTGCTCCATTATTTGGGGCATATAGATTTATGATTGTTATCTGAATGGTTATCTGATGAATGTTATCTGATGAATGGTTCCCTTAAGTAATAAGAAATATCCATCTTTGGGGCTGGGGTTGTGGCTCAGCGGCAGAGCGCTTGTCTCGCACGTGCGCGGCCCGGGTTCGATCCTCAGCACCACATAAACATAAATGCACTGCATTGTGTACAACTAAAGTAAATAAATAAATATTTTTTAAAAAATCCATCTTTGTCCCTCTTGATTAGTTTTGGTTTGAAGTCTACCTTATTTGATATGAGAATGGAAACCCCTGCTTGTTTCCGCCGGCCATGTGAGTGATAATACTTTTCCCAGCCTTTCACTTTCAGTCTGTTGATGTCTTTTTTCTATGAGGTGTGTTTCTTGGAGACAGCAAATTGCTGCGTTGTTTCTTTTAATCCATTCTGATAATCTGTGTCTTTTGATTGGCGAGTTTAGGCCATTAACATTCAGGGTTATTATTGAGATGTGATTTTTATTCCCATCCATTTTTATTTGAATTATGGTCTTTAGCTTGATTTGGTTTCTCTTCTGGTTGGTATTTCCTTTAGTTTAATATCTCCCTTTGTTGATTTTCATTATCATCTTTCTCTTCTTCTTCATGAAAAATGTTGCCCAGGATGTTCAGAAGTGCTGGCTTTCGAGTTGTGAAATAGTTTAACTTTTGCTTGTCGTGGAAGGTTTTTATTTCATCTTCAAATCTAAAGCTCAATTTTGATGGATATAAGATTCTTGGTTGACATCCCTTTTCTTTCAGAGCTTGAAATATGCTATTCCAGGATCTTCTTACTTTTAAGGTCTGGGTTGAAAAATCTGAACATGGTCTGATTGGTTTTCCCCTATATGTAATCTGCTTCCTTTCTCTTGTGGCATTTAGTATTCTCTCCTTGCTCAGAATATTAGGCATTTTCATTATAATGTGTCTTGGTGTGGATCTGTTGAGATTTTGTTTGTTTGGTGTTCAGTATGCCTCTTGAACTTGGTTTTCCCATTGATTCCTCAAGTTTGGAAAATTTTCTGTAATTATTTCGTTAAACAGATTACTCATTCCTTTGGCTTGAAACTCTGCCCCTTCCTCTACGCCAATCACTCTTAAGTTTGGTCTTTTTATGCTGTCCCATAATTCTTGGATGTTATGTTCTTGATTTCCAACGAGTTTTTCTGTATGGTCTAAATTCTTCTCTAGGACATATATTTTGTCTTCATTGTCTGAGGTTCTTTCCTCCAAGTGGTCTACTCTGTTGGAGATGCTTTCAATTGAACTTTTACTTTGGTTTATTGCTTCTTTCATTTCTGGAATTTCTATTTGGTTTCTCTTTAGAGCCTCTATTTCCCTATTGAAGTAATCTTTTACTTCCTGTATTTGTTTTTGGAGTTCTTTGTCAAAATGATCTTTTGCCTCCTGTACTTGCTCCCTCATCTCATTTTTGAGTTCATTCTTAAGTTAACTAAACATTTTGCATATGTAATTTCTAAATTCCATCTCTGGCATTTGACCAACTCCGTTTGTCATGAAATCTATGTCAAAATGATCTTTTGCCTCCTGTACTTGCTCCCTCATCTCATTTTTGAGTTCATTCTTAAGTTAACTAAACATTTTGCATATGTAATTTCTAAATTCCATCTCTGGAATTTGACCAACTCCGTTTGCCATGAAATCTACTGATGAGGAATCTTGATTTGATTGTGTCACTTTCTTCCCTTGTTTTTTCATGTTGCTTGTGTGTCTTTTCTTCCTGCACTGTGGGACCTTGAGTGTTTCGATTTTACCTTAATTCCTTATGTTGTTCCTGTAGTACGAAGCTATCAGCTCCCCTTATAATTCCTTTACACTTTAAAACCTAGCACTTTCTATTCAGAAAATTCAATTTTGATCACAATGTACAGATTTTGTTAACCCAGATATTATTTCCAATTTACTCTGTATGCTTCTGATGGGGTTTTATAGCTTCAAATATTGGATACAGAGGTATTATGTTTAAGAAGAAGGAAGTGTCTTGAATTGTTCTTTCTTGGAAAGTATGAAAGGAGAGTTCTATTGATGTGGTTTACTGGAAGTGGTTTAGTATCAGTAGAAGAGAGAAGATAGAGAATGGAGTAGACACTTAGGTGGAGAGACCAATTTATATATAAAGTAAGATGGAAAAGAAGAAAAAAAATGATAAAAGAGTAGAAATTGGTGTAAGAGAGAGGAGATAGAGAATCAAGAAAATGGAGAGTAAACTATATATAGCACCTCTTTGCTATCCAGTTCAATTGCGCCATTTCTAGAAATCCCAAATTCTGCGTACAGCTTGTTTTTGCCTCTGTTTAGTATGCACTGGCAGGGTGCAAATATGAAAGATAAGGAGGAAGAAGAGATGCCAAAGTGAGAAGGAAGAGAAGAAGGAATGAGAAAAGGAGCAGAAGCAAACAATCAAACACACTGACAATCAATGCAAAAAAAAGCAAAACAGAACAAATCCAAAAAACGAGAAAGAACAATAAACAATCTAACAAAAACCAATAACACAAGCAGACCAACCAACCAAAAAAAAAAAAAAAAAAACGTCGAACCCAAGTCTCAAACAAAACGGGCCCTGGGAAGCCCCCCTCTCTTTTCCCTTTCCAGTTTAAGCCAACTGCATTGGATCACGTCCAGATAGTCTGCGAGTCAAGTCTGCACCCTATGCCAGCGGCCGAATGGCTCAGGGGGAAGATTGGCTCAGGGTGGTTGTGTGTCAACAGGTGAATGGCTCCTGGAAGGGGACCCTCCAGAAGGTACCCTTTCCCCACACCCACCCACAGTTGTAGCTTCTTGTGGCCGCTGGGCTGGCCTCAGACACGCCCTCCCCTGCTGGTTACCCGAGTCTCACCCAGGTGTGCGCTGCCTTCAGAGCGATGAGGCTCCCTGGATGTCTGCAGCTGTTGTCTCCTCCATCTTTTCCCCTTTGTCTGGGTCAGCCACTGCACTTCTCAAAGATGGCGGCATTCTTCTCCCATTCAACAGCTGCTCCGCAGACCCTTGTGAAAGTCCATGTTGTTTTGATTTGCATTTCCCTGATTGCTAGGGATAATAAACATGTTTTTATTTATTTGTTGGCCATGTTTTTAACTATTTGTAGTTTTTCTTTGAAAAATATTTCTATCTTTTGCCCACTTATTTATTACAATTCTACAATACAGATTTTAGAAAACTGAAAAAAAAATTAAGAACTTAGAAAATGTAAAGACCTCCCATATTCTTGGATAGACAGGATTAATTTTGTAAAAATGGACTTTATCAAAAGCAATCTACAAATTCAACACTTTCCTCATCAATATATCAATGATATTCTTCACAGAATTAGAAAAAAAAAATCCAAAAGCTAATTTGGAAGAATAAAAGACACAGAATAGCTGAAGAATATGAAGCAAGAAGAACAATGCTGGAGGCATCACAATACTGATCTCAAATTATGCTACAGGAATATAGGAACAAAAACATCATGTTATTGACATCAAAACAGACATCAATATCAACAGAATAAACAACAAGACTCAGATCATAGATATGATCATCTGATTCTCAACAAAGTTGTCAAAAATAAGTATTGGAGAAAAGATAGCCTTTTTAACAAATGGTGCTAGGAAAACTGGATATAGGTTTTGGTTAGCTTTTTGGTTACTGTGACTAAATGAAAGAACAATTGTAGAGGAGGAAGTTTATTTGAGAGCTCACAGTTTTGGAGGTCTTAGTCCAGAGAAGGCCAGCTCCATTCCTTAGGGCTTGAGGTGATGCTCACATCATGGTGAGGCTGACATCATGGAAGAGTGTGGCAGAAGGAAGCAGCTCACATCATCAGGAAGCAGAGAGAGAGAGAGAGAGAGAGAGACAGCCCTCTCCAGATACAAAATATATACCCCATAGCCACACCCCCCAATGAACCACTCTCTCTGGCCACATCACACCTGCCTCCAGTTACCACTCAGTTTATCACATCAGGGATTAATTTACTGAATAGGTTAAGGCTAATAACCCAATCATTTCAACTCCAAACCTTCTTGCATTGTCCTACCCATGAGTTTTTAGGGACACCTCACATCTAAACCATAATAATATCCATAGATAGAAAAACAAAATTACATCCTATCTCACATGCTGCACAAAAATCAAATCAAAGTGCCTCAAAGACCTATGAATTAGACCAGAAAATTTGCAATTGTTAGAAAAAAGCTAAAAGAAAACATAGGATGCAAACTCATACATATTGGCATAGGAACTGACTTCTTTAAAAAGACCTTGTAAAGCTCAAGAAATAGAACCAAGAATAAATCAGAAGGATGGCATCAAATTAAAGAGATTCTGCACAGCAAATAAAACAAGAGTGTGAAGAGAAGGCTTATAGAATGGGAGAAAATATTTGCCAGCTACTCCTTCAATGGGGCATTAATATTCAGAATATATAAAGAACTTTTAAAAAATCAACATCAAAATAATAAACAACCCATAAATAAGACCAAAACATTTTATTAAGAAAGTTTCCTGAAACATAATAACTTGATTTTCCTTGAATGAGGTATGACAAAGCAACTAGACATGTTCTGTGACTTTATAGAGTTTATTGTTTAAATAAGTTAGGGATTGTGAGAGCACATATATGTATAAATATAGTCACTCCACAGATTCTGAATTTGTGCATTATTTCAGAAGGTTAAAATAGAGATTAAAATAGCTTAACAGTCTAATCTTAAAAAATGAATATGAGATATTGAATATGAGATACATGTAATGCCTAGCACAGTGCAAATCATATATTTGGGAATAAATGAATGGGCATTTCTTATTATCATTAATAATATTAATATTAATATTAGCATAATAATAATAATACTGTTCTTGTTTGGTACAAATGAATTCCAATGTCATGAGAATAATGCAATTGGAAAGAAATATAGACTTACTCTCTAATAAAAAAAAAAACTTCAACCTACTAAAAGTCATCTAAGGCACATTTATTAGCCATTTACAAAAATTCACTTCAGCATTCCTTTAAAGTAAGCTACCCTGGTGCATTTAACATACTATTAATTTGCAAAGCTGATGAACAAGAGCAAGCATTTGGGTAGTAAAATTATAAAAGAACTGTGTGGACATTTAATAATTGTGCTGAGGGATTAAAGCAATTATAGAAAAATTCAGGCTAAAACTGCTATTGAAGAGGATTTTTTAAAACATTTATTATTCAGATGAATCATCTAAAAAGGATAACTGCTCTGACTGATTATTGCTCAAGACTGTTTAATTTCTTTAAATGACTTAATCACAGAAAACTTCATGTAGAAGTTTGGGTTTCAGGTAATTATTGAAGGAGAAAAGAAAGTTGGTTGGCAGTAGATCTCAGATTGAAATTAAAAATAAAATGAGAACAATATAACATGCACCATGAAATCCTTCTCAAGGTTAATGATAATTCAGCTTTAGGAGCTACATGTTCAGACATGGCTGGCTCTTTGCAATAGTAAAGATAGTGAAGTTCCCACTTCAGTGAACCCAGTCATTACTTATTAGTCTTTGTTTTAGTTACAGAAAACTTTACACGCTCTTCCCCATTCCTCTTCATTTTATGTTAGCCATAAGAGCCTTCCACCATAATCGTAGAATGCCTGAATCAGTGTATTAGCCAGGAGAATTCTCTTTTTCAGCCTGAACTCCCAGAGTTGAAAGTCTGTTTTTTTTTGTTTGTTTGTTTGTTTGTTTGTTTATTTAATTTATTTTTTATTTATAATAATTACGATACATAATTGTATGTAAAAAAGATGCTATATATGTGCACTATGAAAGTCTGTGTTTTCATCAATTGTGTTTTAAGGTAAGGAAGAACAAACATCCTTTTGTTTGTTTGTTTGTCTTGCTTTGTATTTCAAGAGTAGGAAGATGCAGAAGTGAAATGGAAGATATTTCCAGGGATTTGAAATTAAAATCTTGTAAGTAGGGTAACAACATGTCTTAATTTGCCAAGTAGAGTCCTGGTTTACTTCTGTTGTTCTGACATAATCATTAATTATACCTTCTTTAACTTTCAAAAATGTCATGGTTTGTATGATAAATTGTATGGCCAACTAATTATAGAAACATATCTATTTATCTATTTATCTATTTTCTGGTTAAAATGAATGGATCATTATGACAAAATAATTAACCATACTTTACTAAAAATGTAAAAGTATAATCTAAGTGGGGGCGCGGTGGCGCACACCTGTAATCCCAGCACTTTGGGAGGCTGAGGCAGGAGGATCACGAGTTCAAAGCCAGCCTCAGCAATGGCGAGGCACTTAGCAACTCAGTGAGACCCTGTCTCTAAATAAAATACAAAAAAGGGCTGGAGATGTGACCCAGTGGTCGAGTGCCCCTGAGTTCAATCCCAGTTACCACAAAAAAAAAAAAAAGTATAATCTAAGTAAGATATGTATGTAAAATATATATTATACAGAATATATGTGGAGAGAGAAAGAGAGAGAATCAGTTAAAGTAAAGTACTATTCCCTCCAAGCTTATTTATGAGAGGACTCATTACATTCTGATATCTTATTCCCATGTAGTAAGACTTTTGTATAAGAATACCTCTTCTGATTTCTAACTACAAAGAAAAGTAGATCAACTGATGTGTGAGTGTTTATATTGGACTATATTTTTGAAATATAAACTTATTTTATTAAATTATAGCATGATATAAGCAATTTATAGCTATGTTACATAAGATTGAAGTTATAGGTATAATAACAAAAATGAATCCCCAAATTTCAGAATTTTAATTTAATATAAGTTAATTCTCCATTCCAGGAAATTTTGAAGCCTGGGAAACTCTGTATGAAAGCTCCTTGCATGCGGCAATTCAAAATATTGTCTGCTTCTATCTTGTGCTTTTTCAGTCTCAGGAGTAATATTTCAAGGTTGCCTCAGGAGGAAGAGAGAGCATAAAACACTGTGCAGAGTTTTATTTTATTGCTTACATCCAGAAGTGACACTTCTCCCTTCCACCCATGATGTACTGATTAGAACTAGTCACAATTCTGGTCATCAAAAATCTCTATTTCATCTTTTTAGCATGAAAGGAAGCACTTATTCCCTCTCCACTGGAGACAACTTTAAGTTCTATCCATTCACTGCATCTAGCTCAAAAGTTGAGAATCTCTGGTAGTGGTGTCTTATACCAAGTAAGATGTGTCTATCAAGTCATCTACCTTTATACACAAAGATTCAGTGGTGGAACAACAATATAATAATTTCAGTGAAGACTTCCATTCGGAAAGGAGAACAGGACCCACTCCATAATCAATGATGCATATCAATTTTTCAATCCCATTGAGAAGGATCTCTGTTATGGGGATGAAGGAGGTAATTTGATGGATCCCAATTCTGCTTTCTGGGAAGTACCCACTTTGCCCACTGTTTAATACAATCCTTGGCAACAGCCTCTGTGTTTTTTTCTTTGACATTATCTATTTTGACAACAACTGAGATGGGCTTTTAGACACATGTCTTGACTTGATGGAGTTAACCTATTCAATGCTATTCAGCAGATGGGGTAGAATATTGAGAAGAGTTTTCTGTAGAGTTTCCATTATTAATCCATTTCCATGACATTTGGACAGGTCTAAATCCAAACTTCTAAATATCATAATTAGCTATGGTATTCACATCTTGACCCCTCTTTGTTGGTTTCTCCTACCTTATTTTTACTTAGTTATAAATTTAGACTGAAAGAAACACTAATTGTTCATTTTAGAGAATCTCAACATCAGTTGTTTTACATTATATTGAAGAGACACTAAATTTCACTTATGCATCTAATAAATATGGTTTTGTTAATCATGATTCCTCAAGGCTGGTTAAGCTACTGTGAAACTTGTCTCTTAATGGAAATCACTTGACAGACATTTTTGAAAGTTCTGGTAGATTAGGTTCATTACTTTCATTATTCACAGGAAGCACTAGAAAGAAAAGAAAAATTATACATTTTAAAGTAATTATGCATGTTTAATAAGATTGTTATTTAATATAATGCTGACTAAATGCTCAGATGTACATAAGTTTTACATTTGCTAGGAAATCGTACTGAAAATCAAATTTAGAGAAACTAATATATAAGCACACTGGTAGCTTTTTGTTGAGTTTTATTGGTCATGATCTAGTATTTCAAATTTCTTGTTTTTTTATTTCAGTTTTGTAATTTAACTAGCCATATTTTTCAAGTGAAAATATTAATTTCTAATATGCATGAGTTCCTTTCCAGAAGTCACACAGAAATGATAACTTTCTTAGCAAACAGTTATCAGTTTTGCACTAAGTTTTGGCCAATTTTTTTTTTTTTTTTGCAATGTCATAATATTTACAATGTCATAATCACAATTGTGATTTCTATCTCATTCTCTACTTTTCTTGTTTATATCATTGAGATAGGAATTTTGGGATACATTAGAAGATAGTCTGAGTCTGAAAAGAAATGCCCCCATGAGCTCTTGGAATGTAGGAGTATCCTATGAAACTGTGAAATGCAAAATAAGCATTCTGAGCAACAGAGCCATGTTCTTCACCAAAGCCCTTGGTCTACACAGCTTTGACCCTGCCCTTGTCTTCAAGAAGTAACACAAGGGCAATGGGCCAGCCCTGGGGAAACCAGCAATGTAATTCCGCCATAACAACTCCTCCTGTCCAGTTCCTAGATCATGTTCTTCTATAAATATTAACACCCCAGACCAATAGTTTGCTGTCTTTCCCTCTGTAGATAGACCACATTCTCCCTTGAATGTGTATTTCTTATTTTATCCTTAATATAGCCTGTATTCTAAATAAATCTGTGTCTCTGACTGGCATGAGTTGAAATGCTTTTCTATCACATATGCCAAGAACCTTACTTGTTCTGAGCAGAGATACCCCGTGGTTGGAATATCCTGCAGTGACATCATGAATGAGTTTGCAACTTTGTTTTTTTTTTTTTTTTTTTTTTTTTTTTAACATTTTTCTCTTAAGGAAAGACTGATTTCTGAAACTTAAGTTTTAGTAGTTATCATTATTATTAAATAAACTCTACCTCAAACATAGTTTGTCATGAATGTTTTAATATAATTGAAAATATTTTTTGTACAAGGGACTCATTCAAGAATATATTCACAAACCCTTGCTAAATCTTAATCCAAATCTATAATCTATTTTAATCCTAAGGAAGTTTTAAGATATATTTCTTTGGATCTTATCTTTAAAATAATTTAAGAACTTCTCAGAAGAAAAGTATCATCTATATAACTTTGTGTTCACAGTTGATACCAGGAAACTTTTGATAGTCCAATGGTAGTAATAGACTTGAATTCATAAAGCACTTTCCCTAGGGTAAAACTGAGCAACTGGGATAAGAAGTTATAAAATGAATCATTACAACCACTTGAGAAATTAGATATATCTCCTTTTAATACATAAAAATCTAATTCTTCAAAAAGTCATATAATTTGACAAAGGGAATAAAACCAAAAGCCAGAGATAAGATTCTACTGTAGTTCTTTCTGAATCCAAAATTTTTCCTCTTAAACCTTATATGTAAGAAATTGTGTTGTAGATACACAGGAATAAGCATGGAGTTCAGAGCCTGCCAAGTGTTTCATAAATGGAGTATGGTTTACTAGGACTGAGCAAGTCATATATACTGAGGAGCAACCTAGAGTTTAGCAATATATTGACTAATTTGTCTTCTAAATTATATTAAAAATGGAAGATAAGTGTGTAAAAGTCTTTGGAATGAAAAGAACTATATAAATGGGAGCTAATATCTTCTCTAATGTTCTCTAATGTCCTTCCTGTAAAAGTCAAGGAAATAATTGCTTTTACAGAGCAATTGTTCTAAAGCTTTTCCCTGGCTATAGACAGGCATCAACAGATGATTGTCTGCAGGTATTTGCCTGGGGGAAGCTATTGAATGTCAATGCAAATCAGGGAAGTTTCCTCTACTATAGAAAGTCACTGACAGGAACCTCCCAGGCATAGGTATATTTTAAGACAAGAGTGCTGCACATTGAGTCAACAAATTTATATTACCAAGGAACTAATTTTTGACCTTGATATCAGTAGTTTTATAATTTCTTTATAATACACTTTATTTTAAGCCACATGAATAGGAAACTAAAAGTGTCATGGTTTATTGTTAAGGTTTAAAACATGTTCATATGTTTTTAAAAACAAAAATTTTCCTTAGCTGTCATTATATTTTTTGACCAATGTGAATAAATAAGATTTGAATAATAGTCATAATAATAATTTGTGTGCTAGGTATTTGAATGCTAAATTTAGACAGTCTTTTTGTAAAACTATAAGTACATTTTTATTAAAAATATTTTTAAAACTCCAGAAACAGAATTACAAATGACATCACTTACATTTTTTAATCTGTTACTCCATATCTTCAAAAGAAATGGCATACATTTCTAGTAACTGAGGACCTAGCCACCTGCCACTCTAATGAAGACTTTCATGTTCACAAGTTAAATGATGTGCTAATTAACTGTTAAAATTTGGGGTAGGGTGTTGAGAAATCCAAATGATAATGTGTCTTTGTGGGAAAAAAAAAAAAAAAAAAAAAAAAAAAAAAAAAACAACATTTTTCTATTTATTTCCTTTCATTTTAACTATTCTTCATGAGAAAAAAAAATTGGGGAAAGTGTTATGCTAAAGAGAAACAATGTCACCTTTTAGATTACAATTTAGATGAGGATCTATGAAACAAGGAGAGTCTCACTGAAATAAACTTCACTGTTCTTGAAGAAAATCAATACTGCTGCCCAATGCAGAGCATCAAAAATAGGGAATTATATGTATTATCTATCAGATGCATTTTGATTTAAAGCTAGAATTTTAGTTTGAAATAGTGTCTTATTAGCTCTCAGACTTGGTCTTTTCATGCTAAGGAACAGTTATGGAGAGAATAAAACAACATTGGAAACAAAGACTAGCAGACGACCCATTGAGAGAAAGTAAGACATATTTGGCTAAAAGTATAGCATGTTGTAGAAGGCACACATGAGGATACAAAAAAGATTTACCATACAGCATTCTTCTTTCCTGGAGATGTATTTCTTTTAGTATAACTGCCAACATTTTGCAACTATTTATTTACCTTGAATCTCCTATGCTCTAATCCCAGGTTAGTTTGTGATAATTTGAAAATGATGAAAAAATAATTTCCTAAAATATTAGTTTCTGCTATTGTGTGAGAAGATTCAACCAGAATATTTATGGTAAATAAATACAGCTAGAGCATTCTCCAAACCATTTCAGATGGCAATGACCTTGACTGGATATATCTTTTCATTCATGAATAATTGATAACAAAAATTAATCTGTGATATATTTAAAAATGCTCCAGAATTAATAGAACTATAATATACTAAAAACTTGAAGGAAGAAATATCTCTGAAAAAGGTATTATACACATTTATATTTTAAATCAAACTTAAGAATCTATCATTTTTGTAACTTAATCACAAAAGTTATGTCCTATCTTTTCTGCTTATCTATCCATTAAATAAGTCAAAAATCCATTAATCCAAAAATGGTGACCTTCCTCTCTCTCCTTCCTTTGGAGAAAACATGACTCCTATGGAAAAGACCTTACAGTGTTTGTACTGAGGATCTGCTATCTCCAGCCATCAGCCAGGACAGTCCTGAATCCTACTGACAACCACATGCAAGCACATAGTTGTGAATTCTCTTCTAATTGACCTTGCCTGGCAAAGCCCCAACTGACATCTTGATTTTATCCTCCTGAAATACCTGATCTGGAGGCATCCAGCTAAAATAATCTTGGATTCTAGATCTACACAAATGGTGAGATAATAAGTAAGAAAACAATTTTTTAAAATTATTAGCTACTAGATTTTGGGTAATTTATTACATAAGAATATAGATAATAGAAAATACTAAATAAAATATAAGCATGACTAATATCTCAGTATATTAACAAAAAATCTTATTATGCATAGGCTGTAACAAAAGAGATGAGGCAAAAAAATTTTAGAGGTAGAGAAAAACTTCAAAAAATATCTAATTAATATCCTCAGAAGGGTAACACATTTAAGCCATGAAAAACAAGATGACTATAAATGTATTAATTAAACCAATAATATTGAAAATGCATATATAATATGTACAACATGCATATGTGTCAATACATAATTATATGTCTCTTATATATTTATATATGTATACACAATATATATATGTATGAAGGATTATATGTATTATATCTGTAGAATTTAGATCAGATATATGTGAAAATAATTGGAAAATTGGTGAATAACTTTGAAGCAATATCTCAGGGAGAAGTAGGAGATAAAAGACAAAATAGGAGAAGGAAAAAAAAAAAGTCAGCCCAGGAGGCCTGATTTCTAAATAAAGAGCTGCAATAAGAGAGGACTGGAGAAATGTAAGGAAGAAATGATCAAAGGAATGCTTCAGAAAAGCTTCCCAGAATTTAAGGACATTTATTACCAGATTTTGAAAAGCAAAAATAATCAAAACAAAACATACTGAGATCTCAATATAGATCATAAAATCCCACAGCAAGACTCTTCATTTTGAAATTTCTGAGCACTTAAGAAAAATATAACTTAACACGTAAAGAGGAAAACTAACAGGAAAGAGAGCTAAAATGTTATTAGCTCTCTCAAAAATAGCCTCAGAATGTAAATGATGATGGATAATACATTAAAAAATTCAGGAAATGTTACTTACAATACAGAAATTTATAACTTTCTCTCTTAAAAATTAGGTGGAAATATGGAGTTAAGACTTTTATTGTAAAATGTTCAAAGTGATTTCATGTCATACCCCACCCCCTTAATCAGTAATTGCAGTGGTCAATAAACTTTTTTTTCTGCAAAGGCCCAAGTGAAATATATTTTAGATTTTGTGGAACATCAAGTCGTTTGTTTAGTTGTTGTTTTTTTTTTCTTTTATCTCATTTGATTCTGTCCTTATAGTGTGAAAGCAGCTAGGAAAAAATATAAATGAGTAGGTATAGCTGTGTTCTAAATAAGTTTTATTTGTAGACAATGAGATTTCAATTTCATATAATGGTCATATCACAAATTTTTCCTCAACCATTTGAAAATGTAAAAACGAAAAAGCATTCTTGCGCATTGTATATTAAATGATTTACAGATTTAGCCTGCAGGCTCAGAGTTTGTTGACCCCAAAATGATTTTCCCCCAGAGAGAGGTAAAGAAGAAAGGTATTATAAAATCAAGGACACAGAGGGTCCAAAACCAAAGAAGGCATGAGGATCCCTAGGACGACAGTAAAAGGAAACTAGGAAATCAGTGATGCTGCTGCACTAGGACCCACCAGTCTAGGTTGGAGCTGGAGGATAGAGGGCTCCAGAGAGATGTCACCAGAGAAAACACAGCTACAAAGCAAAACAAAGGACAATCAAACAAAGGACAAATCAAAGGACCATCAAAGTGATAACTTTCCCAATGTGTTTGTCATATTGAGAAGAACTGGAATGGTCTGTTACAGCGGAGAACAAAAGAGGATTAATATAACAAAAAATGATCCAACACATACATGAAACAATTAATAGGTTAAAACAAGCAAAACAGGAAATGCAGCCAAGAAAGGAAATTTAAGTATCCTAATTGGTACAGATCTGAATAGTTACTAGAATCATATTCAAACACCACATATATTTTTTGGGGAGAGAGAGGTAGTGGGGATTGAACTCAAGGGCACTCGACCACTGAGCCACATCCCCAGCCCTATTTTGTACTTTATTTAGATATAGGGTCTCACTGAATTGCTTAGCACCTCGATTTTGCTGAGGCTGGTTTTGAAATTGCCATCCTCTGCCTTTGCCTCCCAAGCCACTGGGACTACAGGCATGCACCACCGTGCCCAGCCCAAACACCATATTGACTTAGTAAAAATCATAGTATAAATGCATTGAAGACACTGTTAGAAGAATGTCTGAGGGTAGTGATGAGAGAAAGTTGGTAAATATCTAAAGCTGAAAATGCAGTAAACAGCAGAAATCTGTTTAGAGATAAGGATGAAACCACCTGAGGAAACTGTTTCTGCTTTTTGGGTGCACAAATTGGGGTTGCGAGGCAGAGCTGGGCAGGACCTCTGATTTTACTTACAGATCATGAGGACATCTTTTAAATAGCATTTCAATAAAATTAAAATTGAATAGAATATATAAAGCAAATCAATCGCTGTTCTGTACAATGGTGGTAACCTAGATGGGATATTAAAGATGGTTCTAATTATAAAATCTTTCTTAACAATAAAAAAAATCAAAATAAGAAAATTTTAGAACCAAACTAATGAGACAAAATCTGAAGGGATGGTACACGATTAAAAAAAAAAAAAAGGAGAGCATTTACTCTGACCTTGGCCTAGAATGCCCTTCCTTCAAATATTCCATTGGTTCCTGCCTTTCCAGCTTCAGACTTTTGCTAAAAATAACCCTTTCCCAGGAAGGTTTTTTCTTGTCACTGAACACAAACATGTATTCCTTATTCTCCCGCCCTGCTTTATTTTCTTCCATAGGTTTTATAGTGTTGTGCAGGTTTTACTTTGGTTCTTATTGTTTTTTTTATTCCCTTTAGAAGGTGAACCACACAATGGAAGGTTCCAATCTACTCTGCCATTCCTATGTTACTGAAACTTGGAGAAGTATCTGGCCCATCATAGGCACTCAATAGATCAATGAAAAAATATGTCTTTTAGGAAATTAGAGACAATGAGAACAACTGAACACTATAAACATTTCAGATTTTTGCAAATTAATTTATAGATGTAACATAACACATATCACATCACCACAGGGATTTTTATTAGAGCTTGTAAAATTAATTCCCAACTTCGGTTGAATCATCATGCTAGAGTTAGTAGGCAACAGTCATATCTGCAATAGCTATTATTATTAAATCAGCAAGAACAAAGACACTTTGAAAAATAATGAAATAAAGTTTCCCTGAAAATACATCATATAGTTGAATATTGTAAAAAATTAACTTGCATAAAAATAAACAGGTAAGTGACAGAAAAGCCAGCTTTGAAAGAGACTTTGGTATATTCTTTTTTTTTTTTTTTTTTTTTTGATGAATGTTAAAAGCTGAAGTAAGAAAGAGTGGATATGTAGGATTTTTATATCAGAATATTTGCTTAGAACACATATCAAAATACACTTTAGAGTTTAAAAATTATGTAACTTTCATGTAAAAGTACAAAAAATATATAGGTGAATACCTCTCACCCACACACAGAAAAAAATTGAGTAACATTTTATCTGATATTTTAAAGTTAATGTGTCAAAAGCCAAGTCAAATACATCATGACATCGTTAAATGATTAATGAAAATATTTTAAACCTTCATTTTATTCACATATGTGAAAAAAATTTCTAAATATAAAGTGCAATGGTATTTAAATATTAAAAAGAGGGCAAACAAATAGGAGAAATGCTCACTTTCACCAACTAAAATAAAAATACCATTTTCCTATTTCTAATTTGCTAAATCTAAATTGGTAATTTATACTATTCTCCTAGCCAAAATAAAAACTGATTCAAGTTTTTTGAAGAGAAATTTAGCCTTTTCATCAGTATTTTTATCAATAAAAATGAAATCTTAGAAAATGATAGTCAAACTATTTTACATTCTAGAATGTTTTTTCAAAGCACTAACTGGGATTAGAAATAATAGGAATGAAAATATTCTCAATATATAGAGGAATGGTTTAATAAATTATACAAGATTGTCATGTCAGGTAAAGGATAATATATTTGCTATAATAACATTTCTGCAGCCATTAAAAATCATGTGTTCAAAGCACACCAAAGATGTGGAAAAGTCCTGGTAATATATGTTGTTAATGAATGCCAAATACCATACCCACTTGGTTTTTTACAATGATTCCAATAGCTTTTGTCTTCTCATTTACATAGCATGCACACAATGCATCTATCGATTTAATTATGATGCACATAATCTGCAGTGTAAAATTCCTACACGCATGTATGCATATTTTTAAAGTGGTGGTATATGCTTGTTGGATTATAGATGACTTTTAATTCTATACACTCTTCTGCATTTTACCTTTTTACAATAAAGATAAAGCACTTTTACAATTCAATGAAAGAATTGAATTGAAGCACCTATAAACTTATCCTGAAACCTTTTGAAATACCATCACCAACTCTCACAATTTAAATCCTGGCATTTTCATGACTGTCTCAAATAAGGGAGTCAGAAAATAGAATGCGGCCACTGAGCATTGGATGTCATTGCTTTCCTTTGCTGAAAAGCTCTTCCTTTACAGCTACTATCTGTTTATAAATGACAGTGGGAAAGAATAATTGGGAAAACAGTTTCTTGATACAAAGGAAAAGATAAAAGTTTCTGAAAATCCTCTAACAGTTACTTTTGGGAATCTTTAGTGGGTAAAATGGACCATTGGCCATGTTTGAACTATTAGCATTACCACAGGTATTTGGGTCTCTGTTTGCTCAGAAAGACTACAATAGCTACCACCCAACAACAACCTCCAAAAAGAAAAGAAACACATACACTTAGATATAAATACTTTACAGTGCAACAATTTTAGTTTTCAAGTGGCATAATCTGCTACTATCCTTGAAAGGATGGCAAACCATGAGCAAAGTTTTTGGGGGATGATAGCTCTACTCACCCAAAGGTGCTAGATTTAAGTTAAAATTGTCTTAGGAATAAAGTTTGAAGCACTTATCTACACTTTCTTTTTAAAAACAATGTCCATTCTCTTTTTTTCTTTTTGATCAGCTCTTATGATCTATGTTTATTATACCTACTAGTAAAAGGTGCCCATAGATGTGTTTGAAAATGACAAACCTGTGAAATAAACCTATGCCATAGCAAAAAATACCCTGTTTGTGGCCAGACACAACTAAAGGCCAAGCAAAACTATTTGTATTTTAGGTAGATAAATTAATTGAATTAATTTTATCTTCCCTAGAGTCATATTCTATGCTATTGACATACTTTTGTTCTCTGATTAAAATATGGAGAATAGAGAATATAGGTACCTGGCTCATGGTCACACAGTTTATAAATGAAGAACTGAGATACAGGCAGGCCAGGGAGTCTGACTCTTAACCACTTAAGGCAATTTCCAGACATTTGTTTCAATGATCTTTTGAGTCCTGAGTGGATAAACTATCCTTAATGTGCCAAGTGGGGTTTTCCTTTAAAATGAATGTAAACCTTACCTGAGAATTAATCTGGGATACAATTCGCACGCGCGCACGAGCGCGCACGCGCGCGCACACACACACACACACACACACACACACACACAGACTTAAAGCTGAATCAGATTTTTTTCCCTGAAATCCATATTCTGAAAGATAAGGAGTTTTAGAGTTTTAGAGTAGGTTCTGTGGTTAGGGTGAGCTGTCTCAGGTCAGAAATAGTCAATATGAAAACCAAAGTGTCTACCAAAGAATTTTTTTTTTTTTTTTTTTTGCAAAGATGTCTGCAGTTGCAGCAAATGTCAGTGTTTGGAATCCGTTGCTAAAAAATGATTCTAGGAAAGGTAACATCAACCTGCAGCTCAAAACGTGCATCTGAGTTCTAGAGCCACGGGCAAGAAGTGAGATAAATTCTTTGTGACATCGTGGAAGTAAGGAAATCATTGCAACTTAACTGGGGTCTGGGAGGACAAAAGATTCTGGGCATAACATGCAGTCCACGTTCTCTCCATTATTTCTTCTGCTCTGCTCAACATTGCTCTGCCTTTGGGAAAATAGCTGTGTGTAAATTCTGAGTTATTTGCTGTGACTTGATCTCTTTATGGTCTTGAAGCTTTTGTTCTGGGTTTTCACAGACTGCGGCTTGCTTGATGTTGAAGGCTTATTGCCTCTTTAGTGAGGTAGAAGCCACCAGGCCTGGGTGCATTGACTGAGACTACACTTCTGTTCATGAAAGAAACAAAAGGCCACTGCTGGAGTGCTGCCAGCACTGCCAGCAGCAGCTTTTCTTGTTTGGGTCTAACACCAAAAGTTAACTTCCATGTTGTTGATGGTACCAAGGCTGCTGTGGATATAGCAGAGCCAGTGGGCTTCCCAGAGGACACCATTTATAAAATTAGCCACGGGAGGTCATAACTGAGTTTCTGCTTTCTTGGCATAGCAAGGCTAGTGTTTTATGGACCAATATAAACATTCCTGGAAACTTTTCTGAATATGTGGAGAGAGTTCTAGAAATAAATTACTTTTTCCTCATCAGTCATCATGATTTGAACATTTTTATGTTGTAAGATTGATCATATTATACAACTTCACACTCTGGGAAAATCTCTGAGTTGAACAATGAGAGCCCATCTAGAATTGCTTTGCACAATGGGTGTCTCTTTTGCAAATTCATCTTGTATATTTTTGTATAAAGCTCCTTATGCCCTCAGGGGTCTGACTTCCCAATTTTTCCTGCTATGATTGTGATCTCTCTCTTTATCAGCAACTGATTGATTAGTTTTACTTGGTGACTTCGACTGTTGAATTTACTTTCCTAACTCCCACAGGCTCAGACCATTTTCAAGTGTGGAATGAATTAATGATAGAAACACCAGTGGATAGACTACAAACAGAGAGGAGAAAATGGACAAGAGTCCCATGCTCTAACAGTGTCCTTGACCTATACAGATCTGCCCAAGACAAAGGCAAATTTTGCATGAAGTCAGGTTGGTTTGAGATTCATCTGTATTTTTCATTTTTTTTTTTTGATACATGTTAAATTGCATGCTCTACCCATATGATTTCTCCCTTGCTAATCTTTATACAATGGCATTCCACAAATAGCATTTGATAGTGGGTGGCAAGTAAAGTTATAGCTTTAGCACTGTACTAATTTGCTTTTACTTAAGATCTGCTTTATGAAATGATACTGACTCCCACAAGGACTGTAGGCAGAAATATCTGAGAGAAACTAATATAATGAGAACCTAGAGAAATGTATTGACTGTCTCAGGCTTCCTATTTTATCTGACTTACCATTGCCTGTGTTCTTATAAATTAATAGTGAGATTTGATTTCCAATTTGTGGCTAATGTAACAACCACACATTTTATATCTTACACCTTTTTATTATTGTTTTATTTTAAAATATATATGCATTCATATGTAATATAAGTGACAAAATTTGTATATATTCATGTATAATCATGTACATATATCACTTTAATGAACACTATGCAACTATCAAAAATAACATTAAATGTACAACTTGAAAAGCCTGAGATTTCAAGTGAGAATAGTAATTACAAACAAGTATATTTAGTACACACCAAACTTTAAAAAATAATATATATGAACATGTTTAGAACAGAAGTATTTCTACACATTCTACTCTCTTAAAATATTCTGTAATTAAAAACGTTAAACGGTTGTGTATATTACCCATGTGTCATTGTTTTGGGAGAAAATAATCTCTTACTTTAAATAAATATTTGATTTAAAAAATGATTTATAACTATTCTCAGTGAGAACAGTTTTATGTGCAAACAGTAAAGTAGAACAAAGAGCATTAGGCCCAGCATTGGACCTTCTGAGGACCCTCTGCAACCACAGCTCACATGAGATCCCATATTGACTTCCCACTAGGCTGTCCCCCTTCAGTGTCTGGCTATTCAGAGTGACCATGTCAGTCCTTCATGAATTATTTAGGTCCTCTTTTCAGACCTTAATTTCGCAAAGTTCTCCCACCATAGTTCAAGTTATCTTTTCTATAATTCCTTGTGGATAAAATATATGTTCTCGTTTTCTAACTAAACCTGACTAATACTAGTTTGGAATGAATATGCTGCAGTATGGAATGTACCATCACCAGACAACCATAGATAATCATGTCTTAGCACCTCAGCTTAGCTAAGCAAAGAGATGCAAAAGTAAGACGAGGAGCTCCATAGTCTTGTTCTCTAGGCTTGGAGGTATACACAGGAAAGGTGAAGTGTAACCTGACACTTGTTAGACTTCCAACACCTGATTTTATCAGCTTCTCATGTACCTGTGGTTGTGCTCTAGAGAAAATATGCACTGGAGATTGATGTCACTGCTGGTTTTGCAGCTTGCATTGTTGGTCCAATTCAGAATGGGAGGACACAGAATTTTTTTTCAACAAGTTCTTTATTTTTATTCTCTCACAATGGGGTATAACTGCTTCCCACTCCAAATGAAAACCTTCTTTGCTATACACATACCCATTCAAAACAATTTTGTCAAGATTTCTCATAGCTTTCTCAATATCTTGATGTTTTCCCTGCTTGTTCCTTTGGTATATAACATCTGAGACATAGCCAACACTTGTACTTTTCAATATTCAATTTTGATATTTCCTATCTTTTTTCTTATTAATGCATCCATTATACTTGAAAAGGACTTGAGGTGAATATATGTATATATTCTGAATGTTAAATCCCTTTTTATTTGTTTCATGCTTTGTTTTAGCTTGGGCTGCCATTAAAAAATTATAACTGTGTGGCTTAAAAAAGAGAACTTTATTTTCTGACAGTTCTGGAAGCTGGAAATCTGAGATGGAAGTGTCAGCACTGTTGGACTCTGGTGAGGGACCTCATCCTGCCATGCAGAGACTTCCTTCTTGTGGTGTCCTCACATGACGGAGATGCCCACACTTTCTGGTACCTCTTCATATGAGGACACTAATCCTCTAGGATCTGGGGCCTAGTCTCATGATTTCAATAAATTTTTGTTATTTGTTGTAAAAACTTTATTTCCCAATACAGTCAATGAGGATTTGTGGATTTGACAGAGAATTTTGATCAGACACAATTCAGTCCATGTTAAAGTCACAATTTGTTTTTTCTTTCTTTTACTCCCATCTTCAGTAAAGGAACTCAATGTTCTGCTGCTGCACAAGGCTGCTCATTTGGTTCTCAGTCATTGCTTTGATTTACCTTCCCTCCCCTCAGACATCCCCATATTCAACCTTATGGAAATTTCCTCAGGGATTTTCTCCCTCCTCTTCTAACTTTCATGAATGATTAGCTCTTTCCCAGCACCCTTGGCCAGGGAGAGCATATGAGTGTTCAAATCATACCTATTTAGGCAATGATGACTAAGTCTTGTTGAAATGCATATGTGCATTAAAGTATGTAAGGAGAAGCTTATCAAAAAATACTTATAGGCTGACTGCTACATGACAAGTACTAAGCAAGAACTGAGAGTATACAAATAAAAAAGCTAAGACTCTTGCTTATAATAAATTTATTACTAATGAAGGGATTGCGGCTCTTCAGTGGTAAGACTTGGGATTAAACACTCATTAAATCCCATCACATAGTCAGAGACTTCTTAGTTTTTGGCAAGCAGGCCATGTATTTTCCAATTACAATAAAGATGATGAGCTAAAACTGTGTGTTGTGGAGTGTAGATTTGATCCCAATGTTGGGGGCAGATAATAAGGATATCAAAAACTTTTACTCATCTGCAATATGTCTAGTAAATATGCTAATATCATTGGTACTAGGCGAATGTAATTGAGTAACTAGCTTATATTCATGAGAGAAATGAACCATAAACACAAAAATCTTCATTTTTCCACACAATTGTTTTATATTTCCTGTGGAATTTCCTGCAAAATGATCTGATGTGTTTTGCAAAAGAAAACTCATATGGTTAGAAATACTTCTGACTGTTTATTTGCTATCTTTTTTTTTTTTTTTTTTCACAGAGTCTAGCGTGGAAACTGAGGGCTTCAAGAGGTTAGCTCTCTTAGTACATTTCTATTTAATTTAAAGATGCTAAATATATCTTTTTATTTTATAGCTTGAACCTCCTCATTAATTTATTCTTTAATGCCACCGATAGGAATAAACATTATTAAAATGTGTGAAAAATGAAAGTTAGGTTTTTGTTAAAAAATAAGTTGTTTATTGTTCTGTTTCTATTAAGAGGAAGATCAAAGTTTACATGGTCTGATATCATATCCCTTGCATTACATTCTGTACAAGGTTGAGAGTTAATTAATAATTGAGTATGCTAATGATTGACACAGGACACAAGCATTGCCATGTCCCCTCCCCAAATACTAGTAATAATTATAATGCTTCTTTTATAACATGGCTTGTTCCAAAAGTTATTCTCTCTTAAGGTGGTTTCCATTAACATTTTTATCATCACATAAAATAAATGGACTAGTTACAGACAATTACCTTTGCAAAATTTTTTATGTAAATATAGAATTGGATAGTATATAATAATTGGTAACCTGTGAAATTCTACTGACATTATATTTTGTTTATTCTTTTCTGGTTGTTCAAAATTCTTCTACAATCTCATTTTTATTGGTTCTTTTATGGCTATTAAGGAATTTACTTAGCAATTAATTATAACTATGAGCCATTGTGTGGAAATTCTTATTTTAAATTGCTTAAAAATATTTTGGCTTAAGTATAATTAAGATAAAAAGGTTACAGACTTTTGGATTTTGGAAAATTTTTAAAAAAACATATAGTATGAAAAATATAAGAAAATTTTAGTTTACTAATAAAAGTGTCAAAAGTTTTTACCTGAAATGTCTGGTTTTGGAAAAGCAATAAGAACAGAGGGTTTCTCTAATGGAGTCTGACGCAGCAAACTTGGAAGATTAGCTGAAACCTGATGGTCATTGTTTTGGCTACCAGTAATACATATTGACTTATAAGAAAGATTTCTGTGATATGAAACTATCAAAATTTTTCGCAGGGTATTAATATAAGGGTGTATTTTGTTTTGATTTATATTTTTGATTTATATTTTGATTTATATTTATATTTATAATTTGAGTGAATTGCTGGCAAGGTTTATTTAGATAAGACAATTATGGATGTATTAAGTTCAAATATTAAATTACATAGAAATCTGGGTACAGTGGCACACCCTGTAATTCCAGTAGCTTGTGAATCTGAGGCAGGAGGATTGCAAATTCAAACCCAGCCTCGACAATTAATGAGACTCTAAGCAACTTAGTTATACCTTATCTCCAAATAAAAGATAAAAAGGGCTGGGGATGTGTCTCAGTGGTAAATTACCCCTGGGTTCAATACCCAATATTAAAATAAATAAATAAATAAAACCAAAATAAAATATTTAAATAGATAGGAGAGTGTTATCAAGGATCTAGATTAGTAAAAAATCAGGTTTAATAGGAAAAAAACATTTCACATATTGCAATATCTCTGCAAAAGGACACAAAATACCGTGGAACAATGGAACAATGGATGCCGATTTAGATTTAAGTGAACACTAATTTCTTAAACATTTTCTGGGAACAGAATAATGTATGTATGTCCATAAATGGAATCATTATACCTATAGATACATTAAGGAAAAATTAACTTCAGGACAGTAATGGACTTCATTGAAAAGGAATCAACAAATTTCTATGAAGCAGAACCTATTCTCCATTTTTTTTTTTTTTCCTCTGCCAACTTCTACAAAACTGAATAATTAAAGGAACTTGTTGAAACAAGGAGGGAAGGAACCTATTTTTTGTTTTAATCAGTTTTATAATTTTTTTTATTGAGATTAATATTTCCTTATAGTAAACATACATATAGCAATATTGGTTATTTTAAAACAAGCAAAAAATGTCAGTGCCTGCTGCCAAAAAGTATTTTTAAGATGAGGACCTGAAATGATAGCAGATCATATGCATGTAAGAAAATAGAAAATAGAGGGAAATGTGAGAATTAGAATTGGCTTAATCACTCCATTTCCATTTCCACTTTATTTATGTGCTTATGTGTACTGAAGCAGATGGCTTTTAAATAAATTTTACAACTCTAAAGTATTGGTAAAGAATATAAAGTACCAGTCATTTGTATTCCACTACTGTGTAAATATATTTATTCAATTTTAAGGAATGTTTCACAGGTATTAAAAAATAGTTCTGGGACTTTCTCTGCTAATATTTTACATATAAACATTTGATTCTTGGGGAGGGAAGAAGAGAGATGGGAGCAAGTGAATGGGGACAGCAGGAGACTCAATTCCTTCAACAAATATCTTATCAAATGATATAACATATTGCTTTAGTCTATTTTTTTTTTTTTTTTTTTTTGTACCAGGGATTGAACTCAGGGGCACTCAACCACTGGTCCATGTCCCCAGTCCTCTTTTTGTATTTTATTAGAGACAGGGTCTCACTGAGTTGCTAAGTGCCTCGCCATTGCTGAGGCTGGCTTTGAACTTGCAATCCTCCTGCCTCAGCCTCCCAAGTTGTGAGATTACAGGAATGCGCCACTGTGCCCAGCTGCTTTAGTCTATTTTTTATTGCTAATAGTATGTTACCACAAATGGGTAAGTTTTAAGGAAGCAGAAGCTTATTTTGCCTTATGTTTCTGAAAGTTCAATGTCAAGGCCCACCTTTGTTGATGGCCTTCTTGTTGGTACAGTCCCAAGCAGTAGAGGGCATCATATGGAGACAGAAAGAGCTCACCTGTGTGGTCTCGTCATTTTCCTCTTCTTATAAAGCCACCAATGTTAAGTCACCCTGATGGTTTTATCAAATGCTAATCACCTCCCAAAGGCCCCACTTCCAAATACCGCAGTCATATGTTTTCTACCTGTTAATAATTCACCAAGGGGCTTAAACTCCAGCATGAATTTCAGAGAAGGAAATCCATATTTAAAAATCAAACTGCAGATTCAAATAAAGTGAGATTTACCACTGTACCTTGCCAATGAGGACCTCATCTTTATTTCTGTGAATGCTCTGAGGACATTTGCATCCCAAGAAACTGAATATATGGAATAGGGTAAAACCTGTGTTACTGATGGTACCTGTAAAATTTATTGAAAGTAGTATGTACTTAGAGGACTCTAGAAGGTCTCTTCTGTATTATTAGTTTGTGCATAAAGCACAAAATAAAATATAAAAAAATAAATAAAATTTAGCAAAACAAAAATCATATTTTTCCTGTACCTACAATTTTTTTCTAAAGCTAACATATTTATATCTTTTATTAGCAACAGAGATGGTGTCAGTCTCTAAGCAAAAGCTAAAGTATATGTGCTCTATAGAAGTACTGACTGCTGAGGTAAAAACCATTAAAATGACCACAAGACCTGTTTACTATTTTACATACCAATCTTTTGGAAGATTAACTTTAAAAGTATGAGAACAAACAGAAGCATTAATTCTTGCCACTCACATTTACTTTACAAATATACTCTTTGTGATAGAGTTACAATTTTCTAATCTTTAGAATTAATAGATATTGCCTTGGTATACGTTAATGCTTTTTAATAAAAAGGAAAAGGAAAAGAAAAGATGTGTGTGTGTGTGTGTGTTTGTGTGTGTGTGTCGTGTGTCTATACTTGTGTGATGATTTTCATAAGCAAAGTCAGAATAGAAATTTGGCCTTGTGCTTCTATATGCCACAATGTCTATCAGCATAACTGCCTTAGGCAGGGTTGATAATGAGCTTTACAGAAAAGATAAAAATACATAAGACTGCTTGGGGCTAGTGATAAGAAAGTAATTAAATAAAATTTTGGAGATTTTCTGAGCTGTTTTAAAGTATGTTATTTTCACCACAAATATCACAATTGCTAGAATAAATTCTAACTTGTGGATATTTTGTGTTAGGATAGAATATTAACCTGAAGTATCTGAGACAGATTAACATCTTGTCTTAATTTACTGTTCACAAGCCCTAAGATGTTGTTGGCTTGACATGAATAAAATCAAGTTGTTGGATCAGTGTGTGTGTGTGTGTGTGTGTGTGCACACGTGCGTGCATGTGTGTACCTGTGTGTACACACATGCACACACACACACACACACACCACCTCCAGATTTAGAAAATGTCTGAAATATCACCCAAATGTTGCTCATTAAATGAGAGGATAGCTGTCATTGATAAATATAATTACATGTAATCATAATTTGAGTAACAAGAAGAAATTGAAAAGCCTAGTACTTCTAATTCCCGCCCCCCAGTGGACTTCTTTTCTAGGAAATAACAGTGACACATGAACATTTCATAAGGTTTTAAAATCACTGAATATAGTTGCCTTTATCATAACTATTACTTTTCAGAAAATGAAAACAAAACTATTTTAAAAACTTGCTCATTTTCTCAATATTCCATTTTGCTCCAGAAGGGCAACTATTGGAAAAGATTAACTCAGTCAACATTGTCCCTTTTCCTCTCTTAACAATAAGTGCATACCTGGAAATCAAGGCTACACACAGAGCACACACATAATATTTAGGTATAGTGTATAAAGTACACACATATACGTGTATATGTGTATAATTATGTATATATAGTATAAATATATTGTAAGTATGTATGATTCATATATTATATATTCATAATTGGCGTAATGTATGAATTTTAATATATTTATATATTGTGGATTTCTTCAACAAAAATTAAAATATTGACAAATATATCCTTTAGACTTTACTAGAAGCAGATTGTTAGGTAGAATTTATGAACTACAGATTGTAAGGCTGAAAGGTTCAGTTATCACAGGAGCAAAAGTGAAGGAAGAAGGAAGTGAGCCAGAGAAGGAGGAACAACAATGTCAGGATGTTGTTACTGAACTGGATTTAGGTTCATGAGACGTCCATCTAATTTGCAGTCTTCCTCAACATCTGAAGACAAACTGTAGGAAAGTCCTCCATGTCCAAACTGTTCAATGAGGGAGAAATCTGAGACAGAATTTGCCTGCCAGAGCAAATCCATCTTCTCCTTCCATTTGGTAAATGTTTCCCTCATAGGGAGTTAAGTCTCATCTGGCCTTTTAATGCTACAACTTATAAACTGATGTTTCCCCAAGGTTTGTAAATATTGAAGGGTCCAGAGATATCTTCAGGAGAAAAACAATAATCTTCTTTTAAACAAGTGTTAGTGTGTGTGTGTTGACGAACAGGCCCTGTTTCTGAGTATATAAAGTAATTTAGTGAATGGCTTCTGTTCTCAATATTCAGGGTAATTTTTAATCTTGAATTTTGTGTTTCCATGCTGTTATCAAATATGTTAAAAGTCCCACAAGCAACGTGAAACCAAATGCACTTACCTTTCTTTTATGAATTTTACTTATGTAAATGTGGAAGAACTGAAGGTAGGAGCAATTCACAGTAGCTGGACTAGATCATGCCTTTTAAAATAAAAATCTAAATTTAAGTAGAGCAATTTGAAACTAATGTAGGCAACAGTACATGATATATGTATTTAAGTCAATTTTAGTTTATATCTAACACTGAATGTTCAAAAATTGTGGGATATTGTATTTCTTTTGTGATCAGATTTTTATCCTTTGTAAATTGTGCTCCCTCTACAATTGTATAGAGCATCAGAGCTAATCCTCTCAAGAGACCTTCCTGATTTCCTTGGCATGGCACTCGCTGACTACCACCGCAACAAAAATGTACCAGTCAGGAAGACAGTTTTAGATCCTAAGAGTCTGAACTTGTTCTGTGCTTAGAGGACTAAAATTTTTAGAAAGCTTTGTGCTTAAGTAGCAAAGTCTATAGATGCCAAATATTTTGTGTGAGGTCTTCCAACTTTCCTGAGGTGAGGTCAGAGAACAAGAAACTTCGTTCTCCATTTCTTTCTGTAACCCTGGAAACTTTGCCATTTCTCAGCATGAATATATCTTTTTTTCTTTTCATCTCGAATATCAACTCACTTCTCTATTTCTCTTCTTTATATGGGATACTATCTCAAAGAACTTAGGAAATTTCCCACCATTCGTTGAAATCTTCCAACATATTAGAAAGTAAACATATTTTATACATGTATTCTGGAGAACTTAAAAGGAGAACATCATTCCAATATCATAAAATTCATCCAGGAATTTGAATAAATTATTTTCTATGAAACCAAGGTAACTTTGATACTAAACAAGTACATTTTGAGAAATAAAATTAATAGGTGAATCTCATTTATGAAAATTGACTATTATTGTATCATTGAGGATAGGCTAAGTAATGATGTGGTGGAAGAAGCTCCTAAATCTGAGATGTTCAAAAACATTTTCTCTTATGCCCATTTCTGGTTGTCAAAATAACTTTCTCAAGGAGTCATCTAGATACTAGGTGATCACAAGCTCTATCTATCTTGACATTAGCTTCCAAGATCAGGTTGGAAAGAGGAAGATTATTCTGGACAGCTCAGACTTGCAATTAAATATTGTAGCCCAGAAGTGACACATAGGTCTTTTATTTACAATGCATTGACCAGACCTAATTAGATTTAGGGCAGAAGGGAAAAAAATATCAATAAGTAGTACTAATGAAGATCATGTTTAGCAAGCCATGTTTACAAGATAACAACCAAATTGCATTCATTACAGGAACACGGATCATGCAACTTTAGGAATATTTATCAATAAAATTAATAATATTAAAAGTTATAGCATTAATAGAATAATGGAATAAAAGGTCAATAGGAATAAAATTTAATAGAATAAAAAGTTATTCCACTAGATTAAGATAAGAATTACATTAATATCAATATCTATTCATTATTTAAAACATACAAATACAAAATAAGGATTAAAGCAAAACTTCTTAATAGATCAAAAGCTATTTGTAATAAGTATACATAAATTATAATATAAAAATAATACAGTATGGGAGATAAATGTCAGCAACATATATTAATAATTATTTAAAGATAGAAATAGTATCTCAATAGATGAAGAAATACACCATATTCCTACATTGATCTCAATACTTCAAAGATTTTTATTCTCAAGTAGATAATTTTTATGCAATCCCATTGAAATCACATTTTTATATAAAAATCTGAATTTAAAATTAATATAAGAAATATAAAAGTCAGTGGGATAAAGGAGGAGAACTCCCCTTACCAATTATCAAAATCACTAGATAGCTTTAGTGACCAAGACCATTGATATTGGTACCATGAAGTTGAATTGATACATGGAACAGAAAAAACAGTGTAGAGCCAGATTCACCTGGGTGTGGATGCTGGGTTTATGATGTAAGTAGTATTGCATATTTCTGGAGAATTCAGTATATTGAATGAGCTTTTAAATACAGTTATAATTGACTATAATGAGGGAGAAATTAACAACCTCTGACAATTAAACAATTATTTCCTGGCATGTAAATGTTATAGTCAAAATTTAAAACTTTACAATAGCAAAAAAATATAGGGTACAAAATATGTTTAAAAACAATTATGAACTATTATATAAAAAAAGAATTGATAATTTTGGCTACAGTACAATTCAGAAACTGTGTTTATATAAAGATACCAAAAGATAATAAGAAAAAAATGGATCACAAACTTGGAATTGATATATTAAAATTACATGATCAAAAATAAGACACTTGCACAAATTAATGTAAAAACAACAATCAAATTGTAAAGAAGTTACAAGATAGGAGCAGGTCTTCCTCCAAAGAAACAGCATATTTGAGGAATATATACATCTGAAAAGATGCTCAGTTTTGTTATTCATTAGGAAAATGCAATGAAACATAGTTTATCTTCACTATAGATTGTCAAAGATTAAGTTGCTAGAGAATACCAAATATTAGACATCATGTGTATCTAAAGGAATGCTTATATGTTGCAGTTTGAAATGTAGATAGATGTGATCACTTTAAAAAATAAATTGATCTTATTTTATAAAGTTTAGCCATCATATACCCTACAATCCAGAAATTTACATATGTATCAGAATACACACACAAGAATATTTATACTCTCATTGTTTGTAGCAGCAGAAATACAAATGAATAAGTAAATAATGGAAACAACAAAAGGCCTACAAGCAAAGGATGCAGGGAGGGTGGATGAATACAAATTTTACTATAGCCAATTTTACAGGAGTGCATTAGAATATACTGATCAGAAGGGATAAATCACTGCAAAGAAAATGTATGTGTTAATGTTTAAAACAATTTTTAAAAAATCAGATCTCACAGACTACATAGTTTCAGATATAATTAATTTTAACAATGCTGTTGTATTACATTAAAACAATCTTCAGAGCTTAAAATAACACAAATCTATTATTGAACAGTTCTGGAGGTCAGATATCTGAATGGGACTCACTGGTCTAAAATGAAGCTGTCCACTGGACTGTGCTCTTTATCCCTTTTCTTGTCTCTTTCAACTTCTGATTAATCATATTCCTGTTACTCCTCATCTTCAATGTCATCAATCTCATCACTCTGACCTCTGCTTCTGTCTTCATCTCTCCTCTATCACTGACTCCTCCCTCCACTTCCAACAACCTGTATAACCTGTGCTCTACCAGATAATTCAGGATAATCTATTTGGAGGTCAGCTGATTATCAACCTTAATTTCATCTGCTACTTAACTTCCCTGCTCCCTGTAACATAACATATTCGTTGATCCCAAGGATTACTACATGATCTCATAGCAAGGACATTATTTTGCCTACCACAATGACATTTTTATAAAGCTGCAAAACAACTGAAAATAAAAATATGTAGTTCAGCTGTAAATAGCCAAATGATGCAACTATAGAGAAAGAAGGATTAGATGTTCATCACAAATTTAAAATGGGTGTTAATTTGGTGGGTTAGGAGGGGTGAAAGATATTGAAGAAACACTTAAGTGATAAGTTTTTGATTAAAATCAAGCTCTTGTGTTTGCTGTGTGGTGACTTGAATTTTATTAGAAACTTATACAAAAAAACTTACATAAATATTACCTCCATTTGGGTATCTAACAACTATTTTGGAAAACAGAATGAAAAAGGGATTAAAAGTAATGTAAGAGTAAGTCAAATGAATATCTGAGAAAGAACTGAGCATTCTGTTATGAAGGAACAGCAAGGACAGAGGCCCTGAGAAAGCAAGTAACACCCAAGAAACCAATTCAGCACTATGAATTATTGAATCTTATGCAGTATATTCATATATATTTGATATTAATAAAGCATATATGCTAAGAGGCATAGAGTAATTTTTCAAAAAAGTCAATAACATTACAATTTCATTCTTGTTTTCCCCCTAAGGTAAGTCATGGATAATATTTTGTTTTCCTCATGATTTGCAATGCCAAGTGCAACATAAAATCGGTTTTGTGTTCCTGTAGGTCCAATTTCCCATCACAGTAGTATGAGGGAATAGTGAAAAGTAACATCAAGAGTTTAAATAATTTATTTTTTTCTTTTAATTGAATATTGCTATCTACCTAGACTTATCTTAAGCACTATAGTAAATCCAAGAAATACAAGTTGATATAAACACATGCATTTTTTTCATAGAATATTTTTTTCACATTCATCATTTTTGATATGCTATGGATAAATATAAGTATCAGCTGATCTATCTAAAATATTTACTGATTAACAGTACATAATATTATATTCTAGGCTCACACAATTTATTTTATACCAAAGTAAGCAAGATTTAACTTTCATAAAAAGGTGAATGTATTCATTTTTTGTTTTACCATGCAGATATAATGATGATTTTATTGGTTATTTAAAACTATGCTACTCAAGAAAACTGCCAGGAATTTTCATATTCAAATATTTATTAAATTACAAATTTGTTAAAAGTCCTTGTTGCTACAGTGGAGCCTGAAGGCCTTTTGTTGTAATAACTAATTGCAATGTTTAATTGGGTTCTACAGTGATTATTTATTTATTTTTAACTAGATAAGTAAGCACTAGGATTTAATTTTCTTTTGCTTACAATGTACAGTTGTAAAATAAGCACATATTCTAATGATAAAATGGCAAAAATACTTATCCTGTTAAAAATTCACTGGAATAACCTAGCATCTTAGTTGAAGAATCAGCAAGATTTATAGCAAAAACAATGGTTGTTATCAAAATTTGGGATCTAAAATGAAAAGTAAAAGTAGTATAAGAACAAGAAAAAGAACGGAGGGAAGGAAACTTATGTATACATGTATATGTTTTATATTTATATATATATATATATATACACATATATATATATATGATTTACAATGCCAATTATACAAATACATTTATATAATATGTGTTGAGGCTCAAACTCAGGGTCTTGCACATACTAAGCACATATTCTGCCACTGAGCTATATCCTCAGGCAGGAAACTGAAATAATGAAAGCCATATATGCAGGAAGTTGAAGCAATCCAATTGTTTTTGTTGTTGTTGTTATTGTTGTTTTGTACCAGGGATTGAACCAAAGGGTGCATAACCACTGGGACTCCTTTATTTTTTGAGACAGGGTCTCCCTCAGGTCTGACTAAGTTCTTTGTTGAAGCTGGATTTGAACATCTTATCTTCCTGACTCAGGTTCCCAAGCAAGCCACTGGGATTAAAGGTATACACCACCACACCCCACTACACGGAGGAGTTTGTATTTTCATAGTAGCTAATTGTAAATACTTTTATGCCATAAAGAGTTGTTCACTCTATTTTCTCGATAACATAATTTTAAACCTTTAAGGAAAAATATTTAGCTTTTTGGATTTTCAACTTTCCTAGGAAAACCCATGTAAATTTAAGTCTTGGTGTGATGTATTTTTTTTTAACTCATTCATACTTTTATTTCTGGTTTACAGTTTGAATCCTCTAGGCAGACACTCCTTTTAAATTCATGAATTAATTTCATAAATTTTATTTTTTTTTTCAAATTTATTTTTTTATTCTAAGTTGTTAGAAATGACAGCAGAATGTATTACATTTCATATTATACTCGTAGAGCACATTTTTACATATCTCTGGTTGTATGCAAAGTATATTCACACCATTCGTGACTTCATACACGCACTTAGGGTAATGATAGCCATCTCATTCTACCGTCGTTTTTTTTTTTTTTTTTTTTTCTTCAGCCTTTCGCCCCCACCCCATCCCCTCCCTCCCCATTGGCCATTCTAGTGTTCCTCTAATCCTCCTATGCTCCCATCCCAACCCCACTGTGAATCGGCCTCCTTATATCAGAAAAAAACATTTGGCATTTGGCTTTTGGGGATTGGCTAGCTTCACTTAGCATTCTATTCTCCAATTTCATCCATTTATCTGCGAATGTCATGATTTTATTCTCTCTTACTGCTGAGTAATACTCCATTGTGTATATATACCACATTTCCCTTATCCATTCATCTACTGAAGAACATCTAGGCTGGTTCCACAGTTTAGCTATTGTGAATTGTGCTGCTATAAACATTGATGTGGCTGTGTCCCTGTAGTATGCTATTTTTAAGACCTTTGGGTATAGACTGAGGCGTGGGATAGCTAGGTCATAAGGTGGTTCCAATTCAAGTTTTCCAAGGAATGTCCATACTGCTTTCCATATTGGCTGCACCATTTTGCAGTCCCACCAACAATGTATGAGCATGCCTTTTTCTCCACATCCTTGCCAACATTTATTGTTGTTTGTGTTCTTAGTAGCTGCCATTCTGACTGCTGTGAGATGATATCTTAGAGTGGTTTTGATTTGCATTTCTCTAATTGCCAGAGATGTTGAACATTTTTCAAGTGTTTGTTGACTGATTGTCTATCTTCTTCTGAGAACTGTCTGTTCAATTCCTTGGCCCATTTATTGATTGGGTTATTTGTTTTATTGGTGTTAAGATTTTTAAGTTCTTTATATATTCTAAAGATTAGTGCTCTATCTGACGTGCATGTGGTAAAGATTTGTTCCCAATTAGTAGGCTCTCTATTCACCTCATTGATTGTTTCTTTTGCTGAGAAGAAGCTTTGTAATTTGAAACTATCCCATTGTTGATTTTTTTTCTTGATATTGATTCTTGTGCTACGGGAGTCTTATTAAAGAACTTGGGGCCTAATCCAACATGTTGGAGTGTCGGGACCTTACACTGCTTTCTGGCTGCTTGCCACATTACCACGCCCTGTTACAGGACCTAGGCTAAGCAGGGGGCGTGGCTGTGAGAACTGAAACCACCCCAAAGATAGGCCAATTGCTCCGCCAATGGCATCTGCCCATGATCCTTATGTGTCCCTATGATCTTTCTGTTGATTGGCCCATGTCCTATATAAGACCGTCCAACTTCCTCAATAAACCGAGTTTTGGGCATTGCTTTCTACCAAAACTTCCCGGGTGTGGCGTGGTGTCCGTCAATCAGGCGGGGGTAAGACACTCGGCGACTTTTGCTCGTTAAGCCTATCTTCGCCAGGTTAGCTACTTTAACTCTTTCTGCTGGCAGAAGGAGCCCCTTTTGGGACCCAAAAAGGGGGGTAGCTTTAGACCTCGGCCCCATTAAGAAGTAACGCAGCAATCCCGACAGTTGGCGCCCAAGCACGGGGCACGAAAACAAAAGAAAATTATCGATAGGCTTAACAATTGGTTAGAGATGCAGCGTCTCTCTGGCAAAAGTATCCTCTAGAAAATGAGGCAACCACATATCTTTCTCTCTCTTTCTCATCCACTTTCTCTCTCTCTCTTCCTCTCCCTTTTCAGGAACCTCTGTGCAAGTAAACCTGCAATTTTTGTATGTGCCTGGTGGGGGAGAACAGAAAGATGTCCAGGAAAAATGTGCTCACTGAAGGGAGCGCCAGCCTGGGTGCGGAAAAAACTCAGAACGAGCCCAAACTTAAGAACAAAGAAAAACTGCCCTCTGCAGCACCATGTGGGTGGCAACCATATGGGGTCGCTAGGGGTGTACAGACGGTGGGCTGCTTTCTCTGCCACGTGGCCCCAGGCTTTCATCCCGGGGACATGGCTGCCACCATCACCAGGGCTCGCAGTTCCGTGGCTCTGCGAAAAGAAAAAGTGTACCGCTGCATGGCCCGGGCTTGTGTCTTGGCCTGCCTGGCGTGCGGCTTGCAGCTTGAGTCCAAACCGCTGGGGGCGGGGCTGGGCGTGCACGGGGCCTCGCCAGCTGGGACGCCTCGGGGCAGCCCGGCGCAGTGGGGTGCAATGGGGAGCGAAGGCAAAAGCGCCGCTGCCTGCAGTCGGAGGCAAACGAAATCCAAACCAGAGTCGCCCGCAGGGCCAAACGCACACGGGTACATCCAGTCGTTGCCTGGCAACTGGCTGCCAATGGTGTGTAAAATGGCCGCCCAAAAGCGCCGCCACCGTCGTACCATGGACGTCATCTCCTGTGACCGCGCATGGTGGGACACGCAGGCGGCCAGCGCAGCTCGGCAGGACCAATGCAGCATTCATGCTGCACACCAGCTCCCGTGGGGTTCCCTGGGTCAATGGCTGGGGCGGCCCATGGGACGAGCCAATTCGCTATGGTTGGGGCACCAGCTTTCTCCTGCCTGTGCAACGCAGCGGTCCCTCTCAGCAGCTGCGAGCGGCCTGCGTTCTTTGTCTGAGCCCAGCGTCTACATACAGCCTGTGTCCTCTAGATCCCTTCACTGGCTGGCTACAGCGCGAATAGACTTCTGTTCCTTGAGCCAAGACTTATGCACCAAAACAGCCGAGCCAAGGCAATTTGCCTGAGCCCTAAGCCTGGGCAACCTTGCTCAATTTTCCATCAAGAGAGGTTCCTCCCCCCCAACCCCCACTCTGGCCACTGCGCCCTGCCTTACAAAGGCAAAGTCCCGGTGACACATGCCGATAGCCCATCCTTCTGTCAACAAGGTTCAAACTATACCTGTTTTTAAAATCTTAGGAGCTGAACTTAAAGTAGATTCTGTCTGTCCCCTTACTCTTTGGTAGAACTGCGGGAGCTCTTAGGGAAACTCAACTGGTTTAGGCCTTAAAAAAAAAAAAAAAAAAAAGTGCCTTAGGCGAAGGCACCTGCTCACAATTGCAGTCCCCCACCCTTCCGGGCCTAAATCAGGACTCACATTGAAATGCAAATGGAAAAGTAAGCTCAAGCCCCCCCCCCCAAAAAAAAAAGTTTAAAATGTCTTTTTACCAGCCTGTCATTTTTCTAAGATTTTTTGAGCTCATAATTCTAATTTTGTGCACCCATATTGATGTTTTGGTTATGTTGTATGTACACTTGTGTTCTGTTTGTATGTTTGTGTGTGTAGACTGAGCGCTCATGAAAATTTAAAATATGGATCCAAATACCTTTAACTCATGTTAAAAGTTTTTTACCATCACAAATTCAAAAGCTGGACCTTTGCTCTGGAACTCCAAGATAGAATGCCATCCAAGGGGATGCGCACCTTGGAAAAGTTCCAAGGCCCCAAGATGTGCCTTCTGTTTTTGGATTACTAGAGTGAACTGCCACATCAAAAAGAAAATAATAACAATAATAATAATAATTCCTAGTTCTTGCCATCTTATGTCTTGTCTTGTATTCTACGGTTTTTCTGCCTTTTTATTGTGTCTCTTCTCTAGAGTAAATGTAAGAAAAGTAAATTTATAAGTAACTTTGTTTGTTAGACATCAATTTTCAAGGTTAAAATACTGTTTAGTATGCCATCAGATAACTTCTTAAATTCCATTGTGCTGGGTTCCAGGCAGGAGGCTGCACCTCCTAGGTGGAAGGCCACGCCTCCCAGATACTTTGTGAAAAAGACTACATTTCCCAGGTGCCTCAGCCTGGCCTGCAAACCTGACTAGCAGATGCCCTGGCCATCACTTTCCCTTCCCTCCATGCCATTTTTGTCCCCTACCACGCCACGTGGCACCCCAATAAACCATCCCTTTTCAACACGGCGTTCCAGGGTAACTTCTTGTCCTAACAAATTCTAACACATCGAGTAACATTATTGATTGTTTTCATAAATTAGTCTTGTCATCAATGAAACAGATTAAAATTTCAACAGGTCTAATTCTATATGCATAAATATTATGTTCTTATAAAGTGGTTAACAGATGTGTATGATTCTATATAAAGGTTTATAAAAGATTTCTATATAACATTATATTAAGTTTTGGGTTTTATTTTTTTTAAACAAGTAATCTAAAGGAAATTAAAAATTATATAGCTATGGTTGAACAACAATTATTTCAAAATATCATCTTGTTTCTTTAGGAGATAAACTTGATTTATGAAAACATCAATGTAATTGTATATTGTAAAAGCATTTTGCTACTTTTCCAAAAATGTTAAATATTCTCAAAATTTCTTTAATCCATTCTAAATGTGATATTTTGTCAGCTAAAGTTCATGAAAGCTCAAGCAGCAATGTATGTAAACACTGTGAAATTTTATTTAAGAAACAGGGATCAACTTCAAAATTAAAACACCTGACCTAAGATTAAAGAATCCCACAATACCTGAGATAAGATAAGGCTCTGGTCTTACATGCCAGAATGTATGGTCTAAAGAGTGATTCTTGTTGTTCAGAAACAGAGATTATAGTGTATAACTCAAAATCCAAGATGGTTATTACACAAACTAAATGTGTTTTTAAGTTTGCCTGTTAATGTTTTGTACCACAGACCCCAGCTAATAAGGAGTAAATGACAACTGTAAGTTTATAAGCATTAAAGTTAAAGCCCAGTAATCTTAATTTAAGATTAGCTTGCTAGAAGTTTAAAATCAAGATTTGAAGCTAAATTGAAAGGGTCAAGAAAACCAATATTTGGTTCTTGCCCTCAGAGTCAAGTCTGAATCCAGGAGACAGGGAGGTTCTCTAAAAAGCTTTGCAACTCTGGGCCACATAACTTCCCGATCAGAGAGGTTGTGAAACCTATATAGAAAAGAAAGCCAAACAGTGACCTTGCTATGAAGAGGAGGGTCCTAAAAAAGGGAGGCATCCCTGCTGCTTCCAAGAGAAGCCACATGGTCAAGCAAGACCTGGATCCATCCTCATGGAAGGCACTAGCAGAATGGAAAAAGCTGTTCTCGAGTTCCCCCCAAAATTACTCCCATGGAATTCAACTGACTCTCAGCAATAGATAAAGGCAAAAGTCAGTTCGACTTAACTTCATTTTAAACACCTAGCAAAAACAGTTAAAACCAAAAATGCAGCCATTCCTGGGCATTTTTTAGAAGTGAAGTTAACTTCAGATATACACTTGTAAACAGTTTAACAACTAAGTAACTGCCAAGTCAAAAGTTTTTAGTCAGTTTAAGGCCTACAGATCTTCCTGACCTACACAAGTAGGCTTAATATTCAGTAGGAAGATTATCTAGCCCTAAGTGAAAGAGATAAAAGAGTTCTCTGCTAGACACAGAGGTCATGCCAATAGAAAAATTTTATAGGATCAGATGACATTAAGTAGCTTAATTACCATCTTATCTAGATAAACATCTGTAACATTAAATGTTGTGTTTATGTTCCTGATAACTCTATACATGCTAAAGATTTAAATTATCATCCTCATGGTATACATTGAAATGTTCCAGATGCTGTAACATTTATTCAGTACTCATGTTTTTTGTTTCTCTAATAGAAGCTCCCATACCTGATGACTTTACAACCTTCCCCAGGCTTCAATCTGACCTGACTTCTAATAAGGGAACTCCAAACTACTTCCCCCATCACTTTGCCCACTTTCAGCTCGAAGAAGCCAGATTCGGTCGCCGTCCTATTCCCTTACAGTAGTAAGGAGTTCCTAAAATTAGAAGGGTAAAAAAGCCAAAATCACATAGATAATTGATATCTGTCTTCATTCAATGGCTTATTAAATCCTCTCCACTTGAGGGTTTAAAGGTGCTTTAACCCAGGTTAAAATAAAACAAAAAGGGGGAAACAGCCCCCATGATCAGTTAAAAACAGTGGTGCTTAAATTTTTCCAAGCATCAGCCTTTGACTGTCTTTCAGAGACATTGGTTCAACCAGACACCCTACCTATGTGTCTTTCCAATTGAAGAACCAAGCCCTATTTGGGTACCTGCTAGGGACCTCAAATACTGCCAATTAGAACAAAATGACTACCCAAGAGCACATGCTCTTGAGGGGTGATTTTTTTCCCTTTTTCCACAGGAATGAAAAACCCACGATGGATCCTCTATCTCGTTGTGATTGGACTTCTCATCATCTCTATCCTGATGTTCATCATGAGCACTGTTGCCTTGGACTCTCCCTTTGTCAGTATTTCAACTCTCTGCGACGAGAGAAGAGGGACTATGCCTATTCCTGAGAGAAAAGTGCTATTTCTTTGTCAACTGTCCAGACTTTGTTCTAGACGTCTTCCTTTGGACTGAACTAAATGGGTCGGCTTTAGCTTAAGCGGTTACTTCCTCATGCTGGACTTTATATCTGTCTAATCCCTACCTTCTCTTTTTTTTTGTGAAATCCCTGTCATTTTCCTTGTGTTCACCTTTGGGCCCTGTGTACAGCTTGGTGATCTGCCAATAATGCCTTCAGCGATGCTGAGTGAGAGCCCTACAGACTTGGCCATGGTCCTTAACAAGATGCGGAGGTCTAAACCAGCCATCCCTGAAAAGCCTTCCCAAAGGCGACTGTCCTGTCCCATGTCCTTCCCCTGGCCACTTGCTGGCCCTGGGTGTGTCCACCTGATAGACATCCCATTTTTTAAAACAAAATGGGGAAGCCCCATTTTGAAAAAAACAAAACAGGGAAATGTCGGGACCTTACACTGCTTTCTGGCTGCTTGCCACATTACCACGCCCTGTTACAGGACCTAGGCTAAGCAGGGGGCGTGGCTGTGAGAACTGAAACCACCCCAAAGATAGGCCAATTGCTCCATCAATGGCATCTGCCCATGATCCTTATGTGTCCCTATGATCTTTCTGTTGATTGGCCCATATCCTATATAAGACCGTCCAACTTCCTCAATAAACCAAGTTTTGGGCATTGCTTTCTACCAAAACTTCCCAGGTGTGGCGTGGTGTCCGTCAATCAGGCGGGAGTAAGACACTCGGCGACTTTTGCTCGTTAAGCCTATCTTCGACAAGTAAGCTACTTTAACTCTTTCTGCTGGCAGAAGGAGCCCCCTTTTGGGACCCAAAAAGGGGGGTAGCTTTAGACCTCGGCCCCATTAAGAAGTAACGCAGCAATCCCGACATTGGAGATTAGAGCTTACTTTTTTTTCTACTAGGTGTAGTGTCTCTGGTCTAATTCCTAGAACCTTGATCCATTTTGAGTTGAATTTTGTGCATCGTGAGGGATAGAGGTTTAATTTCATTTTGTTGCATATGGATTTCCAGTTTTCCCAGCACCGTTTGTTGAAGAGGCTATCTTTTCTCCAATGTACATTTTTGGTGCCTTTGTCTAATATAAGATAACTGAAATTATATGTGTTATCTCTGTGTCCTCTATTCTGTACCATTGGTTTACCAGCCTATTTTGGTGCCAATACCATGTTGTTTTTGTTACTTTTGCTCTGTAGTATAATTTCAGGTCTGGTATAGTGATGCCAACTGCTTCACTCCTCTTGCTAAGGATTGCTTTAGCTATTCTGAGTCTCTTATTTTTCCAGATGAATTTCATGACTGCTTTTCTATTTCTATGAGGAATGTCATTGGGATTTTGATTGGCATTGCATTAAATCTGTATAGTGCCTTTAGTAGTATAGTCATTTTGACAATATTAGTTCTGCCTATCCAAGAACAGGATATTTCTTTCCATCTTTTAAGGTCTTCCATGATTTTGTTCTTTAGTGTTCTGTAGTTTTCATTATAGAGGTCTTTCACGTCTTTGCTTAAGTTGATTTCCAAGTATTTTATTTATTTATTTATTTATTTATTTATTTATTTATTTATTTATTATTTGATGGTATTGTAAACGGGGTAGTTTTTTCTCTCAGAGGATTTGTCACTGATATATAGAAATGCCATAGATTTATGAGTGTTGATTTTGTACCCTGCTACTTTGCTGAATTCATTTATGAGTTCTAGAAGTTTTTTGGTGGAATTTTTTAGATCTCCTAGGTATAAAATCATATCATCAGCAAATAATGATAATTTGAGTTCAACATTACCTATCTGTATCCTGTTAATTTCTTTAGTCTGTCTTATTGCTCTGGCCAGTATTTCAATTACTATTTTAAATAGAAGTGGTGAAAGAGGGCATCCCTGTCTTGTTCCAGTTTTTAGAGGGAATGCTTTCAATTTTTCTCCATTTAGAATAATGTTGGCCTGGGGATTAGCATATGTAGCTTTCACAATGTTGAGATATGTTCCTGTTATCCCTAGTTTTTCTAGTGTTTGGAACATGAAGGGGTACTGTATTTTGTCAAATGCTTTTTCTGCATCTATTGAGATAATCATATGGTTCTTATCTTTGAGTCTATTGATGTGATGAATTACATTTATTTATTTCCGTATGTTGAATCATCCTTGCATCCCTGGAGTGAACCCCACTTGATGGTGGTGTATTATATTTTTGATATGTTTTTGTATCCATTTTGCCAGAATTTTATTGAGAATGTTTACATCTATGTTCATATGGGTCTGAAGTTTTCTTTTTTTGATGTGTCTTTGCCTGGTTTGGGGATCAGGGTGATAGTGGCCTCATAGAATGAGTTTGGAAGTGTTCCCTCTTTTTCTATTTCCTGAAATAAATTGAAGAGTATTGGTATCAGTTCTTCTTTAAAGGTTTTGTAGAACTCAGCTGTGTATCCATCTGGTCCTGGGCTTTTCTTGGTTGGTAGGCTTCTGACGGCATCTTCTATTTTGTCCCTTGAAATTGGTCTGTTCAAATTGTGTATATCATCCTGCTTTAATTTGGGCAGATTATATAACTCTAGGAATTTGTCGATGCCTTCGGTGTTTTGTATTTTGTTGGAGTACAAGTTTTTAAAATAATTTCAAATTATTTCCTGTATTTCCATAGTATTTGTTGTGATATTTCCTTTTTCATTGCATATGTCAGAAATTTGAGTTTTCTCTCTCCTTCTCTTTGTTAGCCTGGCTAAGGGTCTGTCAATTTTATTTATTTTTTCAAAGAACTAACTTTTTGTTTTGTCAATTTTTTCAATTTTTTTGTTTCAATTTCATTAATTTCAGCTCTGATTTTAATTATTTCCTGTCTTCTACCAGTTTTGGTGTTGAATTGCTCTTCTTTTTCTAGAGATTTGAGATGTAATTTTACATCATTTATTTGTTGACTTTTTCTTCGTTTGAGGAATGAACCCAATGCAATGAATGTTCCTCTTAGAACTGCCTTCATAGTGTTCCAGAGATTTCGATATGTTGTGTCTGTGTTCTCATTCACTTCTAAGAATTTTTTAATCTCCTCTTTGATGTCATCTGCAGCCCATTGTTCATTCAGTAGCATATTATTTAGTCTCCAGGTGTTGGAGTAGCTTTTATTTCTTATTTTATCATTGATTTCTAATTTCATTCCATTAGGTCTGACAGAATGCAGGTTAGTATCCCTACTTTTTTATATTTGCTAAGAGTTGTTTTGTGGCATAGTATATGGTCTATATTAGAGAAGGATCCATGTGCTGCTGAGAAGAAAGTATATTCACTTGTTGAAGGATGAAATGTTCTATATATGTCCGTTAAGTCTAAGTTGTTTATGTATTTTTGAGTTCTATAGTTTCTTTGTTCAGTTTTTGTTTGGAAGATCTATCCAATGGTGAAAGGGGTGTGTTAAAGTCACCCAGAATTATTGTGTTGTAGTGAATTTGACTCTTATACTTGAGGAGAGTTTGTTTGATGAACATGGATGCTCCATTGTTTGGGGCATATATATTTATACTTGTTAAGTCTTGTTGGTGTATGGTTCCCTTGAACAGTATATAGTGTCTTTCTTTATCCCTTTTCATTGACTTAAGCTTGAAGTCAACTTTATTTGATATGAGGATAGAAACCCCTGCTTATTTCCTCAGTCCATGTGAGTGGTAGGATTTCTCCCAACCTTTCACCCTCAGCCTATGAATGTATTTTCCTATGAGATGAGTCTCTTGGAGGCAGCATATTTTCAGGTCTGTTTTTTTCTTTTTTTTTTAAATCCAATCTGCTAGTCTATCTATGTCTTTTGATTGGTGAGTTTAGGCCATTGACATTCAGAGTTATTATTGATATGTGTTTTGTATTCCCAGTCATTTTTGTTTACTTTTGGTATTTAATGTGACATGATTTCTCTTCTGATTTTTTCTTTTAGTGTAATCTCTCTCTCTGTTGATTTTCATCATTGTTATTCTTTTCCTCTTCATGGAATATTTCACCGAGAATGATCTGTAGTGCTCTATTTGTAAATTCTTTTAACTTTTGTTTATCATGGAAGGTTTTTATTTCATCCTCAAATCTAAAGCTTAATTTGGCTGGGTATAAGATTCTTGGTTGGCATCCCTTTTCTTTCAGAGCTTGGAATATGTTGTTCCCATGATCTCCTAGCTTTTAGTGTCTGAGTTGAAAAATCTGCTGTGATACGAATTGGTCTCCCCATATATGTGATCCGATTCCTTTCTTTTGCGGCCTTTAAAATTCTATCCTTGTTCTGTATGCTAGGCATTTTCATTATAATGTGTCTTGGCGTAGATCTATTGTAATTTTGTACATTTGGTGTCCTATAAGCCTCTTGTATTTGGTTTTCCAATTCATTCTTCATGCTTGGGAAATTTTCTGATATTATCTTATTGAAGAGGTTGTGCATTCCTTTGGTTTGAATCTCTGTGCCTTCTTCTATCCCAATTACTCTTAGATTTGTTTTTTTGATGCTGTCCCATACTTCTTGGAAGTTCTGTTCATGGTTTCTTACTATCTTCATTGTGTGGTCAACTTTATTTTCAAGATTATATACTTTGTCTTCATTGTCTGAAGTTTTTTCTTCCAGTTGATCTACTCTGTTGGTAATGCCCTCAATTGTGGTTTTTTATTTGGTTAATTGTTTCCTCCATTTCAAGGATTTCTGACTGTATTTTTTTTTAGAGTTTCTATCTCTTTTTTGAAGTAATCTTTTGCTACCTGTATTTGCTCTCATATCTTTGTTGTAGTGGTCAATTTTTGCCTTTATATTTTCATTTAGATCATTCTTTGATTCACAGATCATTTTAATTATGAACATTCTGAACTCCTTCTCTGACACTGTATCAACTTCGCTGAGCATGGGTTCTGTTATTGTAGAATCCTGGTTTGTTTGGGGTACTTTCCTCCCTTGTTTTTTCATGTTGTCTATTTGCTTTACTTTCTTGCAGTGTTCATCTGAGATATTACAGTTTTTTCCCTATAGTCTTATAATATCCTTGCAGGTTGTTTGTGCCTCCCCTTAGTGTTGGTTTATCAGAACCTGCCGTTGTCCCTCAAAGTATGCTACCTGGGGCTTGGTCCATGCAGGTTGGTATCTTTCAAACTTGTTGAGTCTGAGCTTCTGCAGTGGTCTGCTGGGCCTGGTGTCATTCCAATGCCAAATTCCAATACTACCCTGGGCCCACCTGGACTCAAGCAGAGTTGGTGGGTGTGCCCTTGCTGGCTCCTGCTCTGGGGTGGAGGTCCGTGGAACTGGCTGGAGCCTGGGCCTGGTGGCACTCTAATGTAGGACCCCGGGACTGTTCTGGGCCTACTTGAACTCAAAGCAGAGTTGGTGGGTCTGTCCTTGCTGGCTCCTGCTGTGGGGCAGAGGTTGGCGGGACTTTCTGGAGCCTGGTTGCACACCAATGGGGGTCTGCGGGACTGACCTGGGGCTGACCGTGCTGGTGTGGAGGTCAGAAGGACTGACCTGGGCCTGGTGTCACTCCAATGGAGGATCCAGGGACTGCCATGGGCCCTCCTGGACTCAAGCAGAGTTGGCGGGTCTGTTCTTGTTGGCTCCTATTTTCACATATCACATGGGGTCACATTTTCTATTTACTTGGTGGTCCTTTCCTCTAATTCATAAAGTTTAATAAAAGAAATATTTTATATTTTATATTTTTCTTCACAGCATATTGAAATTCCTAGTAGTAAGTCAATAATAAAAAATTTACTGAATGTTTTTCAATGCCAGTCGCAACATATAAGATAAGTGGTATAATTAAAATATAATCAGTGATGGTTTTTATCCTTAGACATGAATAATTACTTGATATATCATCCAGTAGCCTCATTTCTCATAGCAGGTAAAGAGGGACAGGAAGGTGATATATCATGTCCATATTCTCACAACTAGGTATAATATGAAAATTAGAATATCATGACATTTTTAATGAAAGAATTGAAGAATTAAGCCGGGTGTGGTGGCGCACACCTGTAATCCCAGCACTTTGGGAGGCTGAGGCAGGAGGATCATGAGTTCAAAGCCAGCCTCAGCAATAGCGAGGCACTTAGCAACTCAGTGAGACCCTGTCTCTAAATAAAATTTTAAAAAGGGCTGGGGATGTGACCTAGTGGTCAAGTGCCCCTGAGTTCAATCCCCAGTACCACAAAAAAAAAAAAAAAAAAAAAAAAAAAAAAAAAGAATTGAAGAATTGAAAGTTCTCTCGTAGTAGTGTTTGTGTAATATTCTCAGTTAACTAAATAAGTATAGAACAAATTCAAGGTAAACATACATTCTTGAAGATATAAAAACAAAAACTGAAAAACATTATATTTCATCAGCATGAATCATTGTTGGAATTCTGTGGTGTAAGTACAAAATGGATGAAAAATTCCTGAAAATTACCAATTTTTATAAAGTGATATTGAGTTTGAAGGTCTATTCTGTAAAAAAAAAAAAAATATTTCCCTCCACTGCAGCAACTCAATTTCACTAATTTTGCTGTTTCCATATGTACTTCAAACAACCACATCTATTCCACATACTCAGAATTTATTTAATTTTTATCATTTGTTTATAATATAGTCAATTTTTTCTCTCTTCTCTAAAGCATATTATTCATTGCCAAATTATGTCACTATTTTAAAATTTCTAAAGCAATTGTTTTGCATAAAATTGTTGTGCAGTCATTACTGGTTTGAACAATCATCTTTATCATTGTCTTACATAATAAGGTGAGTAATTTTCAATTGTTTATATTATATCGGATCTCTACAATTACATCTTAAGTTCCATTATCAAGATTATTTTAAATATTTTATAGAAGTTTACTTTTTGCAGTGCACTAAAGGTAGTGCCTTGAAATCAATAAGCACTTATTTTTATGATGGTTGTTGAATGCCTGTAGTGTTTGAAATGTTGTGGTTGTTTCCTAAAAGATAACAACATGCTTCAGAAAGCTTCTCTCTTTTCTAGTTGGTTCTAGAATTGAATTGATAACTTACAGGCATGTCAATGTGTATTTTTGAGGCTTATTTTCAGTTGAAATTGATGCTTTGATCACTATGGAAAAAGAATATTTATTCAAACCAATTCCCCTGGTAAGTTACAATTCAAATAGAGACTTCCAGCTTCTTGTTATGACAGAGAGCTACTATTATAATTGCTTTCTTCTTTTCAACAACTATGAAACTAGATACAATATAAGAAGCATAATTTGGGCAATGGTCAACACAGACCTGTGAAACTTACACTCAGGAAAGAATATGAGGTGAGTGCCACATTCACCCCAGCTTCTGAGACCAATTTTCACACAGAGTCACAAACAAATGCATTTGATGGAAAGTGTTTTTGTGTTGATCAGAAAAATAGTGTGTGAGGTGAGTAAATATGACTATAGTTCAGGTTGGTTACTGTAGCTGGAATTTGCAGGACAAAATACCAGAGCCTTGTGTGAATTATGAGCTGCCTCCTCACAAAGTAGCATTCCACTTATGGAAAAGAGCTGTTTTCTGCTGAGTTCAGCAATGATTCCAACAAGTTCAGGCAGATATTTGGAAAGATTTCTACTGATGAACACATCAGGCATTTAGTTGAAATCCCATGATTAAAGGGAGAAAAAAAAAAATCCTAGAACTATGGATGAAAAAAAATCCCCTCCAACCAAACTTCAGAATTATAAAAACAACCCCCAACCTGTTAAGTACCTACCAGAGTAAATTTCTATACTCTTCAAAGGAAGATGATAAACCCCAAATCCCCTGCAACATACATTTCAAAACATAATAATAAATAACACAGCCAGACAAGGTGCCGCACACCTATAAACCCAGCAGCTCTGGAGGCTGAGGCAGAAGGATCACAAATTCAAAGACAGCCTCAGAAACTTAGTGAGGTCTTGTGCAATTTAGCAAGAACCTGTCTCAAAATAAAATCAAAAGGTCGGGGGATATGGCCCCGTGCTTAAGCACTCCTGGATTCAATCCCTGCTTATGGGGAGGCTGCCAGTGCCCCTCCAGGGGGTTCTTCTTCCTGCCCAAGATGGTATAAGCCACTGGATAAAATAAGTCAGAAATAATTAGTGAAGAACAAAATACTCAGAATCAGAAAAAATAGTTTTAAAGTAGAGCACCTGATAGATCCAGCCCACACAGGAGATGGAGCTATACAATTAAAATTATGGCTCCGCTCGTTTATTTGAGGGGGTACATCAAAGTCAGAGATAAGATTTCAGGGGTGGAATATTGCTTGGTGATGTTTTGCAGTCAGCAGGTTGTTTGGCATCTTGGCAAGTCAAACCCATCTCTGAGATGTTGTGTGGTTATATAGTAGGTCGCCCCATCTCTGGTATTGTGTGGAACCTGGGTAAAAGCTGAATAGGGCTCACAATATGTCTGGCAGTCTTGGCCAGAGAAAATTTCCATTGGAAGCTCCCAGACACCAGATGCTCCTATTCACTGGCTGTGATGCCAATGTAGTCTACCCATAGCCGGATGGCTCTCAACACCAGCTACCAAAACAGAAACAAAAACAAAAACAAAAGAAAACAAAACAAATATGAAAGAAACAACAAGTTATTTGTAATAAAGAGAATAAACAATCTAATAAAGACAATCTACATGGTGGTATTTATGAAAAAGGACATTAAAATAGCTGCTATAAGTATTTTCAAGATTTTTCAAGAAAATAGACAAAATGAAAGAAAGCATGGACAATTTGGGCAAGAAAATGGCAAAACTGGAGGAAAATTGAATGAAAATTTTAAGCTAATAAAATCAATACCTCAAATGAAAGATTTAGTGATGCTGGTGATACTACTTAACAAAAGATAAGTCAATAAAGAAAATACCCATATTTGCAATTATAAACATTGTAATATAAAGAAAAATAATGAATGTAACAGAAAGTCTGGAATCTATGCACAGTATCAGATTACCATATGTTAGAAGAGTCCCAGAAAGATATGAGAAAATAAAGTAGAAAATCCAAATGACAATAAAGCCTAATTTTTCTTCAAAATTGTTAACATACCAATTCATATGTTAAAGAGACTTGGTAAACCCTAGAAGCTCTAATATAGCCACAATTGAGTCAAACTGCTAAAAGACAAAGAAAAAATATAAAAGTAGTGAGAAGGAAATAAATATATACCACAATCAGTAGAATAACAATTAAGATAATTGCCTTCTCTTCAGAAAAATATAATATAGAATACCATGAAAATATATTTTCCAAGTGCTTTAAAGGAAAAAAAAGGTATTTTTGTAATCCTAGAATTTCTTTTTCAGTAAAAGAGCATTTTTTAAAAATAGAAACAAAAATTAAGACTTTTTTTTTAAACAACAACCAGAATATGAAATTTGTACCACCAAAATATATTTACTAAAAGAAATACAGAATTTCTTCTGGCTAAAGAGAATTATCACAGATACAAGCCTATGTTGATATAAATGGAATAAGAATCATTCCAAATAATAAATACATAAGTAAATATAATGGAATCACATCAGAAATCATTAGATGACAGTAAAAATAACCATAATGTGAATAGGGGGAACTAAAGCCAATAGCAGAGAAAACATGAAATACTAAATTAAAAAATCTAAAATAATGCAGTGAATTCAGAACAGTGATAGAAATCACAAATGGAAGACAGATAGTAAAATGGTATGGGCTGGGGTTGTGGCTCAATGGTAGAGCACTTGCCTAGAATGTGTGGAGGTACTGAGTTCAATTCTCAGCACCATATAAATAAACAAATAAATTTCCATCAGTGATTTAGAGAGACATTTAAAAAATGCTATATTTGACTACACCACAAATTACATTAAATATAAGTGGACCTAATAATGCAATCAAAATATATTGGATAATAAAAATAACAAAAAAAAACTTTTTTTTTTCTTTTTTTTCTTTTTTGGTGGTTGTGTTGGGGATTGAACGCAGGGCCTTGTTTGTGCATTCGAGGCAAGTACACTACTAACTGAGCTATATCCCTAGCCCAGAAAAATGCTCATTACAAGAGACTCAAATAAAATATAAGGACACAACTAGGTTAAAAATAAAATGTTGGGTTTTTTAAATGCATTATTTTTGCTATTTTATATTTTATGAATTAAACATTGGCATGCTTAATTTGAGAAAAAAAATGCCAACTCTATTAACCTGTTCCTTAAGATCTACATTTTCCCATATTTAATGATATTAATTTGAGGAAAAGGTGATCACATAAATAGTAAGATTGATTGAAGAGTATATGTAAAGTGTACAATTTTTACATTTGTCCAAATAATTTAGTGTAGTTATTATCTTTGCCCAATAAAATATAATAAAAATTGACTTTTAATTGGCAACCACGCACACAAAAAGAAATAAAATATCAGGAAAATATAATAGGTAAATATTAAACATAAGAAAATGTTCCTATTAATATCAGACAAAATAGAATTCTATACAAAATATTCCATTGGAAACAAAAATGTAGATTGCATAAGGATAAAAAAAAAACTTCACCAGAAAGACAACAGTTTAAAAAGTGTATTTACTCAATAATATCACTTTAAAATATTTGTAGCAAACATTAACAAAACTGCAAAAAGAACATTTATCACGTATACTTCCTTCAGCCTCTTCTCATAGGACATAAATACCTTCATGTTCCATTTTGCTAAAACATTGATTCTTTGTAGAAACATTTTCTTATAAATACTGAACAATGTCTCAATAGTAGATGTTGATTTTAGTTACTCAGTGTACCCTTTAAAGGAATAGGTATTCTTCTAACAAGCCAGTGTTAATATATCTACAAAAAAAAAAAAAAAAAAAAAAAAAAAAGCCTCAATGGCTTAAAATTTAGAAATTGATCTTAGGGAAAAAAATCCCATATGTAAAGAGGTTCTTTATTACTCCTGTGCTTTTGATGGAATTAGGAAATAACCATAAGCTGCTTGGGGGCCATTTTGCATTAATTCCTTACTGTATGCCTAGTGCTGGTAGAAAAATCAATAAATAATTCTTGAATAGGTGAATAAATTTCTTAATCGATGCATGAGTTTCAGAAGCTTTTTGACTTCTCAAGCAATCTGATCTTTTTATAGTGTGTAAGTATAGTTATAAATGCATAATATGCAAATGTAACAAATCTTAAGAATATAAAGTATCTACTAAAGGCAATAGACAAAAGTGTTTTTCTAGCCTGAAGTTATGCTGAAAGAGAAACTTAATAACTCGACAGAAAAAAAATAGAATAGTTAATAGGAGTACATGTAAAACCAATGCATAATTGAGCTATATTCCATTGAGAGTTATATACTTCAAACTTAGCTCTTGAAAAGATGAAGTGCTTACTGTGCAATTATTGTGCTGCTATTTACATCATGATATTTAAGTTTGTGGTAGCACTAAAATAATATATATGAATATATGCATGAATAGTGATATATATATATATATATATATATATATATATATATATATATATATATATCACAAAGAGTCTCTCATGTGATTTTAGATGAGACTGATGATCCAGGAAATTATTTCAAATATTATGAAGCCATTGATGTCAAGAATTTATATTTGCTAGGAGAGAATTGAAGCACATCAAAATTTGGACAAATGGGGGAATTAATAAAACAAAATAAAATGTACCAAAAGAGACAAATTTGTGACATTTCTTATTATTTGCATAAAATAGAAGAGATTATCCAATATCTTATTTTAATTCACCTTATACCTAATTGAAATAGTTTGGAAATTAATTAAACCATCAACAAAAACAACAAGGAACTCCTTTTTCTTCCTGGCCTTACATACTTCCTGCTTCCAGAATAGGATAATAAAATAGTATTAAGAGAGAAAACATTCAGCTGTTGATTTTCTGAGTCTGCCTTATTTCATTTAGTATATTTTTAGAGGAGAGGAGAGAAAATAGGGGGAGGGAGGAGGGAAAAGAAGGTGAGGGGATTTAAATTAAATTCCTTGCATGTATTAGTTTCTCAAAATGAACCTGAATAGTATGTATAGTCATAATGCTCTAATAAAAAATAGTATTAGGAACTTTTCCTACACCGTTTGAATACTTTCTTCTAAGATATTCAGTAAATCTTAAAGAAAAGAAACAATGTAACAAAACCAAAGAAAATTGGAAATGGAAATGGTTAGGGAACTTTGAAAATATTAATAGTCAAGAAAATAGATACTAGATAAAGTTCATAGGAAAAACTATATCATACCCAGCTGTCAAGACCTTTATGTGAAGTCATTCTAGGTATTTAATAAAATTTTAAAAGCAAACAAATGAGCTCTGAAAACAGATTATAATGTTTCAAATCCAATCTCCATGATTAATTAGAACTATGACCTTGGGCAATTCACGCTAATATTTTATTAGTTGTAGAAACTTACAGGTTCATTGTGATATGTGGATACATATATACAATATATAATGATCAGGGTAATAAGCAATCTCATCTGCATAAACATTTTAAATTTTTGTTGATTTGTATATATAATAATTTTTCATACTTGTGAGGTACAGTGTGATATTTCAATATATACATGTACATGTAAGGTATACTGTATACATTATATATACATATACATATATGCACACATATATACATACAAGGCATACTGATCAAATCTGGATGATTATCATTTTCATCTCTTTACTATAATTTTATGTTTGGAGTCTCCAAGCTTCTCTCTTCTTGTTATTTCTAAAACATGTAGCAGGTTATTATGAACCATAATCATCCCACTATGCTGTAAATCACTAGAACATCACTTCAGGTATGTCATAATTAAACATTTTAACAATTTTAGAAATATGAAGTGATGTTTATGTTTAAAAAATCTCCAATGAGTTAAAATACATTTAACATTTTTGTAGTGAAAGCTGCCTATAATCATATCAAGTAAGATTGATAATGACTATGAGATTTTAGTTATTAATAAAGTTATTGATAAAGACTATGAGATTAATAAAGACTATGGTTCAAAGTAGATTTGCAGCAAACTAGTTTTCATGGAGCTTAAAAATGCTTTTTTAGAGCTTTATGGTATACTGAAATGCAGAAAATGGATGTTTATATACAAAGTATATTGAACCGCATCTAGAGAATGAGTTCTTATTAATAAGAAGGAATATATAAATCTGTACTAGGATTCTCTAGAGGAACAGGACCAACCTGATGTATGTATATATCATATATATAACTATTATATATATAAAATATGTAACATATAACTATTGATGTATGTATAATTAATGCTATATATACAGGGTAATATATATATTACCCTGTCTCTCAAAATAAAAATAATAATAATAATAATTAAAAGGGTTGAGAATGTAGCTCAATGATAAAGTGCCCTGGAGTCAATGCTTGGTATAAAAAAGAGTTGTAAAATTTTGCATTTGCAATAAAGATCAAGGTAGTTTCAAAATAAGTCAATTTACAAAACTGATGTGAACCAAGTTTTTGCTTTTAGGGAGGTAGATTAATGATTGTTCTAAAACATAGGATGGTGCTGTTTTGGCATAACTTCTCTACATGTTCAGTTATTTTAGGTCAGTATTGATTTATTGCAAGCAATAAATACCTAAAACAATTATTTTGACCCTGCTGAGAATATTAAGATTCCTATGAGATGTAAATGCTAAACCTCTAGTGGGGTCTCTGTGGGAGAAATAAAGTAAGTTTCCTTCAAGAATGTGAGACACTGCTGCTAACTTCTTTTCTGTCAACTTGGCTAAATGTGTTAAGTAAAATGTAGTGAATAAGGTACAAAAACTAGCAGGTGGTTGAAAATTGATTCAAATAATGAATTGCATCTAATCTTGAAACATGTTAAAGTAATTAAAGTAAATTTTGTTAATATTTCTAATCATTCAAATGTGAGATTCTTGTCAGATCTAGTTTCCCTTTTCTACTGCTAAAAACAACTCAGAAAATAAAGTAGAAAAAAATTTAAAGCAGCATAGATTCATGTTAATCTTCAATAAAAGGATTCTCATCTACAAAGTGAGTACTTCATTCTACCTATCATGAAATTTTGTACCTAATGATTTGAAGCTTGTTGTTAAAGAAGAGAGTAACATATTATTTATTTTTGCAATAGTTTCTCAAAAGAACAACAATGAATGTGTTTTCATTACTCACCAGACATCAGTAGATTCATAGTATTAAAGAAGTCTACGTCCTACCTTTTAAATTCTTCATGAAGAACAGATGTGCTGACTGCTAAGCATCTTGGAGACCCAAATAGTTAGCAATACATTTTCTCTAAATTTGCATTTTAAATCAGTCATTCAGTTCATGTTCTTTACTCATAAGGTAGGGGAAGAAAAGTGAATGAGCTGCCATGAATCTGTCTGTATATTTTAGTGAAAACAAGGTGTTTCTTTTGGGGGAAACATGCTGCAAATCCTGTCTTGAAGTACTGTGAACTGCTCTAGAACCTCATTTATAAATGAGGTTTCAATTATTTTCAATTATTTCAAATAGGTTTCAATTATTGGCTAATTGAATCTCATCTAAAATGCAATGAAATCTCATGCCAAAATCAAGTTGAAGTTGTGCAGCATTTACTTTTTTCATTTTATCTTTCTCTATATTAGAAAAATAATTGGGTAACTATTAGATGGTTTTGATAGGTCAGTAAGCATTATGTTATGCTTCTTTTTACATGTATGCAAAGCCAGCCCTTCTTTCAGTTTAAATCTTCAGGAAAGTGGAAGACAGAAAGTTATGAATGTATTAATGAATCAAGAGGAAAGAATAGCCAGGCACTGATGGTGCATGCCTGTAATCCCAGCAGGTCAGTAGGCGGAGGCAGGAGGATTGTGAGTTCAAAGCCAGCCTCAGCAATGGTGAGGATCTAAGCAATTCAGTGAGATCCTGTCTCTAAATAAAATACAAAATAGGGCTGGTGTTGTAGTTCAGTGGTTGAGTGGTCCTGAGTTCAATCCCCAATGCCACACACACACACATATATATTCACTTCTTTGCAACCTTTTGGGAAAATAAAACTGCAAGCGCTTACAGTGAAATGGAAGTCAACCTAAGAAGTTTCCTATAGTTTACTTAAAAGTAATACAACTAATTAAAAACTATTGATGAACATATAATTAATGCTATTAATTGGGAAAATATCAACACTTCATTGGTTTTCCAAAATGAAATATCAGAAGTCTAATAAATAATATTTTAGAAAATTAAAAAAAATAATTTTGTGTGTTTTAACAAAATCATCACTGGAAAATACCCTTTGTACAATAAGTGAAGACATGGTAAGTTCCACAAGTTCAGGAATAATTTCACTGAAATCTCCTTAGCAAGTCTATTATAGTATCAAATAGAGAATGACTACTGCCAACTTAAGATATCTTATCCTTGTGACATTTTTTCTTGCTTTTTTTTTAAGGGAAAAATAGGAATATATTTATAGTTAAATATAGACATGGTTTAAGGAGGCAATTTTTGTGAGGTTTTTCCTCCATTTTTTGCATGTGATGTTAAATTGCCAATTCCTATAAAGCTCTGAGTGTTTACTGTTGTATGTCTAATAAATAGCAAGTAAACAGATATGTGAAATAAAAGATGACTTTATATAGATTATGATGATCAACTCTGTTGTAGCAAATATTAGGACACTGGAAATTTTATTGCCAAGAGAGTTGACCTGGCTATTGAGTCAATTCTAAGGATCCTGATACTTGTATAACCACAGTAAAAAAATAATTGTGGGTGAAACAGCTTAAAATCAAGTCTACATTTGTGTATTGTGCCTTTATTCAACATGTCCAGCAGGGCTAAATACTGAAGAACATAAAAGCAGAATAATCATAAGTAATTACTTATCAGTAATCTCATTCCTATTCTTTATCCTTGTCTCTGTCTCTGAAATTATTTCAGTCAAAAAGAGTTTGTGATGAGATAAAAGTGTAGATAAATGAAGGATAGGTAAGTTAAGGCATAATTATTTCTTTTACTTCCTCCTTATTTACCTGATGATCAAATAAGAGAAAACAAACTCAATTTTACCGTATTCCAATTTCCAGTTTTTCCTAATCTTTTTATTATACATTTTCATGGCTTGGTGTACATTAGGCTATTGCTTTATTTATTTACTTATCTGAAAATGCATAATCACTTATGATGACTCATTACAGGGAAGTCTCCTCCAAAGGCTTTCTAGATACCCACATTGAGCTAAAGGACAGGCATGCACATAAAACCATATATACATCAATCCTACCACAATCTTTCCAAATGATATCATCCCTTTACAGGTGTTTTACAGAAGAGGACTTCATTAACTTCTATTTTGAAGGACATATACTCAGGTCCTTAATATATATGAAATTCACTTGTCCTTACCCATGTTCTGGTTATTTAAAAATGTTTACTGAAATCCTTTTAAAGACATTTTGTAAATCATTAGATTCTGAATTCCTGTGCTCTTTTATTAAAAGCAATTTAGTATTCAATTATAGGACCTCAGTCATGTATTTTCAAAAGTTTTTGAAGATTTCTTTGATGTTAATAGTATAAAACATTGATAGCTGGAGGGGGAAAAAGAAGGGCTTTCCTGGGTGCTGCTTGACTGAGACCTATTTGTGGGTTCATCTTTGTTTTTTGTTTGTTTGTTGTTGCTGTTTTCCTCTTTTCTTTCTTTCTTTTCTTCCTTATCTCTTTTGTCTATTTTCTTCTGCCCTCATCTTTCCTATTTATACCCTGCCATTGCTTTCTCAACAGAGGTGAAAACAAGTTTTATGCAGGAATTGGGATTTCTAGAACTGGGGCAACTGAATAATACATCAAAGCGGTATTATGTATAGTTTATTCTCTATTTTTTTAAACTCACTTTCTCTTTCTTCTCTTTTTCATTAATTTATACTGCTTTGTATATTTTTTCTTTCTCTCTTTTTTCTTCATTCAACGTTTGCATAAGTTTGGTTTATATATACATCGTTCTTTCCACTAAATTGTTCACTCCAATTTCTTTCCTCTCTCTTCTGCTGATATTAAACTACTTCCATAGATTTCTATTTTCACACTTCCTAAGAAAAAACAACTCAATACCTTCACTTCCTTCCTTCTAAACATATCACCACTGGGTCCAATATTTGTAATTATAAATCCCATCACAAACATACAGAGTATATTGTAGACAATATCTCAATTAACTAATTCTGTACATTGTGATCAAACTGCGATTATCTGAATAGAAGTTGTCTGGTTTTAAATTTTAAAGTATTTATAAGTGGATCTGATAGCATTGCACTACAGGAGCATCATAAGGCTTTAAGGTAAAAATGAAATAGTCAAGGTTCCACAGTGCTAGAAGAAAAGTCACACAAGCAATATGAAGAAACAAGGGAAGAAAGTGACTCAAACAAATCAACATACCTCCTCAGCAGATTCCCTGGCAAGTACAGTTGATGAAATGCCAGAGATGGAATTCAGGAATTATATATTCCAAATGTTTATGGAACTCAAGAATGAACTCAAGAATGAAATGAGTGAACATATACAAGTGGTAAAAGATTATTTTGACAAAGAACTTCAAAAAATAAATATAAGAGCAAAATATTATTTCAATAGGGAGATAGAGTTTCTAAAGAGAAACCAAACCAAAATTTTGGAAATGAAAGAAGCAATAAACCAAACTAAATGTTCAATTGAAAGCATCACCAACAGATTAGACCACTTGGAAGAAAGGACCTCAGATAATGCAGACAAACTATATATCCTGGAGAAAAATGTAGATTACACAGCAAAAAAGGGTAAGAAATCATGAGCAGAACATTCAAGAAATACAGGATAGCATAAAAAGACCAAATGTAAGAGTGATTGGGGTAGAGGAAGGTGCAGAGTTCCAAACGAAAGGAATGAGTAATTTATTCAACGAAATAATAGCAGAAAATTTTCCAAACATGGGGAATGAATGGAAAAACCAAGTTCAAGAGCCTTACTGAATACCAAATATACAAAATCACAACAGATGCACACCAAGGCACATTATAATGAAAATGCCTAATATACTGAACAAGGAAAGAATATTAAAAGCCATGAGAGAAAGTAATCAGATTACATATATGGGGAAACCAATTAGATTATGTGCAGATCTTTCAGCCCAGACCTTAAAAGCTAGAAGATCCTGGAACAACATATTTCAAGCTCTGAAAGAAAAGGGACATCAACCAAGAATCTTATGTCCAGCAAAATTAAGCTTCAGATTTGAAAAATAAATAAAAACCTTCCACAACAAACAAAAGTTAAAAGATTTCACAACTCGAAAGCCTGCACTTCAGAACATCCTGGGCAAAATATTCCTTAAAGAATAAAAGAAAAATAACAATGAAAATCAGCAAAGGGAATTATGAAACTAAAGGAAACACCAACCAGAGGAGAAACCAAATCAAGTTAAATACCATAATCAAATAAAAATGGATGGGAATACAAATCACGTTTCAATAATAACCCTGAATGTTAATGGCCTAAACTCATCATTCAAAAGACACAGAAGACTGGACTAAAAGAAATGACCCAACAATATGCTGTCTCCAAGAAACCCAGCTCATAGAAAAAGACATCAACTGACTGAAGGTGAAAGGCCAGGAAAAATCTTACCTCTCATATGGGCTGCGGAAGCAAGCAGGGGTTTCCATTCTCATACCAAATAAGATAGACTTCAAGCCAAAGTTAATCAAAAGGAACAAAGATGGATATTTCTTACTGCTTAAAGGAACCATTCATCAACAATATATAACAATTATAAATCTATATGCCCCAAATAGTGGAGCATCTACATTAATCAAATAAACCCTTCTCAAGTTCAAGAGTAACATAGACCAGAACACAATTACTCTAGTGGCCTTCAACACACCTCTTTCACCAATGGATAGATCATCCAAACAAAAGCTAAACAAAGAAATCTTAGACCTCATTATTACAATTAATAACTTAGACCTAATAAACATATATAGACTATTTCATCCCTCAGCAAACAAATACACTTTCTTCTCAGCAGCACATGTTCCTTCTCGAACATAGACCATATATTATGCCACAAAACAACTCTCAGCAAATATAAAAAAGTGGAGATACTACCCTGCATTCTATCAGACCATAACAGAATAAAATTGGATATCAATGTTAAAACAAGAAATAAAAAAAGCTACTCTTACAATTGGAAACTAAACAACATGCTACTGAATGAACAAGGGGTTGCAGAACACATCAAGGAGGAGATTTAAAAAGTCCTAGAGGTAAACAAGAACACAAATACATCATATAGAAATCTATGGGACACTATGAAGGCAGTATTAAGAGGAAAATTCATCACACTGAGCTCATTCTTTAAAAGAAAAAAAAAAAAAGAAAACAAATAAATGACTTAACATCACACCTCAAAGCTCAAGAAAAAGAATAGCGGATCAACGCTAAGATCAGTAGAAGACAGGAAATCATTAAAATCAGAGATGAAATTAAGACTAAAGAAACAATTTTCAAAGAATTGACAAAACCAGAAGTTGTTTTTTTGAAAATATAAATAAAATTGACAAATCTTTAGTGATGTTAACAAAAAAAGAGGAGAGAAAAAACTCATATTACTAGCATCTGCAAGGAAAAAGGAAATATCACAACAAACACCTCAGAAATATAGAAGATAATTAGAAATTACTTTGAAAACTTATATGCTAATAAAATAGAAAATATTGAAGGCATTGACAGATTTCTAGAGTCATATAAATTGCCCAAACTAGATATGGAGGCTATACACAATTTAAACAGATCAATTTCAAGTGAGGAAATAGAAGACACCAGCAAAAAACTACCTACCAAAAAAAGCCTAGGCCCAGATGGGTTCACAGCCGAGTTCTACAAGACCTTCAAAGAAGAACTAATACCAATACTCTTCAATTTATTTCAGGAAATAGAGAAAGAGGGAGCTCTTCCAGCCTCTTTCTATGAGGCAAATATTACATTAATTCCAAAGCGAGGCAAAGACACAGCAAAAAAAGAAAACTTAAAGCCAATATCTCTAATGAACATAGATGCAAAAATTCTCAACAAAATTCTGGCAAATTGAATACAAAAACATATCACAGAGATAGTGCACCATAATCAAGTAGGGTTTATACCAGGGATGCAAGGTTGGTTCAACATATGGAAATCAATAAACATAATACATCACATCAGTAGACTTAAAGAAAAAAAAAAAAAAACATGATCATCTCAATTGATGCAGAAAAAGCTTTTGACAAAATACAACACCCCTTTATGTTCAAAACACTAGTAAAAATAGGGATAACAGGAATATATCTCAACATTATAAAAGCTATTTATGCGAAGCCCCAGGCTAACATCATCTTAAGTGGAGGAAAATTGAAAGCATTTCCTCTAAAAACTGGAACAAGACAGGGATGCTCCCTTTCACCACTTTTATTTAACATAATACTTGAAACTCTGGCCAGAGCAATTAGACAGACGAAAGAAATTAAATGGATGCAGATAGGAAAAGAAGAACTCATATTAGTGCTATTTGCTGATGATATGATTCTGTATATCAAGAAGACCCAAAAAATTCCAACAGAAAACTTTTAGGCCTAGGTAAATGAATTCAGCAAAGTAGCAGGAAACAAAATCAATGCCCATAAGTCAAAGGCATTTATGTACATCAGTGAAAAATCCTCTGAAAGGGAAATGATGAAAACTACCCCATTTACAATAGCATCAAAAAAAAAAAAAAAAAAAAAAAAACCTGGGTATCTACTTAACGAAAGAGGTGAAAGACCTCTATAACTAAAACTACAGAACACTAAAAAAAGAAATTATACAAGACCCTAGAAAATGGAAAAACCTACCTTGTTCTTGGATATGCAGAATTAATATTGTCAAAATGACCATACTACCAAAAGCACTATACAGATTTAATGCAATTCCAGTAAAAATCCCAATGACACTCCTCATAAAAATAAAAAAAGAAGTCATGAAATTCATCTGGAATAATAAAAGACCCAGAATAGCTAAAGCAATCCTTAGCAGTGAAGCAGGTGGCATTACTATACCAGACCTAATGTCATACTACAGAGCAACAGTAACAAAAACAGCATGGTATTGGCACCAAAATAGGATGTTAGACCAATGGTACAGAATCCAGGACACAGAGACCAATACATATAATTTTAATTATCTTATTTTAGACAAAGGTGCCAAAAATGTACATTGGAAAAAAGATAGCCTCTTTCACAAATAGTGCTGGGAAAACTGGAAATCCATATGTATCAAATTGAAATTAAGCCTTTATTTCTCACCATGCACAAAATTTAACTCAAAGTGGATCAAGGACCTAGGAATTAGACCAGAAACTATATGCCTATTAGAAGAAAAAGTAAGCTCTAATCTCCAACATATCGGATTAGGCCCCAAATTCCTTAATAATATTCCTGTAGCATAAGAATTAATATCAAGAATCAATAAATGGGATAGATTCAAACTTAAAAGCTTCTTCTTAGCAAAAAAATAATCAATGAGGTGAATAGAGAACCAACTAATTGGGAACAAATTTTACCACATGCACATCAAATAGAGCACTAATCTCTAGAATATATAAAGAACTCAAAAATCTTAACACCAAAAAATCAAATAACCCAGTCAATAAATGGGCCAAGGAACTGAAAAGACACTTCTCAGAAGAAGATACAATCTAATCAACAAGTACATGAAAAAATGTTCAATATCTCTGGCAATTAGAGAAATGCAAATCAAAACTACTCTAAGATTTCATGTCACTCCAGTCAGAATGGCAGCTATTAAGAATACAAACAATAACAAAGGTTGGAAAGAATGTGGAGAAAATGGCACACTCACACACTGCTGGTGGGACTGTAAATTGGTGCAGCCATTATGGAAAGCAGTATAGAGATTCTTTGGAAAACTGGGAATGGATCCACCTTATGACCCAGCCATCCCACTCCTGGGTCTATTCCCAAAGGACTTAAAAGCAGCATACTACAGAGACACAGCCACATCAATGTTTATAGCAGCACAATTCACAATACCTAGGTTGTGGAACCAACCTGGATGCCCCTCAGTAGATGAGTGGATAAAGAAAATGTGGTGTATATATACACAATGGACTATTACTCAGCAATTAAAGAGAATAAAATAATGGCATTCGCAGGTAAGTGAATGAAGTTGGAGAATATAATGCTAAGTGAAGTTAGTCAAACTCAAAAATCCAAATGCAGAATGTGTTCTCTAATATAAATAGGCTGATTCACAATGGGGTTGTGTTAGGGAACATAGGAGGATTAGAGAAACTCTAGAAAGGTCAATGGGGATGAAGGGGAAGGGAGGGAACAAGGGGGTATGAAGAGAAAAAAAAAGATGATCGTAGAATGAAATGGATATCAGTTTCTTAAATGCATGATTGAAGACATGAATAGTATGAATATTCTTTGTATTGAAACAGTGTTATATTAAAAGGTGCTCTATATATGGAACATGAAATGTAATAATTCTATTGTTATATATACAACGTTGAATAAAAAAAGAAAAAAAAGAAGAATGATGAAGTTTGGAATCACTAACAAGCATATAAAGTTGAAAATTAGAGGCAGAGGATAGATTTATTTAAATAGGATTTAGGATACTTTTTGGGAAAAGGATAAATCAAACACTGATTTGTTCGCTGCACAAAAATTAATTATAGTGAAATTAAGTGCTTTTTAGTTAAATAACAAATATATTAAAACTGAAGAAACTACGAATGAATATTATATGTATGAAAAAGTGTTTACATATTTAAGAAATATACCATTATAAGGACAACAAGATGAAAAGATTTGTCCCAAATTGCAATAGACAGCATTAAAAATCCAGCAATTTGAAATGAAACATTTGTATCACACACAGCTTCAAGTTGTTATTCTTATTTTATCAAATTCTTAACAAAAAACAAAATATACATAAACATCCTAAAAAGAGAACATATAAATGTGAAGGTTAACAAAGATAGGCATTTTATTACCAATAAAAAGGTGTTGTTCAAATCATAAATTTTCTCCAATTGGCAAAAGTTTATGCAAAAAATTGAAAGAAACATTCCTCATTTTTAAATGTTTATGATAAGATAAAATCTAATAATGAAACAAGATCAAAGAAAAATTATAATTTGAATCTCTCTGCATTTTGGCATTTATATAACTAAATTTATACCACATCCATGTTTGACAAGAGTGATTAATTTAGGAAATATTTTAATTTTTTAAAATCTCATATCTTTATTTTTAAACTGTATATAGTTAGTAACAATTTAAGTAATATATTGTAAAAATAAAAGCACACTTCAAAATATAAACATTCCAACTCTTACAAACCCTTATGTCTATCTAGATGCCATTAGACATTTTGTTTAAAGTTTAGTTTCTGGAGGAAATAGCCTATATTTTTCAATGCTTTTTATGCAATTGACCCATTTGGATCTTATAAAAATATTAACATATTTCTGTGTTTTTTTAACTCACTGTTTTTCTTATTTTAATATAATGTTTTGCTAATGAGTAAAAGTACCAAAACATTAAAAATGTCTCAAATCAAAGAAGGTAGTATCTCCAGAAAATAATAGATTAGACCTAGAGCTGATCATTTCACTTCAGAATTAAACATCATATAGGGTAAAACATAAATTGCTTAATACAAGGATGTGAAATGCAATTTTGATGAACAAGATATTCACATTATTTTTAAAGTCAGTGTTAGTTACATTACTTTTTTGCTAGTGTGACATTTTTAATGTCCCCTCACACTGACCAGTTTCTTAAAAACTTGCTCCAACAATGTTCAGCTAGATAATAGGTCCCTTTGCAAGCAAAAATGAAGTGGTACAAATAATAAAAGCATTCTGTGCCCTTTGAAAATATTATGAAAGTTACTGCACAGATGGGCTGAAAGTTTAATTACCTCTAAAGAAGAGTGTCAGAATCATCATTGTTCTTGCAACAACTGGAAATTTAGCAACCAAAATAATGATCAGGAAATTAATCAGAGACCCTGTATCAAATACATTGAAGAAACAGCTGCCACTCCATTTATGTCACCAAGACATGAGCATTGCTTGCAATGGCCCAACATGGAGATGTCACATTGCCTTTTTCTTAATTTGACATTTTCTAGGCATTTCACAAATGAACCAGACTGAGAGAAATGTATGAAATAGAGTAACATGCACAAAATAAAATAGCCTGGATTCAGTTTTAGTTATTTTTTTTGTGTGTATTTTTGCATAAAAGGGTATAGTGCTATTGTAAGATGTAGGATTTTATCTTGGGAAAATTTTTATTAGCACAGATAAGAAAATTGTATTTTTTATCTGGAGTTATCAAGCTTTCTTTAGCTGAAAATATTATTCTTTTAGGTTCTATAAATAATCTCAAGTAATGGTGTATACTCTTACAAATATACATATATCATATATGGTGATATAAAATCCTACTTTGGCATCATAGTTATATGGCAACATGTAAGAAACTGAGCACAAACTACTCAACAAAGATAAATTCAGAATAAATATCTATTCCTCACATCATAGGAGAAAATGCATACAAAATAATTAGTATATTTCACAACACCTCTTAAAACCATTTGCTACAGACCATTTAACCTGCACTGCCATCTTGCCATTATTTGTTTCTGGCAAGGTTCTGGTCAGGATTCTCTGAGTCTGACTTATTTCTAATAATAGTAAATTATGTATATGAGGAAGTATAATACAGACAAAATTTATAAAATAAATGTGTGTACATTTATATTTAACAAAGTAAGTTTTAAATGTACAAGAAATAATGCCAGGTATTCTGTAAAATATTAAGAAACCCATGACATTATGAAGAGATGTATGTCATCAATATTATCAGTTTCTGAGAATCACTACAATTCATGGTTACTCAAACCCAAATATACTGACTTCTAACTGAATAATCTATTTTCACCTTCCAAACATTCCTAAAAGAATTGGATCTTCCCTGAGATCTTAGAAACAATATGATTGGGAACATTGTCACATATGGAGAAGTTGTTAATGAATAATTAGAACTTTGCTATAATCTAAGGGTGTATTTCACCATCTAGCAACAAATTTCTCAAACTTTATACTCAAGAGAACATGCAAAGAAAAACACTTTTCAAAATAATTAAAATATTTAAGGTATTATAGATAGGAATTTCTTGAAATAATTATTATGTGTTAAAACTATCATGGATTTAGCAGAACTTCATTTCAACAGATTAAGATTCACATTTTTCAGTCATTCCAATAACTCATAAAATTGGATTAGAGTTTTTCACGGAAGACACAGTATAAGATAAATAGATCCCAAAATGGCAAGTGACTAAAGAAAGGATTCTAAAATATACTGTTAATAAATTTCAATTAAATAAATAATACTGTTATACAATCAATGGGCCTCCTACAAGATCTGGTCCTCCCTTATGTGCTTGACTTCAGTCAATGACTGACTCCTCTTTGGCATACTCCACTGCAGACACACTGGTCTGCTGTTCCCTAGCATAAGAAGATAATCCTGCCTAAGGATTTATCCCTACTTGGAATCATCTTCTCTAATTATCTACACACCTTACTCCCTCACTTCCTTCAGTTCTGAAACTCAAAACTCCATCTGAAGTAATATACATTTCTCTTCCTCATCCTGACTTCTGCCAATTTATTATCTTCCTTTCTTGTTTTATTTTGTGCTAAACTTATTACATTGTTTCTGATATATTATATATGAATTTGAGATTTTTGTCTGTTTTCCTTTCTATATTATAAATTTCTTGAAATCAAGGATATTTTTGTTTATTTTGTTTGCTACATTTTTGGCCAAAAGTATGTTACATAAAATATTTAAAAAATAACTACAATACAATGCAATATGATATGGTACTGAACAGATCAGAAATATAAATCCAAAAAATAAACATTTTCATTTTTAAAACCAATAAAAGAAAGAACAGATTATATAACATTATTTTTTAACCTAAGAATTCTATGGTTCTGTAAGGAATAAATTTAATTAAGCAGAAGGTAAAGCAAGATGGTCTATGAGTAAAATCTTCTAGCAATTGTCTCCCTACAGAAATCAATTTAAACAGCTCTTCACACACCAAACTACCGTTACAAGAGCTAAGAAATCTGTGTGGGACAATAGTGCTGGTTTTAGTATGGTAATAAAGAACACACATTGAAAAAGTCATGGAGGAAAAAGTTGCCTACATCTGCTCTCCCCCAACTCCAAGCAGTGCAGTGTGGAGAGAAATGCCTCCTGCTTGGGGGACAGAAGGATTTAGGTCCAGTTCTAGATTGACATCTAGTATCAGGCCAACCTTGATAAAATCAGTACCTGGCTGAGCCCTACAACCAGTGCCCCTAGGCCAGTGACTGAAGATTTCACTATTAAAACTACATTATCCAGGTGGCTGAGTGATCACGTCCACCAACGCTCCTCCATCTTCAGATAGCAGATAAGGGAGCAAGATTCCACCTCCTGGAAAGCCAGCCAAAATCGTGAACAAAATCCAAAACAATATAAAACAACAACAGCAAAAAAACCAGCATAGGAATTTGCCTTGGAGCTTAGTATCAGACCTGCTTATGTAAGACCCAGCACCAGGCAGAAAACAAAAGACTCTATGTCCAGGCCATAGCTCACAGACAGAGCCAATAGACATACCACAGCATCAAGCAAAGACCTACAAGATGGTGAGCCAAACTTGAGTTACAGCATGCAACAGCTTTGATTGGTCTGGGGCACACCCAGTGCCTAGGACTATGTAAGTTCCTGTGGCTACATATCAGGTGTGACCCTGCTTAGCAACCTTGGCATGCAAGGGACTGTATCTACCACCCTTTGTCTAACCTTGGTCAATACAACCATTCCAGGACAGTTCTCCCAGACAGAGCCTCTAGACCTGATCAGGCACCATGTGGTCACCTGTGTGTTAATGTAATACATTTGTATTTTAGCTTGCATCACAGCCTTCTGTGGTATATACCTGGATGAACACTCAACATTGCACAAGTCCTTGTGGCTGTGAAACTTAGGTTAACACAGCTTAGTGTAAGTCTTGATGACTAAGGGACTACTCCACCAACACTACCCCAAACTCGGGCAGCATAGCCTGGAGAAATACTCCGTTCTTTGAAGGTCAAAAAAAGTCATGAACACAGGACTTTACCTTGATGCTCATTGTATCAAGGTGAATCCTAATACAAAGCAGATCTTAACAGCCCCCAGCCCAAGACCAGTGACCATATAGACAGAGAATCTGGAACACCTACGGTGTCTGTCACTCAATCTAGACTAAGAGATGTTTATTCCAGTAAGCATCACCTGTTGGTTGTAGTAGTCTTAAGCCATGACTCCACCTTAAAAGAAGCCAGTCCATAGCAATGTGCACTTTGGTTCTACCTAAGTGCTGTGCTAGTATTGGTGGGCTATATGGCTCACCATTGGGGTTTTGGTAGCAGAAGGCACAGGAAACTGGGACTGCTCCCTCCAGGTATGGATGATTCTGACCAGGTCTATGAAGAATCCCACAGTTAGTGAGCACAGGTGGTGACAGTGAATGGGGTTTCTGGTTCAACTTTGGCCCCAGGGAGAAGCTTGATGGATGGATGTTTTAGTCTGCTTTTTCATTACTGTGACAACAGAGACCGGACAAGAACAATTTTAAGGAGGGAAAATTTATTTTGAAGCTCATGGTTTCAGAGATCTCTGTCCACAGATGATCAACTCTGTTGCTATGGGCCTGAGGTGAAGAAGAACATCAAGGCAGAAGGGTGTAGTGGAGGAAAGTGGCTCAGAATATCACACCAGAAATCAAAGAAAACTACACTTTCACGGCATTCCACCCCACATTGAAACTGAAACATAAAACCTCAGACTAAATAAGGATAATGCTTCAGGACTTTGGAATTGGGAAGGATATTCTGTACAAGAACCCTGAAGCACAGGAAATAAAAGCAAGCACATGATATAGCGGTTTTATTACTAATAAGTTTCTGTCCAGTAAATGAAACAAATTAACATAGTGAAAGACAACCTACAAAATGGGAGAAAGTATTTGCAAATTATGCATATGAATAAGGGTTTATATACAGAATATATAAAGAACTCCAAATACTGAGAAGCAACCCTTCGCCACCAAATAACCCAATTACAAAATGGACAAGAGGCCTAAACATTTCTTTAAAGCAGACATACAAATGACCCACAGATAAATGAAAAAATGCTCAACAACACTAATATCAGGGAAATTGTGATTTAATTCTCTTGTGACAATTGGGTGATAGATACATTTATTAATTATCAACTCTGCATCTGGCAAAGAGCTATGTGTTTTCCATACACGATTTCACCTAATACAAAATGCAAGTTTTGGAATTCTGCAATCCTCATTTCACAGAAGATAAAATAGAGGATAAAAGAGGTGACATAACAGAAGGAAGGCATTTATATTATCCATTTTATTCTGTTTCATTCCTAATATAATGTCTTAAACTCACTAACAATGTTTAATACATTCTGTAAGCAAATCGTAAGAATTGCTTTGATAAAACAAAAAGGAATGCAGTCATAGGAAGCTCAAAACTGAAGACAGACGACTGTTGTGGTAAATCACCACAACAGGCTAAATTTTTAAAGGGTGTGATTGATTCTAAGTTAGGATTTAGGGAATATTTTACAGTAAAGCAAAAAAACTACAAATAGCAAGCCTAGCAAGCGTCAGTTAAACCTGCACAGAAAATGTCAGCGTTTCTCAATTTTTAAAAGAAAAAAGACCACTCATAACATTTTCCTATGAACAGAAAGACATTACACATTACAATATAAAGAACAATGTTATCAATATATATAATAATAGATACCTAAAACTAAATGTAATGTATACCTGTACATTTAAATGTGTAAAATTTAAACAACATAAGCAAAGAATTTTTTTTTTTTTTTTACCATTTTTGTCCCTAATTATTTGGAGAAATTTCATAATTCTGCTATATTTTTATTTCAAAAGATTCAATGTTTGATAATATTAAAAGGTGATTCTGTCCTTAAAAATGTCAGAAAAAGTTATTTTTCATTTCTGAATGATGGGGTATTGATAAATGGCACCTGTTGTCATTCTGCCTTTTATTTCTTCTTTTATAGCATTAACAGTTTTAGTGTTCTTATTTAAGATTTTACATTCAATGAAAGATATTTTTAAGGAAAAAATTGCTCTAAATGAACCTCTCTAAAGTTCACCTTCTCAAAACGATGTATTCGGCAGTCATGCAGCAACTTAGACAGCAACTTTCTGCCTTAAATATTGTCAGTGAGAGGAGAAAAAAGAAATGTCTTGAACAAATGTCTCTCCTCAAATGGGAGAAAGTGACATTGCCAGTGAATAGAGGTGCTGCCTCTTATCTGTGCTTAATAACCTCTCTCACTGGCACCCATTCAGCTGCCACTTAGCACAAAGACAAGTCTGCATGTCATTTAACAGGTCTGCATTAATACACCAAACCAATCAATGGCTTCAACCCATTCCACAAGGACACCAGTCTGCTACCATTACTAGACACTGTCAACAGAAAATGACACAGGAGTCACAAAAGGCAAAATGATGTCAGTTTAATCAGAGAGCAGACAAAAAGGCAAACAATGCTACCCAGGATAGAAGTGTAACAAGGAGACTCAGAGGTTGGCATAAGCCACTCTTGGCAGGTCCCAGTGAAATCAGTTTGAAATTCAATGATATAAAATCCAATAGGATGACATAGACAATCAGAATTGTTTTTCCCTCATTCAATTAAAACTGGTGACTGCTGTTGGCAGAAGAAAATGTGTAAAAAATATATTGCAAGAGGGTGCAAGTTGAATCGATTTTACAAGAAATCAAACTATTTTTCCATTCTAAGAAAAGCTCCAGTAGCCTAAATTACATTATTTTAAAATTTGGTTAATTGATTGCTTTAGTTTTCTTCCCATAGAAAATTAAATAGACATTTTAAAAAGTCTTATTATATTAAGCCAAGAGCTTTGAATTGGTATATGTGTACACTGACAAGATAGCTGTTCACATTAAGTAGTGATAATAATGATGGATTTGTACAATTATGGATGTGGAATAGGCCTCAGAGATTATCTGGCCCAACCTGCTCATTTAACAGATGAGAGAACTGAATCTAAGAAAGAATGAGAGAAATGCCCAGGAGCACAATGGCAAAGCCAGAGTTCCTGGCTCTCAGTCCAGCTCTTTTTTTCCAAATACTGTTTAAGATTCATGTTTTGCATAATAATGCAATTTCTATCTAGAAAAAAATAGCACATCATTAATTTTCCATATATATGTAATGTGTGTTATCCTGAAACAGTGAAAAGGGAATTGTTTAATTAAGTCACTTCAAATAAAACATTCATACACGATGAAGTTTCATCTTACTGAGCCTGTCAACCTTGTAAGATTCCCTTCCACTCTCCTATAATACATGGAATTGTGAAGTGCCTTTCAAATACTCGAGAGATAAACACCACAACTAGGCCAAATATCAAGCTGAGAGCAGCAAGTCCTTGGGCAAAATGTCAGAAAGCCTAGACCCTGATGACCTGCTGTACTAATCTGAGATATCAGGCTGGGTTTTCATCTAGTTTTCACAGGGTTGCACCTTCTGGACTCACCTATGGCATTGTTATCGGTACCTCTTTGTGTAGGAGTCCAGTGCTTACTGCACTGCCAACTCCATGCCCTATTTTGAGCCAATCCTGACTTGTTTTTCATTCCAAGCAGATTTCCCTCAGCTCAATTTTTCCTAAATAAAGTGGCTCTGGGATGGTTTATACATTTGAAGAGCCAGGTGGCTAAACCTTTCCCACTCAACACATTCCAGGTAGCTCCCTGTCTTAGGCTGAAAATTGTTCCTGGAAGTTAAAATTAAAATTTGATTTCAAGGCTTATTCTTCCTTTATTGTGTAAAGAAGCCTATTTCAACTCTTTAAAATCCACATTCCTTTAAAATAACTGAGAAATATTTCAAGGATCCTCTGCCTCTGCTTATACTACTTCAGTGTGTAAGGACAATTTGTAGTACTGGTTTGTAATATTTCCCAGCTCAGGCCATTTCATCTGAAGCAATTTCTGTCTCATAAATTCACCTATGTTCTTCTACCAATTTCTTCTATTAGTATGCAGCCTTTACACTTTTCCTTAGAAATGTCTGTTTTTTTTTTTTTTATTTTTCCCTCTTAATTTCGTGATTAGACATACACATACATATAGAGAAAGAGAAAGACTGCAGAAGAAAATAAAAAACACCACTGATTATTGCTTAGTCATTGATTCCATGGCTACTCCATGAAAGAATAATTCCAGTAAAAAATTATCTATATCTATATATATATATTATTCCAGTAAAAAAGTATTATATATTATATAATGTTATATTATATTATACATTATATATCTATTATATATGTAAATATACATATTTACTTATATGCATAAATTGTTTTCTTGCATTGGAAAATTTTTTTAAATTCCAAAACAATTTAGAAAAGGCTATAGAGCCTGGTGCTGTGGTGCACACCTCTAATCCCAGTGGCTTGAGACACTATAGCAGGAGGATCAGGAGTTCAAACTAGCCCTAACAATTTATTGAAGCCCTAAGCAACTTAGTAAGACCCTGTCTCAAATAGATAAATAAAATTTTAAAAAGGGCTGGGCATGTGGCTCACTACTGGTTAAGGGTTCCTTGATTCAATACCCTGTACCAAAAAAAAAAAAAAAAAAAAAAAAAAGGAAAGTAAAGAGTAAAGAAAAGGCTATGGAGAGTCATACTGGGTCAAATTTTTATTAATAAATAAATAATAATAAGACAAAGATTGGGGATTTTTAAATGTTCCCAAGCCTCATCCTACCATGAAAAAGTAACTCACTTTTTTTCTATTTTTCTTTTTGAATCAGTAAAGAAAATAATAACACCTGCCTCCTAGCATTGTTAAAAAGGATTAGATAATATACATTAAGCATTTGGAACAGTACCTGAGCTCAACTAAAGGTTAACCACTATAATTATAATAATAAAGAGTGACACTCTCTTGCCTCTGAAGGGCTGATCTGATTTCAGTGATTTCTCCCACTTTCTTCTGCATTCCTGGTGCCATTCTGTGCAAAAGAAGACAGGAAATCATTCAGTTCCTCATACACAAAAAGACATGTACTGATTGCTTGATTCCTTTACTTCTAAAGAGAATTACACTTTCAACTCTTGCAAACAATTATAGTCTTTCAAATTAGTTACTCATTTGGATCTAAAAGGACATATACTTACCATAGTACATAGAGTAAATTTTATCTATTGAGACATCTTTAATAATTTTAATCTTCCGGGCTTAGTCTTGCCAGTTCTGCTGGTCTCTAAATCATCTGTATTATCAACTGATTCATCTGCTGTAGGGTGTCATGTTTATGCATCAAAATCATACAGTGCCTAATGGCCACAGAATGACAGTATTCTTGCGCAAATACAATATTTAATTTTATGAGCTAGCATATTGGGTTTATGCTACAAAAGTGCACTTTAGAATATAATGTCTGTAAATGGCAATCTTATCCTACTGATAGGAAGATTCTATTTGAGTTCATCTTGTGTGGGACCAAGTCTCCCAGATCATGCTACTTCTGCTGATCATTGTAATTACACTTTGCTTCACACAAGGAGGTATAGAAAATTGCTATGATTTTGAATGCATAACCATATAATTTCAATTTTTAGATTCTATGTTTTGAGAATTAGAGTGGTATTAATTTCTGATGTAATTATTTGATGTCATTAGACTTTAAATTGATGTATTTGTGTCCACATTTATTTAATTTTTAAAATAATAACAGTTTTAGCCTGATTATTCTCATGCTTTGCCTGAATTCATCAGTCTAAAAGATATTTTCCAAAAGAGAATAAGAAAAATGATGTGACAATAAAATCCAAACAGGGATTTTAAACCAATGTCACCACGTCTTGTCTTTCTATGACAAGTCTTAAGATTTAAAGTATAGCAAGGTTTTAAAAAGTGCCTTTGGTTCTTCTCGTAGCATATGCTACAGTTCAGGAGCAGTCAAACTGATACTTCACTGCATATCTTTTCCTTTAAATAGCACTGGTATAGAGGCTGGGAAAAAACATGCAATATTAAAAATATGACAAGAAAAGAAGAGTAGTAAGGAAAGAGAAATGTCAAATTGTAAAAGTACATTTGAGTGGAAAAGAAACATGTTCTTGGTAAGGGTACATCATGTTGGACTCACATTCTGCACTACAAATGAATAAGGTATGAGAAAGAAAGATCCTGCTCATAATTAATTGAGCTTATGAACTCCTGCTTTTTTTTTTCTTTTTCAGCACATTGATACATTTTTAAAATATAAGAGTCTTGAAGAAGAAGAAAAAAAAAAAAGAAACAAAAGAAACACCCATAGCTACAGTCATTCCTTGTATCTGTACCTCTAAACAAGAAGCGAGAGAGAGAGAGACAGAGGGAGAGGGAAAGAGATGCCAAGTAAATCTTACAGGATTCCATTAGATGTGACAGTAGGGGGATTAAGTGATTACCTCTCATTTTAAATTTTTAATTTTGAAATAATTTTAAATTTTTAGTTTGCAAGGAGAATACAAAATGTTTTTATATATCTCTATTTAGCTTCCTCTAAAGTTAACATCTTATATAACCACAACTTGTTTATTAAAACAATGAAATTAATATGGATAAAAGACTGAACTAAACTACAGATTTAGTTTAGTATTCATTAGTTTTTTTAAATAGTCCTTTTTTTGTCCAGAATTTAATCTATTTTGCCATGTTGCATTTGTTCTTTGTTCCCTTAGTCTTCAATTTGAAATCCTTTCTTTAGTTTTTATTCTGTTTACAATATCATTGACAATTTTGAAGAGTATTGGTGAAGTATTTAACAGGATGTGCCTCAGTTTGTTTTTCTGCTTGTCAGGTTCATGTTATGGATGTTTGGAAAGATTAGTTCACAGGTGAACTTATCTTCTTGTTATGTCATATCAGGGGCACATGGTAATAATACCAGTTTTTATTAATGACATTAAACTTTACTTGGTTAAGATGGTTTCTGCCTGATTTTATCACACTGAAGTTATTCTTTCTAAGATGTTTACATATTAAACATAAATGAATCCTGGAACCCAGGCCACTCTTAAAAGAGGGGACATTATTTAGGATTCATCATCTAGAGAAAAATATTGTCATTGGCAGAATAATATCCCCCTAAAAGATGTGTGTATTCCAATCCCCAGAAACTAGGGATATGTTTTATCTCTGACTGTCTGCAAGATTTTGTAATACAATACACCTAGTTGTGAATTTTACATTCATCCTGTTTGTTTTCATATCAGATTCTCAGATCTATGGTTGGTTGTTATAATTAATTTTGGCAACCATTATTTCTTCAAATTGGAGAAAGAGAAAAAAGAAAGCTGAAGAAATATTTCTTTTACTGGAATTCCAATTATGTGCATTTTAGATCATTTGATATTGTCCCACCATTCATTTTTGCATGTTCTGGGGGTGTGTGTGTGTGTGTGTGTGTGTGTGCATGCGCGTATTTCCTTCTTCCCTCTAATTGTCCTAGGTCAACAATCTGGCTAATACATATTGATCCTTCTTCATTTTCTTGAATCTTTACTTAACTGTGTGTAATGTAGAGATGAGCCTGCAATATCCTCCTTTATCTCTGTTCATATTTATGATTTATAATATTTCCTATCAACTTTTTCATAAAGTTTCCTTTTTTGCTGAAATCATCAACCCGACTTTCCATGTTCTTTTTCATTAAACTTTTTAACTATTAATTGTGGTGATTTTAATTTCTCTATCAGACAGTTCCAAGGTTGCGTCCTACATGAATTCAAATTCTTCTTCTGCTGCTCTGTGTTTATGGTTTTGCCATACTCTCCAGATGATTTTTCCACTTTGTTTGTGCCAAACTTTGCTCTGTGTCTTTCTCTGCTCCTCAGAGGTGTTATAGGCACTTGCAGCATTTGCGTCTATATTGTCATTATTACCTTAAGGGGTGGATTGTATTCTTTCATTCTGAATATGATCAATACAGGGCTATCTACTGTAGTGATAAGCTTGATCTTGAACCTGGATCTGAGGATGAAAGCTTAACTAAATGTCATTGTGTCTCTTCTGCTATAGGGCTCTACCTAGCAGGCACCCCTATTCCTCCCTCAGATCTGCAGGACTATTTCCATCCCTCCTATGGATGAAGGCTTTTGATCAAAGGAAATACAAGGAAGATGAATGTAGGCTTTTCTTTCCTCCAGCTGCACATGGTTCCAACCAGGTTCCTTAGGCTGAAGTTTTTAGTTTTCTAAGTTTTTTTTTTTTTTTTTTTTTTTTTTTTTTTTTTCCTTTTCTCCTATGAGCTATACAGCATGGATATGGGCAGAATTTCTGTGTTGTTGGAGTTCCCCTTGCCCAGCCAGCATCAGGAAGACAGCTTTCTCAGGATTCTCTTGATTTTCTTAGTGAAGAAATATAGACTTACAGAGAGGCAGAGACTGAAAGTAGATGGAAGCCCCACCTCTGTCCATGGAACTCAGGTGCTATACATTCTCCTAAGTCCTGTCATTTTTAAAAATGTCTCACTGAATCTTCTTCTCAAATTATGTAGCATTATCTTCTTTTAAGAAAGCACTTTAGTTTATTTCCATTTCCTAGTATCATCTCCAGATTTTGCGTTAGTTGTTTTTTGTTTGTTTGTTTGTTTGTTTTTGTTTTTGTTTTTGTTTTTCCTTTTTCCTTTTAACTCAATTCTTTGATAGGTTTCAGAAAATCATTAATCTGAAGTTTGGCCAGCATTTTTGCTGTTGTGAGTGTGGGACGGATATAATCTCTTCAGTTCTTTATGCCCAAATGAAAGTTAGAAGTAGATTACTTTTTAAAATTTGAGTATGCATTAGATTGCAAGTGTTCTTTGACATAGTTTGTCACTATATCTTGGAAATGTATGACTCCAAATTTCAGCTATATATGAAGAATGATTTTTTTCCTAACATTCTCAAATTCTGCCCTATGGACATAAAACCATAGGATGCTAATAAGTATTGTTTAAAAAATGAAAAACAAACACATGCAAATTGCCAAATAAATTTTGAAAAATGCCCACTTTAGCCCTACTAGACACTTTACCCAAAGTCTTTAATTTGTAAATCTGTCTGATAAATCTAGAGTATTCTTTCAAGCTTATTTAGAAAACAAATATTTTTCTTTCCTTTAGAGATATCTAGAACTTTATTTTTTTTTTGTCAAACATATTTTAGAAAACTTTTCCCATTAAATAATATGAAAATTGCTCTTTTATTCTGTCTCTACATTGTGGCTAGTAATATTTACTCCTGCTTTGATTCATCTTCCTCCTCTGATGATATGCTTGAGGTTCCAGGTGTAGCTGATACAGGGCATCTGCCATTAGTTTTTCCTTGGATGATCAAGGGTAGGGGGCTTTCCTGGAAACTCAAAGGTCAGATAACACAATCACTAATTACTATATATTAATCCTGAGGAGACTTGCTAAATTATCATGTGCTGTGTGAGAGACACATTTTGTTTTTCTGACTTGATACTGTGGACTATGCATAAATGCTGTAGCACGCTTGTGACAAAACCGGTAATGTATATTTTTATATTGATTATTTTTATAGTATTTATTAGCCCTTAGTTGCAGTGAAGTTTATTCTTACAGCATGTTGATATTTGGAAAATGAGAAGGAATTATTTTCTGTAGGTATATATGTTAGAGACAACTTCATTTCACTTTCATTAAAAATTCACAAGTAAAGTTGTATTTAAAAGCTAAACAACATAGCCGGGCGCAGTGGCACACGCCTGTAATCCCAGCACTTTGGGAGGCTGAGGCAGGAGGATCGTAAGTTCAAAGCCAGTCTCAGCAATGGCGAGGCACTTAGCAACTCAGTGAGACCCTGTCTCTAAATAAAATACAAAAAAGGGCTTGGGAGGTGGCCCAGTGGTTGAGTGCCCCTGAGTTCAATCCCTGGTACCACACAAAAAAAAAAAAAAAAAAAAAAAAAGCTAAACAACAAGCATTAAAAAGTACAACAATGTTAAGATAGTTTAAAAAATCAATTAAGAAGGCAATATACATACATACATGCGCGCGTGCACACACACACACACACACACACACACACACACATCCCTCCTCCCCACACTGGAAGTTGAGAAGGCTATAGTCATGTTCCTACAACAGACACCAGGCCATGGAGAGATGCTTAATTAATGGTTAATTGTTAATTGTTCATGATGATAAATTGTCTTTTTTGAGTCATCACTTCATTTTAAAAGATTATCTGCAAATATCAGTTAAGACATCTTGCCAGTGCAAAGAAAAAATCTAAATGGTTATACTCTCTTTGTTTTACTAAATCAGCTATTTTCTATAGGAAAAAAAAATCGTGGGTTGTATTTTATGGGCACTTCTGAAGTATTTTGGAGATGTCACGTAGACATGGTCTCAGGAGAATTTCTTTCCTGGTCAGCCAACCCTTGTAGTTGGCTTGTGCAGTCTTATATTACTTTAAGACTTTAGCTTTTTGAGTCAGAGGTGCCTATGGCATGAAAAGCCTGGGTTGCCCTCTGGGGATTTGTCACACTTTATTTAGCTCGAGCATGGACTCAGAAACCTGGAAAATGTACTCTATTTGGCAGCCCAGCACTTTTTGCAAGTAGTAAAGTTCAAGCTATCAAAGAACTTTTCAATGTGACAATTATATAACACAATATGTGACCTTTACAACAAGATTTAGGCTGGGGAATCTATGCTGAGAGGTTTCCCTCCTGCTGGTATACACCCTGAATGTTCGCTGCTTCCTCTCTTAAACATATAGTTTAGAAAGAAAATCTGTCTAGTTATATGTCAACCACGTGTTTTATGCCATACTAGATAGGGTTTAACAGTATAAAGACAGTAAAATGCATATTAGCTTCTTGGTACTTTCCCTGATAATTTGAAATACCTGGGGTTTCTGAATACCTCCTTTCCGGTTTGTAAAGACAACAGTGATTAAAAATATGCTCAAGAGGACACTGCTTTGAAAGGATTAGAATGACAACTGTTACATTGCACAGTTATAGAGCAATAAGTTGGCTTGACCTAAAAGAATCTAAAATGATGATCCAAGGTGAAATAGAGACAGAATGAAAGAAGTGAGCGAGGGGACTAAAGGATGTACAGTTATGATAGGCAGAGATGAGTTAGTCTTTTGTAGATAATGTTTTTCAGATTTCATAAATTTAAATTAAATGGATCAAATATTTAAAAATAGTTCATATAACAATGTGAGATTGTTGTATATTTTTTAATTTAGTATTTGATAGTTTCTTTGATAGAAAAACAATATCAGATTTTAAATGTCAATATTTGTAACATTTCAGTGATTAGAAGGCCTGAAAACAATGCATGTGTATTCCTTCTCTAAATATATATTTATTTTTTAAATACCTGCTATATTCAAGAAATGTTCCTAAGTTCACAATATAATAGAGGGTGAAGAAAAAAGCTAAAATATATAGCTTTTCTTTCCTCTTATCTTTTTCAAGTAATATCATACACCAGTTTACTGCTTTACTTCAAGTAAAATGCACAGAATCTTCACATTCTTTCCTTTATTGTTTCTTTTTAATTATGTATGACTGCAGAATCCATTGTGATATAATTATATAAGCACGGAATATATCTTATTCTTGTTAGAGTTCTATTCTTGTAGATGTACATGGTAGTGGGATTCACTGTGTTGTTTTCATATATGTACATGGAAAAAAATTATGTCTGATTCTGTTGGGGACTTTAGAACACATCAGCCGAAAAACTAGAACTCTCTGGTTGCTTCCCACTTCCTGTTACAGACCTGGCCTAACCCCGGAGGCACTCCCCTGATGTGTCATGGGAACCAAAACTACCCTAAAGATAGGGTAGTTACTCCGCCTATATGATTTGCCCATGTTCTTTATGTGTCTCTATAATCTCTCTGCTGATTGGCCCATGTCCCCTATAAATGCTGTCCACCTTCCTCAATAAACTTGAGTTCCAGCGCTGACCTTACCGGGCTCCCTGGTTATTCCCTGGGTCTTGTGAAGAAGGGGGGGGGGGGGGGGCGGGACAGGGGACTACCAGCGACCTTTTACCATTCCCAATCTTGCCTTATTGCTGAGGCGAGCTCTCCCAGCCTGTCAGCTGGACAGAGAAGGTTCGTCCCGGGTCAAGGGAGAGCTACAAACTTCAGCCCCTCTAACTTCCTGGCAAGATTCATTCCACTGTCTTTCCTTTGCTTACCTCCCATTCCTTCCCAGCACTCCCTATTGTGTATTCTACTAGACTTCTATTATTCTGCATGCCCTTATTGTGGGTTAACTTTCACATATCAGAGAAAACATTTGACTTTTGTGTCCTGGGTCTTGCTTACTTCACTTAGCCCATCATACTACAGTGACACAGCCATATCAATGTTTATAGCAGCTCAATTCACAATAGCTAAGCTATGGAACCAACCTAGGTTCTCTTCAACAAATGAATGGATAATGAAAATGTGGTATATATACACAATGGAGTATTACTCAGCCACAAAGAAGAATGACTTTATGACATTTGCCAGCAAATGGATGGATCCAGAAACTTTACATTCTTGCCAAGTAGCCACAAAAGGATCTGGAAACTATAAGAAAAGGCACAATAGATAGGGGAGGCCACATGAAAAGAATGTGAAGGAGCTGTATAGCTTGCTTCCTGAGCTCTTTCCTTCAGTGCCATCAAAGGTAGCCCCTGAAGAGGGAAAAGATCAAGAGATCAACTTAACCATTTGTGGTATTTCTTAATTGATATATGCCAAAGGGCTCTTAGGGACAATTTTCATAATGAAATCCTACAAAAATTCATCTGGAAAGATGATAAATCTGACATTTTGCAGGTTTAATAAAAAGTTCTATATTAATCCATGTGATAAGTAATTTTTTAAATTCAAAGTTGTATTTATAATAGTACTATGCATTATAATTCATAATAAACATAGAACATCTTTTTACAAAGCACTGTTTGTATACAATGTATATTTGTACCATTCAAATCTTCAATCATGCATTTAGGATAATGGTATCCATCTTATTCAACCACCTTTTCTTTTTTTCCCCTCCATCCCCCCCTTGCTAACTTCCTTCCCCTCCCTCCCCTTTGACTTTTCTAGCGTTCCTCTAATCCTCCTATGTACCCCCGACCCAACACCACTGTGAATCAGCCTCCTTATATCAGAGAAAACATTCGGTATTTGGATTTTTGAGATTGACTAACTTCGCTTAGCATTATATTCTCCAACTTCATCCACTTACCTGCAAATGCCATTATTTTATTTTATTTTATTGCTGAGTAAAATTCCATTGTGTATATGTATCATATTTTCTTTATCCATTCATCAACTGAGGGACATCTAGGTTGGTTCCACAATCTAGCTATTGTGAATTGTGCTGCTATAAACATTGAGATAGCTGTGTCACTGTAATATGCTGTTTTTAAGTCCTTTGGGAATAGACCCAGGAGTGGCATGGCTGGGCCATAGGGTGGTTCCATTCCCAGTTTTCCAAGAAATCTCCATACTGCCTTCCATAACTGTTGCACCATTTTGCAGTCCCACCAGCAATGTATGAGTGTGCCTTTTCCCCCACATCCTCTCCAACATTTACTGTTGTTTGTGTTCTTAATGGCTGCCATTCTGACTGGAGTAAATGAAATCTTAGAGTAGTTTTGATTTGCATTTCTAATTGCCAGTGATGTTGAGCATTTTTTCATGTATTTGTGATTAATTTTGTATCTTCTTCTGAGAAATGTCTTTTCAATTCCTTAGCCCATTTGTTAATTGGGTTTTTTGTTTTTTTTGGAATTACATTTTTGAGTTCTTTATATATTCTACAAATTAGTGCTCTATCTGATGTACATGTATAAAATATTTGTTCACAAATAGTTGGCTCTCTATTCAACTCACTGATTGTTTCTTTTGCTAAGAAGAAGCTTTTTAGTTTGAATCTATCCCATTCATCGATTCTTGATATTAATTCTTGTGCTACAGGATTGTTATTAAGGAACTTGGGGCCTAATCCAACATGTTGGAAATTGGAGCTTACTTTTTCTTCTATTAAGTGTATTGTTTCCGGGCTAATTCCTAGGTCCTTGATCCACTTTGAATTGAATTTTTTGCATGGTGAGTGATAAAAGTTTAATTTCATTTTCTTGCATATGGATTTCCAGTTTTCCCAACACCATTTGTCGAAGAGGCTATCCTTTCCCCACTGTACATTTTTGGCGCCTTTGTCTAATATAAGATAGCTGAAATTATATATATTAGTCTCTGTGTCCTCAATTCTGTACCATTGGTCTACCAGTCTGTTTTGGTGCCAATATGCTGTTTTTGTTACTATTGCTCTATAGTATAATTTAAAGTCTGGTATGGTGATGCCACCTGCTTCACTTTTCTTGCTAAGTATTGCTTTGGCTATTCTGAGTCTCTTATTTTTACAGATGAATTTCATGATTGCTTTTTCTATTTCTTTGAGGAATGTCATAGGGATTCTTTGAGGGATTTTGATTGGAATTGCATTAAATCTGTATAATGATTTTGGTAATATGCACATTTTGACAATATTCTACCTATCCAAGAACAAGGTAGGTCTTTCCATCCTCTGAGGTCTTTATAATTTCTTTTTTTAGTGTTCTATAGTTTTTGTTATAGTATAGCTTGCTTGCTGAGCTCTTTCCTTCAGTGCCATCAAAGGTAGCCCCTGAAGAGGGAAAAGATCAAGGATCAACTTAACCATTTGTGGCATTTCTTTTTTTTTTTTTTTTTTTTTTTTTTTTTTGGTACCAGGGATTGAACTCAGGGGCACTCGACCACTGGGCCACATCCCCAGCCCTTTTTTTTTGTATTTTAGTAGAGACAGGGTTTCACTGAGCTGCTAAGTGCCTCGCCATTGCTGAGGCTGGCTTTGAACTCGCGATCCTCCTGCCTCAGCCTCCCAAAGTGCTGGGATTACAGGCGTGCGCCACCACGCCCGGCTGTGGCATTTCTTAATTGCTATATAAGGGCTCTTGGGGACAATTTTCATAATGAAATCCTACTAAAATTCATCTGGAAAGACTATAATCTGACATTTTGCAGGCTTAATAAAAAGTTCTATATTAATCCATGTGATAAGTAAAATTAAGGGAACCTCTATTAGTACTGTTATTTGTAAAACACAAGGGGAGCACACCCTTCATCCTTGTCTTCTGAGAGTGTATGTATACAATGCATATACTTTAGATTTATTTAAGCATCTGAATCTTCAATACAGAAATAAAGCTTACTTTTCTTAAATATTCAGTGATCCACTGAAGACTTCACAAGATCTAGTACTTTGAAAAAAATAAGTTCTATGAATTAGGGTAGTTCTTTTTTCAGCCCTAGAAATCTGGGATGTGATAGGGAGTATGTTCCTGAGTTTTGAGATGATGACATTTGGGTATAAAAGCCAAAAAGCCAAAGAATCTTGAACCCCATAGTTTGTCTGAGTTCATGTGACAATTTGATCCAAATAGGCACATCAAAAATGATTTGAACTCCATATTTTTCTTGAACTCATATCTCTATTTGACCTAAATATGCACCTCAAAAATAATGCTAGTTTTTTTCTCAAGGTCTGAATTTGCCATCTTTCCCTGACTCTATGTATTATTATAGTCACATCTTGGAGTTGTGTGAGTAGAGGAATAACAGTTCGTGTCTAGGAAGAAATAGCCTATGCCAAAAAAAAAAAAAAAAAAAAAAAAAAAAAAAAATGCAGATTCTGGACAACAAGCTTTGGTGAAAATCCTGAGAACATGTGTGGGAGTGGATTTTTGTGTGTAAAGATAATTTATTTAAATAGAAACACTTATCTTTTGCACAGGATTACTAATCTAGCAGAGTTGCCAAAACTTGTTCTGTTTATTTTTATGGTTACATAAGATTATGAATTTATGTTAATGTGATAAAGTTGCAGGAACTTCTTTGGGAAAAAGGAAGAAGACTGTATACTACTGAAGGGCAAAATGATACTTACACCTCTAAGAAAATAAGGAATACACTGCTGAGAAGAATATTAGTCTCTTTTTTTGGTAAAATCAACTCGGTTTCTGTAAGTTGACATGAAACTATTGATTTGGCATATGTGCTCTTTGGATTTCATTAATAAGAAGAATTAAAATCTCTTAATTTTCTTAATTTTCACATACCAAGTAAAGGAATAACAGTACACAAAGTTTTGCCCATGGAATACATTAACTTCCTCATCTCTGATATTAATACAGCATACAGATACATAATTTTAATAAATTAAAAATATAAACAGACTCACTCTATTTTGGAAATCATGCTAATTGGACGTACTGAGCAGAAAGTAGTAATCTGGGTAACTAAAACATATTATCAGAAACACAAAATAATTCTCTCAATGATTCAGGAACTTGCTAAATATGTAAAATATAGTGATTTTATTGCTCAGATATCTTCTCTCAGATTAAAGAAAACTTTGAATTTTGAAACTTTTACCAATAAAATACCTTGAAAGGCATCTTTGTATTGCAGTGTCAGTATATATGTCATTTGGAAATCCTGCTCCAGTTCATTGAGCAGTTGACACAGGCTTGTCTTGAGGATGATGCCAGTCTCTCTCCTAGGTCACCCTCATGCCTGTGCAATGAATATGAGAATAGAGAGCCATAATGATGTGAAGGGAGATTATGCATTGTTTCAGAAATGGAATTAATCTAAGAATCTTCTAGTTACAGTCAATGGTGAATATTTAAACCACAGTAGCAAAGAATAAGACTGAGCTTTGATTTACCGCCGTTACTGAGGTAAGATTTTTCCCAGTGGTTTCCTATATTCATCATGTTCCCTTTGAAGAAAGAGCATTTTTGACCTTAGTAGAATTGGCAAACACATTCTAATTATTGCTTCATGTGCCCTGCCAGTTTACCAGAGATTATAGCCCATTCAATCCCTGATAAATAAAATGAGATATTTAGTACAAAAAGCACATATCCTTGTGAAGCTCTCAGTTTTATACAAATAGACATGTACAATGGTGTTTATTGCATAACCCATTGTGCATCAATTAGAAGGAGGTAAATAGCTTATAGCCAATTGATGTAATAGGTTTCCATGTTCCACATTGATCTAAAGTAAATATGTTATATCCACATCTATCAATAAATATAGCAAAATATCCCTTGTGTATTTCAACCTTCTTCTCTTTAACATTTTGAAAATTAAATATCTGTATATACGTTTTCCTAAAATTACCTTATTTTATCAATTTCTCCTAGAACAAAAAAAAAATAGGCAAGGAGTATAAAAATGTGTCTTTGCATAACTCCTCTTGGCCTTCAATTTAATACTTGATCAGGGTTGAGGATAAGTACACAATTGCATAAGATATGGCAATTACCAAATATGCCCAATGAAAAGAATTAGGCAAAGACTATCTTAAATTATAGAATCCCCAAAACTTTACCTAAATATCAATGTTATTTTAGTTATTTAAAGTGAAGCTAAGGATTTTTCCTTTGCAAGTAAGGCAAGATTGTTCATTATATCAATTGGAAGAAAATACTTTGAATTTAAATATTAAGGGAGCCTCCACAATAAACTAAGATTAGCTTTCTAAGAGTTTTAAAAAGGAACCAATGTTTTGATGAAAGGAATGTGTGATGATAATGTTTAATGTATTGTATTTTTGTTTCCTTAGTCCTCATTTCTAGAGCTCATTTGTATAATTAAACTGTGAGGTCAGTTTGTGATTTCTTTCTCAACAATTACACCATGTTCTATGCAAAATTTGAAACATAAGTGCCTGTTTATTCCTGAACTCTAATGTATGCTATTCAAATAATAGGAAAGTATCATTAACTGACTCACTCATCCAATTAAAGAGCATAGGATGAATGATAAGTATTTTTGTTTAGATGTTTAAATAATTTTGATTATAGACAAAAAACTCATCCTTCATTAACAGTGGACATCTTCATCTTCAAAACTGAAAATCTGATTGACGTATATAATTCAATTTCTTGTATCTCAAAATGAAATGGAGGAAAAAGATAGATATAGCCCTCTTTATAGTGATATTTTCAAAACAGAAAATAATTTCCATGGGCATATGGGAACTGGTAAGGTTGTTAGAATTAAATTTCAAAGTGATAAACTAGATAAAATTCTGTGATATGAAATATTAGACTCTTTCACATAATAAAAAGGAAAAAAATAGACTTTCAATGTCCATTTGACTCTCCTTTGTATAAACAGCTACAGAGTATTGTGACTCTTGAAAATAACGTATATTTCTCACACTGATTTAAAACTATGTCTTTAGCACAATTTCTTTTTTGGTATACTACTTAATATCTCTTTTGGATTCAAAATTTAAGATACATTATAATACAAAAATTTGAATCTGACAGAATCTCTTCTCTATACCCTAGTGGTACTACAGAAATAGATCCATGTCTTTATGACTTGACTTTGTAAATTTTATAGAAAATGTGTGTTTTTGTTGTTAAAATAAATGATAAATTCTTTGAATATAGTTAATAACCAGATGAATATAGATACATTTTATTGGTTTATTTGTCTATCAAATACTTTCCTAAAACTTATTCCTAGAATTTATTTTTATATGAATAAAACATTTTAATGTACACTGGCATATGAATTTCAATGCAAACAGATTTGCTGGGTTTGCCGCTGTGACCAAAATATCTGACAAGAACAACATTAAGGAGGAAAAGTTTATTTTGACCCATGGTTTTAGATGTTCAGTTCATGGTCAGGTAACTCCATTGCTCTGGGTCTGAGGTGACGCAGAGCATCATGGCAGAAAGACTGGTAGAAATAATCCCCTGTACTTATGGCAGCCAGGAAGCACAAAAAAAGTGGGAGGAGCCAGAAACAAAATATATTCTCCAAGGGCATGCCCCCAGTGACCTCCCTTCTCCAGTCATGCCCCACTGCTTACAATTACTATGCAGTCCAGTAGTCCTTAAAAATTAATTCAGCAAAGGGATTAACCATTTGATAAGGTTACAACTCTCATAAACTAACAATTTCATCTCTGAACACTGATACATTGCATAACCATGAACTTGTCAGGAAACAATTTATATCCAAATCAAAACACTTGTTCATTAGCTGATCAAAACACTGTAGGTTGTATACCTGATATCTCTCTTCAGTAAATTTTCCTGTGGATTAGTAAGAAATGTTAATTATTCAAATTAAGTAGTTTTAATATGTACTATTTAATATCTAGAATTTAAAATTTAATGTTACATGCTTATTAAATAGAGTGCTTAAAAATTGTTCAATGTTCTGGTTATAAAGCCTCATAATGATCTACCATGGTACTATAAACATATGGGAACACCTTCTTTCAGTAAGTCATTGTAACTAACTATGTCTTGAACATATTTCATGAAAACAATTTTTTCACATTTATCCTTTTTACATTTCACTTTTTCAATTCTGCCTTTCTTCTTCTTGAATATCATTTTCCACTTCTGAGATATCATTTGCATTGGAACATAAAGACATTGCTTTATATTTAAAGAATTTTGAAATTTTACAATATCCACAAATACTTGGAAATCCTTCAGAAAGTCTTTTTAGTTACACATATTCATGAGATACAGTATAAAATAATCAATACACAATATTTCAATATACACAACAATGGGTACTGATCAAATAGGGATAATTAATATTTCCACTTTTTCTACTTGCTTATCATCAGTTAGTTTTTATTCTTTGAACTCCACTCTTCTAGTTATTCACTAAATATATAATAGAATAATGTGATCTCTGGTTACTCATTAAATCTAATTAAAAATAAAGATATGAACTAAATAAAAAGTTATGTGTCAAAAGTTTACAGATGTTCAAGACTTTTCTGTACTGAAAATAATCTAAACATAGGCTTTTCCTCAGAATATAAGTAGCTGAAGATTTAGAATGAATAGTGTGCTGAGGAAGTGGTATAGGAAGAGTGAGAAACCACTTGGTTAGGTGTAATTTATTCTCAGGTTTTATTTTGTATGATGTTTAATGTTGTTTATTATACAATAAAATATATAAGTACATAAATAAGTACATAGGAGCTAGACATATGCAGACAATTGATGCATTTCATAATTCAATGATTGTAATTACCAATACAAAGAAATTGTCATCCACCTGTATCATTCTAACTTTTTTTTTAAGTAACTAAATTTATACCACATCCATGTTTGACAAGATTGATTAATTTAAATATCCCAAGTGCTGGGATTACAGGCGTGCACCACTATGCCCGGCTTACCTGTTCCATTTTTGAGATTAAAAAATGGGTAATGAAAACAATTCAAAGGGTGATCAATGACTGGAATGTCCAAGGAATACAGTGTGATTTTATACTTATACAGTGACTTATTCAACAGTTAAATATTAATCCAAGACTGTGGTTGAATCTTAACACTATAATGCCAAAATGCAGAGAGATTCAAATTATAATTCTATTCAATATCATTTTTAAAATTATTTTTAATTTTATAATATTATTCACATATCGCATATACAAAATGGGTGTTCCTCATTTTATAGACTGTAATATTTATCTCCATGTTTTTTCTCTCCCTATTTGATGGTTGTATTCTGTCTTTATCTAGATATTATACTTGTGGAACATATAACAGGACTATAATAAAATGCTTATCTTTGTTAACTTTCACATTTTTTTCTTTCATCTTGTTTCATTATTAGATTTTATCTTATCATAAACATTTAAAATGAGGAATGTTTCTTTCAATTTTTTGATACAGTATTTTTAAATGGTAAGAAAAAATGAAGGAAGCAAAAAATTCAACTAATACTGTGCATTGCTACTGTGTGAACATCTAGGATATGAAGTTTGCTTTTAAATATATAAGAAAATAGTCTTTTCAAAGGCAGCTACCAGTTTTAACCTTCCATTCTCTGTCAATAGAATTTCACTTTGCTCTTGGAGTCATCTATTTGAGTTACATAAAAAGAAAAAGAAGAAACACATACATTAAAAGAAACAAATATAGTAAAACAGAAGAAACTACAAATGAATATTATATGTATGAAAAAAGTGTTTACATATTTAAGAAATATACCATTATAAGGACAACAAGATAATGTAAAGCAATGATGGAGTAAGATTGGCAACTCTTTTCTAAATAAATTAGCCAAGAAAAATGAAAAATAAATAAATAAATCCAGCAATTTGAAATGAAACACACAGCTTCAAGTTGTTATTCTTATTTTATCAAATTCTTAACAAAAAACAAAATACACATAAACATCCTAAAAAGAGAATATATAAATTATATTTATTTTAGGTGGAAAAATAGGTAAGGGGCAGTTATATTTAAAATAAATAAATTACATAAAATTTCTCTTTCCAGGTAAGGACTTCCCTAGGAAAACAGAAAAAAAATGTTTCTTTCTAGCCCTATAACCTGTGCTTTCCTTCATCCCAGACTTTTATTTTCGTGCACAATAGTGCACACTATTGAGCTATTTAATATAATGTTCTTCTAGATTCTTTTTTGGACATAGATGTCCAGTTGTTCCAGTTCCATTTGTTCAAAACAGGATATTTTCTTCATTGTATTTTGTCTGAAAAGGATTACAGGGAACTTATAAAATTGTTTTTGGGCTTAGGTGTTATGAATCATTCTGTAAGTTTATGAGTCATATATTTTTAAAGCTGGTGTTCTGCCTTTGTTCTTAATTAGCAGAGTTTATTTTTAAAGCAGTTTCAGGTTCAAAGCAAAATTAAGCAGGAAGCACAGTGTTCCACATACTCCTGCCCCACATCAGCCTCCCAATCATCAACATCCCACACCAGTTACCACAGTTTATTTATCTATTCAACTCCTGAAGGATATGTTTATTGTTCCAAGTTTTGGCAATTATGAATAAAGTTTCTGTAAACAGCTATGTTCAGGGATTTGTGGGAGGTGTGTAGCATATATTTTCAACTCCTTTGGATAATAACCAAACCACCGTGACTGTGAGATTATATGGAAAGACTATGTCTGGTTTTTCTAAAAACTGTAAAAATATCTCTTTCAAAGTAGCTGTATCATTTTGCATTTCCTAAAACAGGAAATGAGAGTTACTGTTGCTCCATATACTCATCAGAATTTAGTGTTCTTAATGTTTCTGATTTTTGGCCATTCTAATATCTCTGTGTACTGTATATTAATGTTGCTTTAGTTTGTATTTCCCTGATAACATATGATGTTAAGCATGTTTTCTATATAGTTACTTGTCATCCATATATCTTCTTTGGTCAAGTCTCTGTTCAGATATTTTATTCATTTGATATTTGTATTTTTCATTAAGTTTTATGAGTGTGTAGTGTATTTTAGATAACAGTCTTTTAAGAGATATAGGTTTTACATACATACACATACACACACAGACAGAATGGGAATATTCCCATTCTGTAGCTTCTTGAGTCCAGCTATCAACTATATACCTTTTGTCTTTGGTGTTTTGTTGTAAGCTGCCTGTCATGGCCAGCCACAAACCGGCGCGGGAGAAAAACTCGGAGGCAGAGTAAAGCTATTACTACTTTTACTTCTACTTTCTTAGAGAGAGCTTAGAGAGGGAAAGAAAGATTTTTAGAGAGAAAGATTAGAGAGAGATTTTCTTCTTGTCTTCTTAGCTTAGAGAGAGAGAAAGAAAGAGAGAGCTTAGCTTAGAGAAAGATTCTTGTCTTCTTAGCTTAGAGAGAGAGAAAGAAAGAGAGAGCTTAGCTTAGAGAAAGATTATTTTTTAGAGCTTCTTTCTTCTTTCTTCTTTCTTCCTCGGGAGCCTCGGCCTAACTCTGACTAGCCATTACTTCTTCTATCTGGTTTCTCTTCTGTAACCACTCTGCCTACGTTCTGGCCGCTCTGATTCTTTTCTTCTCCGACCCGAACTCTTCTTCTGACCGACCGAGCGACTGCACGACTGACTGAATGAATTCTCCGTTCTCCTAACTCCGACCGCTTTCACCCGGTTATATACCTTTAGCTTTGCGGGTGCCTACAGGTGCGTCACATACATATCAGGTGGAACTTATAGCTTCCAGCTAGCTGCAGTAGCCCTTCCTAATTGGGGCTCCTTCATTTTGTATACCCGAAAGGATCACTACACTCTGGTTCATTTTGATTTTCTCCTATGTTATCATGTAGGACTTTATGCTTCTGTGTTTTATTTAGAACTATGATTCCTTTTGAGTTAAATTTTTTGTGTGCAAGGTATAATATCTCTGCCTAGATTCTATTTGTTTTTGCATGTAGATATACAGTTGTTCCATTGCCAGTTGTTCAATAAAGGAGCTTTCTGTATTGCGTTGGTCTAATTCTTTGGCACAGATTGGTGGACTGTGTTTGTGTGGGTTATTATATTTTATTCCCTGGCTTCTATGTTCCTTCTAATATATCTTCTAATAATTTTAAGAATAGAAAATCTTTCCTGGTAGTTTTAACCCTTTGGTATCCTGGGCTTACCTGCAGAATTCAGAATGTAATTTTTAAATAATAATACTGATGCTAGTAAGAGCTCATCTCCTTTCCAAATGTGAGTTGAAAAGATCTTTTTCCAGGTAACTTTTTACAGTCCCTTTCCATCAAAAGTAAGATGCTTGACTATGACAGTTTCTTAAGTCTGACATGTTGTGGAATTGGATTATCTGTGAATTCTTAGCTTCTCCTTACCATCTTTGTGCTTGGTTGTTCTTACATTTTCATTAATGAGAGATTAACAAGGACCTACATTATACAAATGCTACCAAACAACTAGGAAAGTGTAAAAAATGGGATTTTGAGTTATCTTTGAATTGTTAAGTTAATTGACAAGAGTACATCAGATGGTATGGGAAGTACATTCTCGAATATTAAGAAAAAATTGGGTAAAGTTAACATTAACTAGAGATATTTAACCTATGTAGTCTCAACCACTTGAAGGAATTTTGAATATAGCTCCCATCACTGTTGTTTCGGCCACACTCAACTTCAATCAATTTCATTACTGTAGAAAAGGGGAAATGTTATTTTCTACTGTAAAGTTTTCTTTATTTTCCATTGTAAAGACATACAAAATAAGACAAAATTAAAACTGAAAATGAGGAGGGTATATTATTTCTTTGCCTTTGCATTCTCTGGTATCATTATTCTTTCCTTTCTAAGTGAATCTGCTTTACTCAGGTTTCTTGTGCCTTGAGAATTATGTGATATTAGTCCCTACAATGCGCCTGGGCCTTAATTATCAATTTCTTATGTAAAGCTAACCCAATTTAAAAGTAGATTTGGGAGAAGCAGCTGAAGACTTCTAGTCCATAAGAGAGATCTGAATTTTGTCATGTAGCTTTTCAGAACATTAGTTATCATGTCCAAAAAGAAGCTAATATATCATTTATCAAACATATAGGATTGAATCTGAAACATTAAAAAATTGAAGGAATATACAAAAGTCTTTGTGAACCACATGTGAGGTTTATTATGTTATGGGTACCCTCATAGGATTATTGAGAGGATAAATGCAATTGTACATTTAAAGGACTTTAGATGCTGCCTGGCACTCAGGAAAATGTAAAAATTCAGATCTTATTAAAATTTACATAACATAGCAGTTTTTAATACTTAGCATTCTCTTTTTACTGGTCTCGTGTTCCTTTACATCATTTAGATAAAAGTTTTTGCCTTACATACAGAATAAGATTGTCTATACCTCTCTTTATAGCCTTGATTTTTATATTAATTTCACCCCATAATGGTTAATTTGTTCTGTTTATCTTAGTTCCTACCATTAGTATCTTTGTTTAAGCTAAAACATGTTCTTCATGAACTTTGTAACACTCTGTTTAATTCTTTCCATTCTTTATGTTTTTAAAAGAGTGATCTTAAAACATAAAATTGGATCATGTCAGTAATTGCTGTTACAGTGGTGAAGTTTGAACACAAAATAAAGTACCTTCCCCAGATAATAGCATGGGTCAAATCTGGAACATTCTCATCAGGCCAATTCATCTTCCACCCCCCTATGGAAAGAGTATGTTTTCCTAGGCAGCGGGGGTATAGGGTCCCAAGCCTTGGGCACATGTGTTTCATCTAAATCTGAAACTTCAAAATTTGCATGGAAATTTGTATAGGGTCGTGGCTAAATGCTACTTTTGACTGTAAACTTCCATTTTTATCCATTATCCTTAACATGGCTTGAAGATTTAACTTGGCTAGCAAAGCTATATGTACATATTGCCATAAGGCTCATCCTCATCTCAGGCCCCTCTGCCTGTCACACTCCTCAGCTCAAGCTGTGCTCACTTGCTTTCCTTTGGTTCCCTCAAGAGCTCAGTCATTTCTAATAGTTTTGTGTGAATATTTTCATCTGATTATAATGATATTTCCTAGATCGTTCGTCTCCATCTCACTCCCATGCATTTGCAAGGGCACAAGCTGAATATCACTCTGAACAGCTCTTCCTAAACACTACTCCCACCCTCTTATAAATTAGACCTCACTGTTAGGAGCCTGTATTGCCAAGCACCTGTAACCATTCCAATGTCTGTCTTTCTGCCACATTTTCTATCTTTCTTACTAGGTCATACACTCAAAGAGAACAGGGAGGGCCTGTCTTCATCTCATGAGGATACCTACAGCAGCTTAGTATTTGTGAATGAATAAATGAATTTAATACTATTTTTTGGTTCACATTGGAATTCATTACTTTGCTATTTTGCTATTTTAAGAGTCTTGTTATAAACCTAAGTATTAAAAATGATGCTAAAATTGCATTGCTGCAAGCAACATTTATACTTGGTTCCCAGCAGTATTGCTTTCACAGACCACAATGGCCTTCCAGCATTTCAGAGAGATTTATAGGGTCCTGAAATCATTTCCTCCTGGCATTTGTGGCAGGCATATATGTGTTGCCAGGACTGCTTCTCCAGAGTGTTTATTCCATCTGCTGAGCGCAAGGCAGATGCAAGGTGCACAGCACCCTGGTATTGAAGCCCCTCCACCAGCCTCCATAACAATACCAAACCAAACCAAAGCTCTGTGCTGGTGCACTGGTGCATTTTTGTTGTTACTGTTGTTGTTGTTGTTGTTGTTTTGTAGTTGCTTATTTGTTTATGTGGTGCTGAGGGTCGAACACAGTGCCCAACACATGCCAGGCAAGCATTCTGCCACTAAGCTACAGCCCCAGCCCGCATTTGACTATTATAATGCCATTGGACAGATAGGGTAAATAATAATTAAAAAGAGGAATAAATATACAGAAAATGATTCAAGTGGATAGAGCAAGTAAAATGCTTAATAGCTATATGATACACATTCAGAAGCATTCCATAGAGTTCTATCTAGGTAAGAGATGCGTGTTCAATTTATTACGTTTTCACAGAGAATTTCTTTTTGTCCTATCCCTTCCTCTCCACTCATTTTTTTTCCTGCCCACCTATCATATTTCTTTCCTTTCCTTCATTATTTTGTTGTTGTTGTTGTTTTAAAACTAATTCCTCAGGTGATGATGACTTTCTATTATTGCTTTCATTAACCACTTCATATACAATTCCAAATATATGAGACAAAGAGCAGATCTATATTTATCTAAGAAAGGGAGGGGTCAAGAATTGTTCAGCATTCCTTTTTATTTATTTATTTATTTATTTATTTATTTATTTATTTGTTTATTTATTTATTTATTTATTTTTGTGAAGACCTGGGATAGACTTTGGGAACTCCAACAAATCTCAACAGTACAATTTTAAAACAGTGTCCAGGGCCAAGCAGAAATGTTCATTTATTTGTTTGTTTGATCTAGCACATAATACCCAGGTGAAATAAATAAATGGGAAGGGACCTACCTAATTGTCCTGGTGTTAGTGGTAGTTCGGCTCCCACATACTGGCCTTTGAATTATTGTGTCTTTTAAAATTTTGGCTTCTTTGAGTCCTTGGTAGGAAGGAAATAACTTTGGAAAATGCTTTTTGTATGACAACAAACCTCTGGGGCTTTTGTTTTTAACATAAACTTACTGTTTTATCTCTTCTATGTCAGGATTTACCTCTTATTTTGTTTTAGCTTTTAGCCTTTATACTATTCCCAAGTACCTGGTCTATTTTACATTTGATTATTTTAGGGTTAATTTATGATTAGTTCCTGTTTTGTATTTGGGCAACTGTAGAGAATCATAAAATGAAGCAGAACAAAAACAAATATGTTACCCTATAATGAACTAGGAGAGAAAAATAATGCACATATAGCCAAACAGTTTTCAACAATTCACAGGTACAAAATGTATACTGGTTTCTAGGAAATAGGTTATGTAAATAAGACTCAATCAAAGATTAAAAACAAAAACAAAAACAAGAAATTATTAAAGTCAACACAAATCAGGTTATAGAATGTTTAAAAAGCATTAAGCAACAAATAAGTAAATGACAACAGAATTGTTATCCATCTTTTTAAATAGTTCAACTCTTTACTATTCCCCCCATTATTTTAGGTTTGGTTTTATTTTCTTAAATTTTGTATACACTTCTTTTTATTTAAGCCTGAAATGTTTTTAATATATTTTATTGTTTTTAATAGGCTTTATTTCCTAGAGAAGTTTGTTTTGTTGCAAAATTGAGCAGAAGGTACAGAAATTTCTCATATGCTTCTTGCCTCAACATATATGCACACTGTCCTCACTATCAATATCCCACCATTATGACACATTTGTTACAATCAATAAACCATTATTGACCCATCATTTTCACCTCTATAGTGTGCATGAAGACTCATGTTGTACAATTTATAGTTCTGGACAATGTATAATGATATATATCTATCCTTTGTTGACAATTCTTAACTACCCTTTTTGAAGTCATCTGGTTTCTACACATAAAATTACTGTTTCTAGTCTCATAATGTGTACAGCATTATCCTATGGTTCTGATAGGTTTTTTGTTAAAAATGTTTTCTTCCCTTACCAGCATGTTGATAAATCCAGAGAAGGAAATATCTGCCTCATGAATTTTCATAGCACGAGTATTTATCAGAATGCTTTACAATAGTAGAAACTCTAGTAATGTTTATTGAATAAATGAGCCCTAGATTGACAATACATTTTATGCCCATAATTTTGAATCAATTTCCCTAGAGTTCCTGGATGAGTTCTAAAAAAAAAAAAAAATTGCTTATGTCAGTGTCACATGTCTATAGGTCCAGATACTTGGCAAGTTGAGGTATAAAGATTAGAGTGTGTGGCCAGACTGGGCACCTTAGTCCCCATATCAAAAGAAAAACAAAAGGAAGGAACAAAAAGGGTTTTTTTTTCAACCAGTACAGGGTCATCATAAACAATATCTTCTGATATCAAAACTGAAAGGATTTTTCTCATAACAAAGCAACAAGGACACTGATATGGAAAGACTGTGCCGATGTGAAAAGAAATTATTTTTCTTGAAAGATGAGTGTTAAGATTATTGAGAACAACTTGTTTCAACAAATTTAGGTTGGTAGGTGAAGAAAGATGGAAGCACAAATATATATGCTGGAAAGAGTTTCTGATAATTTGTGAGAGTCAACTTTGAAAAAGCTCAGCTAGAGCAGGCAGGCTCACTGCAATCAGGAACTGTGGGGTTCTCAGAGTGGAGGATTCGGGCCCAAGGTGAACCAAAGAAACTGAGTTGTGAACAGTGACAACCTCTGCAAAGAGCAGCTGCAAATCAAAGAGCAATATCTGTGTGTGCACAGTGTGGAAGGGACTGCAGGTTACAGATGGGGCTTTTCCACTGCACCGGCACACACACACAAATAGCAAACACTGACAGTAACACCATCTTCAGGTAACAAGGGCATAGGGAAGATTACTTGTTTATTTATTTCCTATATACTTACCATGAGGCAGTTTTATCAGGAAGGATCCAATTTAATGGATTGGACACATAAGTCTAAATAAGGTTATTTATTTTGTCAGAATGAATTTCTGTAGCTGATTTTGACCTCTAATAAAGACATCTTAATATGATCCTTTTCAAAGTACTAACTACCACCAGCATATAAGCCCAATAGTATGTTATAAATATATAGCTGTGTTTTTGAAACAGTAGGATGCTGAATCAAAATTATCTCTGGGGAATGCATCTGACATATAACCTGTGTTATGCATCACCTTCTCTGAGAGTGTAAGGAAAACTAATTCCGTTCTTAGAAGGATAGACTGGCTCTGACACAATTCGCATTCAGAGTGCCTCTCAAAAGAAGATAATGAAACTATCTATATGATATCCAAGCATTTTCAGTATCTGAAAAATAAAAGTAATTAGATATTCTTAATAAGTTGGCACTCTCCATTCTTTTCAGAAGTACTAAGAGAAAAAAAAAAGAAAGTAAAAAAATCCATTTCAGGAGAGTGATTATTCAGAATTGAAATTATTTTTTTTCAGATTCAGTAGAAAATTTCCCTTAGGTACATCACATTTATGAGGGAGATAAAAAGGAGAAAGGAATACCACTAACTTCAAAGTGATTTTGTGCAAGTGAATTAAACAGTTAAAATTTTATTTTGCATAAGCAGAAGTGTGACAGAGTAAAGATTAATTTAGTCACCATCATGCACTTTGTAATGTTCATTTTGTTAGTCACTAAAGACAAGAGACATGAATAAACCTACATACTTGTCCTTGTAGAGGTCACAGCCTAGTAAGAGAAATCTGATGTATTAACAAATAAGTACAGAGAATGCTGTCAGAGAGAAATGTCCTGTTTCTTGGACCACAGAGGAAATATCCAATATTTTGTGTGAGTTAGGAAGACATCAGAATTGAATAAATACAATTTTGTTGAGCCGACAATCTTGGACTTCACTTTGAGAGATGAATACAAACTTTCATGGCTAAAAATGAGGCCAACAGGAAGAGCATGAGAACTTCAGCCATTGGGGATATAACTCAAAAGCAAAGAACATTACTCATGCTGAATGTGTGTTTTTCCTGGAGATTAGAACTTGGATCACAAGAATGAACTTTGCCAATAAGTGTATTCTTGAAACGCATCAAACTTTTTTTTTTTAATAATATATTCCCCCCTTAGGGTTGTAGAAATATAATCTTCTTTTGCTTTTTGAACATAGAGATATCATGAATAGTGGAAAGACCATCAACTTTTGTGGTCTGACAAGTGAGTTGATATATTACCTAGAACCAATTATGAGCTAAGTTACCTCTAACATGAACTTAAATTCTGAAGCTGAATTCTATGTGTTAAATTGTAATGAAAGCTCTTTCACAAGATTTACTGTGGAATAATGGAGAAATTCTCTCCAGACATAGGAATGCAGTACACAAGTAAAGAGACATACTAAAATACAAACTTTTGCTTTCCCTATCTGTTTTGAATTCTTTCAGGCATTCATTGTGATCATTTAAATTTACTTTATAGATATGAGTCTAATTAAAATATGATTAAAGTTTTTATCAAAGGTAATTTTTTAGGTGTTAATCATTTTACTTTTATTCTAAATACGTTGTATTGTCATTTCTGTGACCAAATGTCTGATAAAAACAATTTTGGGGGGACTCACGGTTTCAGAGTTCTCAGTCTGTGGTCAACCTGCTTCAATGCTGTTGGCCTGAAGAGAGTCAAAATGTCATGGTAGATGGGCATGGTCAGGGAGACTTGCTCAGCTCTTGGCAGCTGGGAAGCAGTGAGATAAAGAAAGGGGGTCAGGGATAGATATAGTCCAAGGCCAGGCTTTCAGTTATGTACTTCCCCCAGCCACACTATACCTGCCTGTAGTTACCATCAGTATTCAATTTGGATTAATTCATTTGCTGAATTAAACCACTGATGAGGTCTAAACCTAACCACTGCCTAACAGCCCCACTTCTGAACCTTGCTGCATTGGGGATCATATGTTCAACACATGAGCTTTTGGGGATTATCCAGATCCAAACCATGATATACATATATCAACTTATGTGAAATCAAGTTTATATGGCAAAAATATACTAGGACATAGAAAAGGGTAAGACTAAAATCTCACAATTTTTGAAAGTCAGAGAAAAGCTCTCCTTAAATTTTCAATCCTATCTGTCTTAAAACAGGTTTGCCAGCTTTGGCTATTGCATGTTATTCACTTTTCTCAGCCCAGAATACTTGTGGATGATCTTTAAAACAACTTGTTAGCAAAACTAAGAATTGGGGTAAATTGTCTCACACTAACTGTATTTTGCTTAAATCATTAACTAAAGCTTAATGGGTAAATGAGGAAAAAGTTCATAATATAATCATGGGAATCATATGTATATACCTCATTAATATGATCATTGACAGGAAACCTTATATGTTATAATTATGGGAAGAAACATATTAGGATGGATCTTACTGAATACACCATCAAGAAATATTATGGCATTTGAAAAATGTGAATTCCCTGTGAAATGTGATTTTCTTGATTAAGATTTAAGAACTTTAATTATTTTACTTCTAAATAGGAGTGATATTAGAAACAATAGCAATGACTGAGTATTTTGTGCTTATGTCATCACATTTAATGACCACAAAATTGTTATGAGGTTATCCCCATTTTGCAAGTAAGGAACTGCAAGGTGAGGTTTTATTGGGACCCCCATAGAGAATATGTAGTGGAGCTAGTATTTGAATGCAGACTTGACTGACTTCAGTACAGAGAATCCCCCAATGCTCTTGTTTTTCCAGATTGTTTTTAGACAGTGAAAGGGAACAATGACTCTAATTTCTTTCTGTGTAGTACTCAATGTTGAGCAATACATCAAAGTTCTCTTGAAAAGCCATGATCACTTTCTACTTATTGGTTCTGTTTTCATTTTCTCCACTGTCTCTGCATGTTTCTCAGACAACTAATTCTCAGAGCCTTCTGTTGACTATACACTGGTCTGTTATTACATTATTTTTACTTCTTCCTCAAAATCTGAATTGTCACACTCTAGGCCGTTTTCTTCTCCAATAGTTGCCCTAAACCAGTGGAGAATGTTATATTATTTAGCCAAGAGTAAGGTCCAAAATAGATTTTGTGTCACCATGTTCTTACACAACATTCACCTCTTTCACTAGAACTTTGCTTTAATATGTTGCTTCCCTTCTGAAAATCTGACTCACTTTCATTGGAAGACTATTTCAGAAAACTTGAGAGATTCCATACCTAAAGAATATTCCTTCCAACAAACCGTTAATTTTGGAATAAGTTCATGCACAGTAATTTTTATTAGCAGAATAAATTTTTCCTCTGCTACTTCCTTTTTGCCTGGATATTTTTAGGGACAATACAAGTAATTTTAGATTTGAGCTTTGTACACTATGAATCTCAATATATCCCTTATTGCTAGTTTATTAACCCCAAGGATTATATGAGATTCAATCTCATATAGTCCTAAAAAATCATTTTATGTTCTATGAATAGGAGTCTTAGGAAAGTTATGCCACATTTTCCTCTCAGGAGGTACTAGGAGAAAAAAAGACCTTGGTAAATTTCATCAAAGATTCAAGTGGAATAATATATATTTCATGGCTTTATGCAACTATTAGCCACCTTAAAGTTGCTTAAGTCTAATTATAAGTTTTTATAAATGAGGCATCTTATGCCAAAGCCATTTAAAAGAAAAACTTAAAGTGATATAGCTGATTAGCAAAAGAAAATTGACTACTAAAAAACTGGCCATATTTTTATACTTAACCTTAGAAAGTAATGGTACCTGAAGAAATATCAGATGTAGTTGGTGAAATTTGTGTTCTATATACAACCACATTAGATTTTCCCAACTATTTCAATATTCATCAGAACTGGCACTGATTTAATCTTTAAGGACAGTCTGAAGAAAAGAAAATCAAGCAAATCCTGACTTTCACATTCCCTTTTGGAACACTTTTAATATAAGTTCAACAATTCTACCAGGATTGTATAGTTTTTGTATAAAGATAAACTGAATAGTTAGCAAATGCATATGCAAATGAGGAGATTAGTTTATTGATGCTTGAAACAGGTTGCTTTGCACATTTTACGCTTTAGATTTTTAGAAAGGTTTAGGAACGAGCCGCTCAGCAAAGGTTTCTTTTCACTAAGATCAGACTGCTGAGGAGTTCTCCATACCAACATTTTCACTTCCGTGTCAAATATCTTTGTTGTGACAATCTAGACATTTGCTCCTTGAAAATTATGTCATCCTTAAAGAAAAGGAGGATCATATAGCCACGGTCCTGAGATACCCCTCCCCTTAACTGTTTCCCAGAATTTGGTGAAGCCAAGGGAAAAAAAAGAGAGGACCATGGCCAGAATAACAGCATAAATGCTGTCTTAAAGGACACTGACTTTCTCCCACTGACTTTCTCTCACTGACTTTCTCTCATGACTGTTCTAGGGCAAGTTAATGATATCCATAGAAAGTTGCTTTTGCATGTCAGGACAGTTGCTCCTTAGGATGCTGGTCTCAACAGGCAAATTAAGTAAGCTAATAATACGTCAGAATTTCTGCCGCCTAATATGTGAAAGCCCTTTCTCAGTGATGGTTGGTGTGCAACTGAGGACACTATGGGAAGAATATGTGTCAAACTTTCAACTAGCCACCACAAGACAAAACACTGTGAGAGACGGAGGTGCTGTCTATTTAGCCTGTTACCACTGGACCTTCTCCATAAGCATTTCTCAGTAAAACCTTATGCCTCATATGTCATTTCTGGGTATTTTCTTGGTGTCTCAGCAACCCATCCCATTGCTCTGACACAACTGGTCTGTGGACCTGACAGTATTTGTAGTGTTCTATATTTGGGGATTATCATTTTATGTCTTTTAAGATGTTACTATAGTTAAACAATAACTCTATACAAATAGCAATATGGGAATTTTGAATAACACACAATAGTGTGACTTCTGGATTGCAGTCAGGCATAATATTTTGGTCAATGATGATCCACATATACTCTAGTGGCCCATTAGAGTACTCTTATTGTCTAGCTAACTCATAGCTAAAGAGACTAGATTAAAAGAAACTGCCAGAAAAGGAAAAGAATAACTCCCAAGAAAATTCATAGTGAAGACTTTAGCAAAAGATTTTGCAGATTAATACTTCACTGAAAGTTTAAAAAAATGGATCTCAGCACCAAACTGTTTCCATTAACAAATAAGAATGTTCATGGTAAGTATCATTGTACAAGCAAATCTATGATGAAAAAAATGAAATAAACCAAGTGAACTATCATGGAGTTATTTCTAAAAAGGAGTGAGGCCTGCTCAGGTAGAGCCTTGGATCCTTCAAGAGGTGTTGCAGAAGAAGGCACTGTTAAAATAGGAGATGACAGCTCCATGAATATATATTATTGCCACTGTAGACCTTCCAGTGGGAAAGAAAGTGAATGTCAATAGATAGTGACATTAACTATCCTGACCTGCTTTGGTTAAGGCTATTATGTGTGTTCATACCTTAATTTTTAACAAACAAATTTATGCAAACAGGGTTTAAGATAGAGAAATCTGACAGAGTAAGATAAAGAATGTGTTTTTGCACAGCTGCACAAAGTGTTTGTGTTTTAAATTATCACAAAAGAGCCAAAAAGTTTTGGAAAACCAAAAAGTCTTATGAGGTAAAAGTTATAGTAAGCTAAGGTTAACTTGTTTTTGAAAGAATTTCTTAATAAATTGAGTGTAATCTGAGTAGCTAGTGTTCATAAAGTCTAAAGTAGTGTACAGCAATGCCCCATGTGTTCACTTTCACTCACCACTCAACAGATTCAACCAGAGCAATTTCTAGTCCTGAAAGCTCCATTCATGTCAAGTGCTTTATGCTTGTGTACCATTTTTTATGTTTGGTACTTGATTTGTATTTTATCTTACATATGTTTAGATGTACTAATAATTACCATTGTGTTACTATTGTCTATAGTATTTGGTACAGTGACATGTGCAATGGTTTATAGCTTCAGAGAAATAGGTTACATCCTATAGCCTAGGTGTGTAAGAGGCTTTGTGGTCTAGGTTTGTGTCTGTGATGTTTGTGGAATGGCAATACTACCTAGGACATATTTCCTAGAACAAATCCTAATGATTAAGTGATTTATGACTGTATATATTTGTACTTCACAATGTATGAAGGTGGAAAAAAGTGAGGGAAATTAATTAGTTGTATGTTTAGCAATTAAATTGTAAACAAAGTAAACATTTCTATAAATCTTGTCCCATAGGAGGTAATAATTAACCCATTAAGCTCCAAGATTTCAATTCTGGGAATATTTTAATGAAATAAATACAAGTGCAATAAAATATGTTGAAAACCATAATGTGGGCAGTATATATTATATGAACTTGTATCATGATAATTAGATTATAATACATTATTATAATATACCTATATACTATACCTATATAGTATATTTAAGCTTTTTATAGGTGTGTTTTATTTGAGATAATAGGACAAAATGGATTAACTGAAATAGAAGATTTACTAACTTGGCATGGTTGCTTCTTCTAATTATATTTGGCACTAAAAATAAATGTAAAATATATATATATATAAGTTATATATCTAAGTTTTATATATATATATAAGTTAGATATATAACATATATATATACATTTTACCTTTATTTTTTACATATATATGTGCTTTTACATATATATATATATACATATAATTTACTAAAGATATTTAAAACATCTCTATGCTCTAAGTTGGAGGAACCTTTTACTAGAACTAGCAATAATCTTGTTTCTGTTAACCTGTAAAACAGCTATATATGAAAGCCAAAGTTAATTTTTTAGCTTACCCTGTTTTTCTGATGGTAGTAAATTTAATGTGACTGATTTTCTGCTCTAGTTTCTTCATATATTTGTTCTATAAGCAAAAAATATAGCAAACTAACTTAAAGGTGATTCTAGTTCAGATCTGACTTTTAAGTCACTATATTGAATTTTACTAAGTTTTAAGTAGTGTTCTCAAACTGTATCATTCAAAAGTCTCAGTAATTTGATAAACCTAAATCAATTAACTAAATTGAGTTTATTTTCAGACAATGTGATTTCAAATATCATACATGAATGCAGCTATCAAAAAATATATTACAGAAAAGCAATTTTTTCTTGCCTGAGTCTGATTTATTTCTTATAACCATTTTAGGTCTGGAAAAGCAATTAAAATGAAAGCGGGTGTCCATGAATTCTATGTAGATATATTATTACACAGAAATAATATATATATTACACACAAATAATATATATTATTACACACAAATTGTCATAATGAAATACATACATGTTTATGTAAATAAGCATAATTAAAAATTAGTTCATATGACATTGTTTCTTGAAGATAATAGATGGAATATACTATTACATATGCAATAGACTGTTGATAAATTTCCTTCAAATATGGTAATACAAATTAAATTCAGTTCAAATAAAAATATTTATTCAATAACAGCTTTCTTTCAAAACACCTTTCAAACATATACAACACATGTAACCCACAAAGACACTACTTACTATACAGGTATATGGTCACTATTTATAATCCTCTCTAAATCAGGCCCAATGTTTAATGTTAGCAATAGAATTAAAAATAAGAATAAGATACTACTTGATCATAAAATTATCTTCCTTTAAAAAGCTTCCATTTGATTGGTGAGATTAAAAAGATGAATTGAGTACATTAGAAAGTGCTAAGTAACCATTTTGTCATGAAAGATGATTGTTACCATCATGATTTTACTTAGGAATCTTAGAATGCTGTGATGTAATATGTCTTTATCAGCTATTATAATTTCATTTGTTATGATGAGAAACCATTTTCTTTTTATGTTCAGGTTAGACAATAGCATACATATGCAACAAATCGTTGACTGCAAATTTGACAAGATTTATTTCAGTTTTGTCTTTCACACTTTAACCAAACTATGACTAGTCGCTTGAGCATTTGGAAGGCTAAGTGTTATAAGGTTTAGATAAACAGATGTAATCAACTGAGTCCTTCCTTTTCTTACTACTTCAGAAAGCTAACTGCACACTAGTAGATTGATAGATATTTTAAGATTTTCACTGTATATACAATATCTTATATATATATATAAATACATACCTTATATTATTTTTATATTATTTATCTATTTTACTTTCTATGTATATGTGTATCCTATACTAGATTTATATATATATAATACATATATGCATATGTATATATATATCTATATATATATAGATATATAGATATATAGATATATACACTCACACACACAGACACACACACACACACACACACACACACATTCTATACTAGTATACACATAATGGTACATTTAGAGATCATATAACATTTTATTATATAATTATTAAGGAAAATTATTATTTTCATTTGAATTTCATTCCAAGTCTGTTAAATTCATACTTACAAAACAATAATATGCACACATATCACCGAGGGAATAATTTTAAAATACAAATTTTTAGTCCCACTTCTAAAGTTGCTCATCCAATAGTTTTGAAGTCCTCCTATTATTAATCTGACCTTCTAACTCCCAGGTAATACTGATGAATAAATTACAGTCTGAGTGGCATTAGATTACCTTTAAGGTCCTCCACTAGATTATAATCTGCTCAAAAGCCTGGTCCGTTGTTTCTCTTCCCTAAATGGTGTTCTTTATCAAAGATATACAAATACTTATATGAAGATTGTGCATGTAGTTACAAGTCTAGTCCTGAAATCACAGGGTAATGAAACATGTCTTGTTGATTTAGAACAAGGCATAGCATAACCAGAAATAGTGCATGGTGATTCTACTTAAATTAATATTCCTTCATCATTAGTTCTGGTAATTAAATAAAAAGTTCCTCATAGACCTAGAGCTGTACCTACAAGGATCACTTCAAAGATGATACACAATACAATTCAAGAAGTTTGTACTTTTGAAACAAAGTGCCTCTTACAGAGAATGCACTTAGATGTCAAATTCTACAATCACTAATGAGAATATTCTTAAAACAAGAGGTGGAAAGACTGACATGGGGTACCTTTTTTATTTGGCAGGAAACATTTTACAGACTATTCAGGAAGAAAGCAAAGACTTCCATAGACCTCAACATGAAGAAAATTTCTCACTTAAAGATTATTTTGGAAAAACTAATCTGTGCAAAAACAAAATGCATAATATTATGAGTATTAACTGAATAGCAAAATCAGAGTCTCAGAAGTATATGTTTGTCAGAATACAATCTATTTCTTTTTCCACCACAAGGATATAGGTTCCGACTGACATTTTAATGAAAATGAAGTGAATTTTTATAACAGGAACAATTATACTTGTTTTATAACTAGTTAAATGAATTTATAGAGAATGCATACTGTTTTCAATTTAAGATTGGGTCCATATATTTTTGTTAAGTCCTTTGGACATCAAAACATTTTAGGTCTTTCAGGTACTGTTATGAATTTTATTTGGGAAACTTGTGTATTATAATTATAATCAGGACTCCAGGATTCAAAGTGAACAAATGTGGCTGAAAGCACATCATAAATAATTCTGTATTAACAAGGCTTATTTCTCTGTGTACTCTATAACTTATGAATCACTGTGAATTGATGGTGCTCTTTTGCCCTTTTCTTTTGGCAGCTGACAAAAACAACTAGGATTTCTGAGTGTAGAAAATCATCTTAGTGAAACATACTGTGCTGTTCTAAGTCTAATATGCTTTGTCCTTTTAATTAAAAATAAGAGGCTAAAATAAAGCACTTGAAATGATAGCCAGATCTTATTGTATTCTATTTCCATTGATGACCTACCCAGTTTCTTTTACAATGAATATGGGGACTTTTAAAGATGAAACTATATTATAACACAGTGATGTTTCATTTAATAGATGTCTAAGTGTTTCCATTTCCTAGTATTTCTGACAACCAATGTGGAAAGATTGCAAAATTGAAGTGATTTTAAGCCTAGTATCCACTCTAAAAATCTGTTTAATGATACATTTCTACTGAAAAAAAAAAAAAAAAAAAAAAAACAGACCACTAATGTTTTTGAATGATATCTGAGTGGTTTTAGTTTTTAAAATGGAATGGTTATTAGAAAAGCATGTAAAAGTAAATGGAAAAGGGGGTATTATAATATATCAAATGTATCTGTATTATTACAGTTCTGGATGGGATGCAGAAGTGCAATTTAATATTTATATATACAGGAGAAAGTCATTCAGAAGCTCTGAAAAATTATGAAGTCCATGTTAGTCATAGGCCACGCAGGAGTGTGTCTGAGCAAGATGTGACTACCTACAGGCATGCACTTGATTACAGGGTGAGCAACTTTCATTCCCCATAACCCTTGATGAGTTTATAACCTCTGAGTGTCAGAAAAAAATTTTGCTGTGAAGCCACTGAATCATTTCAAAATCCTCTGGGGGAGAGCTACTCATTCCATCTACAAAAAGCCTAGCAGAGTTGTGTTGCTAATGTATGAGCTATACATGATCAAAAGAAATGTTATTGTTACAATATCAGAACTTTGTGATTCTATCTATGAACCATGATACATTCCCTGGACCCCAGTAAGTTTTGGCAAAAAATTATAACAGAATACTATCAAACCAGTTAAAAGGACAGAAAGAGATCAATTATCCCTGTTAAAAATATTCAAATACCAGCTGGTGCAATGATAAACACCTGTAATAAATCTCAGCTACTGAGGAGTTTGAGGCAGGGGTATGGTAAGTTTGAGGCCAGACTCACCAATTAATGAGACCCACAGTAACTTAGTGATACCCTGTCTCAAAATAAAAAATAAAAATGTCAGGGGATGAAACCCAGTGGTAAAGTGCCCCTGGGTTCTATCCCCAGTATATATGTACATATATGTGTTTGTGGGTATACATTTTTATTTCACACACCAAAAGATTTCAGACCTATTGTAGATTGAAAATTTTGTATTGGAGAGAGGACAAAAGGAAAGGGTGTCAATTTCACATACCAACATCTATTTTCTCATTAAATTGTTCAAATAGCTTAATAGTATCTTATGTGTATTATTCATATTAATTTCTACTCCCTGTTACTACTATAGATTGAAAAACTTCAGCAAACTTATAAGGGGCCATTGACCAGCTGTTGTAACTATGTGTATTGGGTCAAATGATTAGTTAAAATTATTTAAAGGCTTAAACTTCTCTAGCAATCATTAATTTTGGAGATGAAGATTCAGGTCCTCTGTTGTTTTTTATTTTCTTCATCTCTCATCTGTGTTCGTGCTTTTTATTCAAAACATGCCATTAACATTAAACTTTATACATGTGTACATATATAAACATGCATACCAAATGCATACATGTATATATGCATGTGTGTGTACATATGTATCTCCCCCACCCAGGGAAAGTGAAGAGAGAAATGTGCATAAATGCATTCCTCCACAATTATCCCAGCATTTGATAAGAATGCCACATTCTCCATGATCATTTCAGTGAACAATGATAAAGCATTTGCCCAGCATGTGCAAAGCCCTGGGTTCAATATCCAGTAATAATAATATGCTATTTTTGTATTTTTAAATTACATTTCATTTTTCAAAGCTTGACAAGCCAATCATTCCTACTTGTGACTAGGTTATGTTTTAGATTAATTAAAATATTTTAAATTATTGCCATAATTTTATATGTCATCTTTTTAGTTGATGAATAACTGGATATAATTTCATATGCTGATAGTCTCAAACCATAAAATGAAATGTATTATAGTAGAAGCTTAATATAGTAATCAACAAATAGCATTGTTCTTTTTTTTTTCTTTAAGATGCTTGTAGTGTTTCAATCATTGTGAAATGATTCCCTCATTCAAGCTAAGTAACATATCTCTACCACCTTATCTCTTCATTTTTAATTTTTTGAGGGGTGGGGAAGAGGTGGATGAGTGCATGAGATCTACTGTGCTAGCATGTGCCAAATACATGATACTCTATTATTAACTACAGTCCCCATGCTGTGACATTGCTAACTTTAAAGTAAAATGACACATTTTACAAACTTGCACATTTTGATGTTGCTGATTAAGTTATAGGTTATCACATATATTGCATTTCACATTTATTTCAATTATAAGAAGAATCTCAAAAAACCTGGAAACTATTTGCAGCATTTTACCATTCATGATTTAGAATACAAAGTTTAACAAGAATAGAAAAGTGTAATTAAGCATGTAAATTTAAAGGAATCTAATTTCTGTTGTTGACTTAACCATAAGCCTCTAGGCTTTAATCAAATCTATTATTTAATGGAATACAAACAAAATGTGCTATTTTTGAATATCTGCTGTCTATAAGGATGTGTTGTCTCAGAGTATTTACTCCCAAAGGTAATCCTTTTCAGTTGAGAAGGTCATTGGGGAATTAGGATCTGACTTCCTATTAGACTAAACACTTTATCTATTTTTGCAGTATGTTTTATTTGTTGTGATCACTGTGAATGCTCAGATAACATGTCCCTATTTTTATGCTCTGCTTAAACATCTATGTGTCACCTTCTGCATAGAATGTCAGTGGCTGAGCAATCAGAAATGGAGGAATAAAAAATTTCAGACCTTTCTGATATAGCATTAGTGACTGTAAAAGATAATGTTTGAACTTAGTGATATAAATTCCAAGTAAGCAATAGAGGCCAGAAGAAACTGCATTAGCTAGTGCTTATCTAGTCTAAGATTTACACACATGGGTGGTCAAGCTGAATGTTAATATCACACAATCCTAAATTCAGTAGTAAGGACACAGGAAATGGTTAGGCTGGTACCATTAGATAAGAGGAAGAATGAGCAAAGCACAGTGGAAGACAGGTCATCTCTTCTGTTCTTTCTCCAACTACTTTTTTGTTGTTGTTGTTAATATTTTGGGGAAACTTGGAAAAAATTTAGTGTTTCCTGGAACATTTTGATTTCCTGAGTCAGTTTCTATTACTGCAAAGGAGAATCACAATTGTTTTCCATGCTAGTAATCTATCATCATGGGTCCTGGCTTTGAAACTTCAGAAATAACTCATCTAAGCCTTAATATGTTTAGCATCAGAAGAAATATTTTAAAGAAGATTTTAATGTAAAATAAATGCAAACAAGCAAAAAGGCCTCTATACTGTTCCTCCCAAGTACAGTTGGAAAACATTCCCATGGGAATATTACGTGATTAATCCTGCCCCTCACCTTCATCTTGCTGCCTTCTATTTTGTCTTTCTTTTCTATTTGATTATTTGTATGTGCTTTTAGGATTACATTTTCTTACCCTTTAAAAGGGGTCATTCTGAAATTTTTGTTTCAATTAACAATAAAGGAAAACAGGTTTTTTTCTGTCATTTGAATGATAATATTATCCAATATGATATATAATGTGATTATGGTATATAATAATAATTTCAGACAACTAAAGATTTGAAGAACTATAATGAAAAAAATATCTTTTACATCTCAATAACCCAAATTGTTCTTTAGTAGTTGGTTTAAGAATACATCTAGTTCTTTTCTTCTTTTTCCACCAAACTTCCAACAAGGGAAAAAAAATGTGTGTAATACAAATATGTTTGCTTTCAACTTCATGTTAAACTAGTATATGCATTAAAAATGTATACACTATGTTTTTCCCTTGAGGAAGAGATTATGGATTAGGGTTTTGTTTGGCATGACACCTTAAGTTTTTTAAGAAATTAGTATTACTCGATTTTCTCATGATTTGTGGCTTCTGAGTCTGCTGGGTACAAAGCTAGCTGCTTTGCTCCTGGTGTTTAGCACTCTCCAGCTCTTCCAAACCAAGAAATAAAAAGATTCTACCCCAAAATATGCCCACTTGACCAGCTGTTTGAAGGAAGAGAACAGTTGTCTTCCCAATTCCTAGTCTCTCTTCCCCTTTACACCTGTGCTTATTAGTAAAGGGGAAAGGAGAGTACCCAAAGCTCAGAAATTTGGCTTCTGAGGGGAAAACACAGAATTAAGAAGTAGCTGTGCACTTTTGCTTTCTATTATTATGCTAAAGAAATAGGGATCATTAGCATAAGAATTTGTGTAGTATTTCTTAATGTGGAAAAGCTATGCATTTTTTGCTGTATATTAAAACATTAATTTCTTACACTCAGTTAAGTGAGTATTTTTGAATATTTTTACAGATAGAAAAATTGAAAGAAAATAGAGAAGAAGAAGTGTTAGTATAGTAGACACAACATTTCAATGTAAAGAAGTAAAAGTGAGGAGACTTTGAAAAAGTGAGAGAAAAAATATGTTTTTAAGAAATAAGTTATTCTACTGCTGCAGACAGGACCCACCAGAGGAAGGGTCCCATCCATTCTTTGGGGAACTGCGACCTGCCCAGCTGCGACCCAGCCACCAGCTAGCCTGGCCACTGCTCACACAGTCATCCCCTCCAGGGCTGGGAATAGCAGCTCCCTGCTGCAGACAGGGACAGACCAGAGGAAGGGTCCCATCCATTCTTTGGGGAATGCCAGCTGCAAACAGAACAAGCAGTATGCACCCGCCTGAAGGAGCCACCCAGCCACAAGCTTGGCTAGCCACCAGCTCACGCCATCACCAGGACCAGGAACTGCAGGCTTCACCCTGTGGAAGGGCCCTGCTGCCCACTTGCCCAACCCCCACTGAAATAACTAGACTGGGAGGAGACCCAGGAGGAGGAGAGTGGGGAGAAGAAAGCCAGACTGCCTGCTCCATCACACTGAGGTCAGGAGGGCATCTGGAGAGAGAGGCTCACTCCACGCCCCACAAATCAGAGAGGCAACTCGCACCTGCCCAGAGAGACACATTGAACTGGGATTCCGTAGCTACTCAAGCCAACACCAATATAATTATAGGCCTGAGGCTGCCACTGCCACAAAACTGAGTTAGCACCGCTACTACCAAGGAACAACAAAAAGGTCTGGGTAAGACATCACTAAGGTCCCTAGAGACCAGGATGTACCAAAAAGTGCAACCAGTTATGATGTTGTGAACTAACAGGTAATCTTACATGGGGTTGTTTATCTCTTGCTTATTCTACTAACAGCCAAATTCTAATGATTATACTCTCACTAGTCAAATAATCTAATACCTCTATTTTCTCACATCTTACTTCATAAACATTTAAGCCAACCTCTAAGCCCCCCCTTCATTCATCAGATACTGTAAACCACCATGCAAAAATAGAGACTATATGGAATAAGATAACTGATCTCATCATTTATGTTTATAGTGACAAAACTGTAAATCTAAAAATAGAAACTAACTGATATATGGACACACATTGGGTACATTGAAAGATCTAATATTGATATTTTCCTAAAAAGTGAGGTTCTGGGTAACCTGAAGGGAACTGATAAAATAAAAGGGCAGAAGTTGTAATACCTCAGGCTTACCTTGCAAGAGAGGAAAACACATAGACATCATGAGGAAACAAGGGAGGAAAATGCCTCAAACAAATCAAGATACTACAACAATAGAAACCATAGAAAGCACAGTGGGTGAAATGTCAGAGAAAGAGTTCCAGATATACATAATAAAAATGATAAGGGATTTAAAAAATGACCTAAGTGAACATATACAGGCAAAAATTGATCTCTCCAACAAAGAGATAAGAGATCAAATATAGGCAACCATCGATCACACCAACAAAGAGATAAGAGAACAAATCCAGGTAGCAAAAGATTACTTCAAGAAAGAGATAGAAAGTTTGAGAAAAAAACAAACAGAAGTCCCTGAAATAAAAGAAATAGTAAGCCACATAAAAAAATTCAATAGAAAGCATCACCAACAGATTGAACCACTTGGAAGATAGGACCTCAGACAATGAGGACAAAATATATAATCTTGAAAATCAAGCTGACTTCACAGTGAAGATGGTAAGAAACCATGAACAGAATATCCAAGAACTATGGGATACCATAAAAAGACCAAATATAAGATTTATTGGAGTAGAGGAAGGTGCAGAGATTCAAACCAAAGGAATGAACATTTTTTTCAATGAAATAATATCGGAAAATTTCCCAAGCAAAAAAAATGAATTTGAAAATCAAATACTAAAGGCCTATAGGATGCCAAATGTATCAAATTACAACAGGTCCACATCAAGGCACATTGTAGTGAAAATGCCTAGTATACAAAATAAAAATAGAATTTTAAAGACTGCAAGAGAGAAAAGTCAGATTACCTATAAGGGAAAACCAATTCGCATCTCAGCAGATTTTTCAATCCAGACCCTCAAAGCCAGGAGAGACTGGAACAACATATACCAGGCTCTAAACGATAAGGGATGCCAACCAAGAATTTTATATCCAGCAAAATTAAGCTTTAGATTTGAGGATGAAATAAAAACCTTCCATGATAAACAAAAGCTAAAAGAATTTACAAGAAAGCCTGCTCTACAGAACATTCTTGGTAAAATATTCCATGAGGAGGAAATGAAAAACAATAATGAAAATCTGCAAAGGGAAGAACTACAATAAAGGGAAAAACCAACCAAAGGAAAAACAAAGTCAAACTAAATGCCAAAATAATAAAAAAATAAAAATGACTGGTAATACAAATTATGTATCAATAATAACCCTGAATGTTAATGGCCTAAACTCACCAATTAAAAGACATAGGCTAGTAGATTGAATTAAAAAAACAGACCCAACAATTTGTTGCCTTCAAGAGACACATCTCATAGTAAAAGATGCCCACAGACTAAAGGTGAAAGGAGGGGATAAAATGTATCACTCACATGGTCTATGTAAGCAAGCAGGGGTCTCCATCCTCATATCCAATAAGGTAGTCTTTAAGCCAAAGTTAGTCAAAAGAGATAAAGATGGACATTTCATACTGCTGAAGGGAATCATAGAGCAACAAGATGTAAGTGTTATAAATATATATGCCCCAAATAATGGAGCATCTACAATCATCAATCAAACTCTTCTCAAGTTCAAGAATCAAATAGACCAGAAAACAATAATTCTAGGTGACTTTAACACACCTCTTTCACCACTGGATAGATCTTCTAAACAAAAGTTAAACAAAGAAACTATAGAACTCAATAATACAATTGATAATTTAGCCTTAACTGACATACATAAACTATATCACCAATCAATGAGCCAATACACTTTCTTCTCAGTAGCACATGGATCCTTCTCAAAAATAGACCATATATTATGCCATAAAGCAACTCTAAGCGAATATACAAAAGTAGGGATATTACCTTGCATTCTATCAGATCGTAACAGAATGAAATTAGAAATCAATGACAAAAAAAGAAAGAAAAGCTACACTAACCCCTGGAAACTAAATAATATGCTATTGAATGATCAATGGGTTGCAGAAGACATCAAGAAGGAGATTAAGAAATTCTTAGAGGTAAATGAGAACAATAATAAAACATACCGAAATCTCTGGGACACTCTGAAGGAAATACTAAGAGAAAAGTTCATTGCATGGAGCTCATTCCTTCCTTCAACAAAGAAAAAGTCAACAAATAAATGAACTAACATTACATCTCAAAGCCCTAGAAAAAGAAGAACAAATCAACCCCAATAGAAGTAGAAGACAGGAAATAATTAAAATCAGAGCTGAAATTAATAAAATTAAACTAAAAAAATTTGAAAAAAATGACAAAACGAAAAGTTGGTTCTTTGAAAAAATAAATAAAATTGATAGACCTTTAGCTATGCTAACAAAGAAAAGAAGACAGAAAACACAAATACCAATATCTATGATGAACAAGGAAATATCATGATGGACACTACAGAAATACAGAGGATAATTAGAAATTATTTTGAAAATTTATACTCCAATAAAATAGAAAATAATGAAGGCACCAACAAATTTCTAGAGACATATGATATGCCCAAACTAAATCAAGATGATATACACAGTTTAAATAGGTCAATTTCAAGCAAAGAAACAGAAGATGCCATAAAAAACTTACCAACCAAGAAAAGCCCAGGACCAGATGGATACACAGCTGAGTTCTACAAGACCTTTAAAGAAGAACTAACACCAGGAGGATCCTGGGAAGATGGCCGACAGGAGGGAGGTGCTCTCTGGACACAGTTGCTGAAGGGCGCGGAGTGGGAAGTTTGAGCGCGTTACTAGTAGTTCTGTTGCAACTGAAGGGGAGCCAAGACATTCATGCACCTCTGGACAGTGAGATACGGCATTCTCCGGACCACAACAAACAGGGGGCAGAGTCGGAGTGGTCCACAGTCTGAAGCAGCGCTGTCCACGCTGTAGTTGCAGCTGCCCCATACCATCTCAGCAAGGAGACATCCACCCAGTGGCTTTGAAACCAATCGTCGAAGAAGGATAGAAAGAGGACTAGAGGCGTGGGCAGTGTCCACGTAGAGCTCTTTCGCACAGCTTGCCAAGCCGATTCCGCATGCTCTGGACTGACACAAGGGTCTGCGGAGCTGCTGTTGAATGGGAGGAGAGCACCGCCATCTTTGAGAAGTATAGTGGCTGACCCAGACAAAGGGGAAAAGACAGAGGGGAAGAACAGCTCCAGACATCCAGGGAGCCGTCAGCGCTCTGAAGGCAGAACACACCTGGATGAGGCTCCGGTAACCAGCAGGGGAGGGCATGTCTGAGGCCAGCGCAGCGGCCACAAGAAGCTACAACTGTGGGTGGGCGTGGGGAAAGGGTGCCTCCTGGAGGGTCCCCTTTCCGGTACCATTCATCTGCTGACACACAGCCCCCCTGAGCCACTCTTCTGCTGAGCCATTCTGCCACTGGCCTAGGGTGCAGCCTTGACTTCACTGACAGGGTCTCAGACTGTCTGGACGTGGTCCAATGCAGTTGGCTTAAACTGGAAAGGAAAAAAAGAGGGGGGCTTCCCAGGGCCCGTTTTGTTTGAGACTTGGGGTTCGACTTTTTTTGTTGTTGTTGGTTTGCTTGTTTTATTGGTTTTCAGGGGGTTTTGTTTGTTTGTTTGTTTGTTTGATTGTTTTTCTTTCTCTCTTTTTGGCTTTTTTTTTTTTTTTTTTCATTGATTGTCAGTGTGTTTGTTTGCTTCTGCTCCTTTTATCTTTCCTTCTTTTCTTCCTTCTCACTTTTGCATCTTTTCTTCCTCCTTCATCTTTCATATTTGCACCCTGCCAGTGCATACTAACCAGAGGCAAAAACAAGTTATACGCAGAACTTGGGATTTCTAGAACTGGCACAATTGAACTGGATAGCAAAGTGGTGTTATATATAGTTTACTCTCTATTTTCTTGATTCTCTCTCTCCTCTCTCTTACACCAATTCCTACTCTTTTATCTTTTTTTTCTTTTCCATCTTACTTTATATATAAATGGGTCTTTCCACCTAATTGTCTACCCAATTCTCTTTCTTCTCTCCTCTACTTATACTAAACCACTTCCACTAAACCACTTCAATAGAACTCTCTTTTCATACTTTCCAAGAAAGAACAATTCAAGACACTTCCTTCTTCTTAAACATAACACCTCTGTGTCCAATACTTGAAGCTATAAAACCCCATCAGAAGCGTACAGAGTAAATTGGAAATAATATCTGGGTTAACCAAATCTGTACATTGTGATCAAACTTGGATTTTCTGAATAGAAAGTGTTAGGTTTTAAAGTGTAAAGGAATTATAAGGGGATCTGATAGCATTGTACTTCATGAACAACATAAGGCTTTAAGGTAAAATCAAAATAGTCAAGGTCCCACAGTGCAGGAAGAAAAGACACAAAAGCAACATGAAAAAACAAGGGAAGAAAGTGACACAAACATAACAAGATACCTCATCAGCAGATTCTATGGCAAACACAGTTGGTCAAATGCCAGAGATGGAATTTAGAAATTACATATTCCAAAAGTTTATGGAACTTAAGAATGAAATCAAAAATGAGATGAGGAAGCAAGTACAGGAGACAAAAGATCATTTTGACAAAGAACTCCAAAAACAAATACAGGAAGTAAAAGATTACTTCAATAGGGAAATAGAGGCTCTAAAGAGTAACCAAACAGAAATTCCAGAAATGAAAGAAGCAATAAACCAAAATAAAAGTTCAACTGAAAGCATCTCCAACAGAGTAGACCACTTGGAAGAAAGAACCTCAGACAATGAAGACAAAATATATGTCCTAGAGAAAAATTTAGACTATACAGCAAAACTCGTTGGAAATAAAGAACATAACATCCAAGAATTATGGGACAGCATAAAAAGACCAAACTTAAGAGTGATTGGCGTAGAGGAAGGGGCAGAGTTTCAAGCCAAAAGAATGGGAATGAGTAATTTATTTAACAAAATAATTACAGAAAATTTTCCAAACTTGAGGAATGAATGGGAAAACCAAGTTCAAGAGGCATACCGAACACCAAACAAACATAATCTCAACAGATCCACACCAAGACACATTATAATGAAAATGCCTAATATACCGAGCAAGGAGAGAATACTAAAAGCCAGAAGAGAAAGGAAGCAGATTACATATAGGGGGAAACCAATCAGACCATGTTCAGATTTTTCAACCCAGACCTTAAAAGCAAGAAGATCCTGGAATAGTATATTTCAAGCTCTGAAAGAAAAGGGATGTCAACCAAGAATCTTTTTTTTTTAATATAATTTTATTTTTATAATTTTTAATATGTACAACTCATAGTGCATATATTTAGTATCTTTTTACATACAACTGTTTGTATACAAAGTATATTTGTAAACCAAGAATCTTATATCCAGCAAAATTGAGCCTTAGATTCGAAGATGAAATAAAAACCTTCCACGACAAGCAAAAGTTAAACTATTTCACAACTCGAAAGCCAGCACTTCTGAACATCCTGGGCAACATTTTTCATGAAGAAGAAGAGAAAGATAACAACGAAAATCAATAAAGGGAGATATTAAACTAAGGGAAATACCAACCAGAAGAGAAACCAAATCAAGGTAAAGACCATAATTCAAATAAAAATGGATGGGAATAAAAATCACATCTCAATAATAACCCTGAATGTTAATGGCCTAAACTCACCAATCAAAAGATATAGATTATCAAAATGGATTAAAAGAAACGACCCAACAATTTTCTGTCTCCAAGAAACACACCTCATAGAAAAAGACATCAACAGACTGAAAGTAAAAGGCTGGGAAAAGTCTTATCACTCACATGGCTGGCAGAAACAAGCAGGGGTTTCCATTCTCATATCAAATAAGGTAGACTTCAAACCAAAACTAATCAAGAGGGACAAAGATGGATATTTCTTACTACTTAAGGAAACCATTCATCAACAGGAGATAACAATCATAAATCTATATGCCCCAAATAATGGAGCACCTACATTCATCAGACAAACTCTTCTCAAGTTCAATAGTAAAATAGACCACAACACAATTATTCTAGGGGACTTCAACACATAAGTCTCACCAATGGAGAGATCATCCAAACAAAAGCTAAACAAAGAAACTTTAAGCCTCCTCAAAACAATTAACAATGTAGACCTAACGGACATATATAGAATATTTCATCCCTCAGTAAACGAATACACTTTTTTTCTCAGCAGCACATGGCTCCTTCTCCAAAATAGACCATATATTATGTCACAAGGCAACTCTCAGCAAATATAAAAAAAATAGAGATACTACCCTGCATTCTATCAGACCATAAAGGGATGAAATTGGAAATCAACGACAAAACAAGGATTAAGAAAAACTACTCCAACAACTGGAAGCTAAACAACATGCTACTGAATGAACAAGGGGTTGAAGAAGACATCAAAGAGGAGATTAAAAAATTCCTAGAGGTAAATGAGAACACAGATACAACATATTGAAATCTCTGGGACACTATGAAGGCAGTAGTAAGAGGAAAAATCATTGCACTGAGTTCATTCTTTAAGAGGACAAAAAACCAACAAATAAATGACTTAACATCACACCTCAAAGCGCTAGAAAAAGAAGAACAGACCAACACCAAGAGCAGTAGAAGACAGGAAATAATTAAAATCAGAGCAGAAATTAATGAAATTGAGACTAAGGAAATCATTCAAAGAATTGACAAAACTAAAAGTTGGTTCTTTGAAAAAATAAACAAAATTGACAGACCCTTAGCGATGCTAACGAAAAGAAGAAAGAGAAAAAACTCAAATTACTAACATTCGTGATGAAAAAGGGAATATCACAACAAACACCTCAGATATACAGAAGATAATTAGAAATTACTTTGAAAACTTCTATTCTAATAAAACAGAAAATATTGAAAACATTGACAGATTTCTTGAGTAGTATGATTTGGCTAAACAGGAAATGGAGGCTATACACAACTTAAACAGACCGATTACAAGCAAAGAAATAGAAGACATCATCAAAGAGCTACCAACAAGGAAAAGTCCAGGACCTGATGGGTTTACAGCCGAGTTCTATAAGACTTTCAAAGAAGAACTAATACCAACGCTCTTCAAACTATTTCAAGAAATAGAAAAAGAGGGAGCTCTTCCAGACTCTTTCTATGAGGCCAATATCACATTAATTCCAAAGCCAGGCAAAGACATATCCAAAAAAGAAAACTTCAGGCCCATATCTTTAATGAACATAGATGCAAAAATCCTCAACAAAATCCTGGCAAATCGGATACAAAAACATATCAAAAAGATAGTGCACCATGATCAAGTGGGGTTTATCCCAGGGATGCAAGGCTGGTTCAACATTCGGAAATCTATAAATATAATACATCACATCAACAGACTTAAAGACAAAAATCATATGATCATCTCAATAGATGCAGAAAAAGCATTTGACAAAATACAACTCCCCTTTATGTGCAAAACACTGGAAAAACTAGGAATATCAGGAACATATCTCAACATTATAAAAGCTATTTATGCAAGGCCCTGAGCTAACATTATCTTAAATGGAGAAAAATTGAAAGCATTCCCTCTAAAAACTGGAACAAGACAGGGATGCCCCCTTTCACCACTGCTATTTAACATAGTACTGGAAACTCTGGCCAGAGCAATTAGACAGACGAAAGAAATTAAAAGGATCAAGATAGGAAAAGAAGAGCTCAAATTAGCACTATTTGCTGATGACATGATAATCTACCTAGAAGACCCAAAAAACTCTACCAGAAAACTTTTACAACTAGTAAATGAAATTGGCAAAGTTACAGGATACAAAATCAATACCCATAAGTCAAAGGCATTTTTGTACATCAGCGACAAAGACTCTGAAAGGGAAATGATGAAAACTACCCCATTTACAATAGAATCAATAAAAATAAAATACCTGGGAATCAACCTAACGAAAGAGGTGAAAGACCTCAATAACGAAAATTATAGAACACTAAAGAAAGAAATTATCGATGATCTCAGAAGATGGAAAGACCTACCTTGCTCTTGGATAGGTAGAATTAATATTGTCAAAATGTCCATACTACCAAAAGCATTATACAGATTTAATGAAATTCCAATCAAAATCCCAAGGTCATTCTTCAAAGAAATAGAAATAGCAGTCATGAAATTCATCTGGAAAAATAAGAGACCCAGAATAGCCAAAGCAATCCTGAGCAAGAAAAGTGAAGCAGGGGGCATCACCAGACTTTAAATTATACTATAGAGCAATAGTAACAAAAACAGCATGGTATTGGCAACAAAACAGACTGGTAGACCAATGGTACAGAATTGAGGACACAGAGACTAATACATATAATTTCAGCTATTTTATATTAGACAATGGCGCCAAAAATGTACAGTGGAGAAAGGATAGCCTCTTCAACAAATGGTGCTGGGAAAACTGGAAATCCATATGCAACAAATTGAAATTAAACCCTTATCTCTCACCATGCACAAATCTCAATTTAAAGTGGATCAAGGACCTAGGAATTAGACCAGAGACAATACACCTGACAGAAGAAAAAGTAAGCTCCAATTTCCAACATGTCGGATTAGGCCCCAAATTCCTTAATAAGAATCCTGTAGGGCAAGAATTACTACCAAGAATTAATGAATGGGGTAGTTTTAAACTAAAAAGCTTCTTCTCAGCAAAAGAAACAATCAGTGAGGTGAATAGAGAGCCAACTAATTGGGAACAAATATTTAATACATGCACATCAGATAGAGCACTAATTTCTAGAATATATAAAGAACTCAAAAAACTTTACACCCAATAAACAAATAACCCAATCAATAAATTGGCTAAGGAATTGAGAAGACACCTCTCAGAAGAAGATACACGATTAATCAACAAATATATGAAAAAATGTTCAACATCGCTGGCAATTAGAAAAATGCAAATCAAAACTACTCTAAGAAGCCGGGTGCGGTGGCGCACGCCTGTAATCCCAGCACTTTGGGAGGCTGAGGCAGGAGGATCGCGAGTTCAAAGCCAGCCTCAGCAATGGCGAGGCACTTAGCAACTCAGTGAGACCCTGTCTCTAAATAAAATACAAAAAAGGGCTGGGGATGTGACCCAGTGGTCGAGTGCCCCTGAGTTCAATCCCTGGTACCACACACAAAAAAAAAAAAAACAAACAAAAACTACTCTAAAATTTCACTTCACTCCAGTCAGAATGGCAGCTATCAAGAACACAAGCAACAATAAATGTTGGAGAGGATGTAGGGAAAAAGGCACACTCATCCATTGCTGGTGGGACTGCAAAATGGTGCAACCTTTATGGAAAGCAGTATGGAGATTTCTTGGAAAACTTGGAATGGAACCACCATATGACCCAGCCATCCCACTCCTGGGTCTATTCCCAAAGGACTTAAAAACAGCATATTACAGTGACACAGCTATCTCAATGTTTGTAGCTGCGCAATTCACAATAGCTGGGTTGTGGAACCAACCTAGATGTCCCTCAGTAAATAAGTAGATTAAGAAAATGTGGTATATATGTACAATGGAATTTTACTCAGCAATAAAAGAAAATAAATTAATGGCATTTGCAGGTAAATGGATGGAGTATGTATGGAGTATGTATGGAGTATAAATGGATGGAGTATGTATGGAGTAGTATGGAGATTCCTCGGAAAATTGGTAATGGAGCCACCATTTGATTCAGCTATTCCACTCCTTGGTCTATTCCCTAAGGACTTAAAAAACAGCTTACTACAGGGACACAGCCACATCAATGTTTATAGCAGCACAATTCACAATAGCTAGATTGTGGTACCAATCCTGATGCCCATCAGCAGATGAATGGATAGGGAAACTTTGGTATATATATATACAATGGAACACTATTCAGCACTAAAAGAGAATAAAATCTTGGCATTTGCAGGTAAATGGATGGAGTTGGAGAAAATAATGCTAAGTGAAGTTAGCCAATCCCAAAAAACCAAAGGTCGAATGATCTCTTTGATATGAAGATACTAACTTATAAAGGCAAGAGAGAGGGGATGAGAGGAATGAAAGAGCTTTAAATAGAACAAAGAGAGCCGAGGGAGGGGAGGGGGTAAGGGGATAGGAATAATAGCAGACTGAGTTATCCATGATTACCCTAAATATATGTATGAAGACATAATTGTTATAAAAATACTTTATATTAAATCAGCAACTCGAAAAATTGTGTTATTTATATGTTATATGAAATAAAATGTACTCTGCAAACGTGCATAACAAATTAGAATAATAAAAAAATTAAAAAAATTAAAAGAAGAAATAAGTTATTCATCTTCTGGAATAATAGTAATGATGTGTCAGTATCTTTGCAAATTTTTTCTGGCTTAACTCCTACTAAATTTTTGGTTTGCAGGTAAGCATGTTGGATTTTAAAATATGTAAAGTACTAACAATATATAAAGTACTAACAATGATACCCCTTCACAGTAGTCTCCTAATTTTACCATGTATCTTCCTTTATGCTAAATTCTTCACCTGAAACTCATTGCATTTCTATGTGCATAAATACCAATTTTCTATAATATCCAAAGCTTAGGTTTTATGCCTTCTTTAGCACTGACACTTCCTTGATCCTTGTAATTTGAGAGAGAGAGAGAGAGGAGGGAGGGAAGGAAGGAGATGAAGCTCACCAACTTTTACTTTTCTCAATATCTGGAGAACTTTTACATATTTTAGAACTAAAGTGAGTTGTTGAATTTTCAGTAAGATGTTAATGTCTGGTTAGTGTTTTTATCACCCAATGACCAATTTGCCACATACAATTTCTGTTTTATTTATTAAGTTACCTCAATGTCATTAGGACTTATCTCTATTCTATATTTTTATGATGTGGCACCCACTGTTGGTGGTCTATCTCTCCTTTACTCTGAATAAAAAGGATTATGGAGTTTCTTCTGGAGTTTCTTTGAATACTCCCTAGAGAATTAACTCATGCATGTTACTGATAATTGGTTTAAGTATGACAATATGAACAGATCTGAAAAAGAAATGTAAGGAGTCTTATTGGTAGAACTTCTGCCAAATACTTACTTACTTGAGAAAAAGAGGAGATGCCGTTCAAGCTATCACACAAATTCTTTGTATCACACCTTCTTTTGTGGTTTTAGACAATTTTATGATGCTTAGAAATGCTGTATTTAGTAATTGTGGAAAAAAAGGTTAAGCATTTTGTAGAGAAGCTTAAGCTTCTAACATTATTGAGCCACTGAACTAACCCTGGAGCTTCTAATTTTTCAATATTTATTATGTTGGAGTAATAATCCATTAGACTTTCTAAAAACCTGAAAAGTCTTTTGTATCTATATCATTATTCTACATGTATATCTGCATATGATGTGATGTTATTCCATAAGTATAAAGTATCTCCATGCTGCATTTTATAGTCACAAACAATCTTACCCTGAATACCACAAATAGTGCACAATTATTATCTGTTTTCTACCTCATAATTCTATAATTTCAAGAATGTTACATAAATAGTATCTTCCCATTCTTAAACTTTTAAGGTCAGCTTTCATAATTTAGTATAATTCTCTGGAGATCATTCTTAGTTGTTTAATTTTGTAGTCAATTCCTTTTAATTTTTTAGTAGTATTTCATAGTATGGATGTACCACTGTTTGTTTAACTTTGCACTCATTTAAGGACATTTGAGATGTTTCCAGGTTTTAGAAAAGCTATTTTGGTTATTACAAATGTAAAGCTTCTATAAACTTCGGCATACAAGTTTGTGTGAACCTGAGTTTTCAAAAGTCTGGATAAATGTCTGGAAATGCAAGGGCTGGGACAAATGGAATTTGCAAGTTTAGATTTTAAAGACACCAATAATCTTTTTCAGGTGGTTATACAAGTATATATATTCACTCCCAAGGTACAAGTCATCCTTGATAGAATTTGGTATTGTCACTATTTTTTTTTTTAATTTTAGGAATTCTGATAGGTTTGTAGTGATAGCTGCTTGTGGTTTTAACTTGCATTGCCTTAATGGCTATTAACACTGGACATCAGTCTGGGGTTTTGGCTCAGTGGTAACGCACTTGCCTAGCACATGTGAAGCACTGGGTTCAATTCTCAGCACCACATAAAAAATAAATAAATAAAACAAAGGTATATTGTGTCCACCTATAACTAAAATAAAAATACTGAACATCTTATATGCTTGTTTGTCATCTGCATATGTTTTTTCATGAAATGATTCTTAAGAGCTTTTGCCCACTTTCTAATTGGATTTCTTCAAAACTATTGAGGTTTGAGAACTCCTTAAATATTCTAGATTCCAGTTTATGATTTATTTGTGTTTGTAGATTGCAAATATGTCCTCCCTGTCTATAGTGTGACTTTTCATTCTCTCAACAATGTTTTTCACAGAGCAAAACATTCAGACTTGTCTGGATTGTGGCACACTTCTATAAACCCAAATACTTGAGAGTTTGAGGCAGGAGGAAGGCAAGTTGAAGACCAAAGTAGGCAATTCAGAAAGACCCTATCCAAAAATAAACACTAGAGAAGTCTGAGGATATAGCTCAGTAATAAAGTGCACCTGGATTTAATTTCTCATTCCCTCTCTCAAATAAGATAAGATAAGATAAAATAAAATAAAATAAAATAAAATAAAAAATAAGTCAAACTTTAATGCAGTAAAGTGTATAAAGTGTATTGGCCTTTCTTTTTATGGACTGCGCTTTTGCTATTAACATTTGTTAATATGTTGCTCTCAGGACCTGAATTCCCTAGCTTGTGTTCCTTCTCTCCACCTTTTATTTTTTAATGTATTTTTCTGAATATAATGTTTTGTGTTTTAGTGAAAGTTATGTCTGCTAGATCTTTCCAGAAGCTGAAATCACCCAGTACCTCATATTAAGTTTATTTCTCATGAACGAAACCACCTACATGTGCTTTTATAAAGCCTGTGATCCTCTGATAAAATACAAATAAAATACAAAGCAGTCTAAGAATTCTCTCATAGGGTAGGCCTAATTCAACATGGCTATAGAAAATAATACATGCCCAGATGGCCAACCCAAAGACAAATAGAAATATGAAGAAGATATTCTTTTTTAGAAAAGACTATTTGTTTCCATTAATAGTATTTCTGCCCTCGATTTTAGTTTTGTAGATATTATATATCATCTTGTGGTGGTGTGGTTAAAATGCAAGCTTATGCTTATTTTTAAATAATGACTTTAGAAAAAGTATGATGAAAATGGAGACAAACTGTGTTAAGAAGCTGAGTCTCTGAATTGTCTCAGAAATTATCACCTCCAGAAAATATACTTTGAAATATTTCATGAGTGATAAGGTAAATTCCACTGAGGTTTATTTGTTAGAGCATTAGTCATTACCCTGTTACAATTCCTACAGAAACAGAGTTAGTAGCTATATTATTCCATGTATCTCATTTTTACTGATGAATCTGAAGCTTCAGAACATTGACTGGCATAGGAAAATAGAATGCTTAATTAGTTTTCATATAACCTAGGCTGTCTCTTTCTGTTATGTTCAAATTTTCTTGTAATTTTTATAATTCTTTTATAAAGAAGATTTTCTTCACAAAACCAGATAGTAGAGTACTGGAGGTAGGAAAAGCATTCAAATCGGTTTATTAACCAAGCAAGTTAAGGTGTAAGTAAATTTGAAGGAAAAAAAAATGCAAGTCATTACAGAAATAGGGTAATTTTTTTTAAGTTTTTAAAATTTGTATAGAAAATTCAGTATCTTTCTCTCATGAAAGAAAATAAATCACTTTCTAAGGGTCCTTTCTGATAGTAACTGTTGAAGCTACCATGAGGGAAGATTGTAGTTGCTGTGTTCTATGGAGGTCTATCCTTCCCTACTAAGGCCAGAAAAATCCCCTTGTTTAAATCACTCATCTCCTTTAAATATCTATGAAAGGAAAGTATTTGTTTTGATATACTGGACTAATAATGTTAATATTTAAATGGTTCCTCTTTTAGTCTTAAAGTAATTCTTCATCAATATCTGAAATATAATATCACCTTTGGTCATATTGTATTAATTTGTTTGGCTGTATGTTTGGTGTGACTGTCTTGCATCAATTTATGTGTATAAGACCACATTTTTACTGTTGAAGGGGACTAAAAATTCATGTTTAAAAAAACATAGGGTTTTTGCAAGGAATAAGAGAAAATGAATACGTACAATTCACAGACTATAAATGACTTTTGGATATGAAATATGTTAGTATGTCTGAAGGTGCTTGTCTTTGATTAATACATATCTACTGCTTCCTAATTGTCAGAGATCATCATTAAACTGACAGAGATTAAAAATTGATGTTCTGAAACTCTTTTAGGATTAGTAATATTTAACAACTAGCTCTCATAAAGTCAAACCCAGCTGTATTACTCATATGCCTTTTTTAACCTTTTTATATGAGTAAAACTTTTGTATTTAACCTTTTATCATGAAGAATTTAAAAAATGTATAAAGGTAGAAGAAATAGTTAGCAAACCCTAAATTCCTATTACGTGGTAACAATAATTATGAAGTAAGTAATGACCAAACTTGTTCCATCTATATTCTCCCTATTTCTCCTCCGAATTAATTTGAAGTAAATATTAGGTGTCATAAAATTTCTTTAAATAAATGGCTGAAGCAGAATTAGAATTATGATGAAAAACAAAGACTATCAATAAAATTAAAGCTAAAAGAAAAAATATAATATACATTTGTATGTGAATGTACATATTATTTCACAATAAAATCCAGTTCAAATAAACATATAGTCTTTCTTTTCCTTAAAATCTTAATTGGGATCTCTTCTTCCGGCGGGCTGGCGGATGCCTACCTCTTGCTGAAAAGACACTTCTCAGAAGAAGATATACAATCAATCAACAAATACATGAAAAAATGCTCAACCTCTCTGGCAATTAGAGAAATGCAAATAAAAACTACTCTAAGATTTCATTTCACTCCAGTCAGAATGGCAGCTATTAAGAACACAAGCAACAATAAATGTTGGAGAGGATGTGGGGGAAAAGGCACACTCATACATTGCTGGTGGGACTGCAAAATGGTGCAACCGCTATGGAAAGCAGTATGGAGATTTCTTGGGAAAATAGGAATGGAACCACCCTATGACCCAGCCATCCCACTCCTGGGTCTGTTCCCAAAAGATTAAAAACAGCATATTACAGTGACACAGCCACTTCAATGTTTATAGCAGCACAATTCATAATAGCTAGGTTGTGGAACCAACCTAGATGTCCCTCAGTAGATGAGTGGATAAAGAAAATGTGGTATATATACAAAATGGAATTCTACTCAGCAATAAGAGAGAATAAAATAATGGCATTTGCAGGTAAATGGATGAAGTTGGAGAATATAATGCTAAGTGAAATTAGTCAATCTCAAAAATCCAAATACCAAATATTTTCGCTGATATAAGGAGGTTAGTTCACAGTGTGATTGGATGGGGGTACATATGATTAGAGGAACACTAGAATGGTCAAAGGAAAGGGAGGGCAAGGGAGGGAGCAGGCGGGGTGAAGGGGGGAAAAATGGTGGTTGAATGAGATGGATATCACTATCCTAAATGCATGATTAAAGATCTGAGTGGTACTTATATATTTTGTATACAAGCAGTTGTATGTAAAAAGATGATATACTTGCGCATTATGAATAAATAAATAAATAACAAAAAAAACAAAAACAAAAAAAAAAAGATATTGTGTTCATCAACAACAACAACAACAACAACAAAAAATCTTAATTGGGAATAATTTTCAGCTTGTTCCTCTACTGTAAGACTATCATTATTAACTTTATTTCAGCTACTTACTAATATTATTAGTTGAGAAATAAATTGAAAGACAACATTTGCCATTCTGAAACTTGCATTACAGAAGGTAAGTGTACATGAACAAGAATACAGCAGTGGTGATAAATCACAGAGAAAACACACACCATGATATTTTTAAATCCTGTGGCAGGAGGAATCGAATAGAAAATGTTCAACTCTTCATTTATTATCAAGTCTTCTTACCCCTCTGTGGGTACATGTACCAAGAATCAACTGCTCAAGATGTATCAGCAAATGCCCATGTTCATCTTTGTAAGAGCTTCCTGTGCACATACATAATGTATGTTTTTTAAAATATTTATTTATTTGCTTTCATTGTACACAATGCGTTTATTTATTTTATTTTTTATGTGGTGCTGAGGATCGAACCCGGGCCGTGCAAGTGCTAGATGAGCACTCTACCGCTGAGCCACAATTCCAGCCCCTAATGTATATTTTTTAAATAACTTGTGTAGCATTTGAACATGATTTTTAATTGTGATCATTTTCTTTGTTGATGTTGACATTTTTAAATTGACTAATTGAATATCTTCCAGTGTAAGAGAGAGACATGTATGAATATTACAAAATGAATATGTGGTACATTAAAGTTAACTACACATTCTTGGAAATATCTCCCACTGAAAAATAGGGACTGTGGTCTCAATTACTAATTAACCAAGAAGAATACAGAGAAAGAGACATTGTATCTGTTTTGGGGCTGATGCCACACAAGGCTGAATGCTTCTAATTCCTATCTCTTGGAATGCTCTTGTGGAACTCAGTCACCTGCATGTAAAGAAGATCAAGCAGCCCTACCAAGGAGTGGATGGACAGGAAACCCAAGTTCTGCTGCTGGTCTCAGTTAAGATTCCAGGTGACTTCCTGCACCAAGTTACCTGCCATGTGAAGAATTCTCTTAGATTTCTTGCCCCAATTAGATTCATCCCAAACTACTGAAAGCTGAGTATATTATCTTCAAATTGCAGCTTCAGGAACAAACTGATTTTTTTATTGTTGTTTTAAGCCACTAGGTGTTCCTTGTTATTCAGCATTAGATAATCCTATAAAAATAAATTTCTTCATAAATTACTTTAGATGGTGGGTATTTTGAATGTCAGGGCTAACTCTGATGTTCACTCTATTCTCAGACAATCACTATGGTCAGTAAAACATCAAAGAGTTTGTTGAAGTTTCTCTGTCTTCCTTGATGCCCTCACTAATGGTGCAGACTACTCTTCAAAAGCCTCTGAATTTTTCCCTGTGTATCCTGCCTTCATCTTGCCCTTGTGCTTAAACTAAGTCGTAGAGTGAGTTTGAAATATTTTCAAACTTCAAATTCATATGATCTAGTGTCAAGCTCGCCTCTATACTGGATATAAAAATCTTTGAAAATAAGAACCATGGTTTTTTTTAATCCCTTGAAGGATAATGTTTGTCACATAATCAATGTTTATTTTTGAATGAATGAATGATTTAAACATTGCCTTGCTTAAGGGATTTTATTCAGTGAATGTGTATAGCTTTTCTTCCTACTTAAATGTAGCTTACTGTCATAACTTTATGAACTCTAATCTATCTTTTTTCCAAATACAATTACTTTTAAGTAGATTATGATGAAAATAATCAATTTTTCTACAACTATGATATATTTTGAAATAAAAACCAGCAGGGTACCTATAGGATGTAGTTTTCTTTCCTGTGGAACATAGTACAGATCAATCCTACAATGTAGCATGTTCTAAATGAAACTGTACAAGTGTTGTTTGGGAGAAGCTGAAACTCCAGGTTTTATCTCCCTAGTGACATCCACTTAACTCCCAGTAACTAGTACCTAATACCTTAAAAAAAGGTCAGAGTTGAATAAGGAGATAGAGACAAAGTTATTATTTTAACAAAGACAGTTTTTAATAAATAATTGTCATCAAAGTGTTAGACAACAGAAAAGACAAAAAGAGAGTATTAAGGTCTAAACTGCAAGACATAGTTCCCACCATTGGGGTGGGAACTTGATGGAATTAGCAAACCTTGTAACTTGAAGGAGAATCCCCATGGAAGTTGGGGCTGGATATCTAATAGAGGAACTTATCAGGCTGCTCCTTGTTCTTCTGAGGGGGCTCAAGGGGACTTATACTGAGAATATAAGAAAAACAAAACTGGAAACAACTGCTTCTATAGGAACAAACTGCCCCATCAAGAGGAAAAAACAGTTGCTGAAGCTTCATGAAGAGTGGCATACCCACTTCTTCTAGCACTTAGGTCTCCTCCTTCTAACACATTCTATTAGTTGAGTCCCACATGGAGCACGCTGGAGAAGCAGAAATGTGTTTTTGCAGTAACCCAGTCCTCATCTCATAGAGCAGAGTACAGAAGTGTTGTTGTGAAATTGACAGAAAATAGCTTAAAAGTCAGTCGATACTGGATAGTATTAAAACCACAGTCTACTCTTAGACCCTTTATATATTCTCATCCACCAGAACTCTCACATTTCTAGTCAGTTACTGTTCTGATTTTAGAAGAGGGATTCTCATTCAGAAAAGTACTAAATATTTTCTCAATCAGGAAGAAATTTCTTCCTAGTTACTAAATATTATCTTCATAAGAAAGAAATTTAGATTAGAGATATAATGAACAAACATAAACTAACTATATCTGGATATGGCAGGAGTCAATAAGCTTGGAATAAACTAGTAAAAAATTGGATACAAACAGAAATACGGTTACATGTGTATACATGCTTATTTGTATTGTTTTGCCTTTATAGTACAGGTGGAGAAACTGTTTTTAAAGTACAAAGGTAAAGAGTGAAAAAAGTCAATCAATAAAACCAGGATCAACTATATAAATAAGAAGTAGATAAGAGAATAAACAAGAAAATTTGATATTGACAGATAAATGTAAAGTAAACCAAGAAAGCCAGTATATAATTGATCTGTGATCTAAATAATCGGAAAGCATATTCTTAGCTTAATGCAAACATATTTTTAAGAAGTGAGAAGATCAGAGAAAAATACAATCATTTCAACTTCATTGGAATATGCTATTCTACCACCTCCTCTCTTTTCCCAGAGCCTCAGAAAACTATGTTTATACTTCAAGGATTGTACCTTTGCTTCATATTCCTTTAGTTTGGGCATCTGTAAGTATGGGTATGTCTCCAGCATTTTTGCTTCACAGTTTAGTAGAATTTGTGTTTGTTACTTATGCAATTTTACTTAGTGTAAGATATGTGGTAGTTTTGTAAATTTATTGAGATATTATTTACAAAATGAAAAATGTCAGAGTGAGTATGGCTTAAGTTCTATAAATGTGTGTACCAGATAAATAGTCCATTCCCTTATTTATTGTTTCATTGTCAATCTATCATTTACACCTACCCATCTATCTCTGTTCATCTCTTTATTTTCATGTATATTAAAATTTATATAATGTAGTCCCTTATGTAAATTAAAGGATGTTTCTGCAAGTATGGCAAACCATCACACCATAAAATAATAGGGTTTTTAGTAGGGTATAGTGAAGGGAAAGGGTAACTAGTGCTAAAGCTACATAGGCTTAAAGCTTTGAAATCTAATTATCAACATATAAAGTTGAAAGCAATTGTGCTTTGCCTGCTTGCTTCCACCACCACTAGTTAGATTATGTTGTTATTTGATAACATTTCTGTGATTCTTATTAATGTTCTTCTTGCCTAGCATTTGCCTTTCCTTGCCTTAATTAAAATGTGAAAACATTGAACAAGGAATAAGACTAATTTTTATTTATCTACCTGGTCCATACACACCTTGAAGACTAATATGTGCCCCAAATGCATCTTTTTAGAATACTTATTTTTAGTTATAGTTGGACCCAATACCTCTATTTTATTTTATTTATTTTTACGTGTGCAGAGGATCAAACCCAGGGCCACGCACATACTAGGGGAGTGCTCTACCACCAAGCCACAACCCCAGCCCCCAAATGCATTTTTAATAAAGGAAAACAAATGAACAAACAGAAAGCACAATCTCCCTTCTCTACTCTGTATTATGGTTTTAGTCAATAATGCACCCAAATACTATTTGTGTTCTTCTCCATTTGAATATTCAATTAACATGGTACTGTGATAAGAGAGAGTACTGTATTTCAGAAGAATATTCATTTACATCTTCAATATTTATCACTTAAAATAAGGGACCCAACTTCAGATGTATAATTTTAATTTGGGGGATAGTATTCAGTTAAAGAATGAAACAGAATCCAAAAACTGAAGGATTTGGGTCTATGAGTTTGGTATTTCCAAAAAAAAAAAAATGTAGGTTAAAGTGTACACACACACACACACACACACACACACACACACACACCAGGAAGCTCCATTACTTATCTTAATTATATCTGAGATATCGAGATATTTCAGAAATGTAAAATTACAAAATATTAATAACCCCAATGAGGGAAAATAAGAACTACAAGTTGTTTCTCATTACCAAGTTGAATTTTTAAGAGACACAAGTAAAACACTTAAAACAAATAAAAATATAATGAGAAAAAAAGTAGAAGAGTCGAAATGGAGAAAACACAGAAAAAGGAACTTGAAGAAAGAGGATTTGTGCAATACAAAAGGAGAATGAGAGATAAAAGTACAGCTAAATAATGTCTGAGAATGTATTTGTTTTACTTTTGAATAGAGACTCTATAGACTCATAGAAAACTCACTAGTTTAGAGGTTGGTATGCTTTCTTATTCTTTTTCTTTACTTTTTTTTTTTTTTTTTTTTTTTTACAACCAAATTGTATAATGAACTTAATCAGGGTGTAATTTCTAGTGCATGAAGCCATTCTGGTATTTTAGAGAGCTTTACATAAGTATTTCTATTTTCTCCTGATTCTAAAATTTCACAAAAGCCTAGATTTTGCCACTTTTAAAATACTCAACACATTGTAAATTAATGCACCATTTTCTTGTTAAAATCAGCCTTGCATAAAATGATCTGTAGCTGAACAGGAGCAATAGCAAAGGTGTGAACTACTTCAGGGAAGTGCTAACTTCAGAACCCAAATGAGAACATTTAAATGCTAAAATTTTCAGCAACAGCAAACAGATGTTTCTGCAAAATATCATTTTTTCTTCCTGTTTACCAAACTACTTTTTCAACACACATATACTTCTGAATTCTTCAAACTTGGACTCTCCTGCCACTTTACCAATTTTCAGTGCCCATTCATCCTTGAAATGTTTCATTTTTATTTCTCCATCTCTCCTCTTCTGCAGTAATTGCAATGGAAGATGGGTATATGGTTCTGCTCTAGAAAATGAATTCAGTATTAGTGACATGTACCAGGCTGATGACAGTGCAAACTGAAGGCCATTGTTTTAATCACAGTAACCAGGAACCAGACAATATAACTTACAGTTGCCTGAACAGCTATTCTCAATTCTGTCTTGATAGAAGGGACAATACTAAATGCTTTAGGTTGAAACATAATTAGTATTAATTTTCAAAATTACTGTATGCTATAGGTATTTGCTTGAAAAGACATATTGTATTGATGATGCCAATCAAATAGCCATTAGGCACTATTTAATTTGGATGACTCACTAAAGCAGAGACACCTGTGGAATAATTTTAAGTTCCAATTAAATCTGTGATTACATAGAAATTAAATCTGATGATGAGGATAAAAACATATTTCAAAGGCAACTTGGATGATTGTAACATCATCATTAGCAAATTCTTTATTCCATGGGACAAATAGATTTCTAGTAAATTGTCTTCTTAAATATGCAAGGAAATAAAGTTTGTCTTTCCCCATCCGTAATTATTCAACCAGTATGGATAGTATGCTAAGTCCAAAATAGGACTCATCCTCAAGACATCCACAAATGGTGGTTTCATGGAGTTGAGGGGAAAAAAAATGGGCCTAACACCCAGGACAACTAGATATAAGTGTGACACATCTTCAAAGTGATTTAAAAATATGCCCTTGTACACATTTCTGAATTTCTTTGAACACTGCTTTTGTCATCTGTAAATGAATGGGGTAGACTTAATTACAAAGACTGCTATTTTCTAATATGTTCTCACTGACATGGCCATGGGCTTTTGAATCTACACAAAATTCACATGGAAAATGAGAAAAATCTAGATTTGGTGTCAAGGTAACACTTACAATGTGACCCCTCATGAGTAGTAAGAATCAGAAGCTTTTTAGTGTTGTGATTTGAGGTATCCCTGAACCAAGTCTATTTCTATAAGCATGTTGTATAACTTTATTCCACCATTAAAGCTTAAATACTTTGTACTTTAATGGATTTTAATCATCAGGATTCTCCTTAAAAGGCAATAATGGGACATACCATGTGTTATGTCTGGCACTAGCCAATATTGTAACATAAATTGGTTTATAGTCACAACCTTCCAGATAGGACTAAAAATATACACAGAAGACTAGAATCTAACTTCAAGGAAGGGAAAAGACTCAGAAAGAAAATGAGCAGTTTGTAGCTCCTGACTCTAGTGTTTGGTAGACTAATTGAAGTATCTGAGAATTGAGTGGTTAGAATCTAAGGGTTTTATAAGGATTGAAGTGAATAGAAATTACAGAAAGGCATTGCAATTAATCATTGATGTAAGTTTCATAACATTTATAATCAACTAAAGACAGGGTCATATTTATAAAGGTAATAGGCTCTTCATTTTGGGAAATCTTAAGCAGAGTTTTAAAATCACAAGCAAATTTATAAATAAGGTCCTTGCCTGAAATAAGCGTTATATTTTACTTAAAAACTTTTGAATCTGGTTCAAACTATTAATAGCCCCTATTGAAGTATGAAGTAGAAATTACAAATTAACATGGGCATATTTTTAATTTAGATTATTTTGTTTTTCTTAATCACATATATTATGAATGTGTGCCCATCTGACCTATATGAAAAGATCAACTTTACCTAGCTGGAAAATTAATTTAGTACAATATTTTTCAGGAAAGCAATAGCAACATTAGAAATAAACATATTTTGTTAAGAAATCTTCTTGAATTATAGCAATTAAGTCTTGTAACAAAGGTAAAGATGTACAACATTATCATTTTGAAGATGAGAAAATTGAGCATCTGAAATGAGTTAACTTACCAATGACCATAAATTTGGAAAATGGTTGTGAGCTAGTCTTTTCTTTTTTTCCATATTTTTTATTTGGTACAATATAATTACACATAATAGTAGAAATCATTATGTCATATTGTACATGCACATAATTTGATCAATATCCTTTCCAAATGATCTAGTGTTATTCTAACTTTAGAATCTTAAAATTCTCACCGTTTCTTCCCCATTATATCAGATATGTGCGGTGTTTTTCCAGTAAGCTTCCAAGGAAAGATTTTTAAAAATAGAATAGACAAAAACTGATCTAAATGATTCAGCTACTTTCTTCTATAAAAATACTTAGGTGGATACATTATTCCTGAAATTTTTGGAAGGCTTCATGATGTTGGAGAAAAACTAAAACTAATTTTCATACATTGAAGAAATTTGCACAGTTATTAGATAAAAAGGTCTTGTAATAATTTGTTACAGAAGTATGTGAAAAACAGGATTGATTTTTACCAATCTGATACTACTCAGAGGAAATAGTCATTGTTGAACACAGAATAAGCAAAATTGCTTTATGCTGTCTTCATATATATGAATACAGAAGCCAGATTTTAACTACTTTTCCTGGAAAAGAAATGTACAATGAACATTAAAAGACTCATGATCTTTTCAAAGATTTTGCAATTTTCTTAAAGTCAGCATCTCTGCCAATTTGCTAAAAAACAAGAAGAATTTTAAGAAATTTTAAGGTCTAAATTCATTGCTATGAGAAAATGTCTAGCATTGCCATACATATCTCAAGATGGTGATGAGTTCTTTGGATTGAGTATTTTTACTTTTTGAAAAAGCTAACAAATGTTGACAGATAATCTAAATTAAAAGTTGCTGTCATAAGAATAATCATATTTTTCTCATTCATTAACATTATGAAAATGAAATTCTACATTTATCCTGGACCAGTGAATATATAATTTTAATTTTTTACTTTGAAAAAATAGTAAAAACTATTACATATTAACCAAAATTTGTACTTTCAATAGACTGAAACACCTAAAAGTTAAAGGTGAAAAATTTAGACCTGATATTGTTGGCTTTTAAAATTTTTACTGTTTTACTGGCAGACAAACACTGTAAATCTTATCCTGAAGATGCATTAAGTAAAGCTTTTGGCAATTATTATATCCACTCAAACAAGGTTTTGCAAAATAAAAAAAATTTAAAAATGTACCACCTATGTCTCTTTAACACAAGATTAGAACCAAATAAGATGCCCACTAAATTCATCTGTTAATGACCATTTAATTTCCTTTCCTTTATCTTCACATTATTGAGGAGAAGTTCATGTTGATTTCTAAATGTGATTTCCAGACACTGAAAACTCAGTGCTTTGGTTTGTCCAGGATCTTCTTATAGAACACTCATGAGAGAAGCTTGTAGCCCCCATGGAGTTTGTTCCTGCTACCTGAGTTCATTGCTGAATGAAAGCTGCCTAAGGAACCTGAAGGAGTACCTGCAAAAACCTATTTGAGTGTGCTGTTCTTTCCTTCATTACCCATTTTTTAATCTCAAAAATGGAACAGGTAAGCCGGGCACAGTGGCGCACGCCTGTAATCCCAGCACTTGGGAGGCTGAGAAAGAGGATCGCGAGTTCAAAGACAGCCTCAGTAATGGCAAGGCACTTAGCAACTCAGTGAGACCTATATTTAATAAAACACAAAAAAGGGGCTGGGGATGTGGCCCAGTGGTCAATGTCCCTTAGTTCAATCCCCTAGTACCAATAAAAAAAAAAAAAAAAAAAAAAAAAAAAAAAAAAAAAAAAAATGGAACCAGTAAATTGGAGGGGTAGAAATTATTTGAAAAAATAGATCCTATTACTCCTTCCTAAACTACATAAAGCATATTAATATTTACAAAATTATTTAAGGTTTGAAAAAATTAAGTAGGCAATTATATTACTGATAAATCAGATAATTTCTATCCTGCTTTATCCACATTCAATAAGAACTGAGTACTTTTCTTCTTTAAAACCTACTCTGATCTGAGCAATTTGCCCATTAAAAAATGAACATGAACATTTTAGAATATGTAGCAGACATTTAAATATAACATTTTAGTATTTTCCATATAATGATTTTCTAATGATAATACATATTTTATAATACATGACTAAAGGATTGCGGATAATGATTATAATATCTTGATGGAGCAGGAAGCAGATTTTTCTCCATGCTTAACACTCCAAAACACCAACATTGAAGAAAATTTAAAGAAAATACAGAGAATAGTCAAATTTATGCCACATGGAAACTACAATCCTTCTCTGGCTATTTAGAACAGTACAGCAGATCAGAACAGATGGACACATGTCAGCAAGAGTACTTCAGCACATTAGATAGGAACCATTTAATGTTAGCGATAACATCTTTTATGTCCCTCCTTCCTTCACTTGTTCTTTCTTCCTCCCTAATTGTTGTTTTTATTGTCCTATGCTAAGAAGTGGGATACAGTACAGAATGTCATAGTTGTAGCCGATTTATTCACAGAGCTTAGAGTCTAAGATGGGAGGAAGTCAACTGCCAAGTTTGCATACAAATAAATATATGTAAATATAAAACTTTGTATACTGTATATTGTATATTATGGTAAGTACAATGTAGTCAAAGGCCAAATAGTTTGAAATAGGTTAATGATAGGGAATGTCAGTAGAGTGTTAGGTAGCTTCTTTGAGAAAAGTAGCATGTAAACCAATACTTGAGTGATAAGGAGACATCCATGGAAAAGAATGCTTGTGTTTATGAAAAATAATGATTCACCTAAGAGAAGAGCATAGTCTAGACTCTGATATATGAATGATGGGCAGTATGGATAGATGGCACTAAGTAAGTATAGGAGAGATTCATCTTGAAGATGCAGGAATAAGCAAAGATCATCCCAGACAGGTTTTACAGTCTTCATTAAGGGATTTGAATTCAAGTCTAAGCACAGTAAAGAACAACTGAGAATGCTAAACAAAGGAGTTACAAGATCAATTTTATATCTCTGTGTTTTATATTTGAGGTGAAGAAGAATGAGTGGACAAGACTAATTAGAAGCCCATTGAAACTATTCAGTTTTTTGTTGATGATGGTGAATCCTAGTGCTTTGGATAGGTAAGAAAAGGGGAAGAATTTTGGTTAGCTTTGAGAAACAATAAGATAAAATTAATGATAATATTGGTGTTTTCTGAGAGGGCAGAAGTAGAATCCTATGTGAGTGCCAAGGTTGTGGCTTATATGACTCTGCAAACAGTAATGTGACTCACTGCTGTGTGGATGTCTAGTTGGAGGAAGGGAGAGTGGAAGGGGAAAAATAAGAGTTTGCTATTGGGCCTATCAGGCTTGAAGATAGTTTTTGTTGTTGTTGATCTTCCTTTTATTGTCATTGTCTATACCTTAAAAGAGAGACCTAAACCAACTATAGAAATTTAAATAAAATAGACACTTAAGAAAAGAATAGATCACTCTATTAATTTCCTTGGGCTGCCATAACAAATCACCATAAATTGGCTGATTTAAAACAACTGAAATTTGCCAGGTGCAATGGTAGCTGCCTATAATCCCAGCTATGATGGAGGCTCAGGCAAGAGGATTGCAAGTTTAAAGCCAACCCTGGCAACTTAAGTTCCTGACTCGAAAAAAAAAAAAAAAATAGTCAAATAAAAATAGCTGGGGATATAGCTAAGTTGGTAGAGTACCCCTGGGTGCAAACTCAGAACTGAAAACCAAAATAAAAAACAAAACGAAGAAGAAATTTATTTTCTTACAGTTCTGGAGTCTAGAAATCCAAAATCAAGGAGTTGTCAAGGTCCTGTTACTATTAATTATTCTTCTTCAGGTTTCTGATAGCGTAAGTTGTTCCTTGGTTTGTGCAACTACAGTTTCTCCCTTCAGATTGGTCTTCTTCCCTGTGCCAGTGTTTTCTTGTAAGATCCTTCTCAATATGTCTCTCTGCAGCTGCTTCTTATAAAGACCCTGATTCTCATTGGATCCAGAGCCTACCTTTCTCCACTGTTTTCACCTAACTAATCATATCTGAAATTAAATTGCTCAATACAGTCACATTCTGAGGTATGAAAGTAGAACTACCATCTTTTGTGGTTCACATTTCAAGTCATACCAGTCACCCATCCAGACAATGTGCACAGAAAGAAGAAAAAAATTAAGTAATGGACGTGTGAGGAAATCAGCAAATGGATTTCTTATGGTCAAGGCACTTTGGAATGTGTGGAGAATTAGCTTTCAATACATCAAGAGCAGAGGCAAAAGTGGTAAAGTGATGTCAGGCAAAACTGGCAAAGTGATCTCAACTCTATTGTGAGGAGAAAGATGAAGGATGAAAGGGGCCTCCATACAGAAAATAATTGCTGATGTTTGTGATAATCCTTGTTATTAGTCATTAGCAAAACAATAAATTATGTCAAGTTAACACTATGAAATAACGCAAAAAATATGAAGAGTCTTTGAAGAATTTAGTGGAAATTATTATTAATTTTATCCTTTTACTTAAGTTTTGGTGTTCTCTGCAAAGTTAAAGATGAAAAATGGTCAATTTCCAAGATTATTGGTGTTCTCTAAGAGTTATTAGCCCTATGATTTCTCTGCAGGTTCTGTACGTATATGATAGAATAAAGAGAATCTCTTTACTTCTAGGACACCAGGGGAGATACTTCATTTGGATACTGATGTTACATTATAAACAACAACAAAAACTAAACCCTCATTAATGAAATAAAAGTAGAAACAAAATAAATTAAAAATTAGTGGAAATAACATAAAAGCATATGTATATATATGTAATCAAGAAAGTGTGAATATATGTATGTGTATATACACATATACACACACATATATATAAAATCAAGAAAGTGTGAATTTTTAACAATATTGGAAAACTTGAAGTTGTAGAATACATGATGAAAAATTTGACTATATTAAGGATAGCCAAAATAGGACAGACATGTCATAAACTAAGTTAAAATATCTAACCTAGAATTTCTAATGTTCAAATTTATAACATAAAAATCTCTTTTAGGAAATTAGTATTACAATTACCAAAAAATGATAGGTCTACAGCAGGAACAGGGTAAGACAAAAAGCTGGGGATGTAGCTTAGCAGTACAGGGCTTTCCTAACATTACCAAGGCCCCGAGTTCAATCCCCAACACTGCAAAAATAAATAAATAAATAAATAAATAAATAAACCAGTTAAGAGCAAACATGCATATGATAAAGTAATATGTTATTATAAACAGAAAATTTTGGTGTAGTTATATATACATATAAATATCCATAGAAAGAGATGTAATAAATTAAAATCTCTGATGGTACTTAATTTGAGATGATAATATAGATAATTAGATAATATTTGCAGTCTTTTCATCTATTATTACCTGTAGTTTAAGCACAAAGTAGAGAAAAGCAACATTTTTTCCTCACTGTAATGTAATAAACTAATCCAACTTTTTTGTTTTTTTTTTTTTTACTTTTTTGGTATCTAAAATTCTCTCTATCTTTCACAAATTTCTTCAAACTACCTAACATTAATGATTGCTTCCCTGTTAGGAATTAGAAATGAAAACTCTAATCATGCATTTACAGGTCTGATACTCTTTGTTAAAAGACATCAGAAAATATATGCCTTTCTAAACTGTAATAAGCATAAAATAGACCAAGTATTATATATAAACATATATATATGTTTATATATATATATATATATATATATATATATATATATATATATATATATGTCTGCCTTATTTTTGCCAGTTCTAAATATCTTAGCCCTAGATAAATTTTTTTCCCCTGGACTGCTTATCTTATCGAAAAATTAATGAGAAGGGGCAATATATAGAATGTTTAAAGATTATATAAATAGATGTCACAGAAATCAACTTCATAAACATATGAATAAAACAACAGAAATCACAATAACACATGCACAATAACTAACATAAGCATTTTCATTTTATTAAAAATAACTTCAAGTTTCTCATGTTAATGCATAAATATGACTCAATTCATAATGGTAAGATGTAATTCATTATGAGATAGGTTAATGCAATGTTCTGTTGAGTCCAAAGTAATTTATGCATCATTGTTTAGGGGAGGAAAAGGTCAAATTAGTACCATCAGGAAATTGCATAATTTCCCTAGCTCTCCAGAACATCAAATGAGGAAACAACATCTCAGAACATTGCTTTGTCTGTATTATATGTGATGAAATAAGCAGAAAAATAATGAAAACCAATGGAAATATGGTTTCACATTTATCCAGCATAATTCTAAAAGACTCCACAAGAAAGTCTCTAGAACTCAGGAGGCAGAAAATATTCTCCCATCATGTTCTTGTACTGTCTGCATAAAGCTGGTTTGAAGGAAGAATTGCTCAGTTAATAGTTTCTATAGAAGCAGTTTAACCAGTTTCCTAGGGAGCATAGTTGCTTAGGAAACTCAAATATATTATGGCACAGAGGCTGTGACTAGACACCTGCTGGTGCACACAGTTTCATGCTGCCATTTTTTACCCACTTCCTCTCTCTCTCCTGGCTGTGCTCTCATATGGCAGAAGTGCAGAGTTGGAAAAACAGTGTGGTTCTTGGCACAGAGTAAAGAAAATAAAATGGCTTGTGGATTTACCATAAAGACCACCTTTGGAAGATAAGTTGTTTTTGATGGCTGATGTTTTCTTCCCCTGCAAACACCTTCCATTGACCATTGGGATAATCTCTGAGGATTGAGTATAATCATATTTGCTGGAAGTCCTGGCACATTAAGAAATGGTAATTGAATTTCATGAGAGCCATTTTACAAAATCTGACCATTTAAGAAAAAAAAATGGGTATTAGAATACAAGGCATACTATAAAACTTAGGCTACTTTCTGAAAAAAAAAAAAAAAAAATGGTGTGTTCCCTTTGAAATATATAGATAGTAACGTATAAAAATAGAGTGCATATTTTATAACCCCTTTGAGATTTTTGAATCAATGAATAATTCTTGTGTTAATTAACTTTTATTTTTATATAAAATGAAGGTTGTATGAACATTAAATTTTGTACATGTTTATCCACCTACTTATATATATCTAAATGGGTTTTGTAATGCCTTTTGAAAGTTGACAACTCATTTTCAGTTGATATCCTTTTAAAATGTGAAATAATGACAGCAATGTGGGATCGTGTGCTCTAAACGTGACTGTGGTTTCAGCACACCAGGCTTCCACATTTAGCAGCTGTTCAGTAGACATGAGGAACTAAGCAACAGAACCCAAGCTACTGGACTGGGGACCCCTAGATGACACAGCATTTTTAAAAAAAAAAAAAAAAAAAAAAAAAAAGAAACTTTGCAATTACCCAAGAGCAATCCCTCAGGTCTGATGCTCAGCATTATTTCTGGCTTCTGCATTCTGTCTATGAAGCTTTTAGACACAGGCAATCACAACTTTTCTCACAAATGTTCTATTGTAATGGATTAAAGTAAGTTATTTATACTTAAGCAGCGAACAGTTCCAGATATTCAGAGAGACAGAGAAAGAGTGGTTTAAAAGTCTAATTGGCATTACCATAAAGTGAACGTTAAATAATGTTTATCTTTCCAATTAACCTTGTGTGCTTTGATGGTTAATGGAATCCTGAGCTCCTATTGTTTCTATACCACCTGCTTAGGGTCCCAATCACAATTTGATTTGTGTCTTCTTGTTGTATCTGTTAACATAAAACACTCAGTATCCCTCCATCATGCTAAGAAAAAAACCCTGAAAGTCTCACAAAAACCACACCCCTCTAAAGCATCCAGCCTTCATCACAGCCCTCCTTGCATGCAGCCCAGACCCCCATTTTGTGGATGGCTCACTCCCTCAGTCCCTTCAGGATACTATTGAAAGTGCCACCTCGTTTGGGATGATTTTTCCATCCCCCTCTACATGTCAATCCTTATCTTTCTTTGTGCCTTTCATCCTCCTTGCATTCCTAATCACTGTGTATTATTTTGTTCTGTTTACCAAATAGAATGTAAATTCCAAGATCAGATACTTTGTTTCGTTCATTGTTGTATTCTCAGCATCCAGAAAATTGCCTATAACATAGTAGATGATCAAAATACTAGTGATTTGAACAAATGGATGAATGTATGAAGAGATCTCTACAAGTAATAAGTGGGTATTATTGTTCATGGTTCTATCCAGTTGCCTCAGAGCATCTACTCTGTGTGCCCTGTTGCCGGATTCTTCTGGCTGTCTCTTTTTTGGAGAACAGGGAATAGGCTTCAAAAATACTCCTTTCAAAAGCAGATATTCATCCTTCGATTGACTATTCTCTATATTATACAAGACAGTTTATCGATCCTTGTTGAAGACTTACAAATTAAACATGATCAACACTTTGTTTTATTTAATTGATATTGGCACTGTAATGATGAAAAATATTGCTAAAAATGTTTATGTGTTGATAGTCTTTGCTAGGTATATACTCTGTGTTTAATTTTGCTACTTTTAAAACTCAACGACAAAAAGAAATGTATTATTGGGGCAATGCTGTTTGTTTGTTTGTTTCTTTTTGCAGTGTTAGGGATTAAACCCAGAACTTCACCCATGCTAGGCAATTGCCTATAGCTCTATCACTGAATGATACCATCAGTCACTGTAGTGATTTGAATAATACCAGATGAGGAGAAGAAATACTTTCCTTTGTCAGCAGGGGTTTCCTCAAAAAATAAAGTTGAGACAGAGATTAGAGTGTGGATCATTTGAAAAGTGAAGCAGATTAGCAGGAGGGAAGAACCAGGGAAAATTAGGCAGGGAAGAAGGAAAAAGCAATAACAAGTTACAAGATTGAGTGTATCACTCTGGGTGAGGAGGAACTACAGCAAGCATAGAGGTGATTTCCAGGACTATACAATCAAGATGTGGGTCCATCAGTTCCCTCCTCAATTAATCAATCTGTGGAGTGTTTGCTGCCACACTCCTGAACTTCACAGGTTGCATGAACTTCCTACTACTGCCTTTTCAAAAATCTTGCATAATTCCTATAGGACGTGACACTGGGGCATTATTCATAAAGAGATGAAAAGCTGCTGTACTCAATCCATATGTGCCCTGTGTGAGGTCTACTATGATTGAATTTTCAAAGTCTCTAAAAATGATTTTACATTCAATTCTTAGTGAAATAAGCTCAATGTTCTCATTACAATTGGACCTCAGACTGTTAATGATATTTTTTCATTCTACTTCTTTGCCACCAAATCTATATTCCACTGAACTTCAAGCAGCATTTCACCTGGACTTGATTGCCTGCCTTGGTTGTATTTTATCTCTGAGAAGTCTCAGGTCTTGAGATCTTTGACTCTATTAAAAATTTTTGTAAATTTCCCTTCACCATTTTATTACATGCAAAAGCACCAAGAGAGGCCCCAGATGATGTGCTGATTCCCAAACACACCCCTGCCAAAATAATGTGTTAAGGAACCTAGTTCTCTTCCCTTCAACAAATGTCCCTATATCTTAAGAGCCAGAAACCAGGGTATTTAATCCAGTAAAGTCCAAGGCTTCAGGGAGAGGGAGCATAAATTACCCATAGCTCATTGGCAGTGATGGAAAGACATGCCAGATCTCCCTGGTCCCTGCACTTGTGTATCTAGCTTTGGGGAACAAGCTCCATATTTCCATAAATCAGTTCAATGCACACATTGCATTTGGGCAAGCAATAAATCAACCCTGAGAATGACTTTGTCAGACATGATGTCTTATTTGAATCTTTAATGAGACATTCCAATGTGCCATTAAGCCCTGTCTTATGTATGGGTAGAATCAGTTGATCCCGAATTCAAGTGCTCATTGACATACTATACTCTCTGTGAACCGGATCCTTTAGACTGAGATGATGTCACATGTTACAAATGTTGGATGTTGGTGCTATCAGAAAATCCATGGTCAGGAAAAGCAAACTAATAGCAAAGTAAGAGCTAATTCTGTTTTGGATGAAATGCTGCTTTTCTGAATATAATCTCTTTGTAGGAGATGGTATCATCCCCTGCTCTCAGCATTGATCTTATAAAAATTTCAGACTTTCGAACATCAACAGAAGGTAGACCTGGCTTTTTTTTAATTTTTTTTCTTTTAATCTGGCACTGGGGTTTGAACCCAGGCCAGGTTTACTACTGAGCAGCATCCCACCTTTCAATTTATTTTATTTTATTTTAATATTTATTTATTTATTTATTTACTTTAGTTGTACACAATGCAATGCATTTATGTTTACATGGTGCTGAGGATCGAACCCGGGCCGCGCACGTGCGAGGCGAGCGCTCTGCCGCTGAGCCACAACCCCAGCCCTTATTTTATTTTTTATTTCAAGGCAGGGTCTCACTTAGTTTCTCAGGCTGGTCTCAAACTAGTGATCCTTCTGACTTAGCCTATAAAGTAGCTGTGATTATAGGGGAGGGCCACTGCACCTGGTTACATCCGACTTTTTGAAAAAAGCTCAAACCATTGGGCCCCTGGATAACTGCCATTCCTGCAGTCATGGATAGTGTACTCATTGCTTCTTCCACAATCCCTTAGGTGGTCAAGGATGTATGCTGTCTGAAGTCCACTGGATGAGTCACCTTGTTTGTGAATGCATACTTTGTTGTTTGTAAATAGCAGAGAATATTAATTTGAGGCAAAAATATCTTGATACCTGCACATCTATCTGCTACTACATCTCAAAAATCTCTTTGATTCAGAACCACTAAAATCTCACTCCTTTAAGCCTTACATAAACTGACCAAATAATTGTCACTGTCCAGAAAACATAAGACCCCTGAACTTGGGTCAGTTCTTCCTTCATGCCAAGTGAGTGACCAAGCATCCTTCAAAATCTGCTCATGGTGAGGATTCCCTGCATCACTTCCTTTGTGTGTCACTCCTTGTTGTGTGCTGTGTCTATCAAAATTACATGTCCAAGTCTTAGTATTTGGGACTTATAAATATGACCCTAATCCAGTGACATGCAAATATGAACTAATTCTGTGGTCTTTATAAGAAAAACATAAAAAAGGAGATTTTTGACACAGAGACACACACGGGGAGAATGTCCCACATCAATCATGGCAAAGATTAGAGTCATGGAGCTATAAAGATAAACAATGTAAAGGATTTCTGAAAACCCCTGGAGGCAAAGGATGAGGCAAGGAAGGATTCCTCTCTAGATCCTCCAGAGGCGGCAAGGCCCTGCTGACAACTTGATTTCGGAAGTTTAGTTTCCAGAACTGTGATAGAATAAATTTCTATTGTTTTTGAGATACTCAGCCACTGGTACTTCATCACAGCAGCCCTAGGAAACTAATAAACTCCACATTGTTCTATCTTGTAGCGGCTTTATATCTTCAGCATGCATTAATTTACCAAGACATCTCATATATGAACTAAACTTCTTTCAACCATGAAACCAAAGGTGTGAGCTGAAAGGGAGACACCAGTATAATAATCTGAACTACCTGCTTATGTGACTTACTTTTGTCCTATGGATCTATGCAGGTCAGTCCTACAAAGAATCATTTCTATTGAATATCAGATTGTGTATCTCCATGCATTTGACCTTATAATTTGTTAACTTGGCAGTACCAGGATTGTTGGGACTCATGTCTGCCAAGGGGAAGGACTTTGGCTGCTTACCACGCCCTACGGAGGACCAGGGCTAAGCAAAGGGGTGTGGCTATGATGTAGCGTGAGAGTCCAAACCACCCTGCTGGCTGATTGGTTAGTTCTAAGCCTATTTAAGTTCAGCACCTTGTCAATAAAGTTGAGTTTTTTGGCTTCTTGCTCTTTCTACACAAAACTCCCTGGGTGTGGCATGGTATCTGTCCAGCAGGCGGATAGGAGACACTCAGCTATTTTTGCCCGTTAAGCCCATCTTCGCCTGGTAAGTTACTTGCTTTCTGCAGGCAGAAAGAAACCCCTTTTAGGGCCCCAAAAGGGGGTAGCTTTAGACCATGGCCCCATTAATAACTCAATAGTCCCGGCAAGGATGATGGTGGACATAGTCACTGCCTAATGTCTCGTTGTGGGCAGTCACTACCTAACACTGTCTGATTGCAATCACTTCCTTTTTCTTGGTCAGGCATTCATTCAAATATAAGGAGTTATTTTTTACACAAAAGGTAGTTAGTTTCATGGGGCTGGGGTTGTGGCTCAGTGGAAGAGTGCTTGCCTCACACATGTGAGGCCCTGGGTTCAATCCTCAGTACCACATAAAAAATAAATGAATAAAATAAAGCTATAAAAAAAGTTACCTCATTTTTAAAAAGAAAAAGGTGGTTTTATGGGGCAATAGACATGTTCCTTGCTGCAGAAGATTCCCATTTGTTTTATAAACCTCCAATTAGAGTTTTCCAAAATCCTCCTATAGCTTTTATGTCCTATATATATACAACTGGGTTTGGTCAGATTATACAAGCGCTTGGAAATGTTTCTTGCATTGACCTATGAGCTAAACTTTACTGAAGAGAGTGGATTTTATACTTTAACGTCAGGAATCCATTCTTTCCTTATAGCCACATTCCTTCCCATAGTAGTAGATTTATGAAGTTTCACTCCTTGGGCAGACTAGGTTTTCACAATCAGGGTTGTTTTTTTTTTTTTTTTTTTTTTTTTTTTTTTTTTTTTTTTTTTTTTCCATTTATTTTCAAATCCAGTGGGCATGCTCCTTTAATAAAGCTGGGGTCTTCACTGAAGATTTCTCCATTTAGCTTTTGTGTTCCTGATAATAGGTGTCCCAAAATGCTGCTGAGAGAGAGAGAGGACATGAATCTGTCTCATTTAGCATTTGGTTCTAGCTCAGGGGCTCCATTGCTGGATTTTCTTGAGTTCATTGGTACACAGGGAACACTAGTGCTGTTTATCAAGCAGTACCTTGATTTACTTTCTGAAACTATTCTTTTTGAGTAAATTTCCATCTAAAGAAAGAAGATCTTACATCTTGAGACATAAAACCCATGAAATCCCATTGGAAAATTAACCATTAACAACGCAGCTCCATCTTTTCCTGTGAATGAGTAAACATCTACAGTACCTTAAAGAGATGTATGTGATTTTCTCCAACCAGGTCTGTATCATATATGCTTCCTTCAATATTCTCTGAATTTGACATCTAGTGTCCCAGAGTTATTCACTTAAATTCTATAATCCCAAGTAAATTTTTAGAAAATATTTCTTATCTGTTTTTAAGTAAAAGCATGGATTAAAAATGCAGTTTGTTCAGAGGTTTTACATTGTCATTGTACCTGACCCAGCAGGATCCCACCTCTCTGCCATACATATTTATTTTTCAGACTGGAATTAGGCCAACATGTACATATGTGAACATAATTTTTCATCATTAGTTCAGAGTTTCCAGGGAATATGTTCAAGGAATGAAAACATTTAGTATACTATATTTTAAAAGCTAATTAGAGAAAAAAAAATATATATATATATATATTTCCTAAAGGTTTGTTTCTGAAAATAGCACAAAAATGCAAAGTTAGCCAAAATCTATTTCTGTATTTCACAGAAGAAGCAATGAAAAATAAATGTGCATGCTCTTTGTTAACATGAATCTGGTGTTTGCTTCTAGAGTATGTGAGCAGTAGTTGGGCAAAATGTGATGGTTTTTAAATTTGAAAATAATGTTGAAATGATTTCATAATGTAAGATTTTAGATTTAAAATGTTTGAGTCCTACTAATTAGTTAATGAATTACAATTAGAGATTTTTTTAATAGTTTCCTAATTTACTATTACAATTTCAGGCAAGTAGTTTAAAATTGGGTTTATGGGTAATTTTCTTCATGTTCATGTTCATCCGCCTTTATTGATGGAAAATCCACTGCAGGAGAAGGGAGTGGAAAGAGGTACTTTCCCACAGATTTTCATTCTTTCTCTTTTCCTTCCCTTTTTAATTCTCTTAAAACACGCTTAGTGATTGTCCTATTTGTTCAGGCCAAAGGCCAAAACCCTTCTTAACCAAATTGAATCTATTTTCCTATCTCCATACTATCACGCTTCCTCACTAATTAAAAGATAGAACAACGTTAGTTCCTATTTATCCTGAGAATGCATGATGTAAATACATACTACTTATGTTAATGATTTTTAAAGCAACGGAACAATTGTTTTTATTTTATATAAGTTTCTGATTTTCAGGGCCAGAGATATAACTTGTTCACATGTAAGAACTCCACCAGGATGTTCATGATAATTTACTTGGTGTATTCCGAGGCAAATGTTGAAACCACATGTTCACTAACAGGCCTGGGGATATTGCTGTAATATATGACTACCTATGTACATGTTATAGCTTAATTTTATTTAGCTAGTCATGTTAGGTAAGATTCTAAGATGGCCCATAGAATTTCTATCTCTTGGTTTAAAATATGTATCACTTTTTACCCTTATGTTTGAACTCAACCTGTGGACATAATAGGATGATTTCCAATGGAAGATTATTAATTAGTTAACTATTAGTTAATCAAATGAAAATTTATCTTGGGTAGGGTTGACATAGCCAATTAAGGAGATATTTTAAATATCCCCTTCATGAGTTTTGTCATTACAAGTATAGAATCCTTGCAATAATGAGTTAAGTTTGAAAGGGAACCTGGTACCTCAGATGAGCCCCTAATCCTTGCAAACACTTTGATGCAGTTTTATCAGAGGAAAAGTATAGAATACCACAACCCTCTAGGACATCTGATGTAGACACCATGAGATAATACAAGTTTTTAGCCAGTAAATCTGTACCAGTTTGTTATGCAATGATGGAAAATGAACACATTGATTTGGATTTAGAAGAAAGCAGTTCACAGTAGCATATCACTAAATTTGTTCAACATTTTAACTAAATTGATTTCCACTAAAAAAGCAATTTTTAAAAACACCAGTAATAACATTGTAATATGTAAAATACATTAGTTCTTTACATATTATTTTACTCATGTAATTCTACAAAAACTTTAAGAGGAAAGTATTAGACATCTAAATTTATAAGCAATATAGGGAGGCTTAAGGAACTTAGGTTTCTTATCAAAACTGGGAGGGATTTGAAGAATCCCTTAGGCAAATAACCTTCTCCTGTGGTTTCCTAGCACACACCCTTTCCGCTTCACTATACTGAATTTCATTATTTATAGAAAATTACATTACCAGTTATCCTTTCTTGTACCAGGTTTCTAAGATCAATAAAGTGTACAACTATAAGGAAGAACCTCAAAATCTAGTGGGCAAAACAGATATGAATTTAAAAAATATCTTTCCAGGTCTAATGAAGCAAATGCTTACATTGGGACTATAGTCTGGCAGGATTCAAAAATACTTAGAGAAGCCATGGCAACTGAGTTAAGCCTTAAATACTCTAAATGATATTTATGGTAGAAAAATTGGAGCAGCAATCATTTGGGGTAAAGAAATAAAATGCTGCAATTGGAATTGTGTATGTCCGGAGTATGTCTCCAGAATGTTGAGTAGGCAGAAGCAGAAGAGAGTCAAAGATGTAACTGAATTTTACTTCCTAAATGCATGATTTCTGTATTGTTTACATGTTCTAAATATCTGTTTTGCAATCTCTACTCTCCTCAAGTCACTAGGTTTTGCATACTAACTTGTAAATTTGGAGATCATATTTTAGAAAGTGTTTAAGTGGAAACTTCTATTTAAGATCCAATTATACAAATGTGTCCACACATGGGTATACACACGCACACACACAGACATATTCATGCTTCTAGTTTATTACCGAACTTATATATGATACTCAAAGGATGTATTATTTATTTTCTTTTTGTCTTTGATATTTAAAAGTAATTTTGAGTGATTTTCTTGTTTTTACATATGTTTGTAGTTGTAGATGGACACAATACCTTTATTTTATTGATTTTATTTTTTATGTGGTGCTGAGGATCAAATCCAGTGCCTCAACGTGCAAGGCAAGCACTCCACCACCGAGCTACAAACCCAGGCCCTTGAGTTCTTTTCTTGATTCCTCTATACTAGGTAGAATTCTAAGTGTTTAAGTAAAGAAAAATAGACCAGTTTGTCACACTGATAAGGTGCAAAAATGATAATGATTAGGGCAAAACCTGGAGAAAAATATACCACGAAAACTAAATGTGGATGTGTCAGATAACAGTAAATCCTAGAAAGAGCACCAAACAGAATTATGCACTAGAAAATGACTGAAGAGGCCAGGCACAGTGGAGCATGCCTGTAATTGTAATGACTTGGGAGGCCTAGGCAGGAGGATCATAAGTTCAAGACCAGCCTCAGCCACTTAGAGAGGCTCTAAGCAACTTAGCAAGACCCTTTCTTAAAAAAAAAAAAAAGGGGGGGGTGTGTGTGGGTGGGATGTGACTTTGTAGTAAAGCACCTCTGGATTTAATCCCCAGTACAGTACAAAACAAAACAAACAAAAACCTGACTATGTTAGAACAGGTGGGAGAGAGGACTTTTTAAAGAGATAGTATCTGTTGTAATTTCCCTGATACACCAAAAACATATTCTAGAATGAGCTGTTTCAAGCTTCAAAATCCTTTCCTTGAATTAAGAATAGCACTCAGTGGAAGAAAAGTATTGTAGGAAAACCCTATTTTTGGAGAAGAAAAACTATTCCTGTGTAACATGAAGAAAAAATAAAGAATAGACGTCCTGTTAATTCATTACGAAAACAAACCTGCCTAAAATAAATATGTGATCATGGACAGTTTTAGTAAGCAGAGCACATTTATTGATTTTATTTTCCTGTTGCACTCATATTATCAATAACAAATAAACTAGATGGAAACTAAAAGACACCTATCAAATTTTCCAAAAATATCACTCAGGGATTCTTATAATTCAAATATTTTATATGGAAGAGGTTTCATTTTAACACATACTTTAGTTATACAAATTCACAGGTGTATCCTCTTTATGCCTTTTCTATAGGATAAAAAAAAAAAATGAGAGTAAAAAGCCCTCACAAAACAGTTAATCACTTTGCTTGTGGGAAAAGTGAGGAGACTGTACTTCTTGTGGCAACAGAGAAGAATGCAAGATAGGCTATTTTTGTACTCACTAGAGAAATATAAATCTTTTGATATTTTTCCACTTATCATTTCTTGTAGTTTATCTATTTGGTATATTAAATTCATATATAATAAACATGAAACCAGTCATTTTACATGAAACTAATTGTGTTTGGTAGAGACCCAGAGGACAGATTCTTCCTGATGAAGTACTTTCAATATCATTTACTTGTAACTTGCTGTACCCAGTACAATGCCTCAGTAACAATCACATGTACAGCTAGCTGGTGACTTACACCTCCTAACTCACCACGGGTATTTTTACTTTGTTATTATTTATTTAATGTATTTTGTAGGAGTTAAGAAAATGCTTCACTTTTCTGTATGGGTTAAAGGAATCATAGGTTCAAAAACAATAAATCATATATATGCAGAAAATTAACTGATTTCACAGTTCATTAATTCAATTGATGAACAACTATGAGAGAGAAATGCAGCAAAACAAACCACATATTAAGGTAGGAGAGGAGGTATATGATTCTACTCTCTCACTGCTGAAAATAAATAAATGATCAGTTGTAGCTTAAATAAAAAGGTAAATTCACTGTATAAAGTAATTAACTTTAACTAAGATATCATATTTTTAAATGGCAGTTTAGGTATAATATTGGGAAGATAATTATTTGAAAAGATGTAATTCTGTTATAATTTTAGAAGAGGTAAATTTCTTTGGTAGACAGTAGTGTCTACTATTTATAATCAATTATGTAGTGTTTGGTTTTCCTTACGTGTTTTTTATCTTTGATAAGGGCAAAAACTGCAAATGATATATGAATTATTTGTAGCACATTACAGTGAGAGTGGCACTATAATTTTTAATGTTTAAATGCATATTTATCTATTTTTTCCTAATGAAAACAGGCAGGTTTTTTAAAAAAAACTAGATTATAGTAATGGATGATATTACATATTTTTTCAAAATACTGTTCCCCAAATAAAAATAAATTTTGCAAAATGTTAACTTTCACATATTTGAAAAAAATATTTTTCAGTATGTACATATGATATGTACACACATATGTGCACATGAGTATCATGGTTAGAATAAGGGAGACATGGATTTTAAAATTTCTCCACCTTATTGCTTTAGCACCACATAAGCTTTCACTAATTAAAATAAATATAATGGTATGGATGTAATTAAGTGTGCATATGTGTTATGTGATAAACATACATACCATATGATTTCATTTTTGTATCTTGATGAAGTCTATTGTAAAATATCCTACATTGAATTGTATGTGGGCATGTAGACGAAATTCTTATTGTTATGAAACTGGAGAGACAAAAAATAAAGGCCACATTGTTATTTTCTTCATCATGGAAATAAAAGTTTATGAATTTTTTTTTGCAAATCTCAACAAAAAAGGATCCACATGTAAGCTAGTCCAAGATAAGCATTACTCTACAATTAAAAGTGCAGTTTTAGACCCAGACTTTTATTGTTTCCAAATGAATTTTAAAAGCATAAAATAAATTTATTTTGAAGCTCAACTGTACTTAAGTCTGAACTCTTCTGGTACACAAACAGCGCTTAAAGTTACAGCTGTGTAGCACTGAGGCTGTAGAATTAATATAACATGACCAAGGTAGTGACAGACCCAATGAGTCACTGCCCACTCTGAATAAATGCTGGAAGTAGCTAAAGAGAAACTGCCAAGGTCAAAGCTCAGTGCTATTTCAGATGGATGCTATTCTCTCTACAGCAGTCACTCCCTCCTTCTGCTTCCAAAAGGGAACTGGTGCACTGCAGGCACTTAGGCTGAATCTGCCAGATTTAATAACAATCAAGAACACTCTTAAATAAATGTCTCCAGAAAGAGAGGCAATTGGAAAACTTAAAAGAAAAGACTACTTGAACTGTGGCTCATCTCAGAAAGTACACCTTTCTTGTCTCTTTTCAGAACAAAGGTAGCAAAGAGAAATACTATGGAAGAAGCACCTGAAGAGACCCTCTCCTATGCCTGTAAAAACCGAGAGCAAAAATTCTGAGAAAATAAAAACATGGACAGAGGTAAATATCTTTGGGTCAATATTCAGTAGAAGAGATTTATTTTCATATGGACCCAAATATTAGGCATATAGTTCAGCATTCTAAAATTTAGAGTGAAATATTTAACAAAGCGGGAATATTGAAGAGGAATCAGGAGGCAAGTGTTTTCAGTATACCATTTGAGTGCTTCACAGTATCAGTGCAATAACTTTTTTTTAAACACATTACTATTTTCTTCTCTTCACATTGCATGGTGTATTCTTAACTTATATTCTCTCTTAGCCATTCAAATAAAATGTTTCCAAGTAAAAATGTGACACTCTGGGCATTTGGTGACCCTAAATGCAATTTTAACATTACAACAGAATAAATGGAATTTTTAAAGTCCCAAACTGTGAATGCTAATTAGGAAATACTCCATCCTAGTTAAAAAAGGCAGCACATTGCCACCTTTTATTACCATAAAAGCCACCACTTCTAAGAGTTATATTCATCAAATACTATTATCCATTTAATAGAATGTCCATGGTAGATGCATATATGATATTGTGTGAATGAAATTTTAGTTACAATTAGTCATGTGCAACTTACAAGATACCCATGAACTACTAATTAAGAAGTAAAACCTCATGCATCTGAAGCAACAGACCTTTTCTAGTTACTCTTTATGTGTAACAAATCAACCCAGAGCTCAATAAGTACATTGGCCTTTCATTGGTTGAGGTTGGAGCCATGAGAGTGGGTTATGACTTTAAGAGTGCTGGGTCTCTTTTGCAAGGCAATTTCCAGGTGGGCAATCAGTGGAAAGCTGTCTGCTTCTAGGAGCTATGGGAATGGTTGCCTCATGTCTGAAGGGGGTGGGGTGAGTATGGATGTCACATGACCGCATATTCTTTCACTCCTTAAATTTATCTTACACCTTTCCACATTTTTTCCATCTCATTGTCACCATTATAATCAAGGTTATAGTCACCTCTCACCTGTGTTATTCCACGTGCTCTTTATTGTTCCCAAATTATTCCTTTTCCTACAAGGCATAGAGAGTTAATCTCTTCCTGGTACACACCCTCATGGTACCTGTTAATGTTTCCTCCTGTCTCATCATTACTATTTCTTTGCCTAATTAGACTCTCAGACTCTTCCTCAATCTTTGTCTCCAACCAAATGAACTTTTCACTTTCTCCTAAAAGATCTTGAAATCTCCATACCAGTGCTTTCTGATTGGCTCCTATTTAACCTAAGAGAGTCTTTTTTTAACTTCTTTTTCCCCCCAAGAGTTGCTATAGCACATGCTGATTGGTGTTTGAAAATCTACCTAAATAATGATTACAAGTTTGCTGAGGTGCCATGGTGTCTTTGTCTATAGCCAGATCATGAGTAGCAACACATTACAAGACAAAATATAGAGGCATGGAGAAACTTCCTGAAAATTTGTATTAATTTATTAACTCACATCATTATCAACCCAAATATCAGTTAATGTGCTTGACCCAAAGTAAATTTAAAGGAATATTTGTGAATAATAATAATAATCCAATGAGCAATATGTTAAAATTATAGAAAACTTAGGTTTATGTCTGTTCATTTTATTTCAAATAATGTAATGAAAAACTTTGTTAAATACCAGAAAATTTCTCAGATTATCTATAACAGTGTTTTCCAACAGTGTATGATTTTGTCCCTGAGGCAGAAACAGTTTGTCACAAACCCAAGGAGGGTCATAGGAGGAAATTTCTCATCTAGAATCTGGTTATTTGAGGCCAAGATGCCCCTAAAATTCTTATTATATAAAGGACAGTACCACTATAAGAAAAGAATGATTAAGGCCATGATATTGACAATGACAATATTGAAAATCCCCAAGCTATATTATTCCCAAAGTAACTATGGCAATGGCAAAAAAGGGGGAAAAAAAAGAGAGAGAGGATGAGGGAGGAAGAGGAGGATGAGAAGAAAGATAAAAAGAAAGGAAGGAAGGCATGAAGAAAGGGAGGGAGGAAACAAGAATGGAAGGGGGAAGAAAGAAGTGAGCATGTAGTTCAGACTTTTTCTTTGTGCTTTATTGAGACTCTTAGTCTGTGAGAACTTTTTCTAAATTCTCCCAAGTGTCACTTGATGAAATATCAAGGTTGCTATTTCCCACAAATTATCCAGCCTGACAGATTTTAAGACTGTGTCTTTTTCAACATAGTTCTTGGAGTTCATGAATTGCAGTACAGTGATATCATTGCAATTCTTACTGTACCAGAGAAACTAATTTGACTGGCCTAGGACACCTAAAGTTACTTCGACTGTCAAGGTGCTCACTTACTATCTTCTAATGGAGCTTGAACTTTATCTTCTATTAGAGATGGTTCTGGGGTCTCTCTCATTAGACTTGAAAGAGAGTATGGAAGTGGTAAGTTTATCACAGATTTCTAAATTTAATGAACACTTTTAAGCCTCTGTGGTTTTGTCCATGTTAATTCTTCAAGATCTAAAGGCATTCCTTCTTGTACATTGAAAAGGCATCTCTTTTCCATAAAGTCTTTATTAGCCATTAAACAAAACAAAACACTCAACTCATATCCCTGTGGCACCACATTCTCTTCCAAGCTTTATCTCTCACACAGCTAAATACAGTTTCCTTCACAAGTGTTTTATAGTATTTATATTCAGAAAAGAAAATAATCACTGAATCCAATAGAAGTTATCCTGTGTACATTTTGGGTTTCTTACTAAGTCTAATCATACGTTATACCTTGATAATTCCAGCATTATTTTCCTTTAAAAATAGAATGTAATTATATTTTTATGATTTCTTTATTTCATTTAGTAAATAAATAATTTTATGCATACTTATTCTATTAATATGCAATATTTCATGCATAATGGTTACTTTGGGCTTCTTAAGTCTATAATTCTCTTCTTTTTACCTTAAAAAAAATCCTAGTATTGTTCTCTTAGAATTTCACTTCCTCTTCTTGAATACATTTCTTATGTGATCACATACAACATTGGTCTACCTAATGGCATAGTTAACATTGGTTTTATTGTATGTGATATATATTTCACTCTTTTACCTAAGGTAAGTATTGTGGCTATTTTTGATCTTTGAGTAGTTTTGAATATTTATATTTAACCAATTTTCATATTCTGAATATTGAATATAATACCCTGTGTCCAATGGAAAAAGATGCTGAAAGGAAACCTAGTGGCATTCTTCCTGGAAAATATAATTTTTATACCAATATTCACAATTTGGAATGAAGGAGAGGTGAATCGATCAAAACGTTAGTATATGTAAGTCAGAGAGTTATCATTTATTATCACACTACGTTTAAGACTAAATCTAAACAACATATCAGACCTGTTAGAATAGAAAGATCCAGTGGTCAGTTTGGTGCCTTCCTTATTCACAACAGTGCGATGTGTATAATCAATATTATAATCAATTTGCTTTGAAGATGAAAAGGTAGGCGGTAAAGACCAATGAGAAGAACAATATTCCACATTGAGTAGAGTGCCTGGAATTCTTTTAGAAAAATGGCTTACTCATAAACACAAAGTGTGATTTTAAGAGTTATGATAACAAGATGGCAAAAGGAGGTAACTAGTATAAGTAAATACCACATATAATTGTGCAGTAGTTGAGAAAATCTAATGAAAAGTTGACACAATTTCTCCACAAGACCAAATGCAATAGCAGTAGAGAAGTATTTGAAAACCTTTATTGTAACTGTGTGGTCATATTTAGCAAATAAAAAGCACCACAAGAAGTCTAATAAATGATTTTTGTTGTACAATCATTGACAATGATTAGTCTTGCAAAAAAATTTAAGAAATTATGTTAAGTAACTTATAAAATTACATAAAATTGAGCTGAACAGTGTGTCCAGACTGTATGGATTATTTGAAATATGGCAACAAAGAGACATTATGATTCTTCAAAGGGAGTCTTTGAGACACTGAATTACTGGGTGAATATATTCATCAACAGAAAGTGGAATATGGCATTACATTTCAAAGTTAAATGGAATTTTATCCAAAGCAAAGTTTTTTTTTCTTTAAAAATAGCAAGCCATATTAGTATCTTTTTATGTTGAAAATTTTAATCTTACATATGCATATAGTTAGAAAATGGAAAGAAGTATAAAATGAATGACAGCTTCAGTAGTAAGAAAGCATATGAATACTGAGGTTTGAGATGCTAACCTCTCTTAGGTTACACTCCTCCTTCACTGGCACTCCTATTCTAGTGTAAAATCTGTTTGTTATCATTATTAGATTCAACATTCAATGAGATATCTTTATGTTGATTAAATTGACCAGATTGCAAAGAATGAAGAAGAAACCTTTCTTAAGACCTGTCAAGGAATTTTATCAGTGTTTTCATGACTGGTTTAATACAATTAAAATTAAAATTAAAGTAAATAACTAGATAATCTAGACATGAATCTAATCTATTTCAATATCATTACATTTTATGGAGCAGACAATGTCATTGTTTAAAATCTTAAATTTAGAGAAGAAACAATTTTAAGTATTTGTGTCATATTCAATGACATTGACCCTGAGTCCTAATATCTCTAAGTATAATAAAAGCTAATAAGAATAAGCTCATTATTTCTTTTTCTTTCTTTCTTTCTTTTATTTTTATTTTTATTTTTGGTACTGGGGAGTGAATCCAGGGATGCTTAACCACTGGGCCACATCCCCAGCCCTTTGTTGTATTTTATTTAGAGACAGGTTCTTACTTAGTTACTTAAGGCCTCACTAGATTGCTGAGGCTGGCTTTGAACTCCAACCTCATCCTCTCAAGCCTTGGAGATTATAGGCATGTGCCACCATGCCCAGCTTAAATTTACTATTTCAAATAATAAAATGAACATGTTATTAGGCAACAGATAAAATCAGTTTGTTTATATACTATAAATGCAAGATTCTAACGTGATGTTATAGTCTTTGCCAAGATTCTTACCAAGAATCTTTGATAAGATTCTTAATTAATTCAAACATTCCCCATATTTGACTAATAATTTGGAGGATTAAGTATTTACCTAAGTGAACTATTTGAACACATGCTCGGACATGCCCAAATCTGTCTCCTCAAAGAATAGTGGCAGAATCTTCATCATTAAACAATTTCTTGCTATGAATCTTAAAAGATTCAGTTTGCAAAAATCTTCCTTTTAAAATACAAGCATAAGTGAAATGGGAAAATCTTTGTCTTAATTCATTATATTTGTTGGAAAATAGTTGAGGAAGGAGGAATACATATTATAAAAAGATTCTGACAGGAAAATAAAATGAAAGAAGCAAACTGTAACTGATTAACCACCTTGCCAATGGTTTATTATTATTTATACAACCTTACCTTACTTAAAAACAACAACAACAAAAAAAAAAAAAAAAACAGAGTTAAAAGTCTGGGATGAAGGAAAGCACAGATTATAGGGCTAGAAAGAAACGTTTTTTTTCTGTTTTCCTAGGGAAGTCCTTAACCGGAAAGAGAAATTTTATGTAATTTATTTATTTTTAAATATAACTGCCCCTCCTTAAAAAATGAATATTTGATACAGTATTTTTAAATGGTAAGAAAAAAAAATGAAGGAAGCAAAATTCAACTAATACTGTGCATTGCTACTGTGTGAACATCTAGGATATGAAGTTTGCTTTTAAATATATAAGAAAATACTCTTTTCAAAGGCAGCTACCAGTTTTAACCTTCCATTCTCTGTCAATAGAATTTCACTTTGCTCTTGGAGTCATCTATTTGAGTTACATAAAAAGAAACAAGAAAGAAACACATACATTAAAAGAAATAGAAAAAAAGTATAATTTGGCATTACAAGTTTTTATTTCTTTATTTTTCATTTTTCTTGGCTAATTTATTTAGAAAAGAGTTACCAATCCTACTCCATCATTGCTTTACAATATTTTCACCATGTCTCAAAAGAGCTGGCTCAATGTGATATTTTCCTGACTACTCTCTTTGTAGTGCTTTGTCTATTTTAGTCCCTCTTAAAATTCACCACCATTTTGTGGCAGAGATTTTAACTTATTGCTGGTCAACACTAAGGAAAATTTCTTCTCTGTAGACTACCTGTGGCTTTTGCTCTCAATTTTAGTTGGCATCTGGGATTCAAACCTTAAAAATGAATTCTAGGCAACAAGAATAATTTAGCTTCTTTGTAAGACTTCATTACCCTAACACAAGGAATGTCCTTGTTTCAAGGAGCAGGTTTAACAGTATGACATTTTAATACAATATAATAAAATGATATGTATATTACTTAAGACATCTTAGGTTGCAAATGTCAGAAAATGAACTCAACCTAGCTTAATCAAAAGTGATTACATTGGCTCACAGTACATCTCCAATTATTTAAATTAATATGTATATGTACAAGTACATATTTGTTTATATTTATATTTAACAAATATAAATGGGAAGGACTGGAATGCAAGTTGACTTCAAAAGAATTGTGAGAAGAATCATTAAGTCTATCTTTCTCATCTCTGCTTCTCTTAAATATTGCTTCATTTCTTTTTACTGCAGACTGTTTTTCTTCATAAAATGTTAACTAGACAAAGAGAGTCACAATATTCCCAAGCTCAACACTCCTTGAAAAACAAACATGGCTGGCTGAACTAGCTGATTTCTTTCCTTCCCTTCCTTCCGTCTTACCTTCCTTCCTTCCTTACACGCTTTCACTTCTTTTCTTTTCTTTCTTTTTGCCTAACTTGTCAATCAACTCTGGAGAGTGAATTGTGCCAGAAAACAAAAATCCAAAAGAATGCCAAGAAGAGTGTTTCCTTTCTATGAGAGGGAATGCTTCCAGAGGGAGAAAGAACAGATTTTCCAGAGGGAGAAAGAACAGATTTTCCAGAGGGAGAAAGAACAGATTTACTGGAATTTTTTAAAGTGTTACCCACACATGAATAAAAAAGCCCTCTTCTCATCATAGCTAATTAGAATTATGAAATAAGTTTGCCAGAAGGATTTACAGAACACTTGTATCAATTTTTAATTTCCTTTAAAATTGACCATGAGAAAAAAATAAGGATATATGTTTTTGACTTTATTTATGAGAAGATTATAGATCATGTGTCACATAACACCATTTTGGTCAAGGAATGGTTTCATTATGACCATGGTGCCATGGGAATATATTGTCTAATGATGCCCTAGCCATCTTAGCTTGTGTGCATACATTCTACAATATTAACAGAATCACAAAATTGCCTAACAACACACTACAGAGAATGTAACAAATGTAACATCATCGTTAAAAAACACATGATTATACTTCAATACAGAAATTTTAATATTTCACATATGTATGGAGTAGATCCAGTATTGATTATTTTAGGGGGATGAAATCAGCCGATGAATTTAAAGCAGAGGGTACTCAGTAAAGAGAATTGGTTGCACTGGTGATGGAAAAGATAGCAAAATAAGAACCATCAGCATAAAGTCAGGTTGAGATCCCTAATCCAAAACTTTGAGATCTAAGCTTCTCTGAAATTCAAAGTATTTTGAGCACTTGAACTCACATGACAGGCCATAGTCAAAATGCATGTGGGCTAAAGTATTGTCTAAAATTACCTTCAGGCTATGTACAAAATACCTCACTATGTGTATTCCACAATCCAAATCACTTCTGGTTCCAAACACTTTGAATAAGGGTTATTCTGCCTGAATTAACATGCATGGAGAGTTACTCCTTCTATCTGGCTAGAGATTAAAAGGAAAGAGGCCACATTACTTGTGCTAAGGGGAGGGTTTATCTTCAGTAGCTAAGTTCAGGCTCCTGTCTTATAAGAGTCAGAGCCACAGAGATAAAAGTGTTGTTGAAAATATGACTCTGGGAGACTCACACAAATGGGAGGGAAGGAAATATTCCTGGTTCATTCATTTATTTTCATCTCATTTCCCATCTCATTTCCCACCAGGACCTCCCATTGACCAATTATAGTGAGAATTTTGAGGATTTGAGATCTTTATGCATGAAGAACCTCTGGGGTCAGGAACATAGGAGAACATAGGATTACAGAACACAAATAGTGGAGAAGGGATCTTAAAGGAATGTGTTCCTGTTTTCCTTCTCAGACAGCATAGTTTATGTTGGAATGGCTTTTTTACTTTTTTTTTTTTTTTTTTTTCTCATTGAGCGTGTATTTACTGAGAACTTACTAACTATGCAACATTGTCCTAGGTATACTTAACATTGTTTATTTCTGACACCTATAGAAATAAAATTTTGTTTCTAAATGTTGTGAATATTGAAACAATCTAGTTATATAATTCTACATCAAATTTGTTCAAGTTGTATTTATTTTTAGCTTTTGCATCATAATATTATTCCAAGAAAAGCAGTTGTGTCTGGTATGCTTAAGACTCTAGAAGTTTACAATGGCTGCAATCAAAAAAAATGAACAGACTGAGCGCGTACAAGACATAAAGACTTGTACTGAAAGGCGACATACAAAGAAATGAGTATTGAAAACATGACAGTCCTTGAGGATAGTGAAGGATCCAAACAGAAACCCTGTTGTACTTGATGATATTTGTTTCCTCTGCCTGGGGCTGAATAATTTTCCTGCTGATGTGTTCAGTGAAAAAGACAACAATAATCCTTTCAGGATTTTTTCATTTATAATACAGAATGTTTGCTTACCAGTTATTTCCTATCTAAATTGCTCTGATATGAGAAATGCATGTCATAGCAATCATTTTCCTTTAAACATAGGTTCAATTTAATACCCTGTCCTCCTTTTCAGCAAGATATTTTGTACTAACCTTGGTTGCTTAATGAGGCAAGATTCTGTTTCTTTTCTTTCTTGCCTTCAATTCTTGTGATTTTCTTTTTCTTCTTTTGCTTCATGGAGGATCAATGAGCAGCAATAGTGAAATCTTTCTTCTCTTTTAAACTTGGCAAAGTGCATTTGATTCTTCCAAACTGAGATAGGGAACAGTAAATTTTGCCTCTTGCCACTATGGTTTCACTAATGCCTCAGTTTCTTGTTACTTTACATATGGTTTTAGAAGCTCTGCTGAAATAGAATTCTTTTTTAGTTTGAATTTGGTCCCACAATCCTTCCCTGTTTATCACATTTTTGTTTCTTCATAGTATTTAATATTGTCTACATTATTTATTTGTGTTTCATTTCTATCCTGCCCCACTGCTCTTTGAGGATAGGAATTTTTTGGTTGTTTATCATTCCATATACAGGTCTTATAACAGTGCCTGATACATTTCCAGCTGCTCTTTAAATATTTGTAAACTGACTGATCAACAGAAATTAATATATATGTCATACATTAGTTTTATTGTCTTATTTATAAGTGCTAAATATTAATATTTCACTTCAATCTTTTAACATTCAGGAATTACATATCCCATTGAGAGATTCTAAAAAATAAGAAAATAAAACTTTATTTTTAAAATGCATAATGGGAATAAGAAAAGTAGAGTGTCTCAAAGATAGTGGGTACTCATCAGGAGCTTATTGGATGAAAGTAAGTAGCATAAATGAGCAACAATTTTATAAATCTTTTCAAAGATTTATTGAATCATTGATTTATGCATTCAACAAATATTTGAGTGTCTACTGCTTGCCAGTAAATGCCTAGATACAAGGGGCAGATGAATTAATTAAACAAATTATCTGATTTTGATCATAGTTCTTGGGTGAAATAGGAGCAAATACTAGAATAAAATAGAACAAAAGAGAAAGTTCACAATTCTGACACTTGTCAATCTACTTGTCAAATTCATTTGCCATGGGTCAATACAGTTTCATGAATCCTTTGTTTACATATGTTTGTATGTGTGTTTGCATTTTGTATACCTATTGGCCCCTTAGGTTAAAAATTATGCTTATTGTAGCTTGAGGTCCAAATAAAGATTTAAAGCCATTAGGTGTCAGATAAACAAGATCAGAGTACGGTGCCTAAGACAAAAAATGAACAGCAAACCCAGGCATGCCTATAATCTCAGGGACTTGGGAGGCTGAGGCAGAAGGATCACAAGTTCAAAGCCAGCCTCAGCAACTTAGCAAGGCCTTATGCAACTTAGGGAGACCCTGTCTCAAAATAAAATATAAAAAGGGGCTGGGCATGTGGCTCAGTGGTTAATTGCCCCTAGGTTCAATCCCTGGTACCTTAAAAGAAGAAAAAGAAATGAAGTAGCAAAAGAGGGATGGGCCCAGAGAAAGATGATTACTTGCCTTTTGGTAGGACTGTTTGAGAAAAACACTCATCCATCTCACACACACACACACACACACACACACACACACATACACAGAGAGGAACTGAGGGAAATGAGGTGCAGCAGCAGCTGGTCCATGGATGGGGAAAACAGGTGATACCTAAATGTATGGTGTGTAGGCAAGCATACAATCAAGGAAGTGGACTGTGGTGTTGTAGGCATGTGGCGGAGAGAATTGCAGTTATATAAAGGAGAAAAAAGAAATGAAGTGGGTTTGAAAGTATTCAGATCTAGCTCTAGACAAAGTAAATATTGATTTCAACTACATAAATATAGGTAATATGGCAATAGGGGCTTTACTGGGAAAAAAAAAAAAAAAAAAAAAAAGCAAAGCCAAAATCTACTGTATTTGTTCTGAAATGGGGGTAAGCAAGTGATAAAGTCATCAGAGTAGGTACAGTTCTTGTGGATGGCAGCTGGCTCAGAACCTGAAGAGGTTTAGGACAAATCTGAGCTTTCCGCATTTGTAAGACAGGATTCCTTGCATATCTCATTTAGAGAGGCTGGAAAAGCCTGAGAAGGTGGAAATTAATTAGGAACTGGAGATCCACAAATAGTTTCCAGAGCTTATTCACTGATGTTTAAAATAAAGATAAGAATACCTGCCGGGCGCGGTGGCGCACGCCTGTAATCCCAGCACTTTGGGAGGCTGAGGCAGGAGGATCGTGAGTTCAAAGCCAGCCTCAGCAATGGCGAGGCACTTAGCAACTCAGTGAGACCCTGTCTCTAAATAAAATACAAAAAAGGGCTGGGGATGTGGCCCAGTGGTCAAGTGCCCCTGAGTTCAATCCCTGGTACCAAAAAAAAAAAAAAAAAAAAAAGAGAGAGAATACCTTATTTACCTATCTCTATGAAGGCTGAGAGTCTCAAGGAGTTAACGTATGCACAATGCAAAGGTTATTTCAGGAGTAGGCATTCATATTATAATCTTTTTGTAACAGGGGTGAGCCTGTAAGCTAGCATAGGGCAGAGATTGGTAAATGGGAATTGGGAACAGTAAAGTCCTTACTTGAGGTAAGATGATAGAGTGGTAAGCTTATAATAGAACAAGGCTTCAGTAGTGAAGATGGTTAGAAGGGAAAGTAATAATAGGAATAGCAGATTAAGAGAATATTTAATTGAAGAGAATTATTATTTTTTTCTTTTGTACTGGGTTCAGGGCCTCAAAAAAATATATACATAAGTGATGTGTGTGAATAATTTCTTGTACTTTGGGAACATATTATAATTCATTATTTTATATCCATTTAAATGTATCAACTCAATTTCTTATGTTCCGGTTATGTCTTCTAAACTTGGTTACTTTGACATTGATATTGTGATTTGAATTGATATTCAAAATTCTCCTCATTTAGAAAGTAAAAAAAAATATTCTCTGGAATACATTATTTTCTTTTATCTATTTTTTTTCTTTTGATACTCATAGAGAAGATTGGCAATTAGTTTAGTCCATCCAGGCAGGTTTCGTAGAAGATCATAGTCTGGGCAGCTTATAAACAACTGTTTCTTAAAATTCTGCTGGCTGGAATCCAAGACAGGATGAAATTGGTTTGGTCAGTTATTGGAGAGGGCCCTCTTCCAGTTTGCAAACTATTGACTTGTTATATTCTCACAGGACAGGGAAAGAGCCAGAAACCCTCTGAAGTCTCTTTTATAAGGGCACTGATTCTATTCATGAGGACTCCTCTGTTATAGACTAATTACCTCCCAAAGGCCCCACCTCCTAACCATCAAGTTAGGGCTTAAGATTTCAACATGCCAATTGTAGTGGAAACACAAAAATTCAACCCCTAACAAAGGTAATGATTATTTTAAATTTTCTTCACTGCCTGCAGAAAAAACTTTTATCTCTATTAAAAATACAGTGACTTTTCTTAAAACTTTAAAAGTTTATTCTGTTAAGAATGGTGTTAATGTGTATGTAAAGATCTATGGGAAGATACTCTTGCTAGATCTATAGGAAGATACTCTTGTTACTTGATTTTTAGATATACTTAATGCACTGTGCATACTATTAAAAATATAAAACCAAAAATTTGTTCTTGCCTTTTCTTTACTCTAAGCAATTTCAAGATGGGAAGACCATTTAGTCATCTTTTTATTTACATGCCCTGCCTAAAGGAATGTCTTGTAGCTAGTTAGTATCTGTCAAATTCAATTTACATGGATGTGACAAAATAGTCCTACTAAGTTTTAAAATTTGTATTGTTCTAAGGAATAAAAATTAGAAAATTACTTTAGAATAGATATACTTAATAAATGAAACTTGGAGTTCCTTGTTCAGATTCCATAGACATGAATAAAATAGTTCTAGGCTGAAGTACAGCCTGCAAACTCAGCCTCTGTTTGGCAAGTAAATATTTGGTAAGGACGACTTTCAGCCATGCAAAAGAGAGTATGCTGACCTTTCAGGGTGCTTCTTCTTCCAAATCTAGTTCATGTGCTGCCAAAGCAAGCTAAATTTTACATCCAGTTGGAAAAAGTTCACTAAAGATAGAATAAATTAAATTAAAATTAAAATACTCCTTTATCTCGATCTAGTGAATAACAATAACTCTTATATTTTTACCTTTTTAATTCAGAGTTAATAAAAGGCAATTTTAATGTTATTTTTGTGGGTTGCTAAGAATAATCTTCTAAAATAGCATTGCTTAGATATTATAACTTTTTTGCTATGTTTAATCTATATGGTTAAGAAGTGTTTCTTTGCAAAACTTCCAGTTTTATTTAAATTGTTAAGATTCTTACAAATAACGTTATATTTTTGTCATATTAGCAATTAATTTTCATGAAACATGAATTCTAAAGATTTAAAGCCAACTGAAATTTCAAAGTTGCTGTTTTGAAGAAGAGACCACTTTAGGTCCTCAGTGGAATACATTTATTCACTGTATTATACAAATCTCTACCCAGAATAATTGTTTTCTCAAAATATACCACTGACAGAAAATGAACTTAATTTTGAGATGCAGGAGACCTACTTAGAGATAAATCACATCTCTGAACTCCAGATAAAGATCTGGAGAAAATGTCCTCTCTGAAATTTGCATTAGTATCATAACATGGCAGAACACTGGTGTGGGTCTCTTAAACTGTCATCACATGTTGAACTTTAAAGAACTTTGGGTTCCAGCAGTGATGCCATTAAAAGTTGTTTTTTTTTTTTTTTTTTTTTTTTTTTTTTCCCTGAGGATTTCCAATTCTGGGAAAAAATAAAAAATCACACCATGATTTTGCACATAGGACAACAACTAGAGCAAAACTTAATTTAAACCATTTTCCATGTTGTTCTGTTCACAATGTTAGGTTATTTATATCTTGTAGGGAGTCAAAGCAAAAACGTCTGCTTTTTTGTTCCTTTTTTTCAATATGTGTAAAATGTGGTGGATATGTAGAATAACAGCTTCATGAAGAATATAATCTAGTAAAAGTCTTATTATTCTTTAAATTACACACACACATATTTTACAGGTAATAGGAAAAACTGATGAGGATTTGAACAATTAGGAAGTTTCATGTCTAAAATATCATACTTCAAACTAAAAAAAAATTAAATTAAAATATAATTTATATTTTTTAAATTGTACATAGTTTCTTCCTACACAAGAATATTTATTTGAATAAAATGAAATTGGATGGCTATTAATTTTTCCATACTAAAATATATCTGGCAGAATAATATTTTGGAATATTAAATAAGATTTTTTTTCATACATTCTAATGTACGCTTTGACCTTTTCTAAAGCACTCCATTTTAAAAGCTAAGGCTAAGATGTTGGATGCAAGGAATATCATTCATTTAATAAACATTAGACTTAGAGGAGTAGATTAAGAGTCTGAACCAGATAATGGTGTTCTGAATTGAAGAGAAGAAAATGATTGACTCAGATGTTAAAAAAATCTTGCTCCTGGTGCATACCTCTAATTCCAGTGGCATGGGATACTGAGGCAAGATGATCTTGAGTCCAAAGCCAGCCTCAACAACCTAGCAAGAGCCTAAGCAACTTAGCTAGACACTGTCTTAAAATAAAACATTTAAGAAGGACTGGGAGTGTTACTCAGTGCTTAAGTGCCACTGGGTTCAATTCCTGATACTTAAATAAATAAATGTCTTGTTCTTGCTTCACTACCAGAAAGAGTAGTGTTAGAATATGCAGGTAGATAACATGGGTAATGGAGAAAAGACGGATCCTCTGCTTGAATCCTTCATTTCCATTTGTCCAAGTATCCCTGCACCAGTGTCGTAGAAAGTGAGCAGAAAATGTCTTTGTGAAGCATCTACAACAGATGTTTCTGAGGCAGGCTACAGAGCTTCCTCTGGGTGCAGTGTGCTTTCCATCTACCAAGAAAGGACCATGAACAGGGTACCAAGAGCCAATAAACTAGACATATTTTGAAATCTAGATGAGGAAGAAACAGCTGTGAAAGGCATAGACCTCTAAAGACCAGTTGCAACAATAGTTGGCTTTGTGTAAGTCAGTGAAATTTCATGGTAGTTACACAAAAAATGTGATAGCTTTTATATGCCTCAAGCTCTTGCAACTTTTACTCAACTTCAGGAAGCTGAAGCACAGGGGGACAGACGGAATTGAAGGAAAGTGTTAAAGACTGGAAATAAATATCTGCTCTGTTCATAACACAAAGCAATTCATGTTATTGAAGGATGACAATAAATTTTTTTGAATTTATAAAATAAGATGTTGGCTAGTTACATATGTATAAGCTATACTATATTAACACTATCAGTTTAAAATACATGTATGTGCAAAACATTTCTCACATTATGATAACTACATCAAACATTTATGTGTATAATATTGCAATTACATTATGATAATGTGGCAGCTTGGATGGGGTAGAAGTAAAGAAAGTGTTCTGGCACAAAAAAAGAATGATAATTATTGTGAGGTCCAGAAAGCAGCAAACTATAATCCTTGTTTTATCATTATCTAGGTGTTTAAAATTGTTCCCTGTAACATGCTTAGTTTCCTTGGACTATTAGCTCTGACAAAAGGAAAAGTAGCCACTGACAGCTGGAGATGGTCTAACACCATCCTTTATGCCTTGGTGTTGCTAGGAGATGGCTTGGCACTCACAACCAGGCCATGGTGTTCTGTTCTGCTGTTTGACATAAACAACTCACAGCACATTAACATCAGCAGAGGCCATTGTGATCATGAAGAGTCAAGATAAACATCAGAACACACTACACTGAGCACAGAAAAAGCCAAGAACATTATCCAAAATTCAGAAGGGACAGATATTCCTTCTCTCTGGCTAATATGTGTAACTTCTGCTCCTCACAACTTTAGACTCTTTCCTCCTGCCTTCTAGGAAAGAACAATTAAAATGTCCCATCATGCAATTCTTTGTTTGCTGATATTATTCTATACAGAGAAAGCCTTTCTTCCTTGAACCATCCCTTGAAATCACCTAACAAAAGTAAAAATCCTGTATTACATACTTTATATACCCTGTTACTAAAATGCATTATGATTGCCCATAGTGTTCAGTTTTTCTCATTACACCAAGCAAATAAGGCCAAGTTTGTATGTTCCACAGTGTGTACCTGAGTAGTTTTAACTAGAGAGCATTGACAACTCCATGAAAGAAGCAATATTCCTTGACTGCTATTAGATCTCTAACATATTTGCAGTCTCTGAGAACATATTAGACATTCTACAAATACTCATTAGAATTAACGAGTTACTAGTTGTTACTAGTTGTATATGTGTTCTATAAAAATACTGAATTGGTTTTATATGAGAACATTTCCTGAAAGAGATGACTATAATTTTAACATTTAAATTAACTACTTGAATTTGGAAATACTCTTTCAAGTTTCATAAATTCCAAAAAAATCTATAAATCCATAGCATCTAAGCATTTTTAAAAAATATTAAAACTTTTTAAAGTGCCAGCTACAAACTTTACAGGAAAAATCAATTATGTTTTTCAAATTAGCCAATATCTCAGATTTTATCATAGCATACAGAATTATTTATTTCTCACAAGATTCTACTGATTCCTATAAATCCTGACTACCATTAAGAGTGAAAACAAGCAAAAAAACATATTTGAAAGAAAACAAATTGAAATTTTTCAAAAGGGCATTTTTCTTTAATAGAGATGCTGAATTAATATAGTACCAATGATATGTGAAGATTAGCTTTCAAGCAAAGAAGCTAGATACTTTACTATGGTTATGATCTATTGCATACCAATAGGATATGCCTAATATTGTTATAGTCAATCAATCTGTAACTACATTGTGTTGCCTTGATATTTTTTTCCTCTGGCAATACCTCATCCAATAGAACTTATGCATTCTCCACTTAAAATTCTAACATAAGTAATTTATTTTTTTTTTATTATCACATCTTCCCACATAAGAAAATGAATCAACTTCATCATCTACTGAATATGAATGGGACTGCTAATGATCTCACTTTTATGTATTTGGCCATTTCATGTTTATTATAATTTATGAGTATTTTATGTGGAAGTGTGTGAAAACTGAATACCAAGTCAGCTGTGGAATAATTTATACATCAAGGTAGCTTAAAAAGTAACAATTTTCTGATACTTTGTTATGTTTGGAGTTCAAAATAATGCATGGACCACAATCATAAACATATTAGTCACTAGATACATATGTTTATTAATATCAGATATCTTACTGGTAGTTTCAAAATATATGCTGAAAATCTGAATTTTTTTCACCAATCTTAAGGCAAATTTAGGAGAATATTTGGGTTTTGAATGTGTTTTGTCTGCTACAACCTGTTTTCTTCAATGAATTATTTGTGATCACTTTTTTTTAATGATTACACATTACAAAATATTGGAATAATTGGCCAGAGATTATTGACAGATATATAATCCATCACATAGGTTGTAAGTTGAAGATAATGCATCAGTTGTTAAGTTTTCTAATGTATTAAAATAGTTCTGCTTTAATCATCCTAAGAGAAAAATGTTACCAAAATAAATTTTTGATTAATGGTAAAGATCATGTACAGTGTAAACATATATAAATGATACTAATATGACATGATAAAATAGTACAAAATATTGGTCAATATCTTTAACATTGATTTTAGTTAGCATCACAAGTAGGAACATATTCACCAGCACAATGTTCTGGAATACAGCCAATCCAACAGCAGTGAAGTTACACTTGTTACAATGCAGCTCCACTGGACTACACAAGTGTAAAAAATGGATGACAGCAGGATACCTGGCCAGCTGTTGTATGGTGAGCTGACGTGGGGAGATCTCAAATAGGGCAAGCTGAAGGAACATGCTGCAGACACATTAAAGTACAATTTCAAGTAATGAAGCATGGCTGCAAAATACTGGGCAATAATATCAGGGGAAAGACCAACCCAGTGTGCAGCAATCGGAATAGCAAAGGTGTGCAGCCAGGTGAAGAAGCCACACTTCAAATTGCAACAGCTTTTGTAAAGAACAGTCACTCTCCCAATCAAAGAACACTGTCTACCTGTATTCTTTGAGTAAACAGGGCTGGTTTCTTACCACTCTTTTTAGTAGTATCAAAAATGTCTTTAAAATATATTTTGTTAAGAGAATCCTAGTCAATGCTATTTTTTCTGATTATGACAACCATCTTTTATTTCCCAAAGTTCTTGCTGAATAGAAATACCACACAAAAACTAAACATGGGGCATGTTGCAATACATTCTTGGAAGCAGATGCATCTACACAAAAACTAATTGTGTTACTAGACTTTCATATACTGGACATGTTTGCCTTGTCAGATTTTCTGAAAGGTTAATTAAACTGTGACTGGCAGGAGATAGTGGAGTTGATAAGAGAAGTCTTACAAGTTACACTATCCAAGAGTTAAAAATATGCCCATGAATTTTAGCCCTGGGCAAGTTGCAAACCTCCATTACCTTCAGTTACCCCATAGGGCTACTGGGAGTACAAAGTTCAGAAAACATTCAGCACTATGGCTGACCATGCAGTTATTACTAGAATATATATATATATATATATATACATATATATATACATATATATGTATATATATATGTATGTATATATATATATATATATATATATATATATATGTTGATGTCTGGAAGATGTACATAGACTCTATCCAAAATGTCCTCTAGTCAACAGTACAGTATACTTCTTATGTGAAAAAAAATTAGAAATATTAAGAAAAAATTAAGTGAAATAGGTAAAATTTATCTGTACAAAATTTCCTTATGAATTATATTTAAAGCTGACTGGCAATTGAACTCTATGTTCTCCTTATAATTTGCATTTTTATTTGGTGCCAAGGAAATTGCCTAAAAACCCACATAATCAATTATTAGTTGTAGAGTAAATAAGGGTAGTGTGCTGATAAATTAATCATTGCTTTGACTTAGTTGCTAATACACATTTTTCAAATGAATCTTTGTTAAAAGATTATGTCAACTGCTCTTCAAACATCAAAAGATAGAATTAACTTTTTTGACTCCAAAAAATTAAAGGAACTGGACTTTATTTTTAAATTGTATATCTGAAGCACAATACTATAAAAACAATTGAATTTCAAATATTTTTTTTTTTACTTTGGCTGACAAAGAACTGTAGTAATTTTTGCTATCATTTCTCTCTTTTAGGAAATTCCTTCATGTCCTTGAAAGATACATATGTGATCTTATTAAAACCTCCTTATGTCCTTCGAATATTCTTATTAAAATATCACCTTATTTTTGAATCTATGCTTTAGAGATTATGATACACAATTTACAATTTTCCACATTGTTGTCTCTATAGTCAGTTAGCTTATTTTTACTCTTTACATAAGTAAAGGAGAAATTCAAAATTTGATCCTATTATATGATTCAAATGACTTCTCCCTGTTAGAAAACAATTTTAAAAAAGTGTATTTTGAGTTTTAATTGTATATAACAACTTCTACTAGCTGATTAGAAACAGAAATTTGTACCTAAAGAATGAATGGCTTACTTTAAATTATATTCTGCTTTGTTTTGTGTGCTATAACTTACTATGTTAAATTGTGTGCTGTTTCAAAGCAAGATTTTGAATATTTGACTATGGGATTTCCAGAGTTTTTAGACTTTGGGTAGACAGGAAATCAAGGACTGTCATTGAAAGCAAGTGCAATGATTGGAAGAAATGTCTAGTCCAAAGGAGAGCTTTCGTACCATTTCTATTAGTATGACTAAATATTATTTATAGATATTTAGTGATTTTTGCCATATCTATATCATTAGTAAAACATTTCTACAGTTTGATTGACTGCACTGTCAAAGTTTTCCAAATATTATATAACTTTCTTCAATTTCAGTCCTGCATGTCTAATTTTTAACATTAGCAATTATTGTTAATATTTCCTCCTAAACTTTTTCAGGTTATTGGAAAGTAACCAGAAATCTTAATTATCTAATCATATTTTTTTATTTCTGAATTTCTCCTAATTTTAAGAATGAAAAGTCTATGCAGCTTTATGTTTTTCATGGTCATTTTTAAATGATTTTTATCTTATTGATTCAACTTTCTGATGACTCATAATGATCCAAACTTCTCAGAGATTTTGGCTTTCAAAGAGCTCAAACTTGTTGCAGAGAAAATCTCATGGGTCTTGACTGCTTTCCCATGAAGCAAAACGAATCTTTATACCATGTAGAAATATAAGTTAAAATTCTGATTCCAAACTATTTTAATAAACACTTACCATCCCCACACAATTTTCAGAGTTGCATTTACATACATTTGCCTATTGATATACACTATAAATTTTACTTTATTCATTTAAATATAACATTTATCTCAGTATCTGATTGAGTTGCTATCTTTCAAATATTATATACTATTTAGGCATTATATTATTATCAGTAACAACATTTTTATCACTCAAAATGCCTACAAAACAGTTCCTTAATATTTCCTTCAGATAATTCTTGGTTCCAGTGCATCATGGGTAGTGACTTAGCTAAGAGGATAAAGCAGCATTGGCAGGAAGAATGTTCACAGTTATTTTAGGAAGCTATTTACAAGCACAGGATTATACATTTGGTTTAAAAATTATATTAATCTATCATCTAGGAGGCAAATATTAGTAATATTTGATTCAATATATGTCAGGATATTTCTAGATGTTTTGAAAGAGTAAGTACAATGCTTTTTAATATTTTTTTTCCATTAGTAAAATAGGATGGGCAACTCCAAAAAAAAAAAAAAAAAAACCTAATGAGAGTAGTTACTTTAATAACCAAATTTTGTAGTCCTTCATTCACATTAAGAAATCAATTTTGCTTTCTTAGTAATGGACTTTGTCAAGTATTATGATCTAAATCCACTCAGCATTTGCTGATCAGCTATAATAAAAATTGGCAGGAGGTACATTTTAAGACATCCAAAGATATACAACCACCCAAACTAGCATAAAGTTTTAGTAACTGTGACTTAAGTAAGAAATCTTTAAAAATTATTTCTAATTATTGCAATTTTATTCAGTAAACCCTTATATTTCTCAGTTTTCACTTAAACTTCCTCTAATAGCTTAATTCCAATTATTTTGGAACTTTGCCTTGTTTTTACTTCTCTTGTCTAAAATCTGATACCTAAATCTGATACCAATGATACCTAAATATGTATCTCCAGTCCTGACTTGTCTCCTGTGATCAAATCTATAGTTTTCAATAGTTTACTAAAGAGCTTCAGATAGATGCCTTCTTCAACATTAACAAATATTTGTTTAGACGTCAGGATTCAACAGGAATGTTTTATGGCATGGAAAAAGCTGGAAATTTAATAGAAAACAGTCTCTAGCTCCTGTCTTTCTTTATGAAGATGATATTCTAATAGGAAAGGGACTGAAAAGAAATAAAATTATCAGACAATTTACAGTATATTTATCAAAGTAGTAATTTCTATTAGAAAGAACAATGAAGCAGTGGAAGGAGGTATGTAGTGTCAGGACATTGTGATAAGCCTTCCTGAGAAAATGCCATTCTGACAAAAACAAAAGACGTTGGGACACAACCTGTGCATCTACCTGAGAAGAGAACATTCCAAACACAGGTAGCAATTGGTACAAAGGAGCTGTGGAAGATGCATTCCTGGCATAAAGAACAGAAGAGAGTTTCTGTGTGATGCAGAATAGTAGTACAAGAGAAGACATATAAAAGGTCTGCTTCTATTCCTGTTTGAAAGCTATTCTGAAGTATAAAAATGGAACCATTAAAAGGTTTTGAGAACTGTTGTGCCACAATCTACTGCACATTTTAAGACAAATCATGGTGAAGGCTCCATTAATAAAAATACATTTATCCAGACATAAAATTAGAGTAGTTTAGACCAAGATGGCAGCAGGGTGATGGTGAGAAGTGTTTGGCTCTGGATCTATTTTGATCATAGCATCAGCAATATGTAGATGTGCAGATTGTGAAGTGTGAGAGAAAGAGAGAATACAAACATTGTCTTCTGTTTTCTTCTTGGAAAACTAAAGGATGTAGTTGGTATTCACTGGACATGGAGACAACTACTGGATATGCTCTGATGAGGGAGCCAGGAATGTGGGTACTTCCATTTAAATGTCCAAAGGACAATTCCTTTCTATTCATCCTGTTACTATTTCTATTGGTTCGTTTTCGCAAACTAATGCTATTTATCCCCACTCTAATCATTTATTGTTTAGAGAAGTCATGAAATTTTATAAAAAGTCTTTATTTTTATTATAAAAGTTTCCAACACACAAAACTAACTCTATGTGTACCTCAGCCAGTTTCAAGAAAAATCAACAATTCCTCTACTAGTGTCATTCTTTCTCCAACACACCATTTCTTTTGCTTCCCTTCTTGCCTTTTTCACTTGCTCCCTCTTTCCTACCTTTCTTCCTTCCTTCCTTCCTTCCTTCTTTTTAAATTGTGGCATTTGTTTATGTATGCCTCTAAAAATTACATTTTTATTAAAAATCACAATGCCATTATTGCATCTCAAAAACTAATATTAACCACCTAATATTTTCTAATACTTCCTCCATATTGAAAGTTTCCTAATTGTTTAAAAAATAATTGGTTTAAATTAGGATTTGAATGAAGTTTTATCCTTGTACTCATATATATCAGTGAATTTTCCTTTCATTCATTTTGTTTTCATTCATTATTGTTGAGACACTTTTTCACATTTTGTTTTCCAGAATACCTTTTCTTTATTAAAGAAAATAGGTTAGATAATGTGAAGGATCCATTTTGAATTCGGCTGATTATTTGTTATTGGTATGTGATAAAATGTATTCCTTCTTCCCCTAAATTTCCTGTTGGCTTCCTGATGAATGGTAGTTTAATCTAGATTTGATTATAGTCATGTTCAATTATGTGGTGTGTGTGTGTGTGTGTGTGTGTGTGTGTGTGTGTGTGTGTTATGTGCATTTATACTTAAGCAGAAAAACTTAATAGGCAGTGAGTGCTATTAGCAATAGTCTCTTAATTATTTGCCTCTGCTCTATATTCCTTTATATGAGTACAAGATTTATCATTTTGGCAAACAGACCTATTTAGAATCATGTTTAATAATTAAATAATAAAGTCTGAACACTTTAGCTACTGATTGTGTACCTTTCAGGATTTGGCCATAAAGACCTGCTACCTGTGGTCACTGATAGCCACCTCTTCCTTGTTATATTCACAGTAGTTTTGAGAATTAACAGAAAGAATAGTTGAAAGCAAATTGACTGATGCCAATATAAAAAAAAATTTTTTTTAAAAAAACTAATTTTCTTTCCTTGTCCTGTATATTTTTTTTATATTATTCCCTCAACTTAAGTCTACTCTGTCTTATAAGCCTACTGAGTAATTATACGTACCTAAGACTATTTTAATGTCATTTTATCCCAATTCTATTTTCTAAAATAGCAGGTAGAATGAATCTCCAGTTCCATGGAATTTTAGGTATGATAACATATATTTGACATTCTTTGTTTTTATCATTATTTTCATATTTATTTCTCCCTATAATTTTAATTTTGTAGGTAAATAAGCTGTCTTACATATTTTTAGTAGAACTGTTTATACTGGGCATTCAACATAAATTTTGTAAAATAAATATACAAGTGTATGAAGATTGAGATTAAATCACACACATTAAGAATAGAATGGGGGCTGGGGTTGTGGCTCAGCGCTCGCCTATCACGTGCGCGGCCCGGGTTCAATCCTCAGCACCATGTAAAAATAAAGGCATTGTGTACAACTAAAAGTAAATAAATAAATATTAAAAACAAAGAATAGAATAAAGGGACAAATGACTCAAATTATCAATATTTTTAAAAAGTTAATGCATATTTGTTTATACTTCCTTATATGAATACTAAAGAGATATACAATTTAATTTTGCCACAATGAAAATTATTATAGTATCTATCTTTACCAAGCTTAACAGTAGTACTAATTTTTCATTTTTGAAAATACCATTTTTAACATGAAAGGGAATAATTATTACACATACATGATACAATATTTGTGATCACATGCTTCATTGAATTAGAGATAATTTATTGCCTTGCTAGTCTAGACTTTTTATTCATTTTTATTGGTAATTAACACAAAAGAGTGTACACATTTATGGGATAGATTTTGAAAATTTGATTTGATGCATATATACAGTGTGTAACAATCAAATTGTGATAAGAGACTAAAGGGACTCCTTCTTGTTCTTCAGCAGCCATCTTAGAAGTTCCGAGAAATAGTTCTGTTTCTCAGAAATAATAGAACACAGAAAGTCCTGCCTCTGTACCCATTAATCATTACCTAGCATAATACGCTTGACAGCATAAAAATAGTAATTCCTATACAATGTAAAATTGTTCTCTTTGGTTTTCTTTTTTCCTGGGCAACATACCTTGTCAGAAATTGATTGTCTAGACATTAGTAACCATTCTCTAACATGTACTCAACTTGGGTCATCTTGACCCCATTCCCTTCTACTTGATTGTTGCTATACCAACCTGGAAAATCCCGTGGGAAATATTATTGTACCCATTGCTTGTCTTGCTAACTGCCTAGATTCAGCTTCTGTACTGTGGCTTGCTTGCACTGGCTGAAACCCTGCAATTGAATATTCTTCCCTCTGTGATTTTTCTCTTTATAAACCATTGGAAATCACTGCTGGCTCACCATCTTGTCACACTGTGTGATGTGTGAGGATGGTGGCTGCTGATCAGCTTAATAAAGGATTTTTATTGGCTCAAGTGTGAAGTGGCTTAGAGTTTTAATTGGCATTATGCTGGGTACAACATTATTGGTACAACAAAATCAAGTTATTTAGCATTTCCATTTCTTTAAACATTTGCATTTTCTCTTTATAGAAAACTTAAATTCCTCCTTATAGCGTTTTATAAAATATATAAAAACTTATATATTACAGTCATCTTACTATGCGTTGAACATTAGAACTTTCTCTTCTTATCTAACTTCACTTTGATAGTTTTTAAGAGAAAGAGCCTAGATATAAAAATAACTTTAGTATTATTTCTTCCACTATTGCTTCTTTGTGTCTATATAATCCAAAGAATGATTATACTCTTTTGGCTTTTTAGTATAAATACTCATCATTATATCATTTTAAATAACAACAATTTCATATATTTAAAAGTATAATAAAATTAAATTTTACCGTTTATACCTAAAATCTTATGTGTGTTAGACTCTACATGATATAATATAAAATCAAAATTTCTGTGACCAAAGATGTTCTAACAAACCACTTCTGCTCAGTTGTAGACAGCTAAGCATGCTACTCAATTTCAATGTAATCAGCAGTCTATCTTTTTTTCTATTTATTACTACTATGAGACAGACTAATTAAATTCCCCTTTGCCTGATTCTTTTCATATAGCACATGAATAGCAGGTAAAGTCAATTTGTGAACTTATTGTCCTTGACATACTGTAGAAGTGTTTTCAGCTGGAACTGATTATGTTTAATCTTCTGTGTTACCCAGGTAAAAAATAATCCAAAAGATAACAATAAATAATTGCAGCTCTAACTTTATTTAAATTTGTTCTTCTACTGTTATGGAACAATGCAGATAAATAGCAAAGGATCTTTCATATTGTCCAAAGAATGTTTCCACAGCTGTAATTATTTTCTTGCATAAGACCCTGTGCCCTCTGCAGTAGGTGACAGATAAATGATTTTAAATTACATAAAAACTGAATTGAGTCACTCATTATCCTTTGGGGTAATAAATTCAGGTCTAGGACTTATAAGTTTATACTCTATCTCTGTATGGAAAGTAATAGGATAGATATTTTAGAGCGTAAGATTTCATGTATGTCCAAAAAGCATTTGGAAGTTTTCCTACAATATAACCCCAGAGCGTAATTCCTGGTATTTTGTCACCATGATCAGTGTTTTTGTTTTGTTTTGTTTTGTTTTGTTTTGTACCAGGAATTGAACCCAAGGGCACTTCACCACTGCATCACATTCACAGCCCTCTCCAGCCCTTTTTTGAAAAATTTTATTTGGAGACAGGGTCTCAATGAGTTACTTAGGCTCTCTCTAAGTTGCTGAAGCTGGCTTTCAACTTGCAATCCTCCTGCCTCAGCCTCTCAAATCACTAGGATTATAGGCATGCACCACCACACCTAGTTGACATTGATAAATTTTGATACAGAAAATGGTTTACAAACATGATAGAATCTTTGTAAGTTACACTGAAAGAAAAGTGACTGTGTATATTTATATGACAAATAAATATCAAAATATTTATATAAGAATATATTATTTATAATATGTAAGTATGTGTAATACCTATATATGGTATATACTTGATGGTTTTATATGTATTTTAACCAAATCAACCTGTTTTTCTTTGAGTCTCCATATGGAATCCACATTCATATAGTTAAGGAGTATGAATTCACAGTTATCTGGTCTTTTTCATACTATCCCCACTGGTGATCCATCAATAACTAACATTGAACTATTGTATAACTAATTATAGGTTCAAAATATAACTTAACCACAGTATGTCTTCTGCTACAATCATAGTCAAGTTATGTTTATTTCTCACCAGTACTACTCTAAGCCTGACATCCTTTAACTGTAATTAAACTTTTGCCCAACAAAAAATATTGTTCATAAAGGATCTACAAACCCCAACCCATTCCAATATCTCCTTTAATTATGCTTAAAGACACATCCATTTTCTCTTTCTTTTCTTCTTGAATATATCATTCTTTTTTCTTCCTCTGGGGTTTTATTTTTGCTTTCTTCCTTTGAATGCTTTACTAACTCTTCTTTAAACTTTTCTACATTCTCTTTTCTGTTCAATTATATCTTTAATGTGGCTTTTCTGTTTACATATTCTTACATAGTTTCCCTCCATAGTACTTTCATATTATATAAATCAGTTTGTTTTATTTATAATAGTTATTGAAACAAAAATTGTATTTTTCAAGTTTTAAAAACTTATTCATTATCTATCTCACATCAATTATAGTGCATGATCTATTCTTCTTTTCCTTTCCCCTATAATGTCTGATCCCCTTTACCTTTAAAATACTTGGTATATAAGAGACATCCCAAAACATTTTTTTCAACTTATTTAATATGTGAAAGGTAAATTACATCCATATGAGTACTTCCAATTTTGTTAGAATTATTTATTCTGGAAGTCTCTGCTATTCCTCAACCTTATGAAATGCATAAGGTTAGTTTTACATTGAATAAATGTTCTGATTCAAATGGCTATACCCTAATGAAATGAAGAAACACAATGAATGATGATTAAGAATGCATCAGTAATATAATGAATAGAATGATTTTATGACATCTATAATATTTTAATTATTTTTTTAAGAAATTTTGTGGGATAAGTAGATTGGATATCTTTACACATTAAACTATCATATATATAAACATATATATTATATGTCCATATATATACATACAGAAATTGCATACACATGTAAATATATATACATGAGGTGTAATAAACATGAGGTGTAAATCCTAGTGGTGATTATTTTTTGATTCTCCAACTTCATAAATGTCAATGCAATGAGGCATTACTCTTTTTCCTAAATGAAAGAGAAGTATGATAGCTCATCCTAATAAGGAGCAAATGTGGTCTGGATTTTAAACTGTCTGCAATGTAATGTTGAGAAACTACAAATTATTTCATTACAAGGAGAATTTTCACTTTTTGTTTTTTGGTACCGGGGATTGACCGCAGGGGCACTGGACCACTGGGCCACATCCCCAGCCCTTTTTTTCTATTTTATTAGAGACAGGGTCTCACTGAGTTGCTAAGTGCCTTGTCATTGCTGAGGCTGGCTTTGAACTTGTGATCCCCTGCCTCAGCCTCCCAAGTGCTAGGATTATAGGCATGCACCAGCACACCCAGCTGAATTTTCACTTTTTTAAGTCTCTGAAGAATGTGAATAATAAGCATGGTGTTGTAGAAGTTTGCTACTTCCCTGCTGTCCTACCAGGCATCAATCAGAAACACCACTTTTATGTGTGGTCTTAACTCAAATGGGAGCATATCACCTTTGTTTAGAATCCTTGGTATGAGCAAGTGCTATATATCAAAATAAAATTGATATTAGATCCACATAACGAACTAAGGTTGTTGAATATAGTTTAGAATAAATCCTGTTCTCAGTTTCTGTTTATGTATATCAATAAAAACACAGAAACAATGATACAAAATGTCATGTTCTTGTCTTGTAACCCAGTTTTCAGAGTAAGTTATATTTTTCATGAAGAGAAAGATATGAAGAACCTTGGTTGCTATGATCAAGTGTTCCTTATTAGAATCAAGGAGTAACACACAGGGATAAAATTGCTATATTTCTTTTGCATTGTACTGATTTTTCTAAAGGAAGTGGTACCTAGCGCTAAATTCATATATTTCAGAAGCTCCATGAAGATCAAGGGGACAATAATATTAATGGCTTTCCTTTTGATATTATATGGATTACAAAGTGCTTGAGGATAAAATGTGCTGTGTGCATGACAAAAATATGTCTGAGAAAAAATTAATATATTTAGAGCTTTAGGAACATACCTTTGAAGAGCTATATTTTATGAATTATGTATATTGTCATTATGGTTCTTGAAACTGTTGACTTTAAACTACAGAACATTAAATTCATTATTAAATATACTAAAATTTCCTTGAAAATATGTCAAGTTTTGCAAGATCTCCAAAATACATATCATTAGGAAAGTTTCTATTTAATGACAGTGAATTAAAGTTATTAAAAATGGAAAATGGCAAAAATTATTTACAATCCATAAGTAATATGGCACACTGTAGATTTATTAGTTGATTTAAAAATTAGTTAAAGTTCTAGGTATTTTTTAGAATAGTCTTTCATGCTAATTTGAGGGGAAATTATTATAAGTGGGGAAAAATTAGCTTAGTCATTTTATTTTCAAGAAGAAAAGGACATTATGTAATATGTAATTTCCCTCAAAAACATTTATTGATCAAGGAAACTGATAAAAATGCAGAAAGAGTATGTAGTTATTTAGACTGTTTTACCTTCAATAAAGCTTCAACATAGAAAAAAAGAAAAAGAAAATGGTTCCAATTATCCCAAGTGCTTCAGTAAGTTCTTTCTGCACGCAGAGTTCCAGTATGCAGTTCCAGTAATTAATTACCCATTGAGACTGAGACACAGTAGCAATGTTAGCTTTGTTAACTTTGTCCAACAATAATTTTAAAATTTCTTTAAGATGTGAGTGAATGCATTCATTCTAACACATGAACATAATATTCTGATTGTCAGATCTTTATGATGGTATACCTTCCTCTGCAATGTCTTTTAAATGTCGCTGTGGCTGTTAATTATAACCAGCAACTGACATGCATGACTTAGTACATACATGAGGACATATCTGTTGGTAAGTCAACTCTAAACTTTCTTCCAGAAAATACTTAGGGATGTATGTGGTAGCTTGTTCCTGGCCAGTTTGGCAAACTAGCATCAGTAACTGAGATTTAAAAACATGTATATATGTACACACAGAGACACACACAGGAAAGAAGAAACAAAACTATAAAATTTCAGTTATACTCATGATAAAACATTCCAGGTTAGCGAATTTTTTGAGGAAAATATTGCATAAAATGCAAGACTAATGATAGGCCCCATCTGTATTCTCTTGATTAAAATATGTGATTGATTCATAATTTTTGGTCTCCAAATAATCACATGCCTTATCCTCTAAATATAGAATCCAATACTATAAAATGAAAGGAAAAAAGCAATGACATATTGGATTTTAGTGCATAAGGCTTATATCATCAACCTAAAACATAGCTTGAGTATAAAAAATTAATTTCTTCTTTTTTCTCTCTAATTAGTGACAATAGTTTAGGAGAGGAGTTTACACTTAATATGCAGCTGAATTTGTGAAAACTCAGGACACAAGGGAGATTAGTATTAATAATCAACCTAAGATTCTAAAGGATATTTATACACTAATTTAATTAATATATCCAATATAGCAATATGTTTTCTTATATAAAACTCAATATCATTATTTATTCTTTTTTGATAAAGACATATTGTCCAATGTAGAAATAATCTTGGTAATTACCATTTTTGGGATTATAAATGACTGTGTTATTGAAGACTTGTAAAATATTTCTATTTTCGAAGAACTTCTACAAATTGAAAGTGAAAATTCAAAGAAAAGATGATTAAAATTTCATTTTAAATATGGGTATCAACAAATTTTTAGTTATTTTTTAAACTAAGATTATATGTAAAATAATGTTTTGTAGTAATGCATTTGCCTTTAATATACAATTTTAATGTTTTTCTGCTTTATATAATAGCCTGTATTTTCTTTTTTGTGGGGGAGGGGTGGTAACCAGTGATTGAACACAGGTGCACTCAACCACATGCCCAGCCCTTTTTTATATTTTATTTAGAATCATGGTCTCACTCACAGGACCTCACTATTGCTGAGGCTGGCTTTGAACTTGTGATCCTCCAGAGACTCTAGGATTACAGGTATGTGTCACCACGCCCAGCTAATAGCTTATATTTTCTGAGTTGAAAACAATATTTTTAAAAACTTGTGAGGAAATAAAGTGAGGATAAGCAAAAAACAATTTCAAAAATGCCGATCTTCATTCTGGGTTCAACTCTGTTACACTTGTGGCTAATTAAAATATATTTATCAAAAAAAAATGTTAATCTGACTTGGCAAATTTCAAAATCCTAATGAGTTTGTCTCTGTACTTATGTTTTCCTAAATAAAAAGGATTAAAAGAGGTACAAAGCTGACAAAGAAACAAATAGCAAAACTGTCCCATTTCTTACATGACTGTAGCTGTTTCTACAGCCAGTGTGTCACTTGGGTGCAGGTTGTGTTAGACTTGACCTTCAGGTTGACCTAAAACTTCAGTGTTGTGAGTATATACTTTAGAATATCTTGTTTGTTTGTTTCTTATTCAGTGTTGATGGGATTCCTTGTAAAGTCACACATACACACTAGGAACACATACTAACAAATTTCAATTTCTATATGCCAAAAAGTGATAAAAAGTTGACATATTTGAATTTTCTAAAAATATGTCATTTACCCTAAAAAACTACTAATGTCTTCCATCAATCTTTCTGTTTTTGAGAAACAAATTTACTTTCTGATATACACCTTTTATAACTTCAAATTCAAAGCCTTGTCAGCTTTGCCCTTTTCGATGAAATTCTTTCTAACATGGATAAATCCCATTCTGGGAAGACTATAATACTGCTAATTTATTCCCACCTTTATTATATTTGTATGTAAGACACTATTCATTTATGATGTAAAACTCTTGGCCCAATAGGTCTTTCATCATTTTTCTTTAATTGCACAGAGTAATTTATGGATGAAATTATGATTTGGAAAAGTAATGTATTCAGAAACTAGGTTTTATGTTACCCCACTATATGCTGTAGAAGTGCTCTAAAGTCAGGAATTATATTGGTAGTGGCTAACATGAGACAAATAAAAAGTCAAAAAAAAGTTTAAATTAATGAGGTTTGAAATTATAAAAGAAGAAATTAGAACAATTGTATTAGATAATATTTGGAAGCTACAATCATACCATGAAAAAAAAAAAAACATATAAGATATGGAAAGCACATCTCTATGGGGTGCCATTCTCAAATAATACAATAATAATTTGTTCCCCTGGAGTTTTGCAGTGAGAGCCTTGGGGTTGTTTGTATGAGAAATTGTACATACAAAGGAACAAAGGAGACATTAAGAAAAATAAACGTGGATAAATATGTGAGGAATTTAATAAAATAGTTATTTATAAATAGGCATTTTAACATTTTTAAGACCATTAATTATTATGAGAGTCTTGCTTATATAGAAATAAAGCATATGAGAAGAAAAACAGAACAAATAAAAAGGAGGTAAATGGATTATATTTTCATAAGATTTTTATAAGGATACAGAATAACATTATTTGAGGAATAAATTAATAATTTAAAGATGCTTTCTTTGCTATCTAGAAAATCCAGAGAAATAAAATATAGAAAAAGATATAGGAAATCAGATAAAATATTTTAAAAGTATCAATTCACTCAAAAGAAGACTGGGAATGAGGAACAAATGATCATAGAGTGATAGGGTCATAGAAAAATCATAACATTCACCCGCATATATCAATAGTCACCCTAAGTAGAAATGGACTAAACACTAATGAAAGGTAGAAATTAATACTGAATAATAATTACAAGCTGAATCATATTATTTAAAAAATCTAAATTTTGATAACATAGTAGCTTAAAGTAGAAAAATGTATATAATATAAACATATGAAGCACTAGAAAGTTGATGTAGCTATGTCAATATCAAAACAAGCATCAAAATACACATTTTGTTTTAAAAGTACATTTCATGATATAAAGATGTTAATTCAATTAATTGTAATTATTGTTTTTTTTTTTCCCCAGGGGGAACTGGAGATGGAATCCAGGGTCACTCTATTATTTTATTTTATTTTTTGATAAAGGTCTTGCTAAATCTTTGAGGTTGGCCTCAAACTTGGAGTCCTCCTGCTTCAGCCTCCTGAATCACTGGGATAACAGGCATCTGCTGTGCCTGCCCAAGAAGTTGCAATATTCTTACATGTGTATACACTTAACAAAATAATTGTTTTTGCACTATTTTAAAATAGTAAAATTGACAGACCTGCAGGAGAAATTCACAATAATATTTTGAAATTTTCCAGGTCTTTTTCCAGGAGATGATGGGACCACTTGGGCCAATAAAAAAGTAATAATACAAATGATTGGAACAATACTATTATCCAACTTGACCTGAGTGGTAATTGCAGAATACTATAGCAACTGCTGTATACGCACTTTTTTCACTTGCATATGAAATGCTTACTAACTGCTGATTCATAAAATAAATATCAATAAATTTCATAACATGTCCTTGGCATAATGATATTCAGCTTGCAATCAGGTATAGTAAGGTATCAAGAAAAAAATCCAAACATTTGGAAATGAAGCAACATACTTCTAATAGATAATTCAAGGAAATAAGTAGAAATTTTTTTCAACTAGTTGAACTAAATGATGAAAAAATAAGACATTACCATTTGTTACATGCAGATAAGGTGGTGCTTAAAAGAGTTTTTATAGGTTCAAATGCCTTAATATTAGTAAAGAATAAAAGTCTAAAACCTAATGCTTTAGTATACCTATTTAGGTAGATTAAAAAAAAAAACATAAAATTAAACCAAACTAAGTAACTAAGAGAAATAATAAAAGTAAGCTTATAAATAAATAAAATTCCAAAAACTACTATGTATATTTTTTAGTTCTGTTGAAAATAAAATTCGGTTCTTTACCAAACAAAACAATAAAACAGCAAGGCAAAGGTTGAATGAAAGAATATGAATGATGAATATCAGGAATGAATATGTAGATGTCATTATTGATACTTTAGACATTAAAAGAACAAGAACTAATTTGTGAAGTATTTTAGAATGATAAAATCAACAAATTATATAAAAGAAGCTAATGCATTGGAACACAAAACTAAATAAAGCTGACCAAAGAAATAGAATAGAAAATTTGAACATGGCATATTAAATAAATTGAAGTTGTAATTGAAACTAATAAGCAAAAAAAAAAAAAAAAAAAAAAAAAAAGAAAAAGAAAGAAAGAAAGAAAAAGAAAACCGCTGAAACAAACAAAAATAATTCTTCTCACAAAGTGTTTAAAAATCTAGGTGGTTTCCTGAGTGAAGTCTATTCAATATTTAGGGAAGAAAATCAGTTAATATTGAATTGTTTAATAACAGTGCAGGAGAAAACACTAGTCAATATGTTTGCTGAGGTCAGATTTACCTAATCCCAAACACATGAATATTTTTGCAGAAAACAAAATTTAATTTTGTTCCCTACCTAATTATTCACATAAATTCAGAATTGATCATACTCATACTCAGAAAAGCTAGAAATAGGAAGTTTCTAGAAGGAAAATCAAAGGAATATTTTAAAAATTGTGGGTAGAGAAGTTAGAAAAACAAAAATATGTATGTATGCACAAAAGATAATGTCAATAGTTGGAATTTCATCAAAAACAAAAAACAAAACAAAAAAAAAAAAACTAAGTGGTTCATTAAAACAATGACAAAATTTCATCAAAAACAAAAAACAAAACAAAAAAAAAAACTAAGTGGTTCATTAAAACAATGACAAAAATCAATTCAAACAAATAACTAAGCAAACTAAACTATTCAGAAGTTAAACACTTAATACATAATACATTGGGAGAATACATTTGAATTCATAAAGTGATATATGTCTTCAATGTATAAACCCCGTTTTAAAGGGAAAAACAACTCAATAAAAATTGGTATTTTTTAACTGATATTTCAAAATATCAAAATATTTAGCCAATAAGACTTGAATTGATATCAAATATTATTAATCATCAGTAACTTCAAACTTATACTTTATTTTCCCAGGAAAAATACTTAGAAATTCATATGCCCATAAAGACTTGAAGAAAAATGCTCAAAACAGCCTTTCTTACAATAGTCCTATACAGGAAACAGAATTATTGTCTATCAGCTACAGAATGGATAAATAAACTGTCCTCTTTACACAACATTGCACAAGTAAGCCATAGAGAGGAACAAGTCATAACACAGAGAGCAGGTTTGTACATTGAAAATAATAAGTCAAGCAAAATAAGGGAAACAAAAATGTATATATTGGATGTATTACTGTATGTTTTCTGAAAAAGAATAAGCAAACCTAATCTATGGTATAAAATTCAGGAAATAATTGCATCTGGGGGAATCATGAGAACTGATGAGAAAAAAAGAAATGGAATTTTCCGAGGTGATGGGAAAATATGATACTAGAAGTACATGATTAATACTTGTGAGTTTTATTACACACAAATTTCAATCAATATAAACTAAATTAGAAAAGGAAGTTAAATACTGAGGCAATCCTTCAATTCAATGTCTCCTTGAATAAAAGTCTACAATGGAATTGGATGGTGATTTACATAATTCAAGTAAATATAAGAAGTTAAAAACTAGACAATTTGAGTGTAGCATTATTAGTACCCTTGCTCATAATATTTACTTATTTACTGAGTTTTAATTAGGGTTTTACTCGTCTTCTCCTTCAGTTATTCAGAGTTCTCTGGCTTCCTACTACCCTTTCTGAACTACAAAGGAAATAATGTTTCAAGCCTTTTACTCTACCCTGTCAACACTTTCTTTTGTTCCCTAAACCTTCATATTATTTTTGACCAACTTATTTCAGTTAAACATGTCACATTTTGAAGCAGAAATATTCATTTAGTTTCTCTAATTGTAGATAGAAATACTTATTACTATTATTTGTAATCATGTAGGTGGTGAACAGTGGGAAAAGGTAGAAAGAAGGTAATGAACACTACTATTCATAAAGCTTGTCCTGAGACAACCACTGATGTAGGCATTTTGGAGTGACTTTAAATAAGCAAAGCCTCTAATATAAACCAAAACCCATCTTCCCCTATGCAGAATGTTGTGTTTCCTTGAGAAGGTGAAAGTAGGGTCACAGAATAGGGGCTGCGTTTTGTCTCTACTAAAAGGTACACAATGTTCATTATTGCAAACTGCTCTCTGTAAAATATTTAGCTTGACCTCTGTTGGTACAGGTGAATCTTCTCCATTTTACCTCTTACTGTCTTTATTTCATGTTGCAAAATTGCAAGAAGTAAATATAGGATTACAAAATGTTTTACTGTTGTTTTACCCATTTCGTAATTTTATATCCTATCTCATCTGCTGTACCAGCATAGACCTCTCTGCCTCCTCTATTATTTTCATCTCCCTGAAAAAAATGTTGACAATGCACACAATGAAGAAAGATGATACAATTCATCTGTATTAGAATGGCAAGTACATAGCCCCTACAGTAAAACACACTCTGAGTTCTTATTCTAACTTCATCAAGAGTTAGTCAGGTATTATTTATAACTAAATACTTTTTACTTCTAAAATACAGAAATAATTTGTAATTATTACTATACTTTAGAATATTGTAATAATTCATTTTACTGTTGTAAGAATAAAATGAAACTACGTAGTATAGGAAGTTTCTTTCAAAAAATTCAAAACATTTCAAATAGGGCATTATTAACATTTAATGAGCATATTTTAATTGGCTTATGTAGTTTTAATTAGTCGGTAAGTGTTCTAATGTCAATATTTATATACAAGTAACAATCAATATATAAGGCATTTTATTGATCTCATTTGTTATAAATATTAGTTTACACCTATATAAAACTCTTTAAGCATATTATGCATACATCTTTCTTCAAGGTTTTGTTTAATTAAACATTAGACTCAATTCCTGGGTGTAGGTGAGCTTTTGAAATTGAGGGCTAAGGAAAAGAGTGTCTTTTCCCTAAAGGGTATGAATGTATTAGACATTCTGAAATGATTGGGTTTATCTTTATCCTTAATTAATTATTAACCTTGTTTGACAATCAATATTTTATCAAGAAATTGGTACTCACTGTAAAACTTGAGGTAGACCACTCAACAGATAGGAAAAATACATATTTCTCTCTATGATGGAAATTACTTAATTAAAATGATGAATGAAGGTCTCCTTTTAGACTATAATTAGCAGACTAGAGTCTTTGGTGTTTATGTTAGCATAAGAATCCTATGAACTAGAACAGGAATCCAGTCACCAAGGATTGATCAATAATTCTGTATCCTGAGAACCAGCAAGTGGACTTAGTGCTCAAATTAATGCTTCATACTAATCCTTCTAAACCAAAAAAATATATTCTACACATGCATATGCAGTAATCTTTCTTCTGGATTCTAATATCCCTACATTCCATCTTTTGGCTTACTAATGGCAAATGTGAGAAGAATAACCTCAGGAAATCAGGAAAGTAGTATCCAGAGCCATTGCATTACCTCCATTCACATACTGTAAAATATTGAAACAAGCCAGCTTTAAATAGTTCAGCACAATGGAAAACAATATGAAGATTCCAGCACATTTATCTCTGTATCAAAGGTCAATTTGCAAAAAGTAAACATGACTTCTTTCTCATGTTTCTACATTCAAAATATTGTTTCAAATACTATATTATTCCTGTGTCCACCTTATTTTAAATTCCAGACCTTTTATTCACATTTAATGGTGTCTAGTTTATAAAGTGTTTCTTCTCCCAAGTGTCTTTGAATTGTAATAAAGATTAGAGCCTAGATATAAGAGGCTTAATCACAAAAATGAAACTTCCTTTGGACTTCTCTGGATTAATACCATGTTTATTTACTCTTCCTGTGAATTAATCTTACCTAGAATATCAAACTTACTTTCTTAGTTTCTTGTATTGCTATTAAGAAAATAATTGAGCAATCTATTATTTAATGGTTATGAAATAGTTGTATAGAATGGCATAGATATTTTCCTTCACATATGCTTAACTGAGAATCACCATCTTTACTCTGCCTGTTCTACAATACATATGCAAGTGCACTATTTTCCAGTCTTTCTATGTTATCTAAATGTAGCCTTTCTGTGTACACAATATATTCGGATGGTGAGCAATAGATATTATTGATGTAAGTTATGTTTTGTAAAATCTATAGATTTACTCTAAGTAGATGAGTACATTCACCTAGGATTTTTACCAAATTAAATGTTACAACTTTACAAGTTCTCTTACAAGCCTTGTTATGACATTGAAAATTAAAGGAAATTGAAGACTTATGTTCTCATAGTCACTTTATAGTAAAAAAAATATATAAATTGAGAAACAAAGCTACTTCCACATTTCCCAGGGGCTTTAGGGAAAATTTATGAACTTAACCTAATAACACACACACACACAAAGTCATAACTCCATGTATACTACACAAAGTAAAGTGTCATAATTTTTTTTTTTTTTTTTTTGGTACCGGGGATTGAACTCAGGGCCACTCGACCACTGGACCACAATTCTAGCCCACTTTTGTATTTTTTATTAGAGATAGGGTCTCACTGAGTTGCTAAGTGCCTTGCCATTGCTGAGGCTGGCTTTGAACTCGCGATCCTCCTGTCTCAGCCTCCCAAGTGCTGGGATTATAGGCATGCGCCACCGCATCAGGCTAAAGTGTCATAATTTGTTAACTTATATTAATAAATGTAAAGAACATTAAAAACTTCCTACAAACATGACCAAATATATTCCACAAGGTACAGATGTATTTTTGCTCTGGGTTCTTAATTATTCCCATTTTCTTTCTCGGCTGGTAATATTAAACAAATATCCTTCTTACTACAGAAATATGTGTGAAATGAGAATTTGTAGGTTTCACAGAACTTGGAGATTTTTGAAGGAAAGTGAATTAGTTTATTGAGAGATATTTATAAAATGCAAAATAATCACTGACAATTTTATTCTTAGAACTCTCAATACTTTCAAATAAAGGAAGACATAGTGTAGGACAAGATGAGCCACAGGAAGAGAGTTATGGTGGTAATGAGGGCAGGTATCAGGATGGAAAGAATTTGGTCATTTAAAATGTTGAAGAATGTGGTGAACATAATGATAAATTGAAAAACTGACAGTATACTGGACTCTCAAAAATAATGTTTATTTGATGTTTGATTATTACTGTGTTCAAACTGTTCTATGTTCCCTCTTTGTTTCTTCTCCGGTTAAGGAATAACAGTATTTTTTTTATAGGAAATTTAGAATTTTCATCCAGGTTCATGGTGCATACCAATAATCCAGGGACTCCAGAGATTGGAGCAGGAGGATCTCAAGTTGGAGTTCAATATCGCAATTTAGCAAGGCCCTAAGGAACTTTATGAGACCCTGTCTCGAAGTAAAACCATAAAAAGGGAATATAGGAATGTGGTTCAGTGATTAAGCACCTATCAGTTTAATGCCTGGTACAAAAAGGGAAATTTAGAATTTTCCTTCTTGACAGACCAGTTTTTTTCTATCTTGAATATTCTTGCAAATGCTTTTAGTTTAGACCAGCTCAGTTATATAAACCCTAAGCTTCACAGTGCCTTTTAAATAGATTCTGATATGTATGCATACCTAGTAGTGGTGATCTGAGGACAGAGAGCATGCTATCCCAAGTACAAATATGATTACATGACTCATTTTTTTTTCTTACTGTGAAATGGAAAATTTATGGTTTAGTAAAATTTATCCTGGGATTTCAGCTTGCATAAACATATTAATATATAACATTTTATACTACAATTTTCCATTTTCTAAAACTATTCTACTTGTTTCAGAAATTCCCTAATCCTTATCACTAGTACACATCTCCTGGTGCATATTGACTTGGATTAGCTGTCCTCACTGGAGAGCAGGATCAAGGTATTATTCTGATATCCTAACATGTAGTTTTGCAAGTATAGGGAAAAGTTATGTTCCTATATATTTTCCTGAAAGAATAAGGACTAACTTATATAAATAAATATACTAATTCTGCCCAGAATTTTGAATAAATTCCTAAAATATTTATTGCAAATTATATACCTAAAATATTTTGGAGCTTCCATATATTGTGTTACTGAATTGTCTGAAAGACCTGTGTGTACCCATGTGTTATAATTAGAAACAGAAACCATGTTGTAGAGCTAAATGAAAATGACTCTACCCTTGGTGAATATCAATGACAACTATAGACTCCATATACTTAGGTCAATGTGGTTACAGTTGTTCAAAAAAACTAAGCAGTATTATTTTTTAAAGAAACGCAAAAGTTGGAACCTTTGAATATTGTAGTAAGACATATTTATACCTTTGTTTCAAACATCTTTTCAACTTGGGGAGAAAAAAAAAGTGAAAAGGCAGTCTTATCATATTTAACTTATAAGTCACTTAACTGCAGTATAAATTTAAAACACATTTTTATGAGGTTAGGGCAGTAAATTATATTCTCAGTCAAGTTTTTAATCTGATGACTATTTAAGATTATAATCATTGTTTAATTCATAATACCTTTTTTGAAATTATTGGTAAGAAAAAAAGTTTAAACCTAAAATATATTTTATTTCTCGCTTTTTTACCCTCTAAATCTTTCCGCTTAGTGACTGTAGTCACTTTTTTGGCTAGTTTTTAAAGTAGACAATTGTACTTAGTTCGGATGAAGTGTCATTCTTTGTCTACCTAGAAATGAGATGGTTCTTGACATTGGGTTTTGTCATTGATTAAATTGTCATAGTCTATTTGAGACCTAAATGCTGCCTTTGGTCATTGTTCTTTTTCTTCTTTAGAAAGTGACCTTTGTGAATAATTGCATGCCCTAGATGTGTCAAAATGAAGAGAAAGCAGCATTCCTAACTACGAACGTTTTATAAACTATTTGTCTCTGCTGTCTTGAACAGCTTTACAAAAATGAAATATTTCAAAATTATATTGCACAAAGTCTTTTTAACAGTTTTAGGTATAAAATAAATGCACTGTAGATTTATAGAATTTACTGATATTTAAAATTTTCCCACTTACATAACCTCATTAAAAATATTATACCCTTAAGAAGAAATATTCAAAATTTGGTTCTTTAGATACATATAAAGTGAGAGACTGACAGTATGACATTTTAAAATACATTCATTAAACCTGTTTGAACTCATCAGGAAATTTTAAATCTTACCAATATTGAAGGATGAATAAATATTTTTTCCATGTTCTTTTAAGAAAGATATATGTAACCTTGGAATAGGAGTGATGCTTATATTAGTGCAGATATATTAGGATCATTACAAATGTAACATGCACACATATTTGGACTTTGGTATTTATACTTTTTTTGTTTTGTTTTGCTTTCGTGGTGCTGCTGGGGATTGAACTCAGGGCCTTGTGCATTGTGAGGCAGGCATTCTACCAACTGAGCTATATACATAGTCCATAGTATTTATTCTTAAAATTAAAGAAGAGTATTTTACTACTTATATTTGATGAATAAATGACTTTCCAACCTTGATCTTCAAATATATCTTAAATTTTATTTTCTTGATGAACTGGATTGAAATATTAAAAATAAACATATAAGCAAGATAAACCTTCAAGCACTAATTTTCCTGATAGATAAAAATATGAGGAACTATGAAATCTAAAAAAGAGGTAGTCCACTGTGGAATAGGAAGAGAATTGATGGAAATATTGGAGTTATGCTCTGAGAAGTATCTCATATTGGAGAAGGGGAAAAAGTTATAAAAATTTTATAGATGAGGTAATAACAAACTGAATGAGATGGAAGAAAAAATGAATACGTTCCACTGGTGATAAGAAAATAAGCTAAAAAAAACCCCTGCGTATATTAGGTTGTTTGAGAGAGGTGTGTGTGTTTGTATTCATGTGTATTATTTGGCATAGATTACTTTAAAACAGTCTGTGTTCTTGTGCAGGAGTGAAAAATGATTAAAAATGCCTCTCAATATGTAATCTGGCAGTGGTGGATAATGGAAAGAATCTGGAGGCAGTGAGCTAGATAGAAAATATTTACAGTTATTTAAGAGTAAGTTAAGGGATTAGAGTAAGGGCCATGGGAAAAGAAATAGAAAGGATAAGTCTGAGAAAGCAAAAGGAGACAAACTGAAGAATATTGATTTAAAGATGATTCCAAGATTTTTCAGCCTTGGACATATCAATAAAAGAAATAAAATCTGTAGGAAGAAAGACATTTAAGGAAGTTGATTTTTTTCATGGCAATACTGAGATAAAAGTCCATTATCTAAATCATGTTAAACTTCAAGTTGTTCAAATTATGTTCATCAAAGTAAAAGATCAAAATTGGACAAGTTGATTTCAATATAAATGTATTAGTTGGAGTCGTGAATATGGGTAAATTTGTTGAGGTTGGCCACATGGAAAGATAAGACTGCAGGATATTGCCGGGTGTGGTGGCGCATGCCTGTAATCCTAGCACATGGGAGGCTGAGGCAGGAGGATCATGAGTTCAAAGTCAGCCTCAGCAATGGCAAGGCACTTAGAAACTCAGTGAGACCCTGTCTCTAATAAAATACAAAAAAAGGGTTGGGGATGTGGCCCAGTGGTCGAGTGCCCCTGAATTCAAGTCCCCAGTACCAAAAAAAAAAAAAAAAAAAAAAATTAAAATTAAAAAAAGACTGCAGGATACAGGACTAAGAGATACATTACAATTAATAAATTCAACTGAAGGAGAGGAAAATTTCAGAAAAGAGCACAAATAATTAAATTGTGAAAGAATGTAGATGGTAGGGACTATGTTATCCATACAATTACTTAAAAATCTTAAGTTTTAGAAATATTGAGGGATATAAAATTTTTCTTCAACTTCATCAGTCAGAACATGTAAAATAGTCACATTTCATAGGCATCATGTATACCTAAAATAATCCAATTATATTTATAATAATTATAAATATGCATTTAAGAAAATTATATTTTAATTTATGATATGATTGTGTTCCCAAAGTTGGACCATACTTCATCCTCTTGCTACCAATGTACATATTTGTTCAGTATTTAACTGCATAGTAAAATGATTAGATATCAGTCAAGAACTGGGAAATTATTAAAAATCTAAACTGGGAAAGCAAGAGCACTAGTCCTCTGCTTACACATTTGGAAGAATCAGTCAACAGGTAAGGCAATAAATAAGATTATTACAGGGTAAGGTAAGTGTTATAAAGGAATAGCTAAAATATGAATTTTGAGATAAAATCTGAACTGATAAAAACCACTTGAGGAACAGAACAGTCTCCAGGAGGAAGTAACATTTTTGGCAATATAGCTATGACTAGACATTGCATTTTCTTATGATGGCAATGGGAATACACTGAATATTTAAAATATAAAAAAGACATCATATTTGAGAAACATCACTGTGGCTACACTGAAGAAATTAATTAGGGCAGAAATAGAAGCAGGGAGATCAGTTAGAAGCAGCTTATAGGAGCTCTTAGGGTAGCTTTATTAAAATGATGTCAGTGCAAAGTCACAATATATTTTTAAGACTGAATGAATCTATGGGTTTATTTGGGAATGAGGAAATGTGAAGAAAATGAACTGAAAGTATGTAGAGTTTTAGTTATTAGGTAGTCTACAAAATATGTAACAAATACTTTGTGACGATATATGTTTTACATATGTCCACTGACACTTAAATGAACATATATTCACATATATCTATTACTCTGATAAGCCCAGATAACAGCTGAATTTTTATTCAGTGAACTTTACATTAATCACAGCCTTGGAATATTTCTTCCATCCTATTAATATGATCTAGTTAACTCAAACTAAGGAGATTCTTTTACTCCATTGTAAAAGATAATAATTTGATAATAAAATTATAATGAGATTGTATTCTGCACAGGGAATACCTTGAGATAAGTTTTCCCTTACAGAATTTACAGAAGAGATAGGAAAAATGAGAAATATTCTTGAGAGTAGCCTCCAAATTAACTTCTCTGTTGTCTACCTAAGTTCTTGAACTTTCTTGGGGGAAGACAGGAAGGATGGCACATGCATGCTGTGACACTAACTGCCCATGATTCTAAGGGGACAAAAGTCCTTGTCAGTAACATACTTAGAGAATGCTGTACTACTTTATATGAAGTTTTGCTTATTGGAGGACCTAGAAGTGCAAGAATAGAAATGTGTTACATATGGCTCTCTATGTACTCTGTCAACAATTGTTTTTTTTGTTGCTGTTGTTTGCATTACTGTAAGTCTCTTATCTTTTATTGCAGTTTTCTATTCTAGAAGGAACATATTTTGAAATGAATAACTCAGTTTGCACTACTTACCCTAATGTATGAGAGCTATAGCAGATACATGTGTTAGTCATCTTTTTCTTAAATGTGATCAAAATACCTGTCAGGAACAGCTTTGAGAAGGAAAAGCTTATTTTGGTTCATGGTTTCAGAGTTCTAAGTCTATGGCTGGCCAGCTCTATTGCTCTGGACCTGAGGTGAGGCAGAATATCATGGTGGAACAGCTTGGCAGATGAGTACTACTCAGGTCATGGCAGCCAGGAAACTGAGATAGAGATGTGGAAAGAAAGAGAGAGAGAGAGAGATGATAGAGACAGAGACAAAGACAGAGACAGAGATAGAGACAGAGACAGAGACAGAGACAGAAGTGGTTAGAGACAATATAAACCCCTCCAGGCCATACCCTTAGTCAACTACTTTCTCTCACCAGGTCCTACCTCCCAATAGTCCATTTGTCTACCAATGGATTGATCCATTAAATGGATCAATTATCTTATGAGGTCAGAGACCTCATTAACCAATCATTGCCCAAAGCCCAACTTTTGAACCTTGTTTCATTAGGCATCACGCTTCAACAGATGAGCCTCTGGGAGACATTTTAGATCTAAACCGTAACAGTGGACAAGAAGTATGTAATTGAAAAATAACTAGAAGAAATGTAATCAAATGAGGTGAAATTTCTGACCTATTTTTAAGGGGAGAAGATAAGCTTCAATTACATAATATGTAATATTACATATGTTTAATTGTACATAAAAAGTAGATCCCTTAAAATATTGTGGTTTCGTGTGGTGGCGCACGCCTGTGATCCCAGCACTTGGAAGGCTGGGGCAGGAGGATCATGAGTTCAAAGCCAGCCTCAGCAGTGGCAAGGCACTTAGCAACTCAGTGAGACCCTGTCTCTAATAAAATACAAAAAAAAGGGCTGGGTATGTGGCCCAGTGGTTGAGTGCCCCTGAGTTCAATCCCTAGTACCAGAAAAACCCACAAAACAAACAAACAACAACAACAAAAAAACCCTGTGGTTTCAAAAATGTAAATACAAAACCCATAACAAACACAATTATAAACCATTTTTATATCATCCTTCAGTTTTCATTTTATGGGTTTCTTTTTCTTTTCTCAACTGTAAATAGATATCATTCACTCAAACACTTAGCATTGAACACTAAAACTCCCTACTGGTGGAGAAAACAAACAAACAAAAATCTTCATATGAATTCTAAACTTTGACATATTCTGAAGATTTCAGAGGCTCATGCCCAAAACTGATTGTTTAGATTAAATGAGAGTAGTCAGCCAAGTAGTAAAATTTTCTTGAGTTTTCAGAGAATGCTAGCAAAAGGTCACTCAGTCTAATTCACTATGATCTATATAATTTAATTATGCTCATTTCTAAAGTAAATGTGTTATTTGCACTGCATTGGTATGCAGATTACAAAGTGTTATTATAAGATTATAAATGGAATGCTGGTTTGCACTTTGTATGAAAAAGACCTGTAAATACTATTTAGCTTCACTTTTATGTGGCTAGGATTTAGTGCACACTAAAAGGCTTAGCCAGTATAATATTAGAGCTCCAGATAGAGAAGTCAGCTAACTGAGCACAGATGCTAAATAAAGCTTGGTAAGTGCAGTTTTAGGCTCATCTCTTCATTTATCACATTTTCTTTCATCCATCAAAAATATGCAGTTAATAAATTCCATGTTCAATCTGTTGCAAATTAAATGCAACTTTTTTTTAGTCATTAAACAGAGACTTATTTTTAGGAATCTTAAATTATTAAAGATTTTTTTTTAAGATTTGGTGTATATATTTTCCTACTGTATGTATTCATAAAGCTGGGTGTCAAACGCCTTTGCTTATGTTCTTTAAGGAATTGTGTAAAACACAGTTTGGGAACTCTGGCAGGTTTAATATTTGTCTTTGCATTTAGTACTATTGCAGTTTAACAGTACATTAGCAATGACTCTTTAAAATGATTTTCAAGTAATTCATTACTTCCCTTTCTCATGCATTAAGTTTAATATAGCTTGCAAGTTCTAATTCATCTCCATGCATACTAATAAATCGTGCACTACAAATAAATTCTGCATTAGTTTTAAAGCAATTTCTCTGCATCTATATATCACACATAAAGTTGCCATTTGGTTTGTAGCTAGCTGCAAAGTTCAGAATCTTATCTATGTAGTTACATGATCAATGACTATAATAACCATCTTTGTGAAGATGACATATTTCTTTTAATATTTTTTTTTAAAAGAAAGACTTTTTCTTTTACTTTCTAAGGTGGTAAAAACTCTTGAGGACACTACTCTAGAATATGAATGAACCCAATGAAAGCATCTTAAAATTCACATGCCATACCACAGTGATTTTCTCCTTTTATATTTGGGCTTTATAGGCAGAACTGCTGAGGAAAGAAAATTGTCTGTGCTTTCCCCCCTTGGATCCCTCTCTTCTCTCAGTGGTATAGTGCTGGCAGACTGTGACTGTGCAGCAGCTGAGTGACAGTTTTCTAAGCACTTTTCACAGGAGGTTAAAAAAAAAAAAAAAAAAAAAAAAAGCACAGACCTGTGGAGATGATGGAACTGGTAGGGGAAAGATGGGAAAACATGTAAATGTATAAAATACCAATGTAATATAATTATGTAGTGCTTTATCATGTAGGAAACACTTTCACATATATCATCTGAATCCCAGAATAATATTTTAATGTAAGTAGATGGGATCATAATCTCAATGCTACAAGTGAGAACACCTACATTGAAATATGTAAAATTATTTTTTCATAGTCTCATGACATCAGTATTGAAATTTATAATCCAGTTTAAATTATCTGATTAAAAAATAGCTCTTTTCCTACTATATCACACTTTATCCTGTGCATCTGTCTGTTTATCCCACATGGAATAACAGTATAACAAATTTTCAATGCTATTTCCCACTGGATTCTCAAGAAGAGAGATTGTAGTTAGGAGAGAGGCTCTCTTAGTCCCTTGCTACTCAAAATCTGGCCTGAGGACCAGCAGCATTAGCATCACCCAGGGTACTAGAAATACAGAATTCCAGGCTTCATCCAAACATACTGAACCTGCATCTCCATTTGTGTAAAGTCCCAGTTAATTCATACACAGCTTAAAGTTTTAGAAACATGGTTTTATAAGAATACAAAATAGCAGGTTCTAGGGGGAAAAAAAGATCTTTTGAATGACAAAGAAAAATTGTTCAGGCACATTCATGTGAAAGAATGCACATATATATTTTTCCTTTATATGACATTGGAAATGTTCTGTTTGTAATACTTGTACCCACCCAATTTTGGTAGCATTTTTTGCGGTAGGCATTCATATAGTACATGGAGACAATCTGAATCATAAGTAATCAATTAAGAAAAAAATAATTTTTCACAAAGGTGATAAGAACATGTAGTACAGAAAAAGAAATTTTCAATAAATGGTCTTGGGAAAAATACATATTCACATGCATAAGACTGAAACTGGACCCCTATCTCTTACCAGTTATAAAAATTAATTCAAAGTGAATGAAAGACCTAAATGTAAGACCTGAGATTATGAAACTATCAGAAAGAATATAGGTAAATATACTTCAGGCCACTGAAAAAAAATCAAAGATCTTTTAACCCCCAAAACAGAATAAAATAAGCAAAAATAAACACGTCATTACATCAAACAAAAAGTTTCTGCACAGTGCAGGAGCCCTGATTGGGGAGATGGCTGAGGTTGTGGTTGGCTGCGGGCCATAGAGATATTCGGACATTGCCGCCTTTCGTGGTCTCACGGGACTTGGCCCAGGATCTTGCGGGACTTGGCCCAGGATCTCGCGGGACTTGGCCCAGGATCTCGCAAGACTTGAGCAGAGATCATCGGATCGGGTCAGCGCCATTTTGTTTGTGGGTTTTTTGATGGTGCATGTTAGAGTCGTTGTTAGAGCCAGAGAGAGAAGTTATCAGAATAAAAAGCCTGTTGGTTTCCAGTTTGCCTCTGAACTTCTTCCCGCAGCTTCGTTGCTCCAAGCGGCAATCACTTCAGGCGGCAGCAAAGCAAACAAGAGTAAAAGGAAAGCCTATAAAATGGGAAAAAAATATTTACAATTAATACATCTGACAAGAGGATGATATCCAGCAAAAAGTAGGCAATAGAACTAAACATTTCTCAAAAGAAGATACAAATATGGCCAACAATCATATTAAAAAATGTTCACCATTACTAATCATCAGAGAAAGGCAAATCAAAATCACAATGAGATACCATTTCACTCTAGTGAGAATGGCCTTTATAAAGAAGATAAAAAATAATAAGTGCTGGCAATCATGTGGAGATCAGGGAACTCCAGCACTGTGCTGGGAAAATATAAGTTGGTACAACCACCACAGAAAATTATAGCTATTTGTAATTACTAAAAAAAAAAAAAATTAAAATAGAACTACTTTGTGATCCAACAATGGGCATATATCCAAAGGAAATAAAAGCAGTAGGTCAAAGATCCATCTTCACGCCCAGGTTCATTGCAGCATTACTTACAATAACCAAGAAATGGAAAGAAGCTAAGTTCTCATCACCTGATGAATGAATAAGAAAAATGTTATACATATACAAGATGTAATACTTTTCATTTTTTCATAGAGAATCCTGTCATTTGTGACACCATGGATGAAATTAGAGATCATTATGTTAGGTGAAATAAGTCTGGCACAGGAAGACAAGAACAACATGGTCTCATATAGAATCCAAAAAGCTGACCTTACACAAATTGAGAGTATAATGATGTTGCCACAGATCAGGAGAGTAGGAGGGAGGGATGGGATGAATGGGGGAGAAGTTGAAATGTGGAATGTTTATGTTTTTGAATGTATCTGTAAAACAATAATTTATTTTAATTAAAAAGAGAATTCCATAGGCAAAGATATAGCTTCTGTAATTAGGATATTACCTTTACAAGATTAGAAACATCAGTATCTTTAGTGAGATTCTAGAAGGTTCAAGAAATTTTAAAGTAGCAATGTGAAATACAGTATATTGTTTTTCCTTTTTCATTAGCTAGGTAAAATAATCTGTTCAAACTGAGAAAAAACTTGAACAATGTTATTTCTACTTATGAAACATGTGTATCAAAAGTCAGATTTCTTCAGTAATTTTAAGGCTATACTTTAAGCAAATACATAATAAAACTAAACATTTTCTTTAATCTGTTCCCTAAGGCATAAAGCAATCAGTTCTCTGTATAGTTGTGTCCCAAGTTTCTTAACTTATTAAAAATAATAGAATTTATTTCCTAATAACATATAATCATTTTAAGGTTATCCTTTTGTTGTGCTTATAACCCACAGGTATATAACAATTTCAATTATTGTTAAAGACAAGAACTTGCAACATTTTATTCGGTTACCACTAGTTTATAATTAACATCCATGCAAATCTGATCATTGGCATGGTTTACAAAACTGTAAGAAATAGTTATCTTATAAAGACGTTGTACAAAATATTTGACTAGATCATGAATTTACAACCATACTATGTGTGGTGATGCAATTGACTAAGAGGATTATTTTCATAACAGAATCAATGGTGAGTAGTATAAAATCTTTTATATGACCCTAGAGAAGAGCTTTATTTGCAATTAAACTGGTAAAGTTCAGACTGTAATTAGGATATTACCTAATACATGTACATATATACACACATATAATTAGTACATAAAGTCTGTACACATATGCATCTATACAATCTGAGAATATATATATATATATATTGATATATGTGTGTTTATACTGATATACAGAATCAACTTTCTGTTTAGTGAAAATACTACCCAAACTTGTATTTCCCTAACTCAATAAACCTAAGAATAAAAGGGAACATTCCTCCTCAAGGAAAACATCTTGTTGCTAGCTAAAAAGTGTATGTTATATATTTTTGGCAGGACAACTCTTTTATTTGACATAAATTACAAAAGTTGGAGGCAAACTTTTTAGATGTGGAAATATAAAGTTTAAACATCTCAAAGAGAAACCAATTTAAATCTCCCTTTTAGAAGATTCAGTAACATTCATTTCAGTTAAAACAAAAAATGTGTAGTTTTGTAGAAATTGTCTTTGTATTTCCATGTAGTAAACCAGTAAAATTATTCTAAAATTTGAAGTGCAGCTGGATCCAAAGAAGACCAAATTACAATGAAGATTCTGAATCAGCATGCCTGGAGCAGAGCAGAGTTGTAGCAAACCTCCAGGAGATTCTGATGTTGCTGGTTCTTAGGGCACATTTCATGTGGCCAGGCTCTAGAAAGTATGGCAATTTCAACAGCAATTGAGGAATGCTAGTTTGCTTTTTGGGGTACCAGGGATTGAATGCAGGGTGCTTAATCACTGAGCCACATCTGCTACCCTTTGTTATTTTTTATTTTGAGATAGGGTCTCTTAAGTTGGTTAAGGCCTTGCTAAGTTGCTGTGGCTGGATTTAAACTTATGATCCTCCTACTTCAGCCTTCCAAAAAGCTTCTGGGTTGCTTTTTTAGTTATTGTGGTTATTCCTGGTGAAACATCCTTGATTGCTATACTAGTATATTGCTAATACCTGTATTTTTTTTTCTTTTGCCATTTCTACCTGTGCAATTAGAAATTGTGCACAACAGGATTTGTGTTTTTCTCCTCTTTATGTTTGGACAGCCTTAACTCTGCCTTTCATCCTTTAGAGCTTCACAGTTTTAATTTCTACATCAGGCTTTTGCACAGAAAACCCAGTAACTTTCATTAAGGCACATTTGCTGCCTGGCTCCTCCCCATATCTTGTCCAAATCTAATTACTCATCTTTATTGTTACCATTTTTTCACTTATTATTACCATTTTTCTTTCTAGTTGACATGATCCATTCTTTACTTGTATTAAGTGAACTCTGTATCTGTTATACATTGAAAATTTTCCCTAAATATGTACATTGAAGTTTTAACTCTCAGAATCTCAAATGTGATCGATCTCATTTGAAAGAAGGGCAAATGTAATTACTTAAAATGAGATCATACTGGAGGAGGGTGGATCTTTAATCCAATATTCCTGATGTCCTTATAAGAAAATGACCATGTGAAGATAAATAGAACACCTTGTAACAAGACAGAGTGCAACAATGCAGCTACAACACAGAGAACACCAGAGATTGTCAGCAAACATACAGAATCCAGGAAGAGGCAAGAAATGATCACCTGTGTATTTCAGAGTAACCTGATCCTACTAACACCTTATTTTCAGATGTCTGACTCCCCAGATGACAGGCAAGAACTTGATGCTGTTTTAAGTTTGTGGTGCTATGCTATATGACAGACCTAGGAAACCAATATTGTGCTTAAATCTTAATCGTACTTTGATAACCTACTGAACACAACTCTGCCTGGAAAATGAGAGTGCTGATTTGTCCTCCCTCTCCTTCCTCATGTTTCCAACCTTGCTTCAGAACTACAGCCCAGTGAGTAGACAATTAGGAGGTCTTACAGTGATTTTTTTTTTTCTTAATTGATCATCCCTAGAATTATGTTACTTGTATTGATATGTCATCAATATCCTTTTCTTAGATACTCTTACCCAGACTGCCACTTTCCCCTATGGCCACTTGAGGTAGATTCTTCTTATATTTTGAAGTTGATAACATTAGGAATGGAAGTCTTCTTGTCACTGGCTCAGGGAAACAGATTCCAAATTCACATTCTGCCATGGACCTCGGGGTCATGCCCATAGCACATGCCCTAAACATTTATTCCTGAGTATAATGAAGATCTGTTTGGAAAAAAGCAATCTACCTTCTTGACTTCATGAATAAGTTGTCATACAATTTATCTTCTGGATGTGTGCAGTGGCGCACTTATGCCTGTAATCACAGTGGCTTGTGAGGCTGAGATAGGAGGATCACAAGTTGAAAGTTAGCCTCAGAACAAAAGGAAAGCATTAGGCAACTCAGTGAGACTCTGTCACTACTAAAATATAAAATAGGGCTAGGGATATGGCTCAGTGGTGGAATGCCTGAGTTCAATCCCGGCATCCAAAAAAAAAAAAACAATAATTTATCTTCTGATCCATAAAACATGCCACTGCATGTTTTCATAATTTATTAGATAAAATAATCAACAAATAAATAATAGTTTCTTGTGTTGAAGTAAAAATCAAGATTATACTTTAAAAAAGAGCACACATTTTATTCAGAAGAATAATCTCTGACATCTTTTGTTTGTGGATAAATGCTTTATACTTTTATTCCTAAATAAATTGAAACACAACACATTTCATTTTGGCTTCATTGTGAAAATCATCAATTTCTCTAAGTCTTATATTCTAATGTACAGTTATAGAAGTTATCAGAGAAATCGAGAAACAACAGTGAATGCACTGCTGGAACTGCTGATTCATTTAACTACTAATTTTTTTTTGTCTTCACTAGAATCATAACAGCAGAAACTCAATATAATAAACTGAATTAGCAAGTGGTTATGGAAATCTATTGTATCAAATAGTGTCACATGTGTCCACATGTAGTAAAAGTCAAATAAACTCAGAGTATTACTGAAATATTGGTCTTGTTTCTGAGCAGAAACTACTCAAAGGGCCTACCTGTATGGAATCAATATGTATTGAATGAGAAGATTTGAGTTTTCTTAGTTGAGTTTTCTTAGAATAGCCATCCCCATTTTTCACAATAAGATACATTATAATTTTCATAATTATAGAAGAAACTTAAAGTAGTAAATTAGAAAAACAATAGAAAAAATGAAAAGATATTACTTAATTAAAAAAAAAATCAGTATGTTATGAGATGCTGTTGCAACAAATAAAAAATTCAAGTGGAGAAAGGAAAGATTTATTGGCAACAGGCTTTCAAGTTTTTAAATTAAAAATCACCACCATTTTGCATAAGTATTATAATGAAACGCATGTGACTGATTTAAATCTCCTGATATTAAGCCATTAGATTAATATCACAAATACATTTGGTATCTTAAAAGCAAAGTCTTTAAAAAAACAAATTATAAAAAATAAGATATCTACTAGATCATGTCATATCTAAATTTTCTGTTAACTTGGAAGTCACATTAGCAGAAAATCATGAGTTTAATTTTTAAAATATAAAGATAGAATAAATAATGAAGGTTGGCAATTAGATTGATTTGCTTTGTATTTTCCATATGGGCCATAATAGTTACTCAGCAACTAAATGGTTTTTTCCATCATATCCAAGCCCATAGATGTATCTCAGTGGAAACAAGTTTTGATATGAAACTTGGAAGCTCATATGGCACAAATATCATTGTTAAATAATTTTAGTTTATAAATTTTTTATACTTACAAAATAGTAGAGGTAATTTTCTTGCCTGCTGACTCTTCTAATCAACTTTCATTTAATGGAAGGTGTAGACCAAAAATAATCTATTAATTTCAGAAAAATCTTTAATTATAAAACTGTGAACTTGAAAAACTTTCTTTGTAGACCTATATAATAAAATTATGAGGGATTAATAACCAATGAAAAATTGGCACATAAAACTTTATATATGTTATTCATCATTGATAGTATTTTGTTATTATATATTACATTATCAAAAATTAAGGGAACTATTTATGTAATTCAGAGTATTTAACTGTGAATTTATAAACTTTAGAAACCTGGTGATGAAACAATTTTGCAAAATATAGAGTAAGGAGTAGTAAGTAGCTGATAAATAATTGATCCATGCCTTCATTATTTCTTATATTAAAAACTCATAAAGATGAATTAATCATATATCTAATAATTCAGTCTTTGTAAAGTAGTTAAAATGATGATGCTTTAGATATTTTTTAAATCATACCATATGCCCATAAGGTACAGACTAAATTCATCTTCTTCATTACTGTTTAATATGTCCCTGACATGTAATGGCTAATCAATACATATGTGGTGGGTGAATTAACAATTGAATAAAAGTTTGAGACTGTGAAACAATAATAAATAGCTGTTATAGTTCAGGTAGTAGGTGTCTCCCAAAAACTCATGGATGAGAATGCAAGAATATTGAGAGGTAAAATTAGTATTTTATGAGGTACAACCAAAACAGTACATTAATCCACTGATATGGATTAAATAGGTGCTAATTGTAGGCAGGTAGGAAATGGCTGGAGGAGATATATCAGTGGTAGCATGCCTTGGGGTTTCTGTTTTCTCTGGTGAAAGGAGTTTTCTCTGCTTCCTTTTTACCATGTCCTGAGCTGCTTTCCTCTACCATGCCCTTCTACCATGACATTCATGCTAACCTTGGGCCCAGATTTGTGGAATCTGACATCTATGGACTGATACATCTGAAAAACATGAGGAAAAATATATTTTGCCTCCTCTGCATTGTTCTTGTCGAGTCTTTTGGTTATAGTGATGCAAAATCTGACTGAAACTCTAGGGCTCAAAAATGTAAAAATTATAAATAAAAAAAAACATGTTTTACTAATTAACATAATTTAGCAGTTTCAAATATAAGCAAAATTATGAAAACTAGTAATTGTTTTTCCAAAATGAACAATTTTAAACATTATATTTTCTCTATTAATTTTAATAAATAAAATCTCAATTTAAAAAGACATTATCTAAAATAAATTGGACCATAAATACATTTGAATTTCATTCATCTAGACAAATAAAATATTTATATTGAGAAAAGATGTAAATGTTTGAATATTTTTGGTTAATTTCTTAATCCAACATACTTAACTTCACAATTTTAAAATAATATGATTGGATCTTTGAATTTAAAATTTGTATAGAGGCCAAGAAATAAAAATGAAAGTGGCAGCCTGGAATTCTGAACTTGAAATTTTAACTTTTGAAATAATTTTGAAGACAAAGAAGTAAATATTAATTATGTAAATTTGAGTTATTATTTTAGATAAAATATTTCAAATATTATAGATCTCTTAATAAACTTTGCACAAGTAGGAACAAATTACCCAACACAAAATGAATTATTTTCATGTTCTTAAAAACCACGGAAAATATTTACCTTTGTGGTTAGAAGAGTGGTTATATATTTCAGAAAATATAATTACAGGAAAGACCAGATTAAAACATTTTTTAGATATGGTATTATTCTTGTCTCCTCCTGTCTATTAAAGATAAAATATCACTTGGAGAGGTTATCTCAAGATTGAATTATCCACTTCACAGATTGCAAGGTTTGCAGTGCTTATTTCAGCATCCTTTTTTAAATTCAACCTGGGCAAATGGTCAAGTTTAGTGGGGGCAAGGAAGTACTAGGGACAACTAGATCAAATCTGATCAAACTGCTGATAGATATCACAGGCAACACTGAATGGAATGACCTCCATAATACAGATAGAAAGTTTTTGTAAGTGAGTAATGATATTATAATGATGCATTCTGGGGCTAGAGTTACAGCTTAGCACATGTGAAGTTAAAGTCCAACAGCAAAAAAAAAAAAAAAAAAAAAAAAAAAAAAGGCCACAAAGAAACTGTTCTTAGCTGTTCTTAGACATTTTAACATACTGCATACTGAAAATTTCTTGTTCTTGGCCTCAATTGTTGGAAGAATAATGTATATAGATTAATGAAATTAATTGTCTATCTGAAGTTAGCTGGAAGGCTGAAAAAAATACTAAGGCTTTAGTGTATCAAGAAGTCCCACTTCAGGACTAATACTAGTGTACCATTTGCATTACTTAGATTACTTCTGTGGCTTACATTAATTAAATATACCTCCACACCCTCATTCATAGGTTATATTAAAAAAAGTAGAGTCCTAACCACATAGCCATGGTGAAAGTTATTTAGATTGATATATTAAATTTCTTAGAGGAGAAAGAAAATCAGTAAAAAATACCCTGATGTAACCTGAGGCTTTTGACTTCTCTTGAAAGATTATACTATATCCATTCTCTTTTCTGCTATCAGATTAATTTTTATTTATTTCTCCTCTTTACCTATTTTTCCTCAAAATGTTTCATAAGAGTTCATATTATTGATCCTTAAATTGTACAAGTAAATACCTGATTTGACAAAAAGTAAATATCCTCCCTCCATCAAAACACCAGGGTATTTGAGGGACATCACCAAGCCATGTACATTATTACTGTCTCATATTTTTATTTATGTTTTTTACTTGATAGTTTTTAGTTAATGCAATTATGTGAATAGTTCATCTAGAAATAACTGTTTGAGTTGCCTTCATTTTGGCTAGTCTCTTTTTACTATTCCTACCTTTATTACTCAACTTCATTCTCATTAAAATCCAGTTACGTCTGTGGAAATAAATTAGAGTCACACAAATGAGTAGAAGTAAAGAGAAGTTTTTAAGAACTCTCTATAACAAATGAGTTAGTCATCATTATTTGTATTTCGAAGAGACTTAAAAAAAAAAAGCAGGAAAGTGGGAAAGCTTTGAAACAGAAACAGAAAAAAAAAAAAAAAAGAAAAAAAAAAGACATAGTCCTTGGGTGTGTTGTGCTCAGAATGGAAGTTGGAGGAAGACTACATAGACATGGATCCTTTTTCATGATTGGCTTGGAAAGTATGTTCCTTTCTTTCTGTTATTTTCTGAGTTAGAAGTCATAGAATTCAGGAAAATATATTCTGTGTAGCAACATAAATATTGGTACGTGGTGGCCACTTGACAGACCTGGAGAAATGGCCACAGAGGTAGTGTTTTGTCTTCCTGCACCGGCTGCTGCTGGGGTTGTAGGTCAGAGTCCCATTGTCACATATGATCAGACAGTTACCTATTCACATAGTGAGTCTCACACTATACTTTACAAGGATATTATAATTATTTTTCCAAACTCCTGGAGTGATAAACTTTCTCACTTAATTCATCTAATTATATCTTTATGTTTTTTTCTGGCTTGAAAACAATTTTCCTGAAAATAGCATTTTGCTCAATTCTCCCCCATAGAAGATTGAAGGTACCTCAGTATCTAGAAGGTACACCTTTTATAAAGCAAAAAATGGATAATTTTATAAGTGCTATTTCTTATTTCCAGGATATATTTCTTGTTTCTTTCTTGGATTAAACAATTCTCTGTTCATATTTCAGTTATTGTGTTGCATTTGCAGAAATATTTTGATCATCCTATGAAAATTAAATAAGTCTGTCATTGGATTACTTTCTATTTGCTATATTTATTTTACAATAATTAAGGCAACCTAAAATTATTTTTTTATTCACCAAATTTATGTATTTATCTAGAATGTACATTTTATAAGATCAAGGGCTATATTTGATTGTTAAAGTTGAATTTCCTGAGCTTACTAGAGTAATCAGATTTTATTATTATTATTATTATTATTATTATTATAATCATTAGGCCTTTCTATTCCTCTTTTTCTTTGGGATCATATGGTCTGAAATTTTTTTATATTCAAAGTCAGTAAATGAATTGTTCTGTAAATTTGGAAAGTGTGTTATTATTTTATCTTTTCCCCAGCAAATATGGTTTAATTGAGTTTGAATTTCTCTATTACTAAAGAATACAAAATATGAGAAAATTGTGATCCAATGTTAAAATGAAGAACAATGTCTTAGGGGAAAAATAGTATAAAATAGTAAACATGGAATTTAATGTGTGAAATTTAGAGGGTATATAAAGAATTATTTTATTACTAGTTGTTCAAGAAAATTTGTTTAAAAGTCCATGTATAATATATATATAAATAATGTGTCTCAGTGTTTTATAGACACAAACTGATTTTAAAAAGACAATGTGGCAGTAGAGATAAAATGTAGTCACTACAAAAAATGATACTTTCCCAAGTAGAATCGGAGGTAAGAGAAATGACATGAGGCATAAGTCACTTCAGGAAAGGGTTGCAATAGATCACTACTTGTCAATTTCAGTGCAAACAGGAACTTTAGAAAATAAGAAGGTTTTATTCTTTTAAAGCACCATCACAGAAATGGTCTAAACCTTTTATACTCATGAGTAATGACTTTGAATAGACTAGATTAGTTTTGGAAACCTCATTTTAAGATGGACATTTACAACCACATTGATCCAGAGGTTGTCCTGAGGAATGAGAGATGGAAATTAGGAACTTTAGCCAGAGAGACACAGCACTGAAGGTACATTGAAGTATGGGCTTGGGATATATAAAATATTATTTTTTGGATGGGAATTTGATTTAGTGTGTATAGATACAGAATTTTCAACTAGAATTAACAAAGAAACTTGTTTACTGAAACAGCTTCCAAACAGAACAAGTATGGGATGCACTTTCTGTCAATGAGAAATACACAAAAAAAACAATATGTGCCAACTTGATGAAGTAATGAAGTCCTTCAGGAATTGGTGTTCAATAAAGCACAACTGACCACTTTCCAGAAACATTCGCGATAATAGGTGAGCTTTAAATTAGTATTTCAACTATTAGACCTCAAAAATGTCTTCGGAATTCCATGATAAACAAACGTGAATGTGAATTACTAGCCATCCTAAGAAATCCTTGAAAGTCTTTTAACTGGCAAATTAACCATTTTTAGACAATTCAGAAATGGCAATCCTGCAATAACTACATGAAATCATAAAGCCAAGAAAGTAAAGTTAATAGTACTTGAGTCACAGGCAAAGAAAGCTCTTAACAAATGAGGGTAGAGCAGAATTGGACTGGTTAGAAATTTAGGAAAATTATTGGCAAGGATGATGATAGAATATTTGCTTCAAAAGAGAATGATTTGAATATCAAAGAATTGAGAGAAGTCCTTGGAAAAATCAATAAGGCCTTGTAATATTTTGGCAAAAAATGACTTTCTTTCTCATTATTCTCTGAAACAATTGCAATGTAATATGTTATTATCAAGTTTTGGCAAAAATTACCAACTCATACAAATATACACACAAAAGTTACCTTGATACGCTCTAGAAGTTTTCAGAAAATTAATTCATTGTTAAAATAATTATCTAATCCTACTGAAATTAAGGTAAAGGGAATTTAAATATTTTTATTACTCTAGATACACTTTCAAGATAAAAATCATAACATCTTTTAAATATTGTGTTATGAAATTGAAGTAAATATTTTAAATGAATTTACTTTAAAATGCCTTTGTTTTTAGAACAAATTGTATTTACATAATGATATCCTCCTGCATATTGTTCAGCTATTCTCATAGAATGCCATTTTTGTGCTACTGGTGATGAATGTCATTTTAATTTGTGAAAGCAAAAAGTGATTGGTAAACATTCAACTATTCTAACATTGACTTTATTATGTTTCTCACAACCAGTATATCAAAATTTTGACTAATTTCTTCAGCCATAGTCACTCAAGATTTTTCTCCCTTCTTGAACCTACAAAAATAACCCCAATATGTTGTATATGTTATACTTTTCTCCAGCAAACACTGATTTTTCTATGAAAATGTTATTTTTAGCAATTCTGAAACAACTCACTTTTTACAACAATTTTTTGTTTTTAATCACACAAGTAAATTGATATAGTAGTCTGTGAGTAAATGTTCAGCCATTTAAGAATCTGCAACACACACACACACACACACACACACACACACACACATCTTATGGTTTACAGATGAAAAATGTAATTAACAGTGAATCTCTGTGTTGGACAAGATCACATTCTCCCTGTATTAGGATTTGTGCATCTGTGACACAGCAGGTAGTTAAATTGCTCATCTCTCACAGATAGCATCTGCTATTTGCTCAAAAGGAGTAGCTAGCTAGAAACTACATGAATGTGCATGAAAAAGAGCATACCAGATTCTGTGATTAAAACTTGTGCTATTTTGGAGGTGTAATTCTCACTAATATACATTTACATCAAATATAAAGACCTTTATTAAATTTGGTAGGTATTTCACAAAATATAATTTTATTGTTTTATGGTTCCATTTTATGTATTTTTTAAAAAATCTCATTTTGTTTTATTCTGTTTTCTTCATATAGCTAGGAAATTATTTACACTTGTGAAATTAATTTAAGGTTTATGAGAGTACTAAGATAATTCAAAGGAATAGGGGATAGATCTTTTGTCCCATTATGATTTTACATTCTCAGTTAAAAAGGTGGTGGAAATTCTTCAGGTAGACAAATAAATTTTCCATCCTGTTATTTGTTCTATATAAGCATATTAATAGATTTGTTTTTACTTGAAAGTCAATTTAAGTTTGTTACTATGAATATTTGACAATACTTTAAGAACACCTTCCAGTGTGAATTCATTAAATATAATAACTGGTAATATATTTGAACTTACTGTGTCCTCTTTATTGTGAATGTTTTGCCATTGTATCTCCAAAAATTCTTGTAAGGCAAAAACTTTGTAAGCTTCATGTTATAGGTAAAGAAAGTAAAACAACCTAACAGATTTCCACCTAGTAAGGGATAGTTCCAAGTTTTTAACACAGCATCATTAGTCTGACTCCTGAGTTTACAAATACAGACAAAAAGCTGTTCTTTGTACATTTCTGTAATTATAGAAAATGTCACATGAGTACACACAAACAGACATTTTATAACAATTTAAAATCTGATTCTATTATGTTCCTTTGAAGGAATTAGACAATCTTTAATTAAAATAACTAATAAAATGCATATGTCCATACATATATACAGTAAAACCTTCCATTTTAACCACCTTTCAGGGTAAAATTAAACTAAAAAGTGTAATTAACTGTGTTAATCATCACCTCAACTGATTTCCAAACTTTAAAATTATTCCAAATACAAACAATCACCATTAAGTAATAACTCACTGTTCCTTGGTACCCCATGATGTACAGCCCATGGAATGTCTGATCTATTTTCTGTGTCTATGAATTTTCTTACACTAGATATTCCATATAAGTAGAATCATGTGTGTTTTGTGTCCTGTTTATTGTACTTAATAGTTTCAAGGCCCATACATGTTGTAGCATATATAAAAACTTCACCAGATTTTGTTATTGCAATCATGTTTGATAGACAAATTTGATTGTAGCTACATTTGGGTATTATAAATAAAGTTGTAATAGATACTGACCTACAAGCATCTGCCTGAATCCCTAATATCAAGTATGGCATGTATACCTAGGAATGGAATTTCTGGGGCATATGATAATTTCATTTTTTGCTTTTGGAAGAACACCAAAATATTTTTTCTTTGTAGCTTTAATATGCAATATTTTACAATGCTACCTGTGATATATAGATGCTCTAGATTCTCCACATCCTTTCCAACCCTAGTTATTTTCTATATTTGTTTTTGTAGCTTCATTTGTGAGTACAAAGTAGTATCTCATTTTGATTTGGACTTGCATTTTCTTGATGATACTAATTGCCTTTTCATGCACTTATTGGCCATCCATATATCTTCTTTAGTGAAATGTCTACTCAAGTCCTTTGCTAAGTTTTAAAATTACTTTCTCTCTCTCTTTCTCTGTCTTTCTCTCTCTCTCTCTTCCTTTTGTGGTGCAGATGATTGAATCCAGGTACTCACACATAGGCAAATACTCTGCCACTTAGCTACACCCCAGCTCAAGTTATTGCTATTTTTATGGTTAAATGATTAAAGTTCTTTATTCTAGATAGTACATGCTTATTAGATATATGACATACAAATATTTTTTCTACCATTCTATATCTTTTCACTTCTTTGATGATGCCTTTTAGTGTATATAAATGTTTATGTAACAAAGTACAACTTTAATAATTTTTAATTTTATAGCTTTTTTTTTTTTTTTTTTTTTTTTTTTTTGCCAAATCCTAGGTTATGGAGATTTTTTTTCTTCTTCTTAGAGTTTTATGGTTTTAGTTCTTATATTTAGTAGGCCATTCATCTATTTCAAGTGTACTTTTTATATGGTGTAAGGTAAGGATCCAAGTTAATTTTTTTTTTTCATGTAGAAATCCAGCTATTCCAGAACCATTATCAAAAAAAAAAAAAAAAAAAAAAAAAAAAAACTTCTTATTTTATTGAATGGATTGGAAACCTTCTTAAAAACCAGTTGTTTATAAATATATGGGTTTATTAGTTTATTTCTAGACCCTCAATTATACCCTATTTGTATATGTTTCTATTATTATGTCAATGCAACACAGTTTAATTACTGTAATTTTACTGCAAGTTTTGAAACTGAAAAATGTGAATCTTTCAAATTTATTCTTATTTTTAAAGATTATTTTGCTATTTGAGTGCTTTGTAATTCCATGTGAATTTAAGGGTTGTTTTTTCCTTCTTGAATTTTAGTAAAGATTGTGTTGAATCTGTAGGATATTTTTTAAGTGAAACAATATTAAATATTCCTATTCATGATCACAAGTATCTTCACATTTACTCCAAAACCTTTCACCTTCTCGTCCTAGCTATTTTATTCTTTAGATGGTTTGGGAAATGGTATCATTTTCTTATTTTCCTTCTCAGATTGCTAGCTGATGTACAGAAACACCACTGATTAATGTGGGTTGATCTCTTCACCGTGAAATTTTGGTGCATCTTTAACTATCTCTAGCATTTTCAGTTTTTTTTTTTTTTTTTTTTTTTTTGGGGGGGGGGGTGGTATTCAAAGTAGACAAACATCTCTGCCAATTTTTACAGACTGGCTTTGTGCTGGAGCATAGGATCTATTCTTGGCCAGGCTAGCACTAATCCTAAAGTTAACCCAGGTGAAACCTTTAGGTTGTTCCAGGTCTTTTTTTAGGCATATGTCTTGCCCTGGAGAGGCAAACGACCTTCTAAATCCACCCTCTCCCCACCACAGATACACATACATGGAAACATTTAAATGTCCAAATTTCCCAAAGGAATTTCCACCAGTTTTTTTTTTTTTTTTTCTTCTTTTTTCAATTACAAGGGATCTATTTTAATTCCCATTTTGTAAAACTCCCAGATAACTCTGGTCATTAGTCCTGTTTGCAGTGCTTTTAAGCAATGCATGCCCCTTTTCAGCACAAGATGCAATTTAGGCAAAACAAAAACACCAAGTTTTTCAGGGAGTCTCCAGACAGATTAGAGCTAACCCGCTCCAAAATTTGCTAATAATGTCAGGTCTACTCTCTCTAAAAACATGGACCAACCACTGACACTGAGAACTCAGTTTCCCCTTTGCAAGACTGCCACTGCCCTGTGTAGGTAGAAGAGGAAGGACAAATACAAATGTCACCAAGGGCTGGGATTGCACCTCAGTAGTTGAGCCCTTGGCCTATCATGTAGGACACCCTAGGTTCAACCCTCAGCTTCACAAAAAGGAACAGCAACAAAAAAATGCCACCAAGACACTGTATTTTGGTTGTCTTGATTCCACAATTACTTGGTTATTATAAACCCCTGAACATTTTCCAAAGTTTTGACAAAGTTATTCTGGATTGTTGGGTACTTAAGAATACATCAGCCGAAAGAATAGAAAAACTTAACTCTCTGCTTGCCTCCCACTCCCTGATACGAAATTTGGCCTAATCAGGAGGCCTTCCCTTGACTTGTTCTGGGAAATCAGATCGCCACTAAGATAGGCTAATGGCTCCTCCAATATGATTTCCTCATGCTCCCTATGTGCTCCTATGATCTTTCTGCTGATTGTCCCATGTCTTCTATAAGCGCCATCCATCTTCTTCAATAAATGAGTTCCAGCTCTGACCCGGCTCCCTGGTGCATCCCTGATTGTTTTCCATCCTGAGGGCTGGTGTGGGCCTCCAGCCAGCTTCTACTGTTCTGGATCATGCCTCTGCTGGGGAGTGTTTTTCCCCTAGCCTTCTATGCTGGCCGGAAGAAGCTAAACCCAGGTCGGGGAAAACTAAAAACACCAGCAACTCAAACAAAACGATACCCCAACACTGGATAGTTTCTTCAGGATTTTCAATGCATCCATAGGAGTCAGAAGCCCAGTGCTTCCTGTTCTGTTGTTTTGTTGACACCATGGACTGTGATTTTTGTTTTTGTTTTTCTGGACATAATTATTTCTGTTTATCAGTAAGCACCTAGAAAAGAAGCTTAACTTGTTTATTATGAAATATGTTTAATGTATAAGAAAATGAATTTGATGATCACATAAATGATTAAGTATTAAAGAATTTGTGATTATAAACAATAATAAATATTGGAGAGAATGTGGGGGAAAAGGCACACTCATACATTGCTGGTGGGACTGCAAAATGGTGCAACCATTATGGAAAGCAGTATGGAGATATTTTGGAAAACTGGGAATGGAACCACCCTATGACCCAGCCATCCCACTCCTGAGTCTATTCCCAAAGGACTTAAAAATAGCATATTACAGTGACACAGCCATCTCAATATTTATAACAGCACAATTCAAATAGGTAGGTTGTGAAACCAACCTAGATGTCCCTCAGTAGATGAGTGGATTAAGAAAATGTGGTATATACACACAATGGAATTTTACTCAGCAATAAAAGAGAATAAAATAATGGCATTTGCAGGTAAATGGATGAAGTTGGAGAATATAATGCTAAGTGAAGTTAGCCAATCCCCAAAACCCAAATGCCAAATGTTTTCTCTGATTTAAGGAGGCAGATCCACAGTAGTGTTGGGTGTCGGGGTACATAGGAGGATTAGAGGAACACTAGAATGGTTAAAGGGGAGGGAGCGGAAGGGAGGGAGTAAGGAGGGATGGAGGGAAAAAAAAAAGAAAAGGTGGTAGAATAAGATGGATATCATTATCCTAAATGCATGATTGAAGACATGAATATTACGAATATACTTTGTATACAGTGTTATGTAAAAAGAGGCTATATATGTGTATTATGAATTGTCATGCATACTACTATTACAAATACAACAACTTTGAATTAAAAAAATTTGTGATTAGATAAATGTCATAACACACTCTTTTAAAAATGCATTAATAAGTTTGGTGATGTTTATAATAGAGGTGAGATACAATGTAATCATTCAGCCAAATTAAATGCTTAAATAAATTATAAATTACTTACTATTTCAGTAAAATGGGATGCCAGGATAGCATTAAAATCAAGATTTTGTTTAAATATTAAAATTTTGTAGTAACTCTTACAATGTAAAGGGGGGAAAGTCATACCTCCCAATTAAGAAGGAATTTCAACAGGTATATCTGCTTTTAGTTTATCTTACAAACTTGCTATGGTGATAGTAAACAAAAATTTATGTATGTGTGTATGTGCATATGTATTTACATATTTTAGAATGAGCACACAGAGAGGAGAATGCAGCTAATATATTATCAAAAAACCATTAATATTTGGAATCAAATTGATCTAAAAGTAGAGAACTTACCTAAAAGTGAGAAAAGCTAAGAAATGATTAAATTCACACCTCAAAAATTTTCCAAAATGGTCAGGATATGATAACACTGAAAATGAAGAGGAGGTCAAGGTCTAGAGCTTAAATAAGGGGAATCAATTGACAACAATCTGTAAAAATTGATATCTCCTATCCTTTACTCTGGGGGAAAAAAAAAAGACCAAAAACAGACAAAGTGTCTGTGTTTGCATTTCCTTTTTTCTTTTCTTTACTTTTTTTCTTATTTTCTTTTTCATTTTAAAAAAAATATCTTCCATCAAGCTTTCCTCCTCCTCCTCCTCCTTCTCTTCCTCCTCTTTCTCTTCCTCTTCCTCCTCCTCCTCCTTCCCCTTCTTCTTTTGGTCTTTGCTGTCCTTAATAGAAATTTTCTTCAAATATATTGCCTACTGTTGATATTTAATAGAGGATAATTAATGTCAGTTGTAACTCAGAGGACAGCTCAAACTTTAAAAGCGATTTTCAGCCACAGAAAGGATAAAATTTTAAAACAAGTCCTTAAGGAAGGTGAGAAAATGCATTGCACTCATGGAACAAACAGAATGATTTTAACACACACATGTATCTATATATGTATGTGTACATATAAACATATGTCTATATCAGAGAACACTTGCAATTAGAAGATATTATGTGGTTTTGGGGTTGGGCCTATGGCTCAGCAGTAGCGCACTTGCCTGGCATGTGTGAGGCACTGGGTTTGATTCTCAGTACCATGTATAAAGAAATAAAATAAAGATTAAAAATATATCTAAAGAAAGAAGATAATTATGTGGTTGAAAGATAAAATTGAGAAATCTCACAGAAACAACAAAGAAAAAGATGAACTTGGAGAAAAGGATAGAGAAGTATAAGAAAATTAAAGACACTCCATTAATTCAAATACCTTAAGTATAGAAGCAAAAAATTTACATGAAAGGTTAAAAACTAATTTAAAATTTTTCATAAAAATTACAGTATTTTCATATTTTGAGGATCCATTAAGTGTTCATAAAAGTGGAGAAAGTGAGACCAATATCAAAATATACTACTATGAAATTTCAAAATATGGGGTTCAAAGAAAATATTCTACAGTTTTCCAAAGGAGGAAAAATAGTCTGCATATTGAAATTCAGTCATTAGCCCAATCTCACTATTTTTAGAAACATTTGACACTGACAAATTCTTAAACTTTCTTAAAATCTTAAAGAAATTTGAAATTGAATTAGCTCCATAATTAAATTATCATTGTCAATATGACATAAATATTTCATAGATGTATAAGGAAGCAATAAGTTAATCACTTACATCCAGATAGTATGCAATAGGAACCATACAAGAAATAAGCATAATGATCAAACCAAAGTTCTAATACACCTTAGAGCATGGGGTAGTAGGTGGAAAATAGTGCATATTGAAGTTAGAGGGTAACAGAACTAAGTTAAATCCTTATTGTCTATTAAGGGAAGAAAACACAAATGTTTTAAAAATAATAAGCAAATAATAAACAATAAATAATAATAATAAATAAAATATTATTATTTATTATTATTATAAATAATAATAAAAAATAAACATGTTACTTTATTTGGATATTGAAATTTTATATTATTTTTCAAATATGCAAAAGGGCTTGTTTGTTGTACAGTAAGTGAAAGATAAGTCATGAAGATTTTTTTTAAAACCACATTCTGTAAAATTGGTCACCTTTATAATACTCTCATTTACACATACTATTGATATATAAAATAGAAGTAAATGCACTTATGTAATAACAAACTTTGAAGGAATATGTTAATGTAGATTTTCTTTATGTTTGTCTTTGGGAAATGCAGTATATGCTATGTAAGTATATATTACGATAAGTTTAATAAAATGAATTGACACTGATGTGAACACTCATTTGGGGGTCTAATTGAGCAAGGCCAAATCACACAGGTTCTCTAGTTTATTTCTATGTTGACACAACATAACTCACACTCCTCATCCTAGACTGGTAAGAATAAGCTATGCTATTCAATGAGAACAAATAACTATCAAACCATAGTGACCTTAAAGATTAAATCATGTTCTTACTGAATGTGTCCCCTGCATTTCAGCAGCTGTCATGAATCATGTAGAGCTTATTCCTAGACTGACAAAAGGATCCATGGAGATGCTATAGCAAGAGTAGGTGGAGAATTTATCCTGGAAACAAATGCTTTCTCTGGAAGGGGCACATATTCTTGCTCATTTTTATTGATCTATCACATGATTTAACTTGAGGGTGTGATTTAGATAGGGTTGATTTCATCCTATGTGCTAAAAATGTGATGAGAAATCCACAAGGACTCAGCTAAGGTTAATGTGGTTTTCTTTTAATTTATTTTTCTAACTGAGTATTCAGGTTGAAATCTGGTATCCCTGAACTACTGTTGGCCTGGGGAATATAGACAGCAACAGCTACTCCTATTATTTCACAGCTTTGTGGCTTAAAGAAACATCTATGCTTAATTTAAAGCAAAATGAAACAAACAGGCATAGAAAAATAATCCCTTTATCTATTACCCTAAGAAAGAATAGATATTTTAGTTATATGTAACACTTCTGTTCTATTACTTGAATCCGTGTGATTTTTCCATGTATTTCTTAATCTTTCCCATTTAGAAAATCAACTCATAAAATTTTGTAAGATTTTAATGAGATAATATAATACATAGTACTTTTAATAGTACTTGGAAAGTAGGAAGTAAATGCAGGTATTTTCTATTACTATTACTAGTAATAGTATTCTACAATTCTGTTTCAGAGTAATTAGAAAAGCAATCATGTATGCAAGGAACAGAACCTCTTCTGTGTGGACGGCAATGAGAAATCTGCTTTGATCCATAGTGCTTGACTTTAAAAATATTCCAGAAGGATTAAAACTACAACCAAGCAGTTAAGCTGTTTACTCCTGATATGCCAAACTGATGATCTTCTAACTCCAGTTTTCTTGTAGAACACAGAGAGTGTTGGGGTGTGGGTGAAAGAGATACATACATGAACATATGCATCACATGACTGGTGACAACAGAATGTCAAAATTCAACAAATTAAGCTATGCACATATATGAATAGACCACAGTGAATTTCACCTTAAGGAATATCTATAAAGCACTAATCTAAAAAGAATCTATAAATAAATTGAAGACAAACAAGTAGAGGAAGGGGAACAGGTGCAGGAAGGAGGGAAGGGGAAAAGGAGGTACTGGGGACTGAAGGGAACCAAATTATATTCATGCATGTATGATTATTTCAAAATGAACCCCAACATTATTTACAAATAATGCAAAAATAAAAGCATAAAAAATAAAATATGTAACACTTAAAAAAATTTACCCTAATTGCTCTGAACAGGACACACAGAATAGAAACTAGAGCAGAGAACTTAAATTAAATTTTGGTCAATAGAAGTTCATAACAGAATTTGAGCAGCAAAGAAATTTCTGTCTCAAATAACATTTACCTCATCTGTAAGAGTGTCAATCCAGAATCAAAAAATTTATGCAAAAAATAGCTACCATACTTGCACTACCATTCCCATATTTTATCAAATCTAAGATGCATCAGTTCTCTAATGAAGTTCAATTTAATAGATGTTAAAAAGTGAGAAAAGAGCTTTTTTATGAAATATGGTACTGCCAATAGCTAACATTTATTGAGTCTTTATCATGCTTATTGAGTGTTCACCATACTATGTAGTTTCTGACATTTCTGTTTAACACACTCAGGAATTGATATTCAACAACATTAAGAACTTACATTTCTGAAGCTGGGATTTAAATCCAATTCACTTTTCAATTTTTTCATCAGTCTACTCTTCTTCCAAAAGGCTTGAGTATTCTCTCCCTATAAAAATGCAATGAGTTATTCTAGTACAATATTTGCAGATCCCTTATGAAAGTCAGATATCAGGAAATAGTTTTAGGTCATGGTACTGAAAACCAGCTTGCATGTGTCTTTAGCATTTTAACCCTTTAATAAAATCGCTAAATTCAGGAAATGATCATCAAATCATCAGAAAAACATAATTGGACAATATTTGTTTTCTAGGAAGTACAAAACACCAAAGTATAAAGCACTCAAAACAAAAGCAAATAAATGAAATACAATAAACCCTCCAAATTAGGGGTAAGGAGACATCTCCTGTAAACAGCTAGAGAGTAAATACTTCAGGTCTTGTGCACTGTATGGTCATAGCTACCATTCTGCCTTAGTAATTAAACAGAACAGAAAATACATCAATAAATGGTTGTGATTGTGATGCAACTAATCTCTACTTAACAAATTTTTGTTTCAGTGGAATGTCCATGCTGCGGCAATGAATGTGTATGGTCATGCTAAGAAATGGAGTGTGAATATGTGTAATCACAGATTATGCAGGACTATGTTCAGAATTAAGTGCCTCTGTCCATGCTATAGCATTAAGTATATATGAACATGCTAAGACAGTGGGTGTGTCCATGTTTGGAAAGAATATTTAATAAGGACTTATGAGTTTTTTATATTATTCTTTCTTGGGGATGAGAACAATCATCAGATGGATGGCTAGTTTATGTTCCTGTGTATGAGGATGAAAAATCCCAGAACCATAGTTTAGTCCTGAATATAAAAGACAGAGATGGGGAAATAATAATAAGCACTAAACAAAATCAGATGATAAAAGAAGACAATTGTTTTGACGTTTAAAAAAAAAACTGTTTTCCTTTATTTTAGTGATTAAGAAATGCAGCTTTCTTTTCATTGGTCTTTGCTTTTCTTCACTTACATGATATTGGAAAATATAAGCTGTTAGTAAGTTTTAATTATATTCAGAAAATATTTGTCATCTGAATGTCTGCAAATCTAACTTAAATTTAGGATTAACTATAAATAGCTATAAATGTTTCTCCTTTTAACTACACAGTTGCTGAGTTACTTAATGTTCTTTTATTTCCTTACATTATTTGTGTAGTATTTGATTTTGGGAAACTCTAACTAGAACAAATAATTATGTAAATGAAAAATCAGAAATTTGAACATCTTGAAAAACCACTACAACTTTCATTGTTACAAGGTACTACAAAAGTATCAGTCTATAATAATTCAGCATCTCCTAACAAATAAAGGAGAGATATTGAATTTAATGTAAAACTACAAATACATTGTAACTTGGCAGGTGGTATTTTTAATGGCCTTGAGAATTATAGTGAAAAATTAGATGAACCCAATATTCAATGGCAGGGCCAGTGCCACTGCAATATGGATAGGGAAGAAAAGTTTCTGTAGCTTCCAATAGTTAATGAACATCTATATGTGCAAGGCACTGTAAAGAGGGCAGATCATTTTATTTCCTTGGAGCTTAGTTTGGTGCCAGAAAAGGAATTTTATGTGCTGAGTTGACTAGTACAATCTTTCAGGTACGGTACTTTCTGCATACTATAGAAAAACATCAGACAATTTATTTTCAGGAAGCCTTCCAAATACTGCAGCATTAGCAAAGATTGAACAAGGGGCAGTGTGATCTTAAGTAAACCCCCCATCTTTTTAAAGATGTTTGTGTTGGGAGAAATGATCTTTGAACGTGTTTGCTTGGAAATGTCATGAGCACAGACACAATTACCAAGCATGGTGGTAGCACATTGTGAAAGGCTCAAAAAGGCAACTGGACAAACTAAGAAGAAGACAGGGTGGGAGAGTGATGCTTAATTGTTAAAAGAGTAGTAACTCCTGAGCTCACGAAAGGGATATGCTGGTATTTGAACTGACATGATTCTTTGTCATAACAGAAAAAAGGTCAGTGTGCTATAAATGAAAAAATTAAGGCAAACCCTTTAGGTAGGTGCACTCCTTCTTTTAGATCTTAATTTTAAAGTCTCTCAATTTAAATAATCACAGAGGTATATCAATGTCTTTGTGTTGTTTTTCAGAGTTGTGTAGAATGTTTCCCTCTATACATTTCAGTAAGTAGAGGCCTCTATGCATCTGTTATTAGGATTCACATTTTACTTGGAACTTTGGAACTCATGACATATTTTAATTGTTTATTCTCTTAAAAAGCAAATGACTAAAGGAAAAATGACCCAAGGTTATTTCCTATTTAGTGTTAAGTTCCTGTGATAGCATGACATTTTATTTACAGTGGTTACTGCTTTGAGATCTAATTAATACCAAATGTGGAAAACAAACTATCTTAAGTCAGAACCTGTTAAATAGAGGATATTTTTCATTTTGTCAGTTTATCAAGCATATTTTAGTTTCATTTTAATTATAATTCCAAGGTTATTCTTTGAGAAAAGAATTAAGACAAAAATAAGTCAGAATACTTGCTAAAGGTCAATCAGTAAAATTGTGAGTGACAGACCTTAGAATAAGAACAAGCAGTCCTGACTTGTAATATGCAATTCATTTTAAAATATCCAGAACAAAACCATTAATCATTATTACATGTATTATTTGCCAGTTTCTATATAAAAGTTTTCAGTAGCAGCATTTCTTGAGATCACCTGGCACAGTTACTATTTTGGAAAATTGCAACTCTGTTTTTCTTGTTCTAATTAGTGTTTCTGTATGAGTCATTCAGCAAAAATTTTAATAATCTGTTCTCTGAATATTTAAACACAGTTATCCACAAAATGGAAAAACTATCATTAAAGCACAATTAGAGAAGGAGAATCAAGTTTAGTCAAACCATTGTTTGAAATGGTTCAGAAGTTTTCTTTAGACAGGTAGATTTATGTGATTAGCAAAACAACATTAAAGAAACTATACTGGTATTTTAACAATTCTATGAAATCAGGAGAGTTTAGATTGGCTACTTTCTTCAATGTATTAAGACATTACTCCAGACCTGTGTAGAGAAATGCTAGGAAAACAACTGGCATAAAATATGGAAAGATGGAATATATATTTTCATCCAAAAGAAAATATTTTTAAAAACCATAAAATTATGATCAAGATATTTTAATTTGGAGGAAATAAAGTTTTAGGCAAACAGATTGGAGTAGGCCATTATGCTCTTTCCAGTAATTTCTTACCAGATCATTTTGTGTGACAGCCCTAATTCTTCCACCCAGATAGGCAGCAAACAAAAGTTGGATTAAAAAGTGCTGGGTGTTAACCTCAGCTGAGCAAGTTTACCAAAGTATAGTCTTCTTCTGACAGAGTTGAGCTTAAGCAAGGAATACTGTGGCTTAATTGTGACTTAATTGAGGAACACTAATTATTGACTCTCTTCTTCAAAAATAAAAAAAAAATGGTAGTTTCAATGTAGTCTTTTGTTACAATATGGATATGAGGTGTGGAGAAATGATTGGGTTATGAGAGTTTTAACCTAATTGTTAATTAATCCCTGATGGGATTAACTGACTGGTAACTGGAGGCAGGTGGAGTATGACCTGAAGAAGTAGTTAATCAGGGTGTAGCAATGGGGTATGTATTTTGTATCTGGAGAGTGGAGTTTCTCTCCTCTACTTGCTGATCATGATGCGAGCTGCTTCCCTCTAACACACTCTTCCGCCATGATGTTTCAGCCTCCCCTTGAGCTCCTTGAGAAATGGACCCACTCTTCTATAAACTAAGACCTCTGAAACCGTGAGCTGTCAAATAAACTTTTCCTCCTCTATAATTGTGCTGGTAAATCCTTTTAGTCACATCACAGCAGCAAAAAAAGTTGACTAAAACATCTTTCAACAAAATACAGGGCTTACTTCCTTTATCAAAGGAAATTGTGTAGGAAAAAAACTAAATTGGCAGTACAAAATGTTGAATACATATATTCTATAAATTAATCTACTGTTAGAGACAGATAGATGTGAATGGTGGGAACATGAAGCTAAGAGAATAATTCTATACAATGGGTCCACTGTGCTGACTCTCACATGCTATCTTATCCAAGAAGCAATTTACCCACAGCCCTGCCTGGCCTAGGTGGACAGCACATGTCACATTCTTCAGCAAACTATCTATTATCAGCAGGAAAAAGGCAGGTATAGAATAATGTCAAAAAGAGATACCCAAGTTACCCTGAAGGGGGAGACTTTTGTGACCCTTTTCACAGAACAGAGCCTAAAGCTCTAGGAGATAAGTATAATTCCTCCTAACCATAAAATCTATAAGACTTTATGATTAGGAATCCAATCAGAATGGTCAGCGTAAACCACAGTGACTTAGAGTTGTCATGGAAGTGGGTACTTGAAAGTCTGCTATCAGTCAAAAGTCAAGAGGTGGACCTGAGTAAGACTCTCTAGAAACTTCTTTGGGATCCCCAGTAAAACTGGAGTGCAGGAAAGGCATGTTGTCCCACTCCTCTCTGAGAGACCCATTCTCTCCCTTGAGATTATCCCCTTTTCCCTTTCCTATCCTTTCAGAAAACTCATTCCTCTTACTCTGAACCACATGTCTGAAATCATTCTGACTTGATCCCAAGAATGGGGTTTGGAGAGGGAAGTCTTCATGCTGCCTTAGTTTCCCAGAACGGCCAGCTCTGTAACACCACTACATTGAGAATATGAATGGAGATTATTTTTCAATTTGTCAAGAAATTGTGGTGTTTCATATTTGCTTTAATGATTATTAACAATAGTGGATTACCTATTGGATTATGCAGATAGGATATCCGCACTAAGTTTCATGCTGTGATATCAAAGGAGAAATTCAGGTAGACAACATTAAAAAGTGTTTAGTTACACTGGCCAACATATACTTAAATCATCTTACATATGTTGATAAACATTAGCAAGATTTCTTGAAAAAGAAGTAAGTTAGATAATGGGACAGAGGAGTCAAGATGGATGGGGTTTTTATATAAGACAGGGATGAAATTAACATATTTAATGAATATCCTGAAATCTTGCAATCCTTTTAAAAGACTCAGAGTCATATAAGCATTTCCTGAGAAAGCAGCTGAATGACACCTCCACCACAGGGATATGATAGCTTATTTGTGGGAACCCTCTCCATTTTTGCCAACTGTTTGTCTTACTGAAAGTACTGTATGTACTTTGTAAACAGTATCAAATAAGGATTTCAATATGAATCAATAGTCCTTGCCTACCTTTCTCTACCAGCAGCCCCATTCTTAATCATCAATTTTATTCATTTTTGCTATGTGTGTGGGTTCTTCTCATGATTTTTTATCATTTCAAATTAGATGATTACAATGCTGAATTTTGATCTGAATATTGTATTGTGTACATTCTTATTTATCTTTAAGTATTACACTACTCCAGTTTTGTCAACTTGAACTATTAGCAAATAATTTCATTTTTATTTTAAAATGTTTGAATGATTTACCTTTTGTGTGTGTGTGTGGTGCTGGGGATTGAACCCAGGGCCTTGAGCATGTGATGCAAGCACTCTACCAACTGAGCTATATCTGCAGCCCAAAATTTTTGAATGATTTAAAAATGTAAAAAATGTATTTAAAACCGTCAGCTCTTCTGTCCAACTTCTGTAGTGTGTCATGTCTTCACACAATGGAAGTTGAATTTAAATTTACTTTTGTTGTTACTAACAATTCATAACTAGCATTTTCCTTAGTTTTGCATGGACAAAATAAAAATACTAACAATGCAATAAGATTGCAATAGCATAATAAAAGAAATAATGTAATAAATTTGTAATAAGCTAAAAATAATATGGTGCTTATTTTTATTAACCTCATTTAAGTCTTCTATATCTGCCTTTTACTGCACTCTAAATGTCCATTAAAAGCCAAGATATGTCATCTGCATTATTTAAAAACAATATGTAGAAAAGAAAATGAAAATGGCAAAGACTAAACATGTATTCTTCTGTGGATTCAATGAAAAAAAATACATTTCTTAAAGGCAAAATATTTAAAGAGAAGGTAATTTCTTCCTAAAAATAATCAGTCATTGAAGTTCATTTTTTCTATATTTGAGTGACGACTTCTAAAAGTATTGACATTGATTTTTGTTTTTTCTTCATATGCTATTATATGCTTTTCTAACTTGAAAAAACAAAGATATACTTTAACAATATCTATAAGTTCTTCCAGACTTTTATTCATTTATTTTAGTGACAAATTCATACCAACTTTATTTAGAAAACATTTCTTCTCAAACCTGTACAAGTGTAAGTAAAAATGTCCTTTAATTTATGGACATTTTATCACAATAAGAATATACAAATACATTTTCATATGAACAAAATTACTCAAATGGGTAAGGAAAAATATATCATTGATTCCAGATTGCCACAGATCCTGGTTTCCTCCTCTAGAAGTAGATACTTATAATTAAGTCTTTTAAGTTTCTTAGCTTTTATAAATATTAAACCTATGTATGTATAATTACCTGTAGTAATGTGTTGGTGGTCCACCCAGAATCTCCCTCTAGGACCTTCACACTAGTCAACCAAAGGCTTTCTGCAAAATCCTTCTCCTTTACTCATCTTGCAGTAACCACATCCAAAGTTCAGGAAGTAGCCCGTATCTAAATTTGGAAATGTCCCATATCTAAACACTATTTGATGTGAAGTTATTACCTCAATTTGGGGAATTTCTGAAAAGCTTCCCAGATTCAGGGATACCGGTAGGATTGAATAAGGCCTTTGTTCAACTCTGCCCCAGGGCAACTTACTTCTTTGCCCAATTCTGCTGTATTTTTATTATTCATTCACTCACATATACTGACCCTAGGAATATTTCCCCAAAGACTTCTTGTAACAAAGTCTGCCTCTTTGCTTCTTTAGGAACCACACCTAAAAAAAAAAAAAAAAAAAAACGCTTAAAGCAAAAGTGGTCTTGAGGAGATAAGTAAAAAGTGGGAATTTGGAGCAAGAGATCTCTCTGGTTGAGCAGTGATAAGGACAAACCAGTAGTAGGTAGAGCAATGATAAACCTTCATTTGTGGCAATAATCTAATTCCTAAAAAATTTTATTCATGGAGAACTAGAATGAGGAATATCAATTGGAAGGACATAATGGGATGGACAAAAGAAACCTAGCCTATAGGAACTTCAACAAAAACTCTATTTCTAAAAAGTAAGTGATTAGATGGTAATTGCCTGAGAAAGACAATAAAACTTTAAGAATGATTAATCACTATTAAAGGCTAAATGTGAAAATAAGGAGGCTTTTCTTAATAGCATAAAGAGATCATCATTTTCTCCAGCTGGAGGGCAACAAAGCAGAAGCTGATGTTCAAGCCTAAGATTTAATTATGTAACTATAGAGATCCAATGGAGTTTGAACTTGATGTTAGCAAACACCTAACACTGAGGTCTGATAGAGAAAGAGGAGACCCTGAGATGTGGACAATTGAATATGTGCACATGAAAATATCGAATGCTCAGCTTTCTTATATATGTGGAGCTTACAAAAGGACTCAAACTCCTCACTGGTGCTCCCCAGCTACCTTGAGGATGATGTAAAGGTACATGCTTGCAAGACAACATGTGCCTTCCTCAAAGTATAATCGACCTCTTTCCTGGCCATGGAATCTTGGTTAAGACACATAACTACTCAGGCCAGATCACATACCATTTAAGCTAGCACACCACATCTACTAAAAGAGAAAAACAACATTCTAAAATTCCTCTGTAATTTTAGAATGTAATCAGTAGGTAGCAGCAGTGCCAGGGGTCTATATAAGGCACTTTGTTTGAATGTGTTGGGTCAAATGATAAATGTAAATGTATTAATGTGGAAGAACTTTCCCATTATATAGGATTAATTTCTTGACAAGAATTTAAGAATCCTGTGCTAGTACACTGAGAATGAATGGCTTTTGGAATCTTGGAGAAAGCAATGTCCTTTATTAGGTGATATAAAATGTCAGAATGGCTAGGGCATGTAGTAGTGTAAAGGATTAAAAAGCTCAGGAAAGTAGGACATGCCACATTAGTGAATGTGAAGGTATTCTGTCTGAGGAGGTGGAAGCCAGTTCATTAACTAGAGTAATGCACAATGCAGGGAGAGGAAAGTGCCACTGAGACACTCAGTGGTCCCTGCTCTCTCTCTGTAGATGATTTCAGGGATGGTAGATGATGATTGAATTAGATACTTGTTATGATGTGTCAATTAAAATGTAAAAATGCTGACCTTTTTTTTTTTATGCAAAATGAGAACAATTCTCTAATGAAGTTAAACATAAAAATAAATAATCATAAAATAAGAGATACATACAGCAGAGTTGAACTGTGAGAATCATATTAGAGCAATTACCATGATAAATGATAGCATCAAAATGACAGCTAGAACGTACCTACCTGCAGAGTACTATGGGAATGGTTATTATAACATGGTAAGGAATATAAATGGGTAATAATGGTGTGTGACTTGGACCATTCCTGCTACTGTAATGAAATACCATAGATTGGGTAAGTTATAAATAATAGAAATTTAGTTCTCACAGTTCTAGAAGCATGAAGTTGGAGATCAAGGCATCAACAGATTTATGGTGATCAGGGCTCATAGTTTGCTACATAGATTATGCCTTGATATTAGATCTTCACCTGGCAGAAGAGGTAAGCAGCTTCCTCTCACCATACCTCTTTAATATGGTCACAAATTCCATGTATGAAGACTCTGTCCTCATGACTTAGCCACCTCCTAAAGGTCCACTTGTTGATACTATTGATTGGCAATTAAGTTTGAACACATGAATTTTAGGAGACATATTCAGAACATAGCAGTATGGCAAATAAATATGATATTTGATAGATCAAGGGACAACTACAAAAGTCAAATTACTAGGCCAGAACCAGTTTTTATCCATGGAGCACAATAACTAACTGGGATGTTGATCCCCAGTAGTAATGACTATGACCCTGCCACACTGGCAAGTGTTTATGAAAATACTATATCCACTCCTTCAGCCAATAAATGTCCCCTCCCCACACATATAACATTTATTCAGAAATCTATGCACTGGAGAAAGGGGAATATCTGAACATTTTTTTCTGAAATATTAATTTATATTTTCCTTGATGCCTTCACAATAACTTAATGTCTTTAAAATAAGAGATTTTAAATGTGTAATTTTTCTAATTGCTCTTAATGAAAATTTTGACCTGTTATGACAAATTATCTCCTAATTAGAGTTAGATATTTCTGTTGAAATATTTTTACTCACACTTTGAATCAAATCAACTATTTCTTGAAGCTAAAGATTTATCTTGGTTTTCACTTCCAATTTACTGAGATACATTATCAAGTAATTTCATCAAAAGAGCTTTTCCTGACATCATGGTGCACATCTGTAATCCCACTAACTCAAGAGTCTTAGGAAGGAGGATCATAAGCTTGGGGTTAGCCTCAGCAAGTTACTTAGGCCATAATTAACTCAGAGAAACCCTGTTTCAGAAATAAAAATACAAGAAGATTTGGGTATGAGGCTCCATGGTAAAAGCACCCCTGAGTTCAATTTCTAGTACTTAAGTAAATAAATAAATAGCTATATCTAAACTTTTCTAAACAGATTAATTCATATATATGACATATAAACACACACATGTATTTTTAATTACATAATGTGCTAAAGAAATTATTTTTATGTATGTTAAAATTTTCTGCTTTATTATGTGTATAAAAGTGTATTTTCCATATATTTAGTTCATAATTTGGCTCATAACATAAAATATTTCTCTAAGAGCTTATTTATGACATTTCTTTCCAATCTACTCTGTACAGATTGTGTCTTACTTATTTTGTATTGCTCATTTTATGATATTAACAGCTCACTGGCATCCAAAATTTTCAAGATTAATTTTAGCTCTCATATTATTTATTTGTTCTATTTTCAATATATTCTTTCACTCTGGAGATGGACAAGTTCTTCATCTTTGGGAACATTTTTATTCTTACCTTGGTAATTTCATCCTCCACTTTCTCTCTCATTTATTGCACTCTTTAGATCAGTATTGTATGTCCCAAATAGTTCTTAGATTTCTACTTTTATCTCATATTTTCCGACCCTGTGTATTTTTGTTCTGTGTTCTAAGAAATAGTATCAAATTTAATCTATAGCACAGACAATAAAACCATAAGTTTTAACATTTTAATAAAAAATTAATATTTAATTATTTCATGATAGATATACATAATATTGCAGTTCATTTTGGTATAATTATACAAGGAATGAATATACTTTGCTCCATTTTAGTCCCCAGTATGTCCCCTTTCCCTCCCTGCCTCCCTCCCGTATTCCCTTTCCTCTACTCTACTGATCTTTCTTCTATTTATTGGTAATAAACATTTTTTTAAAAGACTTCTCAAGTAGTTTTCTTATTCTGTTTATTCCTATAATTTGATAGATAACAATTTGCTCTTGATTCTTCTCATATTTTTGTCATTTGGCATTCATTTCATTACTTTTGAAACCTAATTTTTATTCTTGGAGTTTTCTTCATATGCTTATTTTTTCATGGGTTGTCCATTATTATGTTTGATGAAGATTTACTATGATTTCTTTTTTGTACAAGTGGGTCTTATTTCTGATTATCATTTTAACAAAATGAGAAGGATGGCTGAGTCATGTATGTACATGGAACATGTTGACTACCTGATATACTTCCTTTTTTTTTTTTAGTACCAGGGATTGAACTCAGGGGCACTCAACCACTGGGCCACATCTGCAGCCCTTTTTTGTATTTTATTAGAAACAGGGTCTCACTGAGTTGCTAAAGTGCCTCACCATTGCTGAGGCTGGCTTTGAACTCTCAATCCTCCTACCTCAGCCTCCCAAGTACTGGGATTACAGGTGTGCGCCACCATGCTTGACTCCAACTACCTGATATACATCTAATTTAGATTGATAAAATAAGCTTTTCCTATAATGATAACTGAGAGCCTTCCAAATTTTAGAATCAGGTAGTTTTTCATTAGACAAAATAATAGCTTTTTGTGTGTTTTTCACCAGGATAATCATCTAATTAATTTTGTGTTCATTTCATTAATTTTGGTTTGATATAAACATTAACCTTGGATATTTTTAAATTTCTTCATTCTCTCATTGTCCACATTAAGTATATCGTAACTCTAAACACAACAAATGTCCAGCAATTCCTTCCAGAGACCATGTTAAATACTTTTCAGAAACCATTTTAGATAAACCTCAAAAAATTATCATTCTTATAATTGGATGAAAGAATTGCATTTTATAAGATTAAGGAAATTATCCATAGCTACATACATTTAGGTTTGAACATGGGTAGTGTTGATCCCCAAACTGCATTTTTTATCACTATTAGCAGCACTATCCATGTTCCTTTGTTCTTTTCTGAATTAACTTTTTATGATAGCTATTTCCGTATTTATTTGTCCACTATTATGTTTCTTTTCAAAACTGCTTATGCTAGAATTTTGTTGAGATTTTACTGTACTTGAAAGTTAAGAGTTTTTTTTTTTTTTTTTTTTCCATTGCCTTAGTCAAATTATAGTACAATTATTTTGTTCATGTTACATATAGTTAAGCCATATGGAACCTTGTCTACTGGTAAGGGTTATTATTTTTTTTTTTTAATGTAAGTGATGTGTATGTGTGTGTGTGTGTGTGTGTGTGTGTGTGTATGCAAACACTTCTTGACTTAATTCTGAGCAGAGTTAATGTGAAAAATATACATGGCTTTACATCCTATGCCTTTGGTAGCTTCCTCAGTTTTTGTAAAAGAGTATTTAACTTTATAGAACCAGCATATCTGATCAAGAACATGAGCAGATTTCAACCAACAAACAGTAGAGAGGAGCTGCACTCCAGGCATTAGCCAGGGGGGATAATTTCAAGCTTACAACCATTCAATGTTTATCAAAAGCTCAGTTCAAAGGAACAATATTTGTGGAGGATTGCCTCAAGGATATAAAAATTCATGTGCTCCTCTGATTTCTATAAAATCTACCTCTAGGATTTCGCAGACTTTGATATTGGTATATCATATTGTTCCTGTAGTAGATATCCTTTGATCAAATTATGCTTTCATGAGATGTGAAGAAACCATCTAAGAAATAGTAGTAAGAAGAGTGTCACTATATTTCCAATAAAGATAATGTTCACTACAGAATTGATAATTTTTCCTTTTATTGTCTATTTTTTGTTTTAAGTTTTTAGGGTTGTGACTAAGCAATTATCTGATTTTAAATTTATACTGATAGTAAGTGTAATAGCATTGAAATTTGGCATATCTGGAGTCTAATATCATTTTTACTTTGTTTTTTATTTCTTTCTTTACTTGCTGTTGTTATTCATACCATCTTGATCTAATGTTTGAAATCTGGTATGACACCTTAAATATTTCTGAAGGAAGGTAATAGGAGAAAGTAATTAAATAAACCAATCATATGATAAAATCAGAAAGAATTTTGCTAAAAATTCAATGCTGTTTTCTAGAAGTGAATAAAAAAGCCCAACATGATTATTATTGAGTTCATTATACCTTAAAACAAAAACAAATTACTTCTCAGAAGTGTAGCCATTTCAAAGACAAATTTAAATGTTCAAATGAGACACATTTTAGTAATAAAATTTTGTAATATAATAGAATTTTCCTTCACACAGTATAATTTTGAAAGGACTTTTAAATTACTTTTCTAAATATTGTTGATAGAATATCAACCAAATATAATCCACAATAATCAAATTTTTAAATGACGTACAATATAATTAGAGAGAAAAACAATATATTCAGGTATAATTACTTTGAAACTTCCATATATTATTCACTCTGAAAAATAGGAATTCATTTACATTATTTTATTTTACATAAAGATGCAGATGTTTTGGCTTGTAGGCCAGAACATGCGTGTAATTGGGAGGCTGAGGTAGGAGGATCAGTAATTCAAAGCCAGCCTCAACAAAGGTGAGGTGCTAAGCAACTCATTGAGACCCTGTCTTGAAATAAAATGCAAAATAGGGCTGGAGATTTGGCTCAGTGGTCGAGTCCCCCTGAGTTCAAAACCTAGTAAAACCCCCTGCTCACCCCCACCAAAAAAAAAAAAAAAAAAAAAAAAAGGGTTGCAAACAGTTTAATTAAATCTGGTGGATATTTTAAGCTTAATAAATAAGAAATCATTTGTTCCAAACACAAGTTAATATCATGATGAATATATGGTAAGCAAATGCAGTCTTATTGATTATTGTTCAAATAATTTGTGGAGTAAAATAATTTAATAATTCTAAAATTGTCTTAATTTCTAAACACAACTATTGATGAATAATAAGCCATTGTTAATTAATAGGATTTTACATAACACTTCACAAGGCTATCATTAATGTGTAGGAGTGTGTGTGTTTTGTGTGTGTGTGTGTGTAATGTTTTCTAATTTATATTCTTAATGAATATTTTTGTTGTTCACTTTCCCAGAATTAATAAAACAGTGAACATTACAATCTTCTTATTGCTGCTGAATTAGCCAGTTGTGTAGCAAGGGAAAGAGAAATTGAAGGTATGTTCCAAAATTGGCACCTTAATGTATCTTACTCAAATTTAGAAAACTAGTCCTCTGTGAATAATTCAGGTTTAATAAAATTTTATGCATATTTGCTAAACATGTTTAATATTAAAATCATTTATTGAATGCTGTTCACAATCAATAATGTAGTACAATTTTTTGAACATTACACACTTTTTTCTGTAGTGCTTAGACATGGAAAATCTGCAACTTGAATCTCAGGGTAAAGCAAAGAAAGGAAAACGAGCAATAGTTCTCATATATTTAGCTTATGTTCTTTAAAAAAATTGGAGAAACATATCAATTAACTCTTTCTTAGATCCCATTATTAGTGTATGAATTTAGTAATATTTATAAGTTCGATTATTTCTCTTTTGCTAGCAAAAAAATAAAACAGCTCTGAAAAGCTAAATTGAAGCAAGTCTTCTACAATATTTCTTTTAAGACTGGGCAAACACTATTATGTAATGGCTTGAAATGTAAATAGTTAAATGAACTGTGTATTTTCTCTCATTATTTTTGTTAACAATTGCATAATTGAATTAAATTATAATACCAAGAAATCCATAGAGACGTATAAATAATTCTATACTGACTTTTTGTCATTCTTTGAGATTTGTACTATATTTTTACAAATGTTCTTAAAATATTTGTATCCAACTCATGGAAAAATAAATAGGACACAACTATTCATTTGCATGTGTAGAATCAAATAGAAGTCTAGACTAAAGTAATCACTGCTTAAGATCAATAATTATGTTTTGTACCAGAGAAGGACATTAGATTAAAATACTTCAAATTTTATATAAGCATAGAATAAAATATGATAAATTGCTTCACTAGGCATCATAAATTTTATATACCTGGTCTAGAATAGAGCATCTATTTCACACTAAGCATGCAAAGTGTATAATACAAATGTTGTTATAACCAGACATTTGTGTCAAAATAGATTGTACTATCTGTATTTTATGTTAGGAATTATTTTTCTTGGTGTAAGATTTCTTTAAAATTGCCAAGGAACAAAATTTCACTGTAGGGGCTGGGGATATAGTTCAGTTCAGTTCGTAGAGTGCTTGCCTCATATGCAGAAGGCCCTGTGTTCAATCCCTGACACCACCGAAAAAATTAAAAATTCACTGTATTATCATATGATGATATATTACAAAGGTAACCTAAAGTATTCTAGATAATATAACCCATGAATATTTAAAATTCAAAAAGGAAGAGTTTCACAAGAGACAGACAAGATGTTATTTTGGGAAGACAAGAACAATTCATAATGAGTTAAAATATTATAGAAAAAGTGCATGTATTACTTTTTGGTAAGTAGTCTCACAAATACCTCTACTAGGAAATGATTTTGTTTCAGTGGACTAAATTAAATTTGAACTTCTTCCTCTTTTTTAACTGAGAGAAAATTCAAGTAATTAGAATTTATTTATCTAATTGCAATAATTCAACAAGTATGTAATTGATTTTTATTCTATGATTATCTGAGAAGATAATGGAAGAAGTTCTGCCAAAAGTGAATGTTCCTAATAAAAAAAATCACTAAATGTAGCATTCTGATTGAGATAATATGATGTGTATTGGATATTAATCACATCTAAATTATTTTACCTTTTTATTAGATTTTACTGTTCATAAGAATCCTTCAAAAAACACTTTTCTTTTTATACTAGGAAAATAAAAGTTAAGAAGGGAAATGAAATTGATTGGCAATTTTATGCTGTCATATTTAATGTTTTGGGTAATTTTGAAACTGCTTAGTATCCCTTCATTTCTGACAAAATTACTGGCTCAGTTGCCAGTGTGCTTCATAAAATAATAAAATATAGATGGAGTAATATTTAAGTATCTGTATCTATTATGGAGAATTGCCTTCTGGAGTCATGCATTATTAAAAGTTTCTAACAAGTTATAATGGATGTAAGATAATAGAATATCATGTATAATGAGTGATTTAAAAGATCATCTCACTCACTATGATTGTCAATGGTTTAAAATGTAGATAATAGAGAAGAATAAAACATATTCAAAAGAAAGTTTCTTATGTACCCAAGCTGTTGAAAGTTTTTGTTTAAATTTTTTCCCAGGTATATTTTAAATAAGTGAATGGCTTTTAAAATAATCATTTTGGGGCATCTAGCATGCCTTGATGTTACTCAGATACCATGGTATCCCAAATATTTTATTAAATTCAGTTTATTGTTATATGTAGATATAATACAAATTTGTTTAGATACATATCAAATGATGGTGATCATATTGGTTTGAAATACTTCAAAAAATGCTATGAAGTAAAGGAATATGATTTTTCCAATCAGATCATAATCATTGAAAATATTTAAAATATACCTGGCAATGGATCAGTTAAACATTGTTATCTTTCCAGCAAAACAGAAAATTTTGCTATAAAGTAATATTTAATGGAAAAGACAATTAAACTCAGAAGAAATTTTGAGGTGTACCATGCTTATTTGAGATATTTCATGTATGTCTACAGTAAGAATATATATTTTAATAGTTTTATTGAAATATATATTGGTACACATAAAAAATCTGCATCTATTTAATATACATAAATTTTAAGTTTGGACACAGGCAAACACCCATGAAATGAATACCACATTTAAGTAATAGACATGTTAATCTCCCTTTTTTTGTGTGTGGCAGGAATACTTAACATGAGTTCTACCCTCTTAACTGCATAATAAATACAGCGTTATTGACTATAGGAGATAGAATTTATTCTTGCTGCATAACTATAATGTATACTAATTGAATGACTTTATTTCCTCCTCTGCATAGCTCATAGTAACCCCAGTTCTCATTGCTGCTGCTAAGAGCTTGATTAATTTAAGTACTCTTCTAGGTGGAATTATGTAATATTTGTTCTGTCACATGCTTCTTTTGCTTAATTTAATGTCTTCATCTATTTCACACCAATTAGTATGGCTATTATAAAAAAAATTTAAAATAAAAATAAGAGAATGAAATCAGTATCTCAAAAGAACAGCTACAGGCCCAAATTTATTTGCAGCATTATTCACAAGAGTCAAGACAGAGAAGCAGCATAAATGTCTATTGATAGATAAATGTACAAAGTAAATTGAGTGCATATACATAATGGAATATTACTCAGCCTTGGAAAAGAAGTGAGTTTAGTCATTTTTGGGGAAATGGATGAAAAAGGATATACTCTGGCATCCTAAATTACTTATTGATTTAGAGAATGTTGAGTTATCTAAAGTAAATGCTTAATTTACATTAGAATTAATTTTATATTATTTAGGAGAATTTTAGCTGCCTTTTGTTTTTACTGAATACTTTTAAGTTGACATTATAAAGTTTACTTGAGTTTACATGATTTCTTGGTCTGAAGTCTGGCAGCTGCTCCTTTAGGAACTGGTGAAAGAGGCAAAATCGGATCTCACACCTGACCTAGACAATAGAATCTGAATTTTCACAGAATTCCAAGGTGACTACCAGGAACCTTAGTATCTGAGAAGCACTGATGTAGAGAAATTTAAAAGAGTAAGACTGACTGAAGTTGATATTTTCTCCCTCAGATAGTTTGCAACTGTTCTGACTTAACATTTTAATGTTCCAAAGATGCTGCAATTATTTGAGTTCTGATGTTAATATAGGGAACTCTGAAGATCAAAGCAAGAATTATTCTCTGCACTTAATTCCTGTGTCAATATTGTTCAACCTTATTTGCCCATTTCAATCAACTGTTCTCTTTTCTTTTTTCCCACAAAAAGAATAGGTATGTTCTCCAGACTGAAGTGTGTTAAATCATTATCTGAGGATAGATTATAAATATTTGTATTTTCACAAAGCCATAAGCCTTTCTGGAAGAAAGTAATGTATTAGGACATGAAAGTCAAAGAAAATATTCACTCATAACCTGGATGGCTCAATGTTCTTGAGTAGAGATGCCTTCATGGATGGTATCATGACATTAGCAATGCAGAACAAACCGTTGTGGTGACTTCCAAGGGCTTCTAAGAGCCCTTCTGGACCAAAATGAATTTTTGTCAGTTCATCGCAGCCTGAGAGACAGAAACATATATATTAAAGGATTATTATTAAAGCACTTAATTTGTAGGTAGACATAATAATTTACTAGAAAGATAGATAAATAGACACACATGTATTTACATATTTGTGTGAATGTAAATTGAGTCCTTAATGAACATTAGCAATATATAGCTGAATAGGTATGTAAAATATTATCAGTGAATTTATTTATTCCTGGAAGAGATAAGAACTCTAACATAGTGGTCCTGAAATTTTATTTCATTTATTTTTAAAGAATTTTTTATTTGTTTCTCCCTTTTTTATTGGCACATTATAATTATACATAACAGTAGGTTTTATTATAATATACTCATACATGCACACAATGAAACAGTTAATTTGATCAATTTCATTACCCAGTATCTCCCCTTTCCCTCACCTCCCTCCCCCAGCTCCCCTTCTTCTATTCTACTGGTAAATCTTCTATTTTTTAATTTGTTCTAATTAGTTATACTTGGTAGTAGAATGCATTTTGGCACATTGTACACAAGTGGAGCACAACTTCTCATTCCTCTGGCTGTACATGGTGCAGAGTCACACCAGTAGTATAATCATATATGAATATAGGATAATAATATCTGTCTCCTTCTACTGTCCTTCCTATCCCCCACAGCTCTACCCCACCACCTATCCCCCTCTTTACAATTCAACACTCCTTCATTCTCCCCATACCCCACTATGGATTAGCATCTGCTTATCAGATAAAACATTTGTTTTTGGGGGATTGACTTATTTCACTTCGCATGATGTTCTCTAGTTCCATCCATTCACCTGTAAATGCCATAATTTCATTCTTCCATAAGGCTGAATAATATTCTACTGTGTAAATGTACTTCAATTTCTTTATCCATGCATCTGTTGAAGGGCATCTAGGTTAGTTCTGTAGTTTAGCTATTGTGAATTGAATGGCTATAAACATTGATGTGGCTGGGTCACTGTAGTATGCTGATTTTAAGTCCTTTGGGTGTAAACCAAAGAGTGGGATAGCTTGGTCAAATGGTGGTTCTATTCCACGTTTTCTGAGGAATCTCCATACTGCTTTCCAAAATGGTTGCACCAATTTGCAGTCCCACCAACAATGTATGAGTGTACCTTTCTCCCCACATCTCGCCAACTCTTATAATTGCTTGTATTCTTCATAATTGACATTCTGACTGGAGTGAGATGAAATCTTAGAGTAGTTTTGATTTGCATTTCTCTAATTGCTAGATGATGAACATTTTTCCATATGTGTGTTGATTGATTATATTTCTTCTTCTGTGAAGTGTCTGTTCAGCTTCTTAGCCCATTTATTGATTGGATAGTTATTTTTTTGGTGTTAAGTTTTTTGAGTTTTTATATCCTGGAGATTAGTGCTCCATCTGAGGTGCATGTGGTTAAAATTTTTTCCCATTCTGTAGGCTCACTCTTCATGTTATTGTTTGTTTCTTTTGCTGAGAAGAAACCTTTTAGTTTAAATCAATCCCATTTATTGATTTTTAATTTCACTTCTTGTCCTTTAGGAGTCTTGTTAAGGAAGTCAGTTCCTAAGCTGACATGATGAAGATTTGGGCCTACATTTTATCTATTAGGCATAAGGTCTCTGTTCTGGTGCCTAAGTCTTTGATCCAGTTTGAGTTGCTTTTTATGCAGGGTGAGAGATAGAGGTTTAATTTTATTTTGCTATATGTGGATTTCCAGTTTCCTCAGCACCATTTTTTCTCCAGTGTATGTTTTGGCACCTTTGTCTAGTATGTGATAACTGTATTTATATGGATTTGTCTCTGTGTCTTCTATTTTATACCACTGGTCTACATGTCTATTTTGGTGCTAATACCATGCCCTTTTGTTACTATTTCTTTGTAGTATAGTTTAAGGTATGGTATTGTGATGCCCCCTGCTTCAAGTTTCTTGCTAAGGATTACTTTGGCTATTCTGGGTCTCTTTTTTCTCCAAATGAATTTCATGACTACCTTTTCTATTCCAAGTTCACTGGAGAACTCCAATTTCTTTCTTTAGTGTTCTGTAGTTTTCATTGTAGAGGTCTTTCACCTCCCTTGTTAGATTCATTCCCAAGTTTTTTTTGTTTTGTTTTGTTTTTTGTTGTTGTTGTTTTTAATGTTATTGAGAATGGGGTAGTTTTCCTAATTTCTCTTGCAGAGGATTCATCACTTATGAATAGAAATTCTTTTGACTTATGGGTATTGATTTTACACCCTGCTACTTTGCTGTATTTATTTATTAGTTATAGAAGTTTTGTGGTAGAATTTTTTGGAACTTCTAGATATACAATCATGTCCTAGTGATAGTTTGAGTTCTTTTCCTATTTGAATCCCTTTAATTTCTTTCATCTGTTTGATTGCTCTAGCTAGAATTTCAAGAACAATGATGTTGAATAGGAGGGGTGAAAGAGAGCATCCTGTCTTGTTCCAGTTTTTAGAAAAAATGCTTTCACTTTTTCTCCATTTAGAATGATGTTGGCCTTGGGCTTAGTATAGATAGCTTTTACAAGTTGAGGCATGTTCCTACTATTCCTGGTTTTTCTAGTGTTTGAACATGAAGAGGTGCTGTATTTTTTCAAATGCTTTATCTGCATCTATGGAGATGATCATATGATTATTGTCTTTAAGTCTATTGATATAATATGTTATGTTTATTGATATCCATATGTTGAACCAAGCTTTTATCTCTGGGATGAACCACACTTGGTCATGGTGCACGTTCTTTTTAATATGCTTTTGTATGTGATTTGCCAGAATTTTATTGAGAATTTTTGCATCGATATTCATCAGGGATATTGGTCTGAAGTTTTCTTTCCTTGATGTGTCTTTATCTGGTTTTGCTATCAGGGTGATACTAGCCTCATAGAATGAAGTTGGAATAGTTCCCTCCTTTTTTATTTCATGGAAAATTTTGAGGAGTATTGGTATTAATTCTACTTTGAAGGTCTTGTAGTACTTGGCTGAGAACCCATCAAGTCCTGAGCTTTTCTTCTTTGGTAGACTTTTGATGGCATCTTCTACTTCATTGCTTGAAATTGATCTGTTTAAATTGTTTATGTCCTCCTCATTCCAGTTGGATTAGATCATATACCTCTAGAAATTTGTTGCTGTCTTCAAGATTTTCTATTTTATTGGAATATAAATTATCAAAATAATTGCTAATATCTTCTTTATTTCAATAATGTCATTGTGATATTTCTTTTTTTATCCTAATTTTTAGTCATTTGAGTTTTTACTCTTTGTTAATGTAGCTAAAGGTTTATCAATTTTATTGATTTTTTTCAAAGAACCCACTTTTTGTTTTTTCAATTTGTTTTTGTTTTAATTTTATTGATTTCAGCTCTGATTTTAATTATTTCCTATCTTCTACTGCTTTTGGTGTTGATTTTCCCTTCTTTTTCTAGGGTTCTGAGGTGTAATGTTAGGTCATTTATTCGTTGACTTTTTATCCTTTTAATGAATGAACTCAATGCAATGAACTTTCCTCTTAGCACTGACTTCATAGTGTCCCAGAGATGTTGATATGTTGTATCAGTGTTCTCATTTACCTCTAAGAATTTTTTATCTCCCCATTTCTTCTGCTATCCATTGTTCACTCAATAGCATACTATTTAGTCTTCAGATGTTGGAGTACCCTAACTATGAATCTTCTATTTTTTTTTTTTATTTTACCATTGATTTATAATTTCATTCCATTAGGATCTGGTAGAATGCAAGGTAGTATCTCTATTTTTTTGTTTGTTTGTTTGTTTTTGCTGAGAGTAGCTTTGTGGCCTAACATATGGTCTATTTTAGAGAAGGATCCTTGTGCCACTTAGAAGAAGGCATATTTACTCTATGATGAATAAAATACTCTCTATTTGTCCATTAAGTCTAAATCATTGATTTTATTATTTTATTATAGTTTCTTTGTTTAGTTTTTTAAATTTTTGTAAGGTCTTTCCAGTGGTGAGAGAGGTGTGTTAATGTCACTCAGTATTATTGCACTGTGGTCTATTTGATTCTTGAAATTGAGAAGGGTCTGTCTGATGTACATAGATGCTCCATTGTTTGGGGCTATAAATATTAATAATTGTTATATCTTGTTGAGTTATAATTCCCTTAAACGATATAAAATGTCCTTCTTTGTCCCTTCTGACTACATTTGGTTTGAAGTCCACTTTGTCTCATATGGGGATGGAAACCCCTGCTTATTTACTCTGTCCATGTGAGTGATGTTTTTTTCCCAACTTTTCACCTTCAGCCTGTGGATATCTTTTCCTAGGATGTGAGTCTCTTGAAGACAGCATATTGTTGGGTCTTTCATTTTAATCCAATCTGCCATTCTATGTCTTTTGATTGATGAGTTTAGGCCATTAACATTCAGGGTTATTATTGAGACATGATTTGTATTCTCATTCATTTTAGTTTATTTTTGGTTTTTCGCTTGACTTAGTTTCTCCTTTGACTGAACTTTCCTTTAGTGTGGCTCCTCCCTTTGCTGGTTTTCATTGTTTTCTGTTTTCATTTCCACCTCATGGAATATTTTGCTGAGTGTGTTCTTTAATTTAGGCTTCCTAGTTGTGAACTCTATTAACTTGTTTATTATCGAAGATTTTTAATTAAGGTTCAAATCTGAAGCTTTATTTTGCTTTATATAAAATTCTCAGTTGGCATACATTTTCTTTTAGAGCTTCATATATGTTATTCCAGAATCTCCTGACATTAAGGGTCTGGGATGAGAAATCAGCTGAAATCTGAACTGGTTTGTCCCTATATGTTATTTGAGTTTTTCCCTTGCACCCTTTAAAATTCTGTCCTTGTTCTATATGTTAGTCATTATAACATGCCTTGGTGTGGGTCTGCTGTAATTTTATACATTTGAGGTTTTATAAGCTTCTTGTAGTTGATTTTCCATTTTATACTTTAGATTTGGGAAATCTTCTGATATTTTGCCTTTGCCTTTATAAAAAAGATTGTGCATTCCTTTGGTTTGTATCTCTACACCTTTGTCTATTCCTATAACTCTTAAATTTGGTATTTTCATGTTATCCCATATTTGTTGAAAGTTCTGTTCATGATTTTTTACCATCTTCTCTGTGAGGTTGACTGTATTTTCAAGAGTATATATTGTGTCTTTATTCCTTGAGTTTCTGTCTTCTAACTGGTCTCGTCTGTTGGTGATACTTTCCATTGAAATTTTAATTTGGTTTATTATTTTCTTATTTCAAGAATTTCTGCTTGGTTCCTTTTTAGAATCTCTGCAACTTTATTGAAGTGATCTTTCACTTTCTGTATTTTCTCTCTAATACCATCCTTTATTTCAAATATCATCCTAACTATGAATCTTCTAAACTCCTTCTCTGACATTTATTTTAATGTATTTTCTATGGATTCTATTGCTGGAACATTTTGGCTTGTTTGAGATGCTTTGTTCACTTGTTTTTTCATGTTGTTTGTGTGTCTTCCCATGTAGTGTTATGGATCTGAAACAGTACAGTTTCTACCCTATAGACTTATAGTGTCCCTAAAGGCTTCCCCTGTACCTCACCTTTAAGGGGGAGACCAATATTAACAGCACCCAATGCAAAATAATACACCTTTAACCCAAATAGCTCCTATGAAAAAGTCTACAGATTTGTCTGAATAAACAGAAAGGATGTATTCAATTATTGTCTACAATACAAACAGTAAGTTTGCTAAAAGGGTTTATCATTTCTAATGATGGACAAGGAGGGAACAGAAGTAGTGTAAGATGTGATGTTCATAAGGAATAGGGATAAGAGATAGAGGAAAAAATTTATAGTAAGAGTGAGGGAGGAATTAATAGAGGTTGGTTGTCAGTATGAGAGAAGTGAGAAAGATAATCCAGGGAGATAGATGGGTATCACCCAAAATATTTACAGATTAAAAAGTTAGAATATAAGGATATACAACAAAATTGTAATATACTATATACTATTCAGACATCCCATTCATCAATAAATTGATGCATGAAAAATAGTTGAATTAAAAAATGGTAGAGATATGAGAAAGAGGGCAAAAGGGGAAAAAAAGGAAAATCTCAGTGGAAAATTGAACAGTAGATTCCATTGGCTTTTAAAAATTTTCTCAGCTTCATTTCTCTGTTTATAGGTGGGGTTGTCTGAAGTTTGATGGTAGCTCCAGTCCAGTAGATGTCTAACTGGTTGGGTGAGTGAGCTGATAGTAAGATGATTTCACACCATCTTCCAGTCTTTTCACCCATTATGGCCAGCCCATTCCATCTCTGTGAACTTTAGGAGAAGAAAGAGCCCAGTTTTCTCCAGTTTCTCCAACCTGAACTCCCCACAGGGAACTGTCTCTAGTCTTCAGCTTTCCTCTGGCTTGCTAGACACAAACTGGCCCACACAAGCCTAGCTGCAATCTGACGGACTTTGTCTTCAGATTCCCCAGGCTCTGCCTTGCCATGGTCCTACGATCTCAAAGCCATTTCAACTTGCAGGGAGACTACCAGGGATGCATTCACACAAAGGAGTGACCCTGCAAAGGTGCAAATGGTGCACTAACACACCCAGCAGAAAGACCTCAGGTGCAACCAGACCTGCAGGCCAACAATATAACTCCTGATCCTGGCTTGTGTCCCCACACTGAGGAACTGTGCCCTGAGATGGTGGTGGCAAACCTATAGGCCCTGGCCAGTCCCAAGATAGTGGTGGCCATGTATAACCAAACCTGCAGGTACTGTGACAATGGACTTCCAGGTAGCAGGGGACAGAGAGCAGCGGGTGATCTGATGGCAGACTGTGGACAGACTGAAAGCTAATGGCAGGTGATCTGCAGGTTGACAAGGGGTGGTGGATGATGAGCAGGCAAAACATGGGCAAATGGGCAAATGGTGGACAGTAGGCAGCCGTCAGGGAGTGATTTGTGCTAAAAAGGCGGGCGATGTGCTGGTAGACAGCGGGTGATCACAGCAGATGAATGGGGGGGGGGGTAGGTAAATAGCAGGAGAGCAGTGGGCAGCAATGTTTGCCTTAAAGGAACATTATTTCCTCTGCTTGAATCCTGAGTCATGGAGCAACATGGAATGCAGCTCCCTCCAGTCCAACATTTTGGATACTGAAATTTTAAATTATACATGGATGAAGGAATAAGAATGGATTTGTGAAATATCTATAAAATGGAAAATCTTGAGTGGTCAGAAAGAGTTTGACAATGAAGAGGTAACAATACCAGTAATAGGATGGAAGTGCCTACTAAAAAATTAGAGGAGACAAAAATGGACATGAAAATTATTTTTTTGCTCATCTCAACTTCTTAAAATAAATTCTGGTGTCCAAATATAAAATATACACATCTGTTTTTTTATTTATAAATTGTATTATTTGTCCTCTAAAATCATAATTTTCTATTGCTTCCTTCAATATTCAGTGCTCCTAGGCATTTTCTAGTGACCTGTCATGTAATTTGGTAATCAAACTCAATTTGGTGCTTTTCATGAATAGTCCAATAATACTGGCAATGAGTTAACATTTATTGAGTGCTAATATTATGTTCCAGAAAATGTGCTATGAGTTAATACATGTAAATCTCTTAACACTCTGCCAAACACATGATAAGCTGTCAATATATGTTGGCAACTACTACTGGTATTACTATTATTATTGCTGCTACTACTTTTATTATTAGTACTATTTAATTAAAAGCCTATTTATTAGATATTAACCTTACAATATTTTAGATATCAGAAAATGGAGATTCAGAGAAATTAAATAACTTGCAAAGATGACCAAAATTTGTAGTGGAGTGGCAGTATTTCCACTCAGAATTATCTAATTATAGAGATTAGATTTATAAATATGTATTAAACTGTGTGCAACTCTTATTTCAACATTGCTAAGACCACAGCAGTCAGTACAAAATACACTCAAACTATAAAAGTCATAATTTCACTTACCAGTTCTCTAGGAAATTTTATCCTCTGCTGTCACTCAGAGCTGTCGAATTTCCAGATCAAATGGATTTCTTTGGCATTATAAATCAATACAGTTTTAGTAAAATCAAAATTCTTATAAATAATGAATGCAGTATAGGATCAAAGGTTTAATAGTAGCACTTACTTTACCCCAGATGAGACTGCTTCTACCAAAAATACTACTCATATTCTTTCATCTTCTGATGTGGAGAATAACCTGCTACTGTTAATATAAGTTCCATTTTGGGGGGGATGTATAGTAGGATAAAATGTTATGGAATTTATATTTCTGCCTATAAATATACCTTTTGTACACTAAATTTAAAAAATACTCCAAGGAAGGATGACATCAGCAAGATGGCAGAATAGGAAGACACAGATGCTCAGTTCTTCATGGAAAAAATGATTTTAGCAATGATACATGGGCCGGTTATTTTGTGGGAAATCTAGAAACCAGTGAAAATGTTCCTGCATTGCAGGCAAACCAAGAAAAGCCACATCAATGCTGGCAGGAAGATTCAATGGATTACTTCTTAAGGCCCCTTCTCATCCATAGCATTGTCTGGGAGAAAACTTTCAACTTCTCCATGTGGAATATATGTTCAACTTTGCACTGTTGGAGGTGCTCCCTGAGAGACTGTTTTGTCTTTTTGAATCTAAATGCTGACTTGATCAGGGACAACGTTGATGGATGCTGAGAAAAGGAAAAACATTTGGCTTTGTCTAGCACCAAGAAGTTTTCAGTGCCACAGATAAACACTAGGGGGCCGTCCTAAGCAGAAACAAGCACTTCATATCTGGGAGATGGTATATAGAAAGAAGCCTGTATGAAACTGGACAATTATGAACAACTGAGAGGAGTGGCTTTTTTTTTTTCCCAAACAAAATGTAACAGGTATATCAAGAAAGAGAAACATGGCCCAATCAGAAGAAAAAATTAACATTCCAGAACCCAGCCTAAGATAATTGAGACACGAATTGCCAAAGAAAGAATTCATCACTGCTAGATATTTTCTACAAGAAATGTTAAAGGGAATCCTTCCAGTCGAGACCAAAAGATGCTAAACAGCAGTATAAAGTCATTTGAAAATATAAAATTCCTATGTAATGTCAAATGTATAGACAAACATAGAATTTTGTAATATTATGAAGATATGAAAACTGCTCTTAAATCTGGTATGCTTTATAAAAAGAAATTCTAAGAGGTATCTATAAACATATGCTAACACAGGATAAAAAGAAATAAAAAACATAATTTGTGTGATGAATAACATAAAAGTGAAAGGGGGTAGATATATAAAGGACTAAAATTTTTATATGTGATTGAAGTTAAGTTGTTATTGATTTAAAGGTGATCTAATTTTAAAATGTTTTATGTAATTGCAGTGGTAATCACCAAAAAATTATCTATGGAAAATTTTCAAAAGGAAATGAGGGAATCAAAACATGTCACTGCAAAATAATCAACAGAACACAAAGGAAGTAAGAGAAAACTACAGATGATAAACCTACAATTCATAAAGGAAATAATAAAATAAATGGCAATAGTTCTCTCTTATCAGGGATTACTATAAATATAAATGGATTTAAAGTCTTTAATTAAAAGACATAGTGTAGCTGAATGAATTAAAAAATAAGCAAAGGAAACAAAAACCAAGGTACAATTATATGCTCTCTATAAAAAGTAAGTTTAAATCCAAGGACGCAAATGAACTGAAATTAATAGGATGGAAAAGATATTTTATGTAAATATAAAACGAACAAAAACTAGGAGGAGTGCCCGTACTTACGTGAGACAATCACAGGTGAACATGGTCACAAAAGAAGGATGACATGTACATCTATCTATCCATCCATCCATCCATCTGGAAATAGAGCTTCCAAATATATGAAGCAAAATTCACAGACTTAATTGAAAAAGCTCCTCATTTTCTTTAGTTAGCTAGGTTATTAGAAAAATACAAGCATAATATTATAGGCTAATTCAGAGTTTAGCATTTACTTATTTGTCTGCTCTTTCCTGATGGAACCTGACCATTCAAAAGAGATATCCCATGAAACAGACTGGAGGAAATTTGCTTTATTTCAATAAATATCAATTCATAATGCCTTTCTTTTCTTGGGCTTCATTGAGAGTACCTTATAGAACAGACGTTAAAGGAGAGACAATATAAATGAAAATCTCTATTTCACTTGCTCATAAGTAACAAGATAATTATTTAAACTTCCTGATGTATTAAATTTCAGTTACATTTTGGTAGCATTCTTTATTTCCAGGATTTTTAGGTATTTCTTAAAATATAAAGCACAATAAAAAATAAATATTTCTCACATTATACTAAATTTTGCTTAGACTTGTCAAATATATATATGTACATATGTATATATGTACATATATAAGTACATAAGTGTTCATATAAGCTCTGTAGATTGAAAAATAGACATCTGGGATAAAGTCAGATATTCTAGTTCTTACAGGTATTATGCATACAGCTAATGTGTATTTTGGGCAATAGAAGACAAAATGAGCAAGTGTATATGTGTGGGCATGAGAGTGGGCCCAAAGATGCTGTACATCCAAAGTCAGCTTATGCATAACTGTACACATGCCACCATACTACTGGTCCTATGACTTGAGAAAACCACCTGATAGACTGTATACAAAGATGTAACTTTTTCTACAATATGCCCTTTCACTAGAACAAATACATAGTGATGTACACTCTCTTCCTCTTCAATTTTTGTCTGAACTCTTCATTTGATGCTGGATATAAAATATCTTGAAATTTGGTAAATAACTCTTGAGAAAGCGTTATGCATGAGGGAAATGCTTCTTAATGATGATGAGAAAATCTTTCACATGTTGTGATGTTTATGATATGTTTTGCTTTCCAAAACAGAATACCCTTCATGATACCTTAAGCAAAATTAGTATCTAATTATAAGGATATGTAAGTCTCACAAAGAATAGGAGAAGTGCCCATACTTACATGAAACAATGTTAGGAATTGAGTTTTATCTGCAGTAGACCAGAACCATTGCCAGAACACAAGCGAGAAGCCAGGAAGACATTTATTTCAGTTTCTCCTTGAAGTATTTCTCCTTGAAGTATCTCTGCATTCAGTTTCATTCTCCTGTCTCACAAGGAGACTGTTATACTATCCATACTATATTTGAAGTCACCCTCTTCCAGAGATAGTGACCTACCTTCTTTATTCAAGTGAGTCCTAAACCAGATTTCCAATAGGTATCTTGATGGGTCAAAATTTAGGAAGTACCTTTCTAGTGGACTAATACTGTTGTAATAATGGATCATATATTTCTGACCTATGGCAGGCAGAGATTGCTTCCACTTTGGTCCTGTACATGGGTGAGGGTTGGGGAGGAGCATTTATTAGTGTGTGGTGCATTTGACCTTCTAGGAGAATACTGCAGTTGAAATCATTCTATAATAATGGCATAGTGACTTGGTTCTCAATCTTTACCCTACAATAGAATGGCCTGGAGGACTTTTTAATAAACAGATTGCTGGGCCTGTCTCCCAGAATTTCTGATTCAATATGTCTGGGATTAGATCCAAAATGTGCATTTCTAACAAGTTGCTAGATTATTTTCATGGTGCTATTTGAGTCCCACACTTATGAAAACCATGCTATAATGCAATGAGAATACACTTAAAGTCTAGATGCATATCTCAGCTCTGCTTCCTACAGTATAACATCAATCTTGAGCTGTGTGATTCAGTAAACTGAGTTGAACATGCTCAATCAATTTATTTCTAACTTTTCCAACAGAAAATATACAATTCCCAATAATCTGATTTGTGTGTTACATTTGGAAATTGAAACAGGTAAAGTATTCCATACCTGCTATTTTGATTTAGAATTAACTCTTTTTTTTTAATATTTATTTATTTAGTTGTACATATTGCTTTCACATTTATGTGGTGCTGAGGATTGAACCCGGGCCGCGCACATGCAAGGCGAGCGCTCTACCACTGAGCCACAACCCCAGCCCCCAGAATTAACTCTTGACTGGGCCCTTTCTTTATCCATAATTCTCTTCTGCATTGCAACAGTTCCCTTTAGATTTTCTAATGGAGATCAAAACTCTTCTCTCAAGAACTGCCTGTTTCAACTGTAACTTGTAAAGTACTTGGAAGTCAATATTCCCAACATTACAATAAGAAAAGAGATGAATATGCTAGAAAACAATTACTTGTCTTTGATAAAGAATTGAGGTCACAAAGCAAATTACTATAGCAAAACCTAAAAAGCACAGACTTAATCAAGATCTTACATGCAGCAAAATCTACTGGAGTCACAAACTAGTGTTGACATTTAATTGGTAGTTTTGATTAATTCCTGTAGGACTGGTAGAACAAGAAGAAACTCTTGGGGCTGTACTGTAGGATGAATTCAATTTTTTATATGTGAATGTTACTACCAAAGTAATATCAAGAATTGCCACATCAATAATTGGAATATTAAAAGGATAAGAAATATTTCAAATATTAATGATCAAGAACTTTCTAAAATTAATGACAGACACCAAACCATGATCCAGGAAGTTCAGAAAACACTAAGCAGAACAAATTTCAAAAAAGAAAAAAAAAAGTATGATATTCAAGCTTCAGAAAACTAAATTCAAAAAGAAAATCTAGAGAGAAGGTTGCAGGAGGTTTCGCTACTAAGGACAAAATATAAAAATTACAGTAGAATTCTCATCAGAACCCATCCACATTAAAAAATAAAAGATAAGAAGCCACCCACATAACAGAAAAGTAAAATAAAGTATTTAAAGTATTGAAAGGAGATACACAACAATCTAGAGTTCAACATTTAGTAAAGTTATCATTCAAGAGTTAGAAAGAAATAAAGACTTTCTGATATTATTAAAAGTGGACAAATTTAGTACTAACAGAACCACCTTGCAAGAAATGTTAAAATTTTTTCATGTAGCAATAATGTAAGAAATTAGCTATCTACCAAAAGAAAGGAAGAGTATTATAGAAAGAATAAATGAAGATGAAATAAAATCTTTGTCCTTCTTAAGCCTATATGATGTATAAAATATAATCTTTGTTTAAAGCATTGAGTCATCATGTACTTGATCGTAGAAGCAGAGAAAATAAAAAATAAGTAACAACAGTGACATAAAGAATGGGAAAAGTAAACTAGGAATATCTTGCTATAAGTTTCCTCTCTGGCAGGTAAAATGGTATAGAGATATTTGAAAATGAATGTGTTAATTCTAAAAAATATTGTAAACCCAAAGAAACCACTAAAAACTTCTAATAAGTTGTTTAATTGATAAGCAATGAGATAAAATGGACCACATGGAAGGTTCAATTAAACCAAATAATACATAAAATAAGGAGTGTAAACAAAGAACAGAGGCAAAAAAAAGTAGAAAGTTATAAACATTATGGTGATTAATCTAACTATATTATAATAATTATAAGTGTAGACTGTCCCTAAAGGTACCAATAAAAAAGAGATTTTCAAAGTAGATGAATATAAACTCAAGTATATTCTGTCTTGTGTAAATCTTCATCAATATAAAACCCCGTAAGAGACTAAAAGCAAGGTAATGCAGAAAGCAATGAATGCTAATTTTTTTTTTAAGTCCTGTAACAATATTAACTTCAGGCAAAGACAATTAATATTAAATTAATGTTAACAATATTAATTTCAGACCAAGACAATTTTAGAACTTGGAATATTATCAGGGAAGAGGTGTTGCCGCCTGAAGCGCTTGGAGCAACGGAGCCGCGGGAAGAAGTTCAGAGGCAAACTGGAGACGAACAGCCTTTTATTCTGATAACTTTTCTCTCTGGTTCTAACAACGACTAACACACGCCACAAACACCACCAAAATGGCCGCTGACCCGATCAGCAATTTCGGCCAAGTCACTCGAGATCCCGGGACAAGTCCCGTGAGACTACGGAAGGCGACAATGCCCAAATCTCCACGGCTCGTAGTCAACCGCAATTCAAGCCATCTTCCCAAACAGGGCTCCTGCAAAGAGGAGCATTATATAATGGTAGAGAAGTCCATTTTCTTATAATATGTAAAAGTCCCTGTTATGATTTGGATGTGATATGTCTCTCAAAAGCTCATATTTGAGACAACGCAAGAAAATTTAGAGGTAAAATGATTGGGTTATGAGAGTCTCAACCTAATCAGTGCATTAATTCCCTGGATAGGGATTATCTGGGTAGTAACTATAAGCAGGGAGTGTGTGGCTGGAAGAGGTGGGTAATTGGGGTCCTGCCATTGGGTTATATATCTTGTCTGTGGAGAGGGGATGCTGCTCTCTCTCTCTCTGTGTTTCTTGGGTGCATGTCCTAACCTGCTTTATTCCACCATCTTCTTCCGCCATGATATCCTGCCTCATTTTAGGCCCTGAGCAATGGAGCTGTCCATGTATGGACTGAGACCTCTGAAACTAGGAACCTCAAATAAACTTCTTCTCCTAAAATTGTTCTTGACAGGTTTGTTTGTTTTGTTTGTTTAGTTTTGTTTTGTTTTGGTCACGGTGACCAAAATGTTGACTAAAACAGTCCCAAACATGTATGTTTTTAACAAAGACACAAAGAACATTGATGACCAGAACATCACATCAAATCAATGTGTTCTAAATAATATTTATAGAATACTCTATACGACAGCTATAGAAAAAAAAAATCATTCATCTGTTTCTATCTCATTTTGTTTACAAAATTTAACCTCCACCTACTTATACATAAAATATATAATAGGTTATACTCGTTTTTTGTGAACTAACCTTAATCAACTATAATCAATCACTATGCTGCAGAGCACTAGAGTGTTGATTCCAGAAAACCTAAAACAGCATTATTGCCCTCCATTCACAACAAGAGCTTATGGAAGTCAATCAAGTTTTTAGCTCAGGACCATCTCATAGTGGAGCCCCAAACTCATCATGTTGCTATTGTCCCAGTTCCAGAATTCATAATTGGCATAGATACACATAGAAGCTGGGAAAATCCAGACATTTGTTTTCTGACCTGTGGAATGAGAACATTGATTGTGTGGTGATAAAGGCCAAATGGTGTTGCTGCCTGAAGCGATTGTTGCTTGGAGCAAGGACGCCGCGGGAGAAAACTTGGAGGCATGATGAAAATGAAAAAGGTCTTTTTTTCTTCTTCTCTCTCTGGCTTCAGCAACCTCTCGAACTCTAATCGCTCTGACTCCTTTCAACCAGCAACCTTCTTCTTTCAACCTCTAACCAACCTCACCCGGTTATATACATTTAGCTTTAACAAGGACAAGTGCTTACAGCTCGAGCTTACAGGTGTGTCACACAGAGTTCACGGGCATACAAAGATTCTTTGAATAATGTATGAATATCAGGTGGAACTTAAACATCTTTTATGGCTCTCAGCTAACCGCAATCTTAGCTATCTCCTTGATTAGGGCTCCTTCAAAATGAAAAGTATTAAAACTCCCTCTACCTAGGAAAATAGTAAACCAAATGCAATTATACATTCTTGGAAGGCTTTGAGAAATTAGTGTTACCATGAAGGGTTTGAAAATTCAGGGGCAATAATTCTCATTGTATTCCCATTCAATCTGTCTATTTGCATTATGCAGAAGACAGATGGATTTTTGAAAATTACTGTTATGGTTTAGATCTGGTGTCCTCCAAAAACTCATACATGAGATAATGCAAGAAGGTTCAGAGAATAAATGATAGGGATTTGAGAGCCTTAAATCAATCAGTGACTTAATCCCCTGATAGGAATTAACTGAGTGATAACTGAAGGCTGTTAGGGGACAAGAAATGGGCAGAAAATACTCCAAAATAAAAAAAAAAAAAAAAAAGTCTTTACTGCAGTTTACCTAGGTGGTACTGTCAAAGGCTCTAACTGGCATCTCTGTCTTCTACTGATAGTGATAATTTAAGAGTTAGTGATAATTTAAGAGTTAAGAGTTAATTTAAGAGTTATAATTTAAGGATGTTATCTACAAAACCAATAAATAAAGTGCAGCATTCATGCATTTTAGTTAGATTTTTATTGCTTTGAAGGCTAGAGGAGGTGGGACATTGGGGGTATATAATTTGTATCTGGTGAATAGAATTCTCTCTCTCTGCTCTCTGATCACAATGAGAGCTATTTCTTTCTGCCATACTCTTTCACCATGATGCTATGTTTACCTCAAGCCCCAAGAAATGGAGCCAGCCTTCTATGGACTAAGCCTTCCGAAAACATGAGCTCTCAAATAAACTTTTTCTCCCCTAAAATTGTTCTGCTCAGATACTATACTCACAGTGGTGAAAAAGCTGACTAAAACAATTACTATGTGTTATTTTAAGATTAACCAACTACTGATTCCAATTGCAGACATAACACTACATATAATTTTATGGCTTAAGAAAATTCATATATTCTCTTGGTGTCTCATACATAGCTATTGACTGGGAAAATATCATTTTCTCTATCCTTATTCATAAGACCCCTCAGAAGTAGTTTTCTTTCAGATGGCAAAGTGAACAACACACCTCCACTGTCTTAATTCATAGAAATATCAACTCTAACTCTATGCCATAACCTAGTTACCTAGTAGGCATCTTGATAGTCTTTCCTTTCTATAGTATGTCACATGGGTTAATTATATTGATGACATTTTGCTGATTAGACAAAATGAGTGAGAAGCAAGTGTTCTAGACCCATTGGCAAGACAGTTTCTTGTCAGAGGTTGGGAAATGAAAATGCCTAAATTTCAGGGGCCACGTACCTAAGTGAAATTTCTAAAGGTCTAGTGATATGTGAAATATCCCTATTAAGGTAAAATATACATTAATGCATTAAGACTCTCTTACACTAAGAAAGAGGTACAGAATTTAATATGCCTATTTGTTTACTCCGGTATATTTACTAGGTAAACTGAAAAGCATATAGTTTTGATTGAGGCTTTAAAAAGACAAAGCTATTTGATACTTCCAGGCTGCTATTAAACCTTCTCTGTTAGATGGCCATGAGATCCATCTGATCCAATGACTCTTAAATTATCACTATCAGTAGAAGACAGAGATGCCAGTTAGAGCCTTTGACAGTACCACCTAGGTAAACTGCAGTAAAGACTTTTTTTTTTTTTTTTTTTTAATTTTGGAGTATTTTCTGCCCATTTCTTGTAAAGAACTGCTCTCCTTTTGAGATATACTTCTTGACCTCCAAATATGTCATAGTAGAAACTGAACACTTGACCAGGGTAGCAACTTACCATACGTGAGTGGCCTATTATGAACTGGATGTTATCTACAAAACCAATAAATAAAGTGCAGCATTCATGCATTTTAGTTAGATTTTTATTGCTTTGAGCAAAATATTCAACACAAAGAACTTAGATGAGGGAATGTTTATTTGGAGTTTGTGGTTTCAGAGGTCTCATTCCCTAAACAGACCCATTGCTCTGGGTCAAGATGAGGTAGCACATCATGGGGGAAGGGCCCAGTGAATAGAAGCTGTTCATCTCATGGTGGGCTCAGGAAATGGAGAGAGGGTTATGGACCATAAGGAAGAATTTATAAATTCAACAACACACATTCCCAGTGACCCACCTCCTCCAGCCACACCCGATCTACCTATATTTACTACCCAGTCAGTCCATTCAAACTAGGATAGACAGATTAGGCTGTAGCTCTCACAATCCAATCATTTCATCTCTGAATATTACCAGGAACTTTTAGGGGACACATCACATTCAAACTATAACATCTGCCCCTGGCCCCCCAAAGCTAATGTCCATTTAATAATATAAAATGCATTTAGTCCATCTTCAAGAGTACGATAGTCTTAACAATTCTAGCATTGCACAAATGTCCAAATTCAATGTCTCTTTGAAAACTCAGGCAAACTCTTGTCTGTCAGACCTTCCAAAAATTAAAGGTAAGTCACTTATATCCAAAAGGTATTGTCATAGAGCAGACATCCCATTCTAAAACAGAATAGATACATTATAATAAGGAATGGGACCAAAAAAAGACTAAAAGCCAGTTAGAAAAACAGGTTCCAGAACTCTTCCAGTAACTCCATGTGCAGCATCTAGGATACAATGGGTCTGAAGGGTATTCTCCAAAAGACTTGGGTAGCCTCACCCCTTCAGCCTTGCTAGTTTTAGTGCAATATGGACTCTCTTTTAGCCTGGTTGTCTCTGCAACCAGTAGTTTATTTTGTTGTTTGTTTGGTTTTTGCAAGCAGTGCATATTACTGGCATTTCTTCCTTCTTGGTGGTCTGTATTCCAGCTTCAGCTTTACTTTCATGGCTTCACACATTGTCCATGCAAAGGCATCCATCAGGGCTTCCATCTCTACCACAATCTGCCTAACCTCCCAGGACTTCCTCTGAAATCAGGGTGAAAGCTTCCATGATCCCTTAACTTATGCATCCTCCATTCCTGCAGAACCAGAACCATGTAGGTGATGCCAAGGTCTGCTGCTCGCTCATGAAGTAACTGGGTTCCCAGGAACAATGACTGCTGCAGCTTCTGAGTGGCTGTGCAGCTAAGCAGGTTGAAATAACTTTCTAGACCCCCTTATGTGAACAGATCACTCCTTGTAATTTCTTCTCAAAAAAACTTTCTCTTCTGTAAACTGGAAACTTTAGTGTGTGTGTTTTTGCAAATTTCTGAGATGTCCGTGCAGTATCTTTATATTGTCTCTGTGAAAAGTACTAAGCATCTCTTTAGGAGCTATAATCCCTTCAACAAGTACACCATTTTTGGATCCAGCTTTACAAGCCATTTTATGGCTAAACTGAAAATTTTCAAAATTCTTTAGCTCTGTTTTCACTCTTGCTTCTCACAACAAATTGGTAAAAGCTGCTGGTAATATTCCTGGAATTCCCTTAATGCTCTACTGCCTTGAAATTTCCTCTGACAGCTTAATTTGTCCATAACACTCATTTTCAGCCTCACACAAAGTCTCAGAACATGGACAAAATGTAACCAAGTTCTTTGCCAGATATAACACAAGTAGCCTCTTCTCCAGTAACCAAAGATTACTCATTTCCCTCTGAAACCTCATGTAGGCATTCTGGTGTATTGAGTTCCCATGAGAACTCACCATTAAGCTTTGCTTATAGCATTCTAAACCTTTTTTAGCTTGTATCTCTAAACTTTTCACAATTTTTACTTCAAACTAACTCCAAGTCTTCTAAGCCACAGTCAGATTAATCACAGCATTGACCATACTTCTCAGTACCAATTTCTGGTTTAGTTACTTTTTCATTACTATGAGCAAAGCACTCAATGAGAATCTGTTAGAAGAGGGAAAATTCAGAGCTCATGGTGTCAGAGGTCTCAGTTTATATATGGCCAAATTCATTGCTCAGGTCTCAAGGTGAGGCAATATATCATGGGGGTGGGGAGGGGATCTCAGTGAAAGAAAGCAACTCAGCTCTTGGCAGGAACAGAAAGCAGATCAGGAAAGTGTCCAGAAGAAAAATTCACTCTACCAGAGCATGGCACCAGTGACCCTCTTCCTACAGCCATGCCCCAACTTCCTACAGTTAGTACCCAGTCGGTCCATTGAAACTAGGATGGAGAGATTAGGATAGAATGTGCATAATTGAATGTCACGAAGTTATAAGGGGTTGAGGTCTATAGCCCCCCCCATATCCGGGATGGACCTCTTCTGTCTACCAAAAGAGGCCAGAGGGGCCTACCTCACTGATGACACTGGATTGGGAAAGTAAAGGCCGCCAATGCCTCCTCCCCCACCTTCAAAAGACTCAGAGCCGCGTCGGGGAGCCCAGTCAGTAGAATGCCGGAACTCCTTCATTGAAAAGGTGCACAATGCTTTATAGTGGACATCAGCCAATCAGTAGGGTGGTTTTGGTTCTCACAGCTACACCCCTGCTTAGCCTACATCTGGTAACAGGGCGTGGTAATGTGGCAAGCAGCCAGAAAGCCAGAGCTTTTCCATCCCTTTGGCAGACAGTGTAAGGTCCCGACAATTGAATCATTTCACATCTAAATATTCCATCACTAATTGGAGCTTTGGGGGATACCTCAAATCCAAACCATAATGTATGCAAACAATGCATCATGAAATGAAAGTATTGTATATGTAATCAGGCTAAAATAACCCTGAAGGTATTAATAAGTTATAGGAAAATGTGTCTAAAATATCCATGTTTCCAATGTTGCTGCAGTACCTTCTCTACCCCAGCAAGTACTTTTAACTTCATGGAGGGTTATTTATGATCATTTGAAAAGGAAGCACAGACTTGGGTCTTGTTTACAGATGGTTCTTCTTGATATGGTTGAACCAGTGAAAAATGGACAGCTGCAGTGTTATGGTACCTTATCTGAGACAATCCTACAGGATAGTGACAAAAAGAAATCTTCCCAGGAGAAATTCAAACAATGCATCTGGTTGTGAACTTTGTTTGGGAGGACAAATGGTTATATATGTAATTATATTATTGTTCATTGAATGATCAGGCACTTGGAAGAGATATCATTTGAAAATTGATGACAAAGAAATTAGAGGAAGAAATATGTGGATAGATGACTAGAAATGGGAAAAATGTGAAGATGTTTGTGTTCCATGTGAATATTCCTTAAGTGGTGATCGCCACAGAGGAAGATTTGGATAATAAATTGAAAGTGATGATCTATATAATATAGATATCAGTCATGCCTGTTATTTCTCAATGACTCATAATTAAAGTGACCATAAAAATACGATGAAGGAAATTCACAGATTAGTAGCATGGACTTTCACTCAGAAATGCTGATTTGGTATGGCTATGTTAAGTGTACAATCTGCCAGCAGCAGAGACCAAAACGAGGCTCCCAGTATGGCATTCTTTCTTAGTGTGACCAGCAAGTTGCTTGATGGCAGGTTGTCATCTTTCCATCCATCATGGACTATCACAGCACTTTAGGCTTATTGAAATAGAAATTTACTCTGATTATAGATTTTTCCCCCTACACAGAATGCTTCTGTCAAAACTACCACTTAATGTACTTACAAAATATTTTATCCATCATCCTGGTATTCTACACATTACTTCTGACCAAGGAATTTCTTTCACAAAGTGGTGTGGGAATGGGTTTATGCTCAAGGATTTACTGTCTTTAACGATGCTCCTCATCTTCCCTGAAAAACCTTGATAGAGCAGTGAATTAGCCTTTAGAAACTCAGTTAAAATGTTAGCTAGATGTCAGTATCTTCCAGGGTATTGTCGCTGTTCCGTTTTTAAAAACTTCAATGACATTATTTTTCTAAGCATATAATAATGGCCAATATTCTTACCAGGTGTCAAGAAGGACCTTAGCTTTTTTCTTTTAATGTATCCTGTATATGATCTCACATTGTGAACACTTTATAAAGAGTCCCACTTAATGAGTAAGTTTAAATAGATAAAAACTATTTTCAGAGACTTTTTTGAGAATAAGACCAGGGCTTTGTTATACAAAATCATGAATTTTACGTGAAAATATTTTAAAATACTATGATTGTGACCAGAGGCAGATTTCCAATTGGCTACGTGTATTGAGAGAAATGTGACAGTGTTTTTTGTTTGTTTGATTTTTGTTTTTTGTTTTTGTTTTTTTTTAAATGCTGAACTATTACTGAGGAGAAAAAAAATACATAATTGAAAAGGTTGGATGGAAATGTCAGTCTTATCCTGGGGATGGGTCAGGATGTTGTGGTGACATCTGAGGAGATTTGAAGAAGAAATTAGAGTGATTATTGATTATTTCAGGGAAATAGGATTTCTATTGTTACTTGTAATTCAGTGGCTCTTTTACTTGTTCCTTTATGCTTGTTTTGTTGTTGTTGTTGTTGTTGTTGTTGTTTTTCTTAACCTTTTTTCCCCTGAGTGGACAAGTTTAGTATTCCAAGAGGCATTTTAGGAAGATAACTTTTCAACTCTATACCTATTGGCCAGTAATGAGGTCAATAGGCTTTTAGCTCTGTTTTCCCTTGATGGTACCAGAGTACACACTAAAACTTAAATATATCCCCTTATAAAATGAGAAAAATAAAATTAATACATGCAGGTTTACCATTAGTGTTAGTAATTGAATGGAGATAATGATGATGAGGTGCCTTCCCTTGTCATTATAAGCACTTGGAAACAGTAGCTGAAATACCAGGGTGAGATTTTTCTTTCAATTTTGAACAGTGGTGATCACCTAAAACTCAAATAAATTAGTTAATTTCTGCTTTCTCATACTAATGAATAGCCAGCATTTAGTCTAAGTTTCACTTCTAAAATCCAACAAGAATCATCATTATTATGATATGTGGATGCTTATCACAACATCCACCTCCAATATTGACCACATTATGCTCAATGATGGGACATAAGATTCCATACTATATTCAAAGAAACAGTTTCCCTTTATAGAATGAGAGTGGGGAAGCAGTATGGACCAGTTTGTTCATTTGTTTATCTATGGATCAGTTCATTTATTTCCATGTTCGAAAGAATGGTTATCAAATTTCAACCACTATAGTTAATCATTCATCTGTTAATGTTCACTTATTATGCTTCTGTTAAGTGGCTATAAATTGTCTTTTAATGAATAGAAGTTTGAAGGATTTCAAGTAATTAGAGGAGTAAAGTGGTTTAGTAAAAGTTACACATTAATAAATAAATCTGTTTTATGGCCTGCTCTTACTGAACAGAAATAGTTATTCCACACCACCTTTCTTAATTTATAAAGACATAATCTACATATCATATAGTTTGCTTTTGTTTCTCATTGAATCACTGATTAGGGATGGGTTTTTCTTCATTTTTACACATTTGTAACTTTCTTGATTTTCTCCTTTATTAATATATAATTTCATTACTTTGCAAATGGATAATATGTTTTTATAGTTTCATCCAATTAAATATATTTGGTAGTGTTTTGTGGCCTAGTATGTGGGAAATCCTGAAGTATGTCCCTTATTACAAATTAACTTGAGAAAAATGTGCATTCTGCTATTGTTGGGTGGAGTATTTTATATAGATGTCTGTTGGAACCAGTCAGTTTATAGTTTTGAGTCATTTATTTCCTTGTTTGTTTTCTGTCCAGTTTCCTGTCCACTATTGAAGTTACAGTATTGAATCCTATAATTTTTACTGTTGGATTATCAATTTCCCTTTTGTTTGTGTTTGATTTACTTAATGTGTTTATGTTTTGTTGTCAAGTGTATAATTATTTTCACTTCTTAATCAACACTTTTATCATTATACTATGTTCCTCTTTATATATAGTAACTTTTTTCTTTAATGCTTATTTTGTTTGATATTATAATGTACATCTACTTTCATGGATATTGTTTATGAATTTAAAAAACAGTTTTACTTTTAACATTTGTATCTTTGCATCTAAAGTGTGTTTCCTTCAAATAACATGTAGGTGGAGACAGTTTTATTTTTTAAAACTAGTCAAAGTAATAATAAGAATTGTATTAGTTTTCTGTTGCTTTGTTAATATATCTGACATAAACAACTTAATGTGAGTATTTATTCTGACTCATGATTTTAAAAAGTTTCAGCCCCTGTTTAGCTGATACCATTGTTTCTGGGCCTGTGGTAAAGCAGAACATCATGGTAGAAAGGTATGACTGAGTACAACTGCTGACTGATGGCAGAGGGAAATTAGAGGGAGTACAAGAAAGAGGAAGAGGTAAGGCAAGACACAACCTTCAAGAACCTATTTCCTCTAACTGGGCCCCAACCTCTAAAAGCCCTTGTATCTATGAACTCATCAATGGAACTCATCCATCCTTCCATGAAGCAGAGCCTTCATGAAACAATAATTTCCCAGAAGCCCCACCTCTGAACATTACTGCATTGAGGACCAATGATCCTTTGGGAGACAATACAGATAAAAAAATATTTACACACACATACACTTTTTAAAATTCTTATCCCATTTTGGTCTTTTTGTTGTTTTATTATTATTACTATAGTATCAAGTTACTATCTGGTTTTATTTCCTTATTTCAGTATACTGTTTCTTCCATTTATCTCTTTTGTTTTAAATTGGTTAAGCAAGGGAAAAAAAAATAATAAATCCAAACTCTGGTCTCTTCCAAATGCAATTTCTATTGCCTTTGTTGTTGTTTGTTTGTTTTTGTTTTTTGTTTTTGTTTTTGTGTGTGTGTGTGTGTGTGTGTGTGTGTATGCATCATACTTTCCCATTCTTTGATTATCTCATAGTCTTTCTTTTTTAAAATAGGACATTTTAGTAATATATTGTAAAACTTGATGTTGTTTCCCAATCCCCATTGTGGCTTCCCATGGTTTGTCTTTGATTACTCAGTCACCCACTATTTGAACATGCTATTTTAATATAGTCCGTTTTCCCTTGTAAGAGGAGCTTCTTGTCTTATGCTCTAGATGGAGAAGTTCCCGTCCAGCACCCTGTTATGCTGGGATAAACCTTTGGGCGGCATTGCTTTATTTGCTCATCTCTTTCTCTCATAGGTGTATTAAACTGTCTGTGGTCTACAGTATAGCTTCATGCTCCTATGAAGTGAATAGCCACCTCCTCAACATGTACTACAAGAAACTATTGCTTTCTTGAAAATGCTCTTGTACTTAAACATTCCCAGTTTTTTTAAAAAATATTTATTTATTTACTTTAGTTGTACACAATGCAATGCATCTATGTTTACGTGGTGCCGAGGATGGAACCCGGGCCGCGCATGTGCGATGTGAGCACTCTGCCACCAAGCCACAATCCCAGCCCTCCCATTCAGTTTTTATGAGGGGATATTTACATAATCTGTCTCTCACTTTTTTTTTTTTTTTTAAATAATTTGCCTATCACACTGGGAAAATCCTCTGTGCTTATATAATATGACACTATTTTCCCATTTCTCTCCCGGGCTAGGTCATTAGGTTCTAGTATTCTCAGATTTCCTCCACTTGTGATTGGGGTCCTAGTACTCTTAGTGCCTGGATTTTCTGCCTTCTGACTAGGAGCTGGGTATAGAAAGGAAGCCTAGATAACTCAGATATTATTGCTTAGAATGTTTACAACATTAAGCTTGGAGAGTAGGAAAAATTTACAGTGTACACCGCAACCCTTTGAGATAAATTAGCTCTTACCTAATATGTAGCAAAGAAGGAGAACTGTGCTCTTGAATTTGCATTACAATGAATGGATGGGGGATGAGGTTTGGCTCTATAGTGGCTTAAATGCCACCATTTTTTGCAGTTCTTATTATTGGTATTTAGTTGATTTTCTTGATTATATATTTCTTAATTTGTTGTATATCCTTAGAACAAATTACATGGATGTTAAATGTGTGTGTGTTTAATAATTTTCACCAGCTAAGTTTGTTTTTCTGCGGGAATGATCCACAAAACTTCACACAATGTTGGGACTATGTCTGCCAAGGGATAAAGATTTGACTGCTTACCACACCTTTAAGGACCGGGGCTAAACCAAGGGGTGTGGCTATGACGTAGCGTGAGAGGCTGAACCACCTTGCTTGCTGATTGGTTAGTTCTAGGCCTATTTAAGTCAATGCTTGTTCAATAAAGCGACTTCTTCAGACATCCCGTGCTATATACAAGACTTTCTAGGTGTGGCGTGTTTTCTGTTCAAACAGACAGAGGTAAGGCATCTAGCGATTTCTGTCTTAAGCTCGCCCCGCCGGGTGAGTTGCAATCCTTCTTGCAGGCAAGAGGAATTCCCTTTAGGGCCCAGAAAGGGAAGCAACTCAGAACCTGGCTCTATTCATAACTCGGACCCCGGCAACACAACACCATTCTGAAAGCTGTTTCTCCTGCTATTTTGACTGTACTATATGCTTACAACCCCCTTCATACCATCATGGACAGGCAATTTCAGAGTGAACTATATAAGAATCCTCAAAATATTACCAAATCCAGTAAAAAAACACACAGAAGCATGTGCAAATATAAAATGTCTCCCTAGTTGATGTGCATCATGTAATATATTTAATTCATTTTAACTTTACACTTCCAATGAGCCACTCACATATTTGTGATTAACATAATCATTACAGCTTATAATTTGTTTTTCTATATCTATATTTTGTTTGTCTTCACATTTATACCCAAAGTTGTTAAGAGGTACTTGTATTTCCTAAGTAACCTCAGCCTCATTGTTCTGAAGGCATTCCCTTTCTCTTTTTTTTTTTAACATGATGCAATTTTATTGATTCATTGTAATTATACATAATCATGAGGGCTACTCTATATTAAGAAAACAGATTAGAACAATATTGGGTTCAACTTAAGAGAAAAGTGAAGGAAAATTATATGCAATGGTATGTCAGGTGCTTTAGAAACATTATCTTTTTATTTATTTATTTTATTTATTTTTTATTTTTTTGGTGGGGAGATGCATTTTATTCATCCACTTATGTTAGAACCAAGTGGATTTAAAGATCCACTCCAGGCATATATGCTTGTGGAGATCAACTTGTAAACTCTTAGGAAAATCATAAGAACTACATGAATAAATCTAATCTCTTTTAAAAAGCAGACCAAGCACGAGTCCTACTAGAGGCAATACATGAATTTAGACTACTCAGAAAGAAAAAATTTAAAATAACCTCATGATAATGTTGGAGAAACCCTTACTAGTTTAAAGGAAAATGTTCTAACAAACATTTCGTAGGTAGAAAAGCTGCTAAGATTTTGTCAGTCATCTAGACCATTCTTTCACTTTTTTTTAAAAACAACTCCAGAACTTTCTCCCAAATGTTTTTATATATATATATATATATATATATATATATATATATATATATATATATTATTTATAATATTAGTATGTATTTCAATTCATAATGCACATATATAGCATCTTTTTACATACAACTGTTTGTATACAAAGTATATTCGTACCATTCAGGTTTTCAATCATGCATTTAGGATAATGATATCCATCTCATTCAACCACCTTTTCTTTTCTTTTCCCCCCCCTCCCTCCCCCCTTGCTCCCTCCCATCCCCTCCCTTCCCTCTGACCATTCTAGTGTTCCTCTAATCCTCCTATGTACCCCCATCCAACAACAGTGTGAACTAGAATTTTATATTAGAGAAAACATTCAGTATTTGGATTTTTTAGATTGACTAATTTCACTTAGCATTATATTCTCCAACTTCATCCATTTACCTGCAAATGCCATTATTTTATTCTCTTTTATTTCTGAGTACAATTCCATTTTGTATATATACCACATTTTCTTTATCCACTCATCTACTGAGGGACATCTAGGTTGGTTCCACAACCTAGCTATTGTGAATTGTGCTGCTATAAACATTGAAGTGGCTGTGTCACTATAATATGCTGTTTTTAAGTCCTTTGGGAATAGACCTGCAGGAGCCCTGTTTGGGGATTGGCTTGAATTGCAGTTGACTATGAGCCGTGGAGATTTGGGCATTGTCTCCTCCCGTAGTCTCACGAGACTTGTTGCGGGATCTCAAGTGACTTGGCCGAAATTGCTGATCGGGTCAGCGCCATTTTAGTGGTGTGTTTGGCGTGAGTTAGTCGTTGTTAGAACCAGAGAGAAAAGTTATCAGAATAAAAAGCTGTTTGTCTCCAGTTTGCTTCTGAAGTTTTTCCCGCGGCTCCGTTGCTCCAAGCGCTTCAGGCGGCGACATAGACCCAGGAGTGGGATGGCTGGGTCATAGGGTGGTTCCATTCCCAGTTTTCCAAGAAATCTCCATACTGCTTTCCATAATGGTTGCACCATTTTGCAGTCTTACCAGCAATGTATGAGTGTGCCTTTTTCCCCACATCCTCTTCAACATTTATTGTTGTTTGTGTCCTTGATATCTGTCATTCTGACTGGAGTGAAATGAAATCTTAGAGTAGTTTTTATTTGCATTTCTCTAATTGCCAGCGATGTTGAGCATTTTTTTCATGTATTTGTTGATTAATTGTGTATCTTCTTCTGAGAAGTCTTTTCAATTCCTTAGCCAAATTATTGATTGGGTTATTTGTTTTGTTGGTGTTAAGTTTTTTGAGTTCTTTATATATTCTAGAAATTAGTGCTCTATCTGATGTGCAAGTATTAAATATTTGTTCCCAATTAGTTGTCTCTCTGTTGACCTCACTGATTGTTTCTTTTGCTGAGAAGAAGCTTTTTAGTTTAAACCTATCCCATTCATTAATTCTTGGTATTAATTCTTGCACTACAGGAATCTTATTAAGGAACTTGGGGCCTATTCTGAAATGTTGAAAATTGGAGCTTACTTTTTCTTCTATTAGGCGTATTATCTCTGGTCTAATTCCTAGGTCCTTGATCCACTTTGAATTGAGATTTGTGCATGGTGAGAGATAAGGGTTTAATTTTATTTTGTTGCATATGGATTTCCAGTTTTCCCAGCACCATTTGTTGAAGAGGCTGTCCTTTCTCCACTGTACATTTTTGGAAACTTTGTCTAATATAAGATAGCTGAAATTATATGTATTATTCTCTGTGTCCTCAGTTCTGTACCATTGGTCCACCAGTCTCTTTTGGTGCCAATACCATGCTGTTTTTGTTACTATTGCTCTGTAGTATAATTTAAAGTCTGGTATGGTGATGCCACCTGCTTCACTTTTCTTGCTCAGTATTGCTTTGGCTACTCTGGGTCTCTTATTTCTTTGAAGAATGTCATTGGGATTTTGATTGGAATTGGATTAAATCTGTATAATGCTTTTGGTATTATGTACATTTTGACAATATTAATTCTACCTATCCAAGAACAAGGTAGATCTTTCCATCTTCTGAGTTCTTCTATAATTTCTTTATTTAGTGTCCTATAATTTTCATTGTAGAGGTCTTTCACCTCTTTCGTTAAGTTGATTCCCAGGTATTTTATTTTATTTTTTTGATGCTATTGTAAATGGGGTAGTTTTCATCATTTCCCTTTCAGAGGCTTTGTTGCTGATGTACAAAAATGCCTTTGACTTATGGGTATTGATTTTGTATCCTGCAACTTTGCCAAATTCATTTACTAGTTGTAAAAGTTTAGAAACATTATCTTGATGTAAGATAAGAATTATTTTCATTATATATTTTACAATACATATGTAATCCACAAGAATTAACTTAAATGTGTTTGGAGACAGAGGTGGAAACTATCTGGACTTTAGGACACACATTTTGAGAGAAAATATCTGGAAATTATTTCTGTAGCCTACCATGAGCAATAGAACCATCACAATGATGCAAAAGAATGTCCACAAATTATAGTTAAAATAAACTGAAATTTTTATCAAGAAAGTTTTATCAATCCCCCTACATTGTAGTCATTGAGAGGTTTTATAGTAATTGATGGAAGGAATATATCTGTATGGATAAAGAGGGAGGTTAAAAAAATCTGAACAACAACAAAAAGTACTTAAATTGATAAAAAAAATTCTCTAATGTATGTTCAAGTTCAACATTTATTTTCTGTAATAACATAATAGTCAACCATTTTAACCAAGGTTTTATCATTATTTAGAAGATATTCATTCAAGACATTCAAGAATAAAATAATATTCTGAAAGTTGGCATTAGAATATTACATATGAATTTTATGCAAAAGTGGGGCCCTATGTATAATACATGCAAATTACTAGCAACCAAATATTGGAGAGGATCTATTAGAGGAATGGAATTTTGAGTTTTCACACAACAAATTCAAAATGCAAAATGACAGCCAATACCACAAGGTATTTTAGGAAAAGTTATGCAAAAAAAAATTCTCCAAATTCAGGAAAATTGAATAGACTTACATGTTTGTCTCAAGGCATATTCTTTTTAAAAAATAGTTTATAAATTTAATATTTTATCCAGGTTTATGGGAAATGTATAAGAATTTATGTACCATGGAAAATATTTTTGAACTATTGTGAAGACAAAAAAAAAAGAAGAAAATACATGTGGTCTCTGGGGGTAGAGGGTTTAAGGAAAACAAATTACTTTAAGGCAATGTTTAATTTAATTAAAAGCATCCAGAGGTGGTTAGTGTGGTGTTATCTTTGCTCCACAAAAACAATAAAAACACACCCAAAACTTTCTAGATAATATCTATTCACTTTTTTAAAAAATATATATTTTAGTTGTAGATGGACACAATGTTTTTATTTCATTTATTTATTTATTTATTTTTATGTGGTGCTGAGGATCAAACTCCATGCCTCACACTTATGAGGCAAATGCTCTATCACTGAGCCACAGCCCCAGCCCCACATCCATTCATTTTTAAGACAATGGTCTACATCATTAGTAAATCATCTTTATAATCTTATTAAGATGAGAAACCTTCAAAGATTTTAAGCTTGATGGTTTTAATAATTACATTTTAAATGTGTATGTTTAAAAACAATGGGTAATTGATTTCACTAATAAATTGTGATAGATAAAACACTAAAGAATTTTCACCATATGACAGTTTATAAAAAGGAAATTGTAACTGTTTATATTACCAGCCGCTTTTGGAGCTAAATCATATGGAAAGCACCTTGTTTCTTGACAAAACAGTTTTGCTGCATAACTTGGGAAAGAAAAATCTTTTGGAACATACATGCCCCAACAGCAAAAGTCAACAGTTATTCTTTGAATAAATTTTTATTATCAAATAAAATAAACTATTTATTAAGATATGCTTTGTAAGAATGCTGTACACATATTTCCATGCTGAAATCTGAAAAATAAAATAGTTTTTTTTTTTTTTTTTTCCAAAAAATTAACTTCCCAGCCTCTAAATTTAGGACATAAAAAAAATTAATTTTCAGAACTACATAAATTTATATCACATATGGGATTGTTGTTACATTACTAAAGACTTAACAATGGTTATTTATTTCTTTAAATTGTTGGTAGAAAAAAATTCCAACTTTTAGAACAAGACTATACAATCTCCATTTGTTAGCTCTTTCAATTGGGAAAGTTACTAAAACAGTATGTTTCAGTATTCTTAAATATAAATTGTTCATAAAAGAAATTATGAACACTGACATAATTTTGGAGATATTAAAACAATATCTAAGGGTTAATATATTTTCAATGAAGATACTTATCCATATTACTGTGTTATGTAATGTTTCTTTTATATAAGGGACTATATTACTTAAGTCTTGGTTTACTGATGTTTTTTAATAATGTATTGAAATTTTTTCCATATTTTGTCTATGTACCCCCACACATATCTTTACTTTATATGTTCAGGCATTTTTCTTCTTTTACTATGACTGTTGCTTATATTTATGTTGTGAGTAGATAACATGAAGAAATATACAACGATTCAATATAATTGAAGGTAATCAGTTACTATACTTGCTATAGTAACTCTAGGCTTTGACATATTGTGGAAGTAATTGTTGCTAACTAGCATTTTAAAGACATTATGAGCTGTGACTTTTTCCCTTTCTCTAAATTATGAGATGGTCAAATTTTACACCAGTAGGGAATCTGTAACTCATTTTCAAACTCAAGAGTGTTTAATTTCTCATAGGCCTTTGAACTTGAAATGTTGCTTGGCCCTTTCAGACAGTGAAGAAACAGTGTGCTGGTCTGGACATGTGTGGACCTTCAGTTGTTCATCACCTGAATTATTCACACATAAGTGCACACAGTAACAATAGTGTTCATATTTTCAAAATAAATATTTTGTAAAAAGTATGTGTGTATGTATGTTAACTTGTATTATTCATTTGTGAAAAAACATAAATTTTGTCCTTTTCAGCAATTAATAGACTAGAAAAAGAACTTGCTATTGTTTTGCTTAATATGGAAAAATTTGTATGTTTCTTATATTCCTAAGCGGTTTTACTTTATTTGCTCCTTTTTCATACCTCATACAAACATGAAGTTTACCTAATATTTTTGCTCACAACTTTTAATATTTAATGAAGACTTAAGAATAATATAGTGATTTGTAGACATCTATAGAAATCATCTAACTTTTATATCCATAATAATGATTGTTAATTCAGAGCTTAATGCACTAAAATAATGTGTAATAAATAACATAATGTATAATGAATAACAAACTGAATTTCCTGTGCATTTTAAAACTTGGCAAACTAATAAATAGTGAAGGTCAAATAGAAATTCAGAGTAGAAATTAAAAATAGTAAACTAACTAGAGAATGAGTTCAATGTTAGAAGATAAGAAATAAATAAGTTTTTTGTTTGTGTGAGTATTGCTATCAATACCTGTAGAGAGAAGCAAATATTAGAGAAGAACAAATTTGATATTAGAGACTTTGGCAACTATTTCTGCTGTTTCCAAGCTAATTTATCTAAGCACACCAAAACGAATTCAGAGATCAGCTTAGAATCTGAACCAGCTGTCCTCATAACTAAATAGGATTAAACAAATTATTTATTACTGCTCAAACATCTCTGCCTCTCTTTCAGCTAACATATGGGTGTCTTCCAGTTCTCTTAATTTTCAATACTGTTGGGACACAATCACTGAAGGTGACATGTGGCATGTGTCACAATTACACTCTTGGGAACAAGCAGATGTTTTTAGAGAGATCATACACATATATACACACAGAGACAATTCTGTATGTAAGTTTTTGAATGGCCAATTTAAAGCTTATATAAATGTGGAAACAACACAGATTTTGACAAAATTATATTAGCCTCAATTAGATATTGAGTCATATTTCCCTCGGTCTTTCCTAGTGATCACTGTATGTAGTTAATTAAAACTATGGATAAATTTACTCACGTAAAGAGGAAGAATTGGAAATATCGCAAAGTACTGTGAACTATGAGATGATTTTATTATTATGTTTAAACATCATATTGCATTTATTTTTGTATGAAATGAAATTAGGCATTCATCTGGACAGGTGGTCTTAGGTTAAATTTTATCACTTTTTAAAAATTGGTATATAATTTTCTGAGTCAAACAGAACTATTATCTTTGACAAATACTACTCATTCTCTATTTTCACACACATTAACAAATCCAATGGGATATACTCTGAGTAACTTTTCACTATACTTCTTGTTGAGATTTATTCATATTGTCCTTTGATCAATAGATTTCCATTAGTCATCAAGTGACAAATATATTCACCATTATATAAACTAACAAGAAAGACAAAAAAATTGAAATCATCTAATATTTTAAGGAATTATTCAATTTTCTATGTAAAGCACAATACACATTCTGCAGATATTATTTACCATTTATTTATTTTAGAGATTATGTGATTGCATTAGAAAAATATTGTATAGAAAAATATTAAGTTTCTTTGGAAACTATAAATTACTTTGACTATTCTAGCCACATAAAAACTGAAGAAAGTACAGATTTATGAGGTGACTACCTGAATGTTTTTGAGTACAGGAAATTGGACAGTCAGATAATGTGCTCTATTAAATGAAAACACCTCTAAGGGGTTTTAATAAATACATAGAATCAAAGTTGAGATTCTAGTCCAAAAAAATAAACAATGGTTATATTGCCAAAAGTTCTATGTAGTAGACCTCAAATTTCTTTGTGGAAATTATCATAAGTTGCTTCATTAATGCATGAAATCAACAATGTTTATCCACAATTTTGTTCATAAAAAGGTAGGTACTGCGTAAGTTAACCACAGGATCTTAATTCATTACGCATCTGTTTATTCAAGATGTTATTTTTAAACAAGTATTAATAAAATGAGTAATAAAAATAATATCGGATATTTAATGCTGGAGTCAGAGCCCAATGTCTGTGAAAGGTGTTTATTAAGGTAGCACTGGGTAATATTTGAAACAAGTGAATACATTTTATGTTGGAAAGACATTACACTTTATTACTCAATCGAGGAATATATTTATGTATGTGACACTCATACACATGCAGGCATAAATAGTTAAAAAATGAAAACTGTATTTCAAATACCTCACATATGTTAACAGTTTACTAAGAAAAATGTTTATCATATCTCTGTGACATAAGCAAAACATATTATTGTCCCCTTCATATAAGAAATTGTAGGTCAGAGATTACCCAAGGTCACATGGATAATAAAAGAAAGCCAAAAGAAGCAGTAATTTATTTTGATTACTACTCTGGTGACCCATTACCTATGCTATGATAAAATATAACTGATGAAAAATTCATAATTTTTTACAATAGCACAGTAGTAGACATAAAGGAAACTGAAGTTCACGTGGAACTTGAAAGTTAAGGGCACTATCACCATGGAAAGAAAACTGCATCTCAGGTATACACTTTAATATGTATTCCAAATGATTTCTGCTACTGTATAATCATGTCTTTTAAAGGAAATATGCTGCACAAAAGCATTAAGACTCTAAACCAAACAATGAGAATCACTGAGTCTGTGCTTAACATAAAATAGCTCACGTAAAGTATGGGATTTTGGTACCCAGAGGCAAGGTCACATCTACTGTAGTACACTTAACTGAAGAAGTTCTCAGCTTGCGGTTTGCATGCCGTGACTGCCTCTCTGTCGGATTCTCATTGGACCCCAACATTCCTGCTGATAGACTTGTCTGGAAGATGACCTCTGGTTATTATGGTATGTTGTTTTCAGAGCAGATAACAGTGTGCGCTCATTTTAGGTTTTCTGCTATAGGAATGCATTAAATGAAAACGACTATACACTGGTTCCTAATCAAAGCTCACAAACACTCTCATGAGGCCTGCTGTTTGGTACAATGTACAGATCTCAGAATACCTAAGGGCACTTGAATAAAGAACTGCACCAATATTAAAGGGTATTCTGAATCAATTTCTTCTCATTTTTTATTATATGTGAACTTTGAAAGTCTTCAGAAAAACATATAGTATTCATGTATTTGTATAAATAAAACTGAACATTTTGTATTTTGATGTCTATAAACATGTATAAATATCTCATATTTATTTTGAGCAGGATGAGACCTATATTTTCACCAACTTATACCAACATTTAATATAATACACATGTATAATTAAGCATAAATACAGAATATCCTCAATTAAAACAGATTTATCATAGTTCACCTTGAAAATTTAGTGATGTAGAAATATGTTTGTGAAAAAATACTATAAAAATCACCTTAAAGTTTATATAATAAATTGGGTTGAAACAAATTTAATAGGCCACACTATGTTTCAAACCACAAAGAATGTCTTTGGTAGCAGTAACATGGGTTTTAAAAATCCAGTGTTAATGTTATGTTAAATCACATGTGTTCAAAATAAAAATCAAATGTGTTCATATTTCCACCAGGTTGCAACAGCTCTAGTTATAGCCTATCTAAAAAATTGAGTTAGATCAAGTCCCCTTCAAAGGCACTGAGAATGAATGCCAAGGATTTCAAATGTCCTTGGAAGCTCTGTGATTGACTGCTACTACTCACTTCCTACTCTTCTTTTCTCATCTCTATTCTTCCTTACTTCTTGTTGTTTATGCCAGGCAAATCCCAGTTTAGCATTTCTTCTTTCCTCTGTATTGAATTTTCTTCTTACATATTTGTTAATTTGCTCCATCATTTTTTAAAAGATATCTGCTCAAATAACATTGTCTAAGGCTTCCCTGTTCCCTCACATAAAATTCCAATCCACCCTTCACGAACAAGGACACAGTCAGGAGATCATAAGCCTTTCACTTAATCCTCTGCAAAGCATTCATCACTGTTTGAAAAAATGTATTTGTTTATTATCCATTTCCTACTAGAATAAATATTATCAATATTAAATTTCTGTTAATTTTCTGATACTAGTCAGTTTCTATTTTGAGACTATATATACATGTACCTCACACAGAGAGAGTCTATCTGCTATTCATCCAGAATTCTTAGTCCCAGAGCAGATAATGAAATTTTATGTGTGTTTTGCGTAAAATTACCTTCCCTATCTTGCATAGTGACAGGTTTTAAATCTGAATGTAGGGTTTTAGAAATACTGCAGCGAATCACAGTAGAGATCACTGCTGTGAGGCTGTGGTGACACATGAATAGCTATTTACTCCCACATCATCTTGGGGTTGCATCTTTTCTAAACCAGAAGACTTCCTGTGTAGAATGTTTGTACATTATGGGTATGTGGATTTGGGGTACTTTGTCATAGAATCCTTCATGCATATCATTTCAATACTTCGGACAAACAGTCAGACCTGAGTTTTGATAACTTGAAGACACTTATTATAGTGACATGCTATAATTGAAAATACTGTATTAAGTATTATAATAACATTCTAATAATAAAAATGTAAAATTAATTCACATTTTTATGCTGAGTACTAATGTTAAATTTATATATTTTATCATTTTCTTTAATCCAAGAGCTAAATACCACTAAGTGTAAACAATTTTCAGATTTATTAATTAATGATATCCAATATAGGACATTATTAGATGCTGTTTGAAAGAAAAAGATAGATTTTATTAATATAATGAGACCTATGACACAGTGTCAATTTACTAACATTTATGAAGCTTCACACAGAGAATGAGAATGAATAAGACATAGTCCCTGCTTCTTTATGGTTTCATTAAAGGAAAGCAATAGCATTTTGGATTAAGCTTTAATTTTATTTAATATTAGAAGTATTCACATTACTATTGTGAATCTTAATCATTTCTGGCTCTGTCATTGTATTAAACTTGGTTTTAGTGTATCAGTCAAGCCAAGTAAAGGACAGCTTGAGATTAACAGGGTACAGTTACTGAAAATGGTTTGACTTCTCTATATCACCCTAGTGTGTACCATTAGACTGAACAGACATTTATAGACTTCTTTAAAAAATATTTGTTTTTTAATTGTAGGAGAACACAATAAGCTTTATTTCATTTTTATGTGGTGCTGAGGATCAAACCCAGCACCTCATGCATGCTAAGCAAGCACTCTACTGCTGAGCCACAACCCCAGCCCATTTATGAGCTTTTTGTAAGATACAGAATGAAAATGAAGGGATAACATATATAAACAACTATGTGAAATTATACATAATAAACAAATATAGGAAGAAAATATTTTTAGCAACACCCAATTTTTGTTGTTGTTGTTGTTGCTTTTAGATATATATGGCAATAGGGTATATTTTGATACACCTACATTAAATGCAACCTATTCCAATTTTGATCTCATTCTTGTGATTGTACATGATGTGTACAGTTACACCAGTTGCGTATTTATATATGAGCATAGGAAAGTTATGTCTAATTCATTCTACAGTCTTTCCTGTTCCCATCCTCCCTCCTTTCCTTTTATTCCTCTTTGTCTAATCCAATAAACTTCTATACTTCCTCTACCTACCCTCCCTTGTTATGAGTTAGCATCTGTATATCAGAGAGAACATTCAGCCAGGGCTGGGGATGTAGCTCAGTTGGTAGAGCGTCTGCCTTGCATACATAAGGCCCTGGGTTCAATCCCCTCTACCCCCTCCCGCCCCCCAAAAAAAAAGAAAGTAAAAGAACATTCAGCCTTTGGTTTTGGGGGATTGACTTATGCCATTTAGCATGCTATTCTCTAGTTCACTCCATTTACCATTTATTACAAGTAATATTCCCTTGTGTATATATACCACATTTTCTTTATCCATTCATCTGTTGAAGGGTACCTAGATTGGTTATATAGCTTGGCTATTGTGAATTGAACTGTGATAAATATTCATGTGGCTGCATCACTATAGTAGGCTGATTTTAAGTCCTTTGTGTATAAGCCAAGGAATGGGATAACTGGGTCAAATGATGGTTCTATTCCAAGTTTTCTGGTAATCTCCATACTGCTTTCCATGGTGTGTGCACCAATTTGCAGTCCCACCAGCCATGTATGAGTAAACCTTTCCCCACATCCTTGACAACATGTATTGTTACTTGTATTCTTGATAATTGCCATTCTGATTAGGGTGACATGGAACCTCAGTGTAGTTTTAGTTTGCATTTCTCTAATTGCTAGAGGTCTTGAACACTTTTTAAATGAAGTAATCAATATACTAAATTAAAAACTCAAGGGAAAGCATCACCAACAGATTTGAGCACTCAGAAGACAGTGTTTCAGGCATATATATATATATATATATTTGTTTGTTTGTTGGGTGCTAGGAATTGACCCCTGTCCTCACATATACTTGGCACATGTCCTCTACTACTGAAGTACATGCCCAGCCCAACCTCTTTGCTTTCTTATCTTTCAAACTATGAAGTTCTTCACTTTTTCATGAAATTTTCTTTTCATGGCAAATTTTGAATTCATATGTTGAAATGAGTTTTTAATGATGTGTTTCTATTTTGAGGCTCAAGTGGTTTAAAAAGTACCTGTCATCAATGGACAATTGGAAAAGGCCAAAATACATGGTGGATTTAGATTCATGAAACATGGGTTCCCTTACTTGTTCATGATTTTGAGCAAGTCATTCTCTGTCAAATTCACTCTTCCATTCTATAAAACCAGGTAACAATGTCTCTCCTTCCTTCCTTTAGCAATATTTGTACAGATAAAAATAAAAATTAAATGATGTATATTAATATATTTTATAAACTTTAAATTGCTATGCAAATATATGAGGATTAAAATTCCAAAACTATACTTTATGTAACTAGTATTTTCATAACAGATTCAAATAAAAAAAAAGAGATTAGATTTGCTAATGTTTTAACCTCAAAGGACTATTGATTCCTTTGAGGTTAATGCATTAATAACATAACAAGTTGAGTTCAAGATTTGCCTGGAGGGATGTTTTCTCCTGCTTCATTGTTTTGCCCTTCATTTTCTTTCGATTTTACCAAAAATTGAAAAGGTAAGCAACTCACAAAGTTTGCCTTTTTTCTTATAATACCCAAAACTAAAATCAAACATATGAAATAATTTAGTAGTTCAAGAGAATAACAATCATTATACAGGAACTATCAACTGAACTTTCTCCTTTACATCTCATTGCTTTTATTCTATTTTATAAATCCAGAAATCTTAATCTGTGCCTTTGTTGTGAGTTTGGGGTTGTATGGACAGATTATTTCCAAATTAATTTATGGTACCACTACCTATTCAATCCCGTTATATTCTTTTTTCATAAAATACATAAAATACGTGACTTACCGCTTTTGGATCATTTATACAGTTATGGAATTTTTTTCTATTATTTCACCCCACACCATCTTTAGTAACTCAAAAGCCTTTTTTATTTGTTTTTTTTTCGGTAAGTGCATGTGAATATCTTAAGTATTTTTGTCCACAAGTTTTCTGCTAAACAGTAGTTTGATTATTGATTTCCACATAATCTGTGGCTATTCCTGAGTGATGATTAAGAGTCAGTTGAGGAAGATGAATTTGGAAGAGAGAAGAAAAGGTAACCTATTACAGTGACCCAAGCAGAGTAAAGACAGCTTTCCTTCTATTTGATTTGAAATGTAAAACCCCAATGTTTAGCAGTTGATGAATTTATTTCATTTGATGCACATCTACCTTTGAAGTTTTACAGTTTTTAGCATTTTTAAAGTAGCTTCAACTACGTATGAAAAATCTCTATGAAGGAGGGCCTGAAAGTATGTGTAATAAAATAAAAGTCTATACTTTAAATATATGAATCATAGGTTTTCATTAACTTCTGATAGTCTTGCTTAATTAGAGTAATGCTACCTGACAGAAGAAAAAAATGCATTATGTATTACTTTAATTTGGAGTTTGGGGGGATATAAATATAAAAAAATTTGATTCAATAACAACATATTTTTTCTTCATTTACCTCCTAACTCGGATAGTCACATAAATAATCTCATATTCAGTATAGCCCTACAAAAACATGCAGATAAAATGATGGAAATTGAGGAGAGATCCAGCCGCCAGTGTGCCTGGATTGCAGGGCCCAGAGTGGCAGCTCCCTGCTGCTACAGGCAGGGCCAGACCTGGGGAAGCACTACCTCCACTCCCCGTGACCCGCCCAGCAGTGACCAGAGCAAGAGGTAGGCATCCGCCCGCCCGCGGGAAGGAGAGATCCAGCCGCCAGTTTGCCTGGCCTCCAGGCCCAGAGTGGCAGCTCCCTGCTGCTGCACGCAGGGCCAGACCTGTGGAAAGCACATCCTACACTCCCCGCGACCCACCCAGCGGTGACCAGAGCAAGAGGTAGGCATCCGCCCGCCGGGCGAAAGGAGAGATCCAAACGCCAGTTTGCCTGGCCTGCAGGGCCCAGAGTGGCAGATCCCTGCTGCTGAATGCAGGGACCATCCTGAGGATAAGCCCCCTCCACTCTTCCACTGTGCCATTCTGCAAAGGGCCAAAGGTGCAGCCTTGACTCCACTAACAGGATTGCTGACTGGATAAGTTCCGGGTCAATTGACTTAATCTAGAAGGGAAATAAGAAGGGCTTCCAAGGGTCCATTTGGCTTGAGACTTATTCCTGGTTTCAAAGTTTTTTGTTTGTTTGTTTGTTTTGTTGTTTCTTGGGGGGGTTGTTTGTTAGTTTCTGGTTTTTTTTGTTGTTGTTTTGTTTCATTTTGATTGACAGTGTGTTTGTTTGCTTCTGCTCCTCTTTGCTTTCTTTCTTTTCTTCCTTCTCATTTTAGTATTTTTTCTCGTTCCTTCATCTTCCCTAGTTACACCCTGCCATTGCATACTCAACAAAGGCAAAAACAAGTTATACGCATAAATTGGGATTGTTTGAACGAGTACAATTGAAATATATAGCAAAGTGGTGTTATATGTAGTGTATTCTCTATTTTCTAGACTCACTCCCTCTCATACTAATTTCTACTCCTTGGTCACTTTTTTTCTTTTTCTTCTTTTTCTTTTTCTCCATCTTTCTTTATTTTTTCTCTCAACCGCTGCATAAATTAGGTTTATATATAAATTCGTCTTTCCACCGAATCATTCATTATTTCCTCTCTCATCTGCTGATACTAAACCACTTCCATAGACCTCTCTTTTCATACTTTCTAAGAAAGAACAAGTCAGTTCACTCACTTCCCTCTTACTAAACATATCACCTCTGTGTCCATTACTAGAATCTATAAAGCCCCATTAGAAGCTTACAGACTAAATTGGAAACAATATCTAGGTTAACTAAATCTGTACATTATGATCAAACTGAGATTCTCTGAATAGAAAGTGTCTGATTTTAAAGTGTAAAGGAAATATAAGGGGATCTGATAGCATTGTACTACAGGAACAACGTAAGGTTCTAAGGTAAAAGCAAAATAGTCAAGGTCCCATAGTGCAAGAAGAATAGACGTAGAAGCAAGATGAAGAAACAAGGAAGGAAAGTGACACAAACAAATCAATATACCTCCTCAGTAGATTCCATGGCATGCTCAGTTGGTGAAATGACAGAGGTGGAATTTAGAAATTACATTTGCCAAATGCTTGCGGAACTTAAGAATGAACTAAAAAATGAGATGAGGGAGCAAGTACAGATGGTGAAAGATCATTTTGACAAAGAACTCCATAAACAAATACAGGAAGTAAAAGATTACATCAATAGGGAGATAGAGGCTCTAAAGAGAAACCAAACAGAAATTCTGGAAATGAAAGAAGCAATAAACCAAAATAAAAGCTCAAACGAAAGTATCACCAACAGAGTAGATCACTTGGAAGAAAGAACCTCAGACAATGAGGACAAAATATATACCCTAGAGAAAAATCTAGATTACACAGCAAAAATGGTAAGAAACCAAGAACAGAACATCCAAGAATTATGGGACAACATAAAAAGACCAAACATAAGAGTGATTGGGGTAGAGGAGGGGGCAGAGTTTCAAGCCAAAGGAATGAATAATTTATTTAATAAAATAATTACAGAAAATTTTCCAAACTTGAGGAATGAATGGGAAAACCAAGTTCAAAGGCTTACCGAACACCAAACATACAAAATCACAACAGATCCACACCAAGACACATTATAATGAAAATCCCTAATATACTGAGCAAGGAGAGAATATTAAAAGCCACAAGAGAAAGGAAGCAGATTACATATAGGGGGAAACCAATCAGACTATGTTCAGACTTTTCTACCCAGACTGTAAAAGTAAGAAGATCCTGGAATAGCATATTTCAAGTTCTGAAAGAAAAGGGATGTCAGCCAAGAATCTTATATCCAGCAAAATTGAGCTTTAGATTCGAAGACGAAATAAAAACCTTACACAACAAGCAAAAGTTAAAAGATTTCGCAGCTTGAAAGCCAGCACTTCTGAACATCCTGGGCAACATTTTTCATGAAGAAGAAGAGAAAAATAACAACGAAAATCAACAAAGGGAGATATTAAACTAAGGGAAATACCAACCAGAAGAGAAAACAAATCAAGCTAAAGATCATAATACAAATAAAAATGGATGAGAATAAAAATCACATTTCAATAATAACCCTGAATGTTAATAGCCTAAACTCACCATTCAAAAGACACAGATTATCTGAATGGATTAAAAGAAATGACCCAACAATTTGCTGTCTACAAGAAACACACCTCATAGAAAAAGACATAAATAGACTGAAGGTGAAAGGCTGGGAAAAGTCTTTTCAGTCACATGGCATGCGGAAGCAAGCAGGGGTTTCCATTCTCATTTCAAATAAGGTAGACTTCAAGCCAAAAGTAATCAAAAGGGACAAAGATGGATATTTCTTACTACTTAAGGGAACCATTCTTCAACAGGATATAACAATCATAAATCTATATGCCCCAAATAATGGAGCACCTACATTCATCAAACAAACCCTTCTCAAATTCAAGAGTAAAATTGACCACAACACAGTTATTCTAGGGGATTTCAACACACCTCTCTCACCAATAGATAGATCATCCAAACAAAAGCTAAACAAAGAAACCGTAGGCCTCCTTAAAACAATTAATAACTTAGACTTAATGGACATATATAGAATATTTCATCCCACAGTAAAAGAATACACTTTTTTCTCAGCAGCACATGGCTCCTTCTCCAAAATAGACCATATATTATGTCACAAGGCAACTCTCAGCAAATATAAAAAAATAGAAATGCTACCCTGCATGCTATCGGACCATAAAGGAATGAAATTGGAAATCAACGACAAAACAAGGAATAAGAAAAACTACTCCATCAACTGGAAGCTAAACAACATGCTACTGAATGAACAAGGGGTTGAAGAAGACATCAAAGAGGAGATTAAGAAATTCCTAGAGGTAAATGAGAACACAGATACATCGTATAGAAATCTCTGGGACACTATGAAGGCAGTAAAGTAGTAAGAGGAAAATTTATTGCACTGAGTTCATTCCTTAAAAGGAAAAAAAACCAACAAATAAATGACTTAACATCACACCTCAAAGCACTAGAAAAAGAAGAACAGAGCAACACCAAGAGCAGCAGAAGACAGGAAATAATTAAAATCAGAGCAGAAATTAATGAAATTGAGACTAAGGAAACAATTCAAAGAATTGACAAAACTAAAAGTTGGTTCTTTAAAAAAATAAACAAAATTGACAGACCCTTAGCGATGCTAACGGAAAGAAGAAGATTAAAAACTCAAATTACAAACATTCGTGATGAAAAAGGGAATATCACAACAAATACCTCAGATATACAGAATATAATTAGAAATTACTTTGAAAACTTGTACTCTAATAAAATAGAAAATACTGAATGCATTGACAGATTTCTAGAGTCATATGATTTGCCTAAATTGGATCTGGAGGCTATACACAACTTAAACAGATCAATTACAAGTGAAGAAATAGAAGATGTCATCAAAAAGCTACCAGCAAGGAAAAGTCCAGGACCTGATGGGTTTACAGCCGAGTTCCACAAGACTTTCAAAGAAAAATTAATACCAATGCTCTTCAAACTATTTCAAGAAATAGAAAAAGAGGGAGATCTTCCAGACTCTTTCTATGAGGCCAATATTACATTAATTCCAAAGCCAGGCAAAGACGCATCCAAAAAAGAAAACTTCAGGCCAATATCTTTAATGAACATAGATGCAAAAATCCTCAACAAAATTCTGGCAAATCGGATACAAAAACATATCAAAAAGATAGTGCACCACGATCAAGTGGGGTTTATTCCAGGGATGCAAGGCTGGTTCAATATTCGGAAATCAATAAACATAATACATCACATCAATAGACTTAAAGATAAAAATCATATGATTGTCTCAATAGATGCATAAAAAGCATTTGACAAAATACAGCACCCCTTTATGTTCAAAACACTAGAAAAACTAGGAATATCAGGAACATATCTCAACATTATAAAAGCTATTTATGCAAGACCCAGAGCTAACATTATCTTAAATGGAGAAAAATTGAAAGCATTCCCTCTAAAAACTGGAACAAGACAGGGATGCCCCCTTTCACCACTGCTATTTAACATAGTACTGGAAACTCTGGCCAGAGCAATTAGACAGACGAAAGAAATTAAAGGGATCCAGATAGGAAAAGAAGAGCTCAAATTAGCACTATTTGCTGATGACATGATAATCTACCTAGAAGACCCAAAAAACTCTACCAGAAAACTTTTACAACTAGTAAATGAATTCGGCAAAGTAGCAGGATACAAAATCAATACCCATAAGTCAAAGGCATTTTTATACATCAGTGACAAAGGCTCTGAAAGGGAAATGATGAAAACGACCCCATTTACAATAGCATAAAAAAAAAATAAAATACCTGGGAATCAACTTAACAAAAGAGGTGAAAGACCTCTATAAAGAAAATTATAGAACACTAAAGAAAGAAATCATAGAAGAACTCAGAAGATGGAAAGACCTACCTTGCTCTTGGATAGGTAGAGTCAATATTGTCAAAATGTCCATACTACCAAAGGCATGATACAGATTTAATGCAATTCCAATCAAAATTCCAATGTCATTTTTCAAAGAAATAGAAAAAGCAATCATGAAATTCATCTGGAAAAATAAGAGGCCCAGAATAGCCAAAGCAATCCTGAGCAAGAAAAGTGAAGCAGGGGGCATCACTATACCGGACTTTAAATTATACTATAGAGCAATAGTAACTAAAACAGCATGGTATTGGCACCAAAACAGGCAGGTGGACCAATGGTACAGAATTGAGGACACAGAGACTAATACATATAATTTCAGTTATCTTATATTAGACAATGGTGCAAAAAATGTACAGTGGAGAAAGGATAGACTCTTCAACAAATGGTGCTGGGAAAACTGGAAATCCATATGCAACAAAATGAAATTAAACTTGTATCTCTCACCATGCACAAAACTCAATCCAAAGTGGATCAAGGACCTAGGAATTAGATCTGAGACAATACGCCTAATAGAAAAAGTAAGCTCCAATTTCCAACATGTCGGATTAGGCCCCAAGTTCCTTAATAAGAATTCTGTAGTGCAAGAACTATTACCAAGAATTAATGAATGGGATAGATTTAAGCTAAAAAGCTTCTTCTCAGCAAAAGAAACAATCAGTGAGGTGAATCGAGAGCCAACTAATTGGGAACAAATATTTAATACATGCACATCAGATAGAACACTAATTTCTAGAATATATAAAGAACTCAAAAAACTTTACACCAAAAAAGAAAATAACCCAATCAATAAATGGGCTAAGGAACTGAAAAGACACTTCTCAGAAGAAGATATACAATCAATCAACAAATACATGAAAAAATGCTCAACCTCTCTGGCAATTAGAGAAATGCAAATAAAAACTACTCTAAGATTTCATTTCACTCCAGTCAGAATGGCAGCTATCAAGAACACAAGCAACAATAAATGTTGGACAGGATGTGGGGGAAAAGGCACACTCATACATTGCTGGTGGGACTGCAAAATGGTGCAACCGCTATGGAAAGCAGTATGGAGATTTCTTGGGAAAACAGCATATTACAGTGACACAGCCACTTCAATGTTTATAGCAGCACAATTCATAATAGCTAGGTTGTGGAACCAACCTAGATGTCCCTCAGTAGATGAGTGGATAAAGAAAATGTGGTATATATACAAAATGGAATTTTACTCAGCAATAAGAGAGAATAAAATAATGGCATTTGCAGGTAAATGGATGAAGTTGGAGAATATAATGCTAAGTGAAATTAGTCAATCTCAAAAATCCAAATACCAAATGTTTTTTTTCTGATATATGGAGGTTAGTTCACAGTGTGATTGGATGGGGATACATATGATTAGAGGAACACTAGAATGGTCAAAGGAAAGGGAGGGCAAAGGAGGGAGCGGGGGGGAGAAGGGGGGAAAAGTGGTGGTTGAATGAGATGGATATCACTATCCTAAATGCATGATTAAAGATCTGATAGGTATTTATATACTTTGTATACAAGCAGTTGTATGTAAAAAGATGATATACTTGTGCATTATGAATAAATAAATAAATAATCTAAAAATTAAAAAAAATGATGGAAATTATTAAATCATCCACTTTACAAATGAAGAAATAAAAAAGTGATTTGCTTATTTTTTTGAAGTTCACACAGGGATGTGGGTAGACTTATTATATAGCACCCTATTTGGATTTATAAAATTTACAGTATTACTGAAAAAAAGTACATACAGAGTAGAAGTATCATCTAGTACTTTGTAGAGGACATAGAACATCATGCTGCCCTAGGTGATGAAACCCTGTCCCCACTGGGGTCAACTTGCCAATACTGAGGTCTTTCTAAGCCATTAGTAAAAATATTATTTTCTTAATGTCTCCAAATAACATATGAAAAATATATTTTCCCAGAAGAGATTCTAACTGTAGTGATAATACAAGTATTTTCCTATTCAGAACTTGTAGGCAAGAAAGTAAGAGGAAAGACCTTTTTAAACCAGTAAAACATTAATCTCTTAGACTCTTCTTCAGAAAGCAAAAACTGTCTTAGATCAAAACATATCTTTAAGTTCTTACAGATTTTATCTGATTTTAAAACTTCCCCTGCTAGAAACATAAAGCATCACTTTCAGGTCCAGAAACATTTTGTGGATACGTAGAATCTCAATTTGACATTTTAAAAATTCAGAGAGAAAAAGAAAGTAAAACAAAGATTAAAGAAAGCAATGATAAAATAATAACTAGGATAAATAATTGAATGCTATTAGAAATCAAATATTATTTTGTAGAAGAACACAAAATTTTTCTCACTATATAGAAAAATTTTAAGTTATGTATTACCTGTCAAAAGAAATTAGTTGAGAAACAGAGAATCCAAACTCATTTTGGGGTTGTATGTAAATATTAAATATCATATCTGCTAGAGGAAAACTATTTTGCAATATATAAAATATTTATATGTTACATAGTATGTATCCATAGAAATAAAATAAATTTTTCTGAACTTCTTCACCTTATTACCTATGCATTAAAATACTTCTATTTAATAGCTATGTTTTAGCTGTTTCTCATAACTTTGTTTTATGTACTTGCAATTTAAAATATTCTATTGCCTAAAAACATTTCATGCAATTTATTGAATAAATGCTATCTATAAGTTTTCCATTAATAAAGGAAAATTTGATAATGTCATCATGTTATTGATGAACAACATTATATGTTAAAAAACATTCTTGATGTAAAGAAAAAGCAAAGATAATTGTCAGTGTGAGAGTGCTAACTTTTGACACATTTGGATTTTTTTCCATGAGGAATTTATCTCAGGAAGATGATATAATTTTCATGTTGTAGACAAACATTTAGACAATTTTTTTCAAATAATGTGAAAGGATTAATCCATCAGTCAACTTGCTAGTTAGTACAATACTCTCCACTTTATTTATGAGTACAAAACTCCACCACTTTTTCTTCTACATTTCTTTCACTTTTCAAAAATCAATTCCTTACAAAAAGCCTCTCAAACATTCATTACTTAGGTTTCTCTGAATATAGTGAGAGAAAAATATGGGTAATGAGTAAAAAGAAAAGAGAGAGTGCTTCCTAATGTACTACAAGGAAAGACTCTCCTTTATTCCATTTTGTCTATCAGCATGAGTTACTTCCACCTTTTCCTTCAGCTCATTGAGCTAAATTTACTCATAAAACATCTTTTAAGAAGCCAGAAAATAGTCTCTTGGTTTCAAGAAATGAGAAACATTACCTTTAGTCCACAGAAATGGAAAATAATTCTTGAATGTGTCATGAAATTATAGATTCACCTATCTTGCATGACAGTAGGAACCTCATTACAGCCCTCTCTTAAATTCTAAGGCAAGGATGTTTAAAACACTGCAGAATCGTTTCTTAGGCATTGCTTCCCATTTGTTTTAGTGTAGATTAAAGAGAGGCAAATGATTGCATAGGAGCAGGAAATTGGAAAACCATACATTTTAGCCCAAGAGAGACAGAAAGAATAAGGGAGAAATAGGAACACAAAACAATCTACAAAGATATAGAAAGAAAAGTGCTATTAGGCTTTTCCAGAATACGAAAGATGGGAAATAAACTTGGTAAATTGGCTTTTCAAGGAATAAAAAATGATGCTAGTCCTACGAAAGGTCTGGGAGTGATTGAGCATGAAGATGGTGAGTTACTTAGGATGGATTTCTTAGTGAAGCATTATCACTTTGGACCTGATAAATGATTAAATCTTACCTTCTGAAATGGGGGCAATAAGTTCACTTTCTTTTGCCATTATTTCACAAGACGCTTTTCAGGGTCATACTATGGTTGTTCCTGGCTTGCTACACAGCACAATGTCAGGGTAACAGAGGGCCATAGAGAATTTGCTGAACACCATTTATCAGATCAATAATCTTGAATACAATTATGAAAGTAAATAATGCAAAATAATTGTCCATTTTCTTGATAGATAACAGATTTGTTTATCTCTACTAGAGGTACAAATAATTTAAGTCTTCATTTAGTAAGGAGGGCAGATTGTTAGTTAGCAGGCTATACACTGTTACTTGCAGTAATAGAAAGTTCACCTTTAAAAATATCCTTGGAACTGGAGTAGGGTGGAAAGGCATGCAACAAAGCACAGCAACAAGGACCATGGCAATCAGTATTAATCAAAGTTTTCATTTTACTCTAACACACAGAACATGGTACACTGGATGGATCAGGATAAATATGTTGTTTGCCCAATAAATTTACAAAATTTTAGATTTGTCTTGGAAAATAGAGGTGGTTTTATTTAGTTCTCCATTATCATTTACCACAGTGAAAAAAATTCACAATTGTAACTCTTCCTGAGGAAGAATGTTTACCTAAATGTTTACTGTTTATTACAGAAGGCAAATAAAATCAATGTATATATAAAATTAAAGAATGTGTTTATGATAGATATGAATAAAATCAAACAATTTTCATTGCAATACTCTTACAGCCTTATGAATATAAACATACATTGTGTATGAATATATCTACAGAAATGATTTGATCATGTACTCATTCTTGGCACATATCTAGAAAACAAGGTCTAGGTTTCTTATGACTGTTCTCAGAAAATTCAGTTACATTGTTCAGTTTTAGGATTTCTTAAATAAGCTGCATATGATTTTACATGCTAATATATTATTAAATAATAGTTGGTAAGTGATTTAAATGTCCTGAGCCTTATCTTTTCATATGCAGTTAGGAAAAAAACTTTTGTTTACCTCATTTATTTGCAAAATTAAAATATTTGTTATTTGTGAAATACATAGCACAGGACCTGACAGATAGCAACAAGTAAGTTAATACTGTTATTATTTTTTCTCTTCAAATGTAAAAAATAAGCATAATACATTGAAGAGCTAATGAATGCCTAAATGCAAGGTGAGTATCCTTCCTCTAAGCTTGATGACTAGATCTAGACTGCAAATTACTCTAATGCAGAGCCCATGCTCATCTTTCTGTGCCCAGAACTAAATATATTGTTTATTTTTATGGTAAGGATTTCTAAGTATTTGATAAAAAGTAAAATAATTACATTTTTAAAGTGAAAAATATCACTAAGTAAGGTGAGAGCTCTGCATGAGTGTGAGTATATTTCATTATAGCATCCTGAGAAGTTACATTTTCCTTTGCTCTCTCCAAAATGGCAATGGATTATGTGATATTTATAAATGGAATGAAAAATACAAGCATAAAAAATTATCTAAGTTTTCAGGCCCAAAAGTCAATATATGGATTGACCCCCTCCGAAATTCTAGTAATAAGGCTTTTATAATTTAAATTCTGTCTTCTGGTCAGAAAAAAAGTATCAGCAAATGTTCTTGGTTGTGTTAATGAGTTTTTAGCCTTGTGAAAGTATTCCTTATAAGGTATCTGGCATTTTACCTATAATTCAAGAAATGGAACAGAAAATTAGCAGAAAGCTTTACCTTACCTACAATGATATAGAGGAGGTTTGATAAAGAAGAATTGACAGGACTTCATTTTATTAACACATATATTAGAATTTTAAAGATGACTTGCATAGAGAAACATCCATCACAAAAGCTAAAAAACTTAATGAAAAATACTAACTGACATTTTAAAATGGGTGAAAATACAACATACTGCCATTTCTCTTTATAGAAAACTGTTTTATGCACTATGTTCTTCAGATTGAGTTTGAGCATTATTTCTCATCAATGAATTAGAGCTCCTTAAAATCCAAAAATATTTTAAATGACTCAACTGGTGACCAACACACAATATGTTTTTAGAACATGCTATTTTTCACAATCTTTTCCAATTTTTAAAAATTTGCTCTCATTGTAACACTTTATGTTGTTAATTTCTTATAGTATTATAGTAGACTAAATGAGGAAATTTAACATTTTTATAAATTCACCATATGTCATAAGGAAGATAACAGATTTCTAATTGAGAATCTTGACTATTTTTACATATGATTACAAGTTTACTGATTTCATCTGCAAGTCTTAAAGTTTAGGCCTCTCAACAGCATGAGCATCCTTTCTTTGACTTGCCATTGCCTAATTTGCATTTCATTATAGTACTTTAATGCCCATGATTACTTTAAAGTTTTAGTACAACCAGATTTACTTTCCAGAACCAAAATGCTTTTTCCTTTTCAATAGTTTCTATGGAAGTAGAACATGAGCCACAATATGCCCCTGTGCCATAACCTTATTTGACTTGTCTGATTCACAGAGAAGAATAAATAGTTCTCTTAACTGAAAAGCCAAAAGGCCTGTCATCAGTTGCACAATAGGTATCTGGGTAAGTACACAAATAGCTGATTATGGAAGGTGTCACTGCCATTTCTCAAGCCCCACCGAGTCCAGTAATATGTATTGACCAAGGATAAATGTGTTTCCTCTCTGTAGGCCACAGTTTCAGCAGAATTTTTATTGCTCCAGCATCAAAAAGACAAAATAGATTTTGATCAGGCATAGGTAGCTGCCAGAGGTCTCTAATCTGTAAGTGGCTTTAATGCTAATTATACTCTAAGTGACCTGTAATGATCACTTAACTGTTTTTCTTCAGCATTTTGACATATTAACCTTTCCTATTAAGTCTAAGGATCATACGCATAAACAGCCACATTAGTAAAAATAACCAGAACATGTGAACCATGCTTTACTTCATTATAAAATGAAATAGAAAAGTATAATGGTTCCATGTAAAATTTAATGTGTTTCGATGAGGTTACTTTATTTCTAAAAAATGCTGCTAATAGAAAATTTTGGAATAGGAAAACTAGGAAGTAAAGCCAGCATTCCTATAAAGATGATTTCTTTAAAACAAATAAAATCATATTTATGAATAATGTTGTTGTTATTGCATGTTCCAGTCTACCTTATGTTCTCTGCAGAAATTTTATAAGATGCTTTTTTTTTGTAAAAATATGATATATTTTTGTATGTATTAGTTTCCCTGTAAAAACTGTGACTGAGTGATACTACTTGTTTCCTTATACTTACGTTTGCTAGTACCAAATATTGTCATTTTAATCTTCCTTCCAAACAATGGTTTCAGTGTCACTCTACCTTAAAAGCATTCCAGCACATTCTGAGATGCAGAAAGAGTTATACATATTCAATTTTCTATTTCTATACTCATTTATTTTATACTTATTTCTACATACAGTTGCAATCATGTTTTCAAGCAGAAAAGGAGTTAAACTATAAATAGTCTTCAGCACTTTTATTTTACACTGAGTACATTGTTAACATTCCCTGATAACACTATTAATAAGTGAGAATGATTATATATCACTTACTATATTCATGGGACTGAACTAAAGTTTTATATAAATGTTAACGCATATGATTTTCACACCAAACCTATAAAATAAGTCCTAATATTATTTCTGCTTTATAGGTGAGAAAAGAGCAGCACAGAGAGCCCATGTGACTAGCCCACATGGTAACATGTCATAGGTAATATGGCTCCAGAGAACTTACCCATAAGTACTACCCTGTTCTTCCTTTATACAAGAAGATCACACTCATCCTTTGCAATAGCTGAGTCCTATTACATAATATAGATTCATCCAAATGAATTAAGATTTTCAGTCAATGGGCCTTTAGGTTGTCTCTAGTTTTCCACTGTTGTAAGCAACACTGTGATGAACATTTATATACATATAAACTTGCATTATATCATTCATATAATACTGCATATATTTTGCATTTATATTGTATTATTTTTGTAGGATAGTTTTCTAGTAGCTAAATATTTGTTTTAAAGGGTACACACATTTAAATTTTTCATTAGCACTGAAAGTTTTTATACATTTTAAGGTATTTCCAAACATATGACTCATGGTTGAGCTGAATCAAGAGAGATCTTTTCCAAAATTGAATTATTCCTCAGCATTAACTGTTGTGACTAGAATTTTGTGATTACTAAATTTGGTAAATATGACTTCTAAGTCTATTTTTAATACATTATCAAATGTGTTAAATACAAAAGGATTAATGATTTAACTCTGGGGTTTGAATATAAAGATCCGTTTACCCCAGCATATTTATTCCTTAAGCAAGTGATTATTGATACTAGAAAAATACTGAATAAAATTTATTACTAGCAAATTGCATGCTAGATGTAAAGATCCAAACATAATTATTGTTGATAAAAATTTTACTAAGTGAATATCATTATCCTCTTTCTACAGGTTAAAAATACTAAGGTTCTGTAAGGTTATGGGATAATAGCCAAATATCTAGTATTTGCTAAAGTCAAAATCTGAATTGTTTTAATTTTATTTGAAAGTTTCACTTTTATATGTTATATCTTTGTGACATATCTGCTTTCTTAATCAGGATTTATGTCAGAAAAGATACAGATTCAATCATTTGATCTCTCAAAACAAAACAGTGTTAAAATGCACATAAACATAAAGAAATGACAACAAAAACAGCAGCATATGTAGAACTCAAGAGGATGTAGGGACATGATTTTGGAAACATTACTCATAGTCAAAACGCTCTGTTTCTGTAATATGGTTTCATGCTATCTCTTACCTTTGCAGAATTACTCTATATCTTCTGTAAACGTCTAGCTTATATCTTATCTTATTTCTACTAGTTCAGTGAATCTGGATATTATAATCTCCCTAGCAATCTTTACCTGATTTCCCCATGTCCACTTACATACTTTGACAGCACCACTAAGGATTACATATAAGAAAGAAGAATAAAATATGGTCCATGGATATGAATAGTTTCTTTATGGCTCAAATGGACTTTGCAAAGTCCCTCAAATTTCCTAATGCATTTCTCAGTTTTTTTATATTTACAAATGCCCTTCCCATATCTAAAATCTGCTCTCCTCTTTGGTTGTGACAAAACTCTGTTTAGTTTCAGTGACATGACTTAAATATTACTTTGTCAAGAAGTCCTTCTCTGCTATTATCCACAACCCTCTTGACTCACACTCCTTGAGTCAAGGGTCCCATTGTACTTTTACCTCTATAGTGACATATTGCATAATGGGAAATTGCTTTTTTTAACTTTACAAGTAATTATACAATCATTATTTCATATGATTTGCTTGTCAGCGAGTGTTTTGTATTAGTCTCTGGGACCCTGAATGGGGGCATTTTCTCTCTTCTTCTTTGTACTTCATAAATCTCACATAATGATCAAAACTAAAATATACTCAGTAAACATTAATTGAATGGTTAAAGTATATATAGATATCTATAGGTATAGTCTGAAAATTCCATTTGTCTTGTGTAAATAATTTTAAATTTTATTTAAATTATATTTTTAAAATAAATAAATTTTAGTCTCAAAGTTGTGTTTTTTGAGACTCCATGTAGCCCTGACTTAATCTTGCTGGGTACTGCATAAATATCACTTCTACATAGTGTGTTTATCACTTATTGACATAAATCTACATTATATTCTATAATTTCATCCGTAAACAGCATTTTAAAAATTATTTTAAGAAAAAATTCTTGTTTCTTTCTCATGAATACCTAGGATTAGAATTGCTGGTAAGTTTAGTATTTGGATCCATAATTTTATTAAATGGGTTTATATAACTCTTCAAATTTCTTTATTCATGTGTACTTCCGAAGTAGTTTGTGTAAGCTGTCTCTGAAACTTAGTGTTATCCACATTCTAATTTTCTGTTTATCTGATTGTAGAAGAATGGTGCCTTGATGTTATTTTAATTTACATTTCTGTGACATACTTGTGATTTTGTAATGATATGTAGACTTTAAGTGACTCTCCCAGGTATATATGTTTCAGGCTCTTTTTTTATGGCACTGGGGGCTGAACCCAGGGCCTAATGCATACTATGGAAGAATTATAAACCTCCATCCATTTTTAAATTTTATTTTGAGATATGGTCTTACTAAGTTTCCAAGGCTGGCCTCAAACTTGCAATCCTCCTGCTCCAGCTTCCCAGGTAGTTGGAATTATAGGCATATGCCACTGTGCATGACTATATTAGTTCTGATTCTGACTTATAAATTTTATTTATTCAACTAATTCTGAGCCATACTGTCTGTTAATGTATCTCCATATGTAAAGTGAGTCTTTTATTTTTGCTATTATTTTCCAAATTGTTTCCAAAAGATCATCAGAACTTATTATGTGATATAAATTTTAGAATCATCATATTTAGTCACCACAAAACTCTTACTATAATCCTGATATTAAACTAATTACTTTTATTGATTTGTTTAGGAAATGCTGGCAAGTTTGCAACTTTTAATCATCTTCAAAAAATGCATGCTTTTTTCTGGAATTAATTATTCTTTGCACTCTATAATGGTGATTTCAAATATTCTCCATAAATACCCAATGTTAATATTTATGTACATTTTAATGTTAGTACTATTGCAAAAGGTGCATTTTATCTACCATTTTCTTATTGGTATTTTTGATACACAGAAACAATTATCATCTTTCAAATATTGACCTTTTATCAAAATTGCTAAACTCTCTTAATGATCTACAATTAGGTCCATTGATCCTCATAAGTTTTCTATTTAAAGAATAATAACATTTGCAAATAATAAAATTTTGACTTCTTCTTTGCAAACAGTATACAACTTATATAGTTTTGTTATTTTGGTGGTTTGATCATTGTATTTATTACACTTTTAATGTAGTTGTAAGAATGAACATCTTTATCTTGTAACAAATAGTAAAATCATTGTTCATAGAATTGCCACCTTACGTATGTCACTATGGTAAGTTTCAGATGGATATGTTTTATTAGGTTACTAATGTCCTCCTCTATTCCTTATTTCATTACAGTCTTTAGCCTCAAAAACTATTCATAGCTACTTGTCACTTTTTAATTTCTTTATTATGAAAGCTCAAATAACTGATCTTATGGTTATCTTTCTTTTTTGGTAAGTATCCCCTACATCCTTGAGTTTTCTGAACACTGTGTTCCTAGTTGAATGCTCACCACTTCCTGGTCTGACCAGTCAAGACTTACATACCTTGTACTTCTGTTTCCTTTATCAATTTTTATATTTAAAAATGAAACTTTAGAAATCTTAGATATTTCTTGATAAAAGAAAAAAGAAAAGAATGAATATGATGGTGAATATTAGGTTGTAAGGAGATTCTTTGCCAAAACCAGGAACAAATCAAGGCATACTTGCTATTTCTTGGAGGTCTAAGAGCCTTTAACCCAGTTCATTAAACATTTACTATCTGGGAAATTTTTTCTGCTAAAATATTTTTTGGTATCAAAGATGTAGAAATATTTGCCTCATTGAATGTGCTTTAAAATACAGGAAAATAGCCATTGGTTAATTTCTTTACTAATCTTCATTATAAAGCATGAAACGATCCACTTTTGAAGAATCTTTCTTCAAGAGTGTCCAACATCTCTCAGTTCTTCTTGATGCTTGGCCACAGGAAGATGTGCCCATGTTATCTGTGATTGAGTAAACTCCTACTGAAATAAGCACAAGTTCTTCAGGATATCTTTATCTGCCTAGAAAATTACCTGATACAAAATAGCTGTATCTTTATTTTGTAATTGAGAATGAACCATTTGCAACAGTGTCCTTTATTCAAAGACATTCAAAGTAAGTGTTCACAGTGACTCACAAAAATTTAGTAACAGGCCAGTAATATTGCTACCAAAAACACCATAGTAATTTTAATTATTAAAAATGATATCAGTATAGGACTTTAATATTAAATACCAGGAGCAGGTATTTTTGTGTATCTTCATATTATATATTGTATTATTACAAAACTTTCCTTTTTTTTAAATTTCCTTTAACATGACAAATGCTATACCACTGAGCTACACCCTCTACTGCCACACATAGATTCTAAACAAGTATCAATTCAGTTCTCTTATAATGAATTGAACCAATGCTTATGTTACAAGGCAAGAGTGTTGATTTCATAATTTGTTTTGATGAAATTAATTGATAAAATTGTTATAATGGAAAAGACAAGGCACCTATACAGCAATCTTAATTTACTTTTTAATATGTTCCAAATGAACTACCTGTTTTCTTAAAATTTTATATTGACAATCTATTAACTGCTTTACAAAAAGAAAATAAGATTAATTTAATTATCAGTCCCAAGCTTATAATAATGGAAAACTTATAAACTCATTTCTCACACTTGTTCCTATTTACAGCAACTAAACATTAATATAATTAATTGCAATGTCTGGTGTTTTTTCTTAGTTCAATCATACTCTCACCAACCACATAAAATGAGAATCAGATATACTTATGATTAGGTGCACTCAGTCCTCCCAAAGAAAAACAACTTCCATTCATTAAAGTAAATAAACTTGGAATTAGTCTACATGAGAGAAATAATTGCCCAAACATGCTGACTTAAGATTTAATAATGCATTTGGATGCATGGATTATCCAAGTGTTAAACTCTTCTTGAATATAGGTTTCACTATTCATGACAGTGTGATAAAATTGCAAGTATATAGGCTGACTTTGACAAAATAAACATTGCTTCAAAAATATATGTCAGTTTGTTGAATGCTTAGAAGATCTGAAGTAACATTTTATGTTTCAATGGCTTAGGCTATCAGCATCCATCTGCAAAGTTATTTAATTAAAGATGTTTCTGCTTTCTCTTATATTTAATATGCCATTTATTAATGAAAATATATACATGCACACCTGGAGAGTTCAATTTAATGCTTAACATGAAATTTTTTACACCTTGTATTTTCAGTGTTTTCAAATTAATGAAATATTTAATAAAATTTTAAAAATTTAGTTTCTCTTAATTTTTTCTTTTCCAGCTTTGGTGTTATATTTTCAAATCAAAGAAAGCTCAAAGTGATCTGTATATAGATATATCAATATTAGAATAGAGCAAAAATCTCTCTCTCTCTCTCTCTCTCTCCCTCCCTCCCTATGTGTGTGTTAGGGTTGCAAATGAACCTTTAGAATGGTAGCAATAGTTGTGAGAGGAAAAAAATATTAGTAATTGAAAAATACAATAGTTATATTGACATATCTATAAACAGGATGACTTTGAAATTTCTTTGGTTTGGATTTATAATACTAGAGCTGGAAAAGGAAGTTCCTGAATAAATTAGTCCATATTACTTCTAAGGAATCAAACGTTTTCAGAAATTTCAATTTATTTAACATATGATTTGTTAGGTCTTAGGTAATATTTTGAATACAATATTTAAATGCCCATGCAAAAGAAATGATTGAATAAATGTACACATGGATCTATACATTAAAAAAAAACTTAATCATTTTTTTTAGAGACTTATGTTACCAGTAATCTTTGACCTTATGTTTAAAAATCACTACAGTAAGACGTGGTACTAGAGAGTCATGCAATATATTTTCATAATGATAAGCACCAGTGAATAATGATACTTTTAATTCATAGCAGCTCTCTAATCAATGTTATAATAGAATGTAATTATGATTATCTTTCACATTAACCGTTGTATCTTTAGTCCCTGGATATCACTTCATAAGTGCTCTTTTCTTTTATCAAGTATTTCTGAGAGGAATATATCGGCAATCTGTTACTAAAGAAAAGGATATAGAACCTAAATTGATTAATTTCAAGTAAAGTTATAAGAAAAAAATATATTAACCAGGTGGTCATGTGTTGAGTGTGAATTCTTATGAACAGGTAAACAGTTTTATCTATTATTATCCATTAAGATTGTTTAAAAATGACTTTTACTCGCTGAATGGATGTACTGAAATTTGAATAGATAATACAGATCTAATAACGTATGAGCACTTGAGGATAGCAGGTATAATGAATTATTAGAAAATTCTCTATCACCTAGTGTCTTTTATAACTGTAGAGTTGGAGTGAGAGAGTGGAAGGGAGAGCAAGAGGGAGAAAAAGGGACATGAAAATTAAAGGAAACTATTAAGAGAAATAATAGTACAAATTAACCATTGCTTTAAAATATATTTTATGTTGTAAGTTATTTATTTTTCTATATTTTAATTTTCTTATATGTAATAGGGAATGATAACTACCCGATAGCTTGTGCATATGTATGTGATAACTAATTGAGATAATATGTATAAAGTGATTAGAACAGAGTCTCACAGTCTATTACTAGGACACATGGGAGGGACGTATCCTTCTTAGGGCATATACGTTGGGCTATATTAATTATCTAAAAATCTAGGTTTTCAGGAATAAAATAATTTAGCCAAATAAGGAGGGCTGGAGTGATGAGATTGAGTAATTTCCCCCGTACTAAGCTCAAAACACATCTAAACTCAAACATGAGGTGTGATGTTTTCAGCACATTTTTATAGGTAAAATGGTGCTGTTGTTGAAGAGCCTTAATTTTTCTAGGAGAGGAAGTGTCACACAGTGGTTGGGTCGCAAGCTCTGAAACCTGGAGCACTTGTCTGGTCTTGAATTTCACATGAAACAGCACTGTGTGCTCTTTTGTAGCTAGCTTTTGCACTCAACTTGTTAACTTCAAGATATATATATATGTTCGGAATCCCATATGTGCATAAATATCATATTAGTTGTTGCTCTGCAGTATTGCATTATATGAATATGCCCAAATTTATTTATTGCTGGTGAACATCTGGGTTGTTTTCCAGGTTAGGTATTTATGAATGAAATTTCTTTTTTGTACAGATCATTTGGTTGACGTTTGTTCGCAGTTCTTTTGGGAACTGGTGCCTAGAAATGTGTACCTAAAGACAGAGGATAAGCACATGATTACCTTTTGTACATTACATGAAACAGCTCTTCAAAATAGTTATGCTAATTTATGCCTGTATTGCAACTTAAGAATTTTACTGCTTGTCCTTGTTCCCTTCCCCCTGATTGTTGGCAGTCAACAACCCAATAAATCTCATGTATCTACTTGCCACCTGACGTCTGCATCCCAAAGGATCAAATCAATAGAGCAGTGATATTTTACCTTTATTATGATAGCCATCCCTCTAATGCATAATGAATTAGATCACCTTGTCATATATCTTGTTGGCTTTTTTAATTTGCTCTTCTGTAATATGTCAATTCAAACCTATTGCTGACTTTTCCATTAGGGTATTTGTCTTTTCTTATGGAGAAGTCTAATATATTCTTGATAAATTCATTTTTCCTAAATAATTTGATAAATATATTTTATCAGTTGGTGAATTACCAATTCACAATCTTGGTGATTTTGATGAAGACAATTTTTAATTTTAATATGCATTTTTTTTCATATATGTTACTGTAGTCAATGGATTTTTTTCTTATTTTTTAGAGCTATTTCTTCAAAAATATTTTTCTTGCTCTTCAGGTTCCTTTGGTTTCCATGCAAATGTACCACATTAACAAAATAAAGGAGAGTAAAACATGAACAAAGAAAAAGAAAAATATGACCATCACATTAAAAGACAAAAGGCATTTGGAAAAAAATTCAACAATTTTTCATTATACATATAAAAAACTTACAGCAAACTTTTAAGCATATTCAATCTAGGAAATAAATCAAGGTTGAGCTCTGGCACATAGAAACTACAAGTAGGAGCTGTAGAGGCAGTTTATGTATGGTAACTTGTGTGGGGTTAGGGATCTTCCTATAGTAGATTCACTTGTGAATCCCAGGGTCTAGACCCTGACATCCTGGGGACAATATATAGAAACTGGAAATATGAAAGCCCAATGCGGCAAATGACGAGGGTGTGGATTTACTCAAATTATAAAGAAGGTGAACGAGCTGGGTCTGGTGGCTCTCCTGTAATCCCAGTGGCTGGGGAGGTTGAGAAAGGAGGATGGAAAGTTCAAAGCTAGCCTCAGCAAAAGTGAGGGGCTAAGTAACTCAATGAGACCCTGTCTCTCCAAATGAAAATACAAAATAGGGCTGGGGATGTGGCTCAGTGGTTGAGTGCCCCTTAGTTCAAACCCCACTACCAAAAAAAAAAAAAAAGAAAAAGAAAGAAAGAAGAAGGAAAACTAACCTGATAAAAAGGCCCTCAAAGCCTGAGAGAGTGTTTCAAAGTATACAAACAAAATAGAAACAATTATATTACCTGTGAAAATTTAATTTGATTGACATCTCAAAAATTAATCCATGGTGGTGCTTGCCTGTAATCCCAGCAGCTGAGGCAGGAGAATCACAAATTCAAAGCCAGCCTTAGCAACCTAGCAAGGCCCTAGTCAACGTAGTGAGACTCTGTCTCAAAATAAAAACTAAAAGGGACTGGGGCTATGACTCAGTTATTAAGGATGTCTGGATTCAATACTTAGTACCCTCCTGCAAATTTTCATCTAACTCTGCATTTCTGAAATAAATTCGTTTTAGACATGAAATTTTAGTATTTCTATCTCACTAAATTCAGTTATTTGCTTGATAATATATGCTTACAGATTTGGTATTTACAGTCTTGAGATATATTAGTTAATCATCTTCTTTTTCTATAATGTCTGTTTCAGGTTTTGAATACAAGTTTAAACCAGCCTCATAAAATTGGTTGGTAAATACTCCCTCCTTTTTTATACTAGAATGTGTTTTACATAAGATTATTATTTCTTTTCAATGCTTATGTGAGTTTTCCAAGGAAGACATTTGGACCTGGAGTATTCTTTGTGGGGCAATATTCTCCAAGATTTATGAGTTAAATTATTGTTTGAGTCTTCTTTTTTTATTAATTTCAAATCATCTAATTATTTCACTTATTTGTGTTATTACTTCACATAGCAAATTTGTATTTTTTTTTTTTTTTTTGTGGTACCAGGGATTGAACTCAGCGGTACTCTATCACTGAGCCACATCCCCAGCCCTATTTTGTATTTTATTTAGAGACAGGGTCTCACTGAGTTGCTTAGCCCCTCACATTTGCTGAGGCTGGTTTTGAACTTGCAATCCTCCTTTCTCAACCTACTCAGCTGCTGGGATTACAGGCATGCCACTAGACCCAGCTAGTTCCCCTTCTTTGAGCAGGAGCAAAAAATATTTCCCTCTCAATCTAGTGAACAAATGAAATTAATTTGCATTTTAATATGATTTTCAAAAATAATTCTCTATCATTCATCTTGTTATCCCTAACTGTCAACAACAACCAAGTTCTTTAGTATAGTTTCTTTTTATCTCATCTCTGACTATTGCTGGATGACAGATGATAATGTGCCTCATTGTGCTTTTCAAAAAAGCAAAACAAAGTATTTCTTTCTGAATTTGGCACATTTCGATTAGCATATTGTCTTTCAGGTCCATCCATGTTTTCACAATGATAAAAATTTCAAATTCTATATAGTAATACATTATGTATTTGTACTATGTGATAAGGTCAATAATAATAAATACTTAGAGAATATTTAGAATGTTTAGACCTTAATACCTCATTTAAATCTAGTAAGAATTCTATACATAATTCTCATTTTACAAAAGAGAAAGTGTAGTGAAATAAAGCTCAATGATTGGCTCAAGACATAAGTTAGCAAATAGAAATTGGAAAATGGCATTGTAGACTTCAAAACAAAGTCTGCTAGAGAGAAAAAAAACTGTTTATCAACTTAGATTGCATCACATGAACGCTAATGCAGTGTTTAATTGATTTTTCCTTATTGGATTGTCTAAACTAATAGATATACTTCTGGTTGAATTCCATAGCATTGGCCATCATGTTTCATGATTTATCAAATATAAAACCTTCACTCAAGATAAGGATATGAAGGGTCAAACAAAAACTCTTTCTATATAAAGATATGTGCCTGATTCCATTAGGAAAGAAATAGAAGAAAATAAGAGAGATACAAGTGTAGGCAAAATATGAAATCTAATATCAACCCAAAGCTCATTTGTATTGCATCACTATATGTTAGGAAGTATACCTGAAGATGATTGTATGAGGCCTTTGTAGTTACTTAGGCTACCATAAATTGTATATTAATTAACTACAGAAACTCCAAATTCCCAAACTCTGCCTTTTCTCTTTTTCTTTTCTTATTTTCACACAGGGATAGGCAACAAATTGAGACAAAAAGAACCTGGTATTTGTTTGTTTGTTTTGAATATTCTTACCATGGAATCCCAACAGAAGGTACAATCCATTTTTTCAGTTACTTATAATATACTTTGGCACAGCTGTCCTAAATTTGCTTTAAACTCATAATACACAAACCTGGGGAAAAGTTTATATTTTACTGAAATTAAATCCTCATATGCACTCCTGGATTCTATTGACTCACCAAATCTTTCCTCAAATGTCCCTTCTAATCTTATTTTCTTAAAGCATTTTTTCACTTACCACTATAAATAATATACTACATAAACCTCCGATTACCTATAGTATTGTGTTTAAATCTCCTCAGTTTGAAATTCATGATCAAAATGTTTGCTAATTTACTACCACAAACTTACTCACTGTCCTGTTTACTCTAGTATACTACTGCTCACTGTTGAGGAATATCTGGATCATTTGTTAAGGAAAAGAAAAAGTTTTGAAACCTTGTCTAAGAAACTTCCATAGAGAAATTATGCATTATAATCAATAAATATTTCACTTATGCGGTAGCACTTCAAAATAAATTGTTTTTATTATATGTGTGTATTATATACATACACATATATACATGTATGTATGTACATCTCCAAAAATGTATGTGGAGAGGAAGAAAGAGGAGAATATCTTATCTTTAATTAGTAGCTCATACTTATGTGATATTTCAGTGTTTCATGAAAATAGAAGAAAAATCAAGGAAGTAGAGAAAGGGGAGGGAGAGGGAAGGAGGAGGAATGGGAAATGGGAGGCACTGTGGAATGAAATTAACCAAACTATCCAATGTGTATATATATATATATATATGAATATATCACAGTGTATTTCACCTTTATGTATATTTATAAAGCACTAATAATTAAAAAAAAAAAAAACTATAGCCATGTACAGTGGCACATGCCTGTAATCCCAACAACTTGGAAGGCAGATGCAGGAAGATTACAGGTTCAATGAGGCCCACAGCAACTTAGAGAGACCCTGTCTCAAAATAAACAATAAACAAATAAAAAGGGCTGTGGATCTGGTGCAGTGGTTTAGCATGCCTGGGTTCAATTCCTGTTACCAAAAGAAAAATCTATAAATAAAAAGAAGGAAAACCAATAAAGTAGAGGACAGTGAACAAGGGAACAGGAGAGGGAAGAGGGGATGTAAAGGGGAATTATTGGAACTTAATTAGAGGAAATTATATTCCATGCTTATATAAGTCTGTCAGGATTAACCCCAAGATTTTGTATAATTCTAATGCACAAATAAAAAAATAAAGATCATTGGTTACAACTTCACATAAGGATAATTACATTACTAAAGAAATTTGAATGAGATCTTATAAATATAAATGTGTATCTATAAGTATAAATATATATGTACATACATAAGTAAATATGAACAAGTCAAATGACTTCTTGAAGTTTTATTAAATAGAGACTTTGTCAAAGGTGTCCCTTTCTAAGGCATCAAGACATTTTAACTCATTTTGGTTCTGTGTCTATTTTCTTTCCATTTGTTGCCCTCAACAATACCTCCCATCAAAATCTGTGTCTTCATACAGTTTAGCTTCTCTCTGCTATAAAATCCAGGAGAATAGCTGACCACAGTATGCTATAAATACTGTTTTCAATCAAAGTTTAAGTAAAAACTCTCCTTAGTTCCATTCTAAAAGAGCAGTTGCATGTATTTACAGCTTTTAAATCTTTCTTATGTGGAAGAAGCATCTAATTTGAAAGACTGTACTTCTACTCAAGCTGATATATGGCACTGCCCTTAGAAGTGCAATTAAGCCATAGTAGTGGAGAGGTCACATCAGAAATCATGAAAATTAAACATTTATAACACTGGACCAAAAATGGTTTGTGCATCACACTGATGATCCTCCATTTATACAATTATCCAGTCCTTAGATTGCTTGAGTCTCAAAACGTAGAAACCATTAATAGCTCAAAAATAAGTATGAAATGAGCATTAGATGCAGTTTCTAATGAAAAATGTATTAGTCCATGCTAATGCAAGCAAATAGAAGTTAAAAAGATCAGGGTAAGCACAATCAACTGCAACAGAGCATAATCATTCTTGATACTCCAAGCAGTAGAAAAATCAATGTTTCCAAAGGCCTGGGAATTTTAGCAAAGTGTATGAACTGTAAGAATTAAACTCTATCCTTTGTACTAGGATACCATTTTTCTTCTCTGGACAACACAATTTCATAGTAATACTGATAAAAATTTACATATATCAAACAAATAACTTTAAATCTTTTAAGGGCACAGTAGATATTGGGTGTTAAATTAAGAGTAACTTTTTTTTTTCTTATGAACTGATCCTCTAGACAAAAGAAAGATAAACAGTGAATAATTTGTTAATGAAACATTAAAAATAATAAGTACATATGTTTACATAATATTACAGGAAATAGAAAAGAAGATAAATAAAAATGAATGAATGAATGAATGAATAAAGCATTGAAATAAAGGATTGCATTAGGGAAAAATTATAAGATTTTTCTTTGTGGGCTGAAGTAACCACTGAATCTCCATTATTCTATAGAGTGTCTACCTGAAAGCATACTAGGCTAAATAAAAACACCTAAGATTTTGATTTTGCAGTGCAAGGGTACAGTCTTTCTTATACTTGGGACAGTAAATACATAATTGAAGTTAACTTCCTCATAAAGTATTCAGGACACAATCACTAAGTGCATCTGCTATCTCTCAGAGAAATAAAAGGATTTTAATTTTTTCTTTTTTTTTTTCAAGCTCAAGTTTATACTGAGTGTTCACAAAGATAGAATACAAGCTACAGCATAAAATAAGTCACAATAAATTTAATAGTATTAAAATCACAGAAAACATGGTTCTAGCCTCAAAAATATTAAACTAGTAACTGAAAAGAATCTAAATAAAGCCCCAATACTAAAATATGTTTTACATAAGTAATAATATACTTTAAAAATAGTACTCATGGATCAAAGACGAAAGTATAAATGCCATTTGAAAAATTGTTTAAATCAAATTATAATGAAAACAGCGACATTTGTGAGATGCTACAATAACAATACTAAAAGGAAATTAGTTATTTTGAGTGTTTTTATGAGAAGAACAAAGTGTTAATACTAATTACCTAATTTTACATTGTAAGACTAGAAGAAATATGGAAAATTAAAGCAAAAGTAAAGAAAAAATATTAATAAGTGAAATCATAGTACAGAAAACAAAATTTACAGAGAATCATGGCAAAAAATGATTTTTTAAAAAATTATGAATCATTTATAAAACTCTAGGAACATTGATCAGGATAAAATAGCCATTTTAGTCATTTTTTATTTATTTATTTTTTCTTTTCTGTTGAGAAGAAAAGACCTAACAAGAAAAGTTACTTGGGCTCCTGGTTTCAGAGCTCTCAGATCATAGAAGGCAGGCTGTGTTATTCAATGTTCCCAGTGAGGCAGAACATCATGGTGAAAGGGTGTGGTGGACAAAAGCAGCTGGGGACATGGAGCCAGTGGGAAGAAAAAAAAGGAAAAAAAAAGGAAAGAAGGAAGGAAGGGAAGGAAGGGAAGGAAGGAAGGAAGGAAGGAAGGAAGAAGAAAGGAAAGGAAGGAAGGAAGGAAGGAAGGAAGGAAGGAAGGAAGGAAGGAAAGAAGGAAAGAAGGAAGGAAGAAAGGTATGCTCAATAAGGACAAAATATAAACCCCAAAGGCACACCCACAGGGATTCACCTCCTCCAGCCACACCATACCTGTGTACAGTTACCACCTGGTTCCCCCCCCCCCCCCCGTGGACAAAAGCAGCTGGGGACATGGAGCCAGTAGGGGAAGGGAAGGAAGGAAGGAAATGAAGAAAGGTATGATTAGGTTAATACTCTCAGCCACACATCAGTTGTTAATCCTTATTACTTCTAAAACTTTCAGTTGTTTTACTTCTAAACTTTCTTACATTGCCCATTGCCTCATACATGAGCTTTGTGGGGACACCTCATATCTAGACCATGACAATATGTGTTCCAATAGACATTAAAATGATAATACAGGATAGTGTGCAGCTATATAGCAATAAATTTGATGAGTTAGATAAAACAAAAGTTTCTTGATTTACAACTTATCAAATCTAATGCAGCAAAAAAATGAAAATCTAAATGAAATTATACCTGTAGAAGAAACTGAATTTATAGTTTAAATCATCCTTATGAAAATTCTAAACTCAGTTTTACTAAGTGGAACATTCTGCCAAACAAATAAGGAAAAAATATTACCAGTCTTCTACAAAATGTTTTAGAAATTGAAGGAAAATAAAAACTTTCTAGTTTATTTGTTTGTTTGTTTTTTTTAAGCCATCTTAATTCTGATTCCAAAACCTGAAATATAGTATAAGAAAATTCCCAGGTGTGGTGACATATGCCTGTAATACTAGCAACTCAGGAGGCTGAGGTAAAAGGAGAGCAAGTTCAAAGCCAAACTCAGCAACTCAGCAAGGCCCTAAGCAACTTAGCAAGACCCTGTCTCTAAATAAAATATAAAAAGGGTTAGGGATGTGGCTCAGTGGTTAAGAACCTCTGGGTTCAATCCCTGGTACTATAATTTGTTTAAAAAAAAACAAGAAATTTATAAACCATCATAGTTTATAAACACAGATACATAACTAATGCAATATTAGCATATTAAATATGATACATTTAAATTGAGTAAAGGTTAGGACATAAAGTACTAGTAGCTTTTATTCCAGAAATGAAAGATTTCTTTCTTCTACTTTATATTTTCTTGAATTTTTTCCAGACTTGGTGTGACTTTTGTTCTACATTGTGGGCATACTCATCTAATGTTTATTTAATGTTAAATTGCTTCCCCTGTTGTTTTTTTTTTATATTATAATGAAGGGGTCTTTATTGGTGGATAGTTTTATTTTGCCAATGTTGGACAACTCCTAAAGAATTTGGCAGAGAATATTTCTGTATTGTAAGGAAGATTAACAAATTCCCTTTTAATCATAAGATTAACTAGTGATTCTATCATTTTCATTAAGGGCTCAATTTAAAAGGATATACCAGATGTCTTAGTCAATTTGGACAACTGTAACAAATACACCGAGATTAAACATCCTAAACAGACATTTACTTTTCACAGTTCTTATGGCTGGAAAGTCAAAGATGCTAGTGTCTGGTGAGGGCCTTCTTCTTTGTTTCTAGACAGCAGTTTTCTTGCTTTGCCCTCATGTGACAGAAAGACAGCAAAAGTACTTCTCTACAGTCTCTTTATTAGGGGTATTAAGCTCCTTTATTAAAGATTATGACATGATTATCTCCCAAAGGCCTTATTCTATAGCATCATATTAGGAGTTAGGATTCAAAATACAAATTTTGGGTGGACTCAATCAGTCCATAACACTAGTGTAGTATCTTAATTATAGTTACAAAAAAAGGGAAGATTAAGCAAAATGTGTTAACTTTTTTAAAGACAATGCATCATGGTTACCAAAATCATTAATAACTCATTTAAACAAGACTCAGAACTTGAAAAATATCATTACTTTTCTCACCCTGTTTTGGGTGTTGGTAACTGTAATTCTTAGGATTGTACAAAACCTGCCTATTGCTTTGGTGGTCTTTTAGGTGTATATCAACTTTATTGATACATATAATTAAAAGCATAATTCACATGGTACAAATACTTAGAAATTTAAACCCAATTAAATTGAAGTTTGGCAATCTAAATTCATAGCCAATTGTGAAGTATATAAGCAGGTTAAAACTAGACAAATTAAACCATACTCACCACCTCAAATATTGAAGAAGAAAAACTGAGACGGAAAATTTAAATCTAACTGCTTTATATCTGATCCTATATTTTATCTATTTACATACACATCTATAAGTATAAATCACAAAAATTCAGGCAGGATTCAGAGAAGCAAAGGGGCATAGCATGGTTTATTATTCAAAGTGGATTTAGTAAGCAAAAGAAGATAAAGAGAGAAAGCTGTTAATTTTTAACCCTGCTCATTATTCACTCTCATAAATCACATCAAAAGTTCTGTGATAAGATAATAGAAGAGAGGAAAAATATATTCTGAGGGAAATCCTTAAGATTCCTATGCTTCCACTTTGGAGGGAAGCAGATGGTTAGGTTAAGCAGGCATTTTGGGGATAGACACCCAAATCTAAAACATACTAATAGCAGAAGCTACTCATAAAGCTTGCGATTCTCCGAGAGGCAAGGAAAACCAGTGTACTAAGCATTTTTTGTGTGTGTGCCTACTGGGAGGATAACTGGAGAGTGAAGACAAAATTATCATAATCACCCAGAGTTAATTATCTCCTTCAGTAAACAGGAATTTAGCAGAAAGGAAGTTAAATGAGAAAATAGATAAGGCAAAATACTCTCTGGGAGTATAAGGGCCAGGGAAAAAAGTACTGCAGGAACTCACTTGAAGTCTTCTCTCCAGCTAGATACTAACAATGCCATGGCCCCAAAACCTTGTGCTAAATGTTTCCTCCCAGACTCCTTAAATGGAATGGGAGTGGCTGAGAGTTTGTGAAAGATGGGAGGAGATGAGAAGTGAAAGATTGCAGCATGAATTGCCACCTTTAAGGAGAATCTTTAGGTGACCCTCAAAAAGGGAAAAATTGTAAACCTAACTCATGTGTTTCACATAAATGCAAGAGTAATTTTCCTATGTGTCAGGGAGGAGTAGAGACCAGATAATGGTAACTATCACTTAAGAAGAAAATTTATTTTTCATTAAGTCATGACGACGATTAGCTAGAAATTTAGGAAGTTTAGGAAGAATAAATAAACCAACATTGACCCTAATTCCAGAGGAGTGAAAAATTGTTCAACTATAACCTGTACTATGGAAACATCCCGGAGCATAAAAAGTTTTGACAAGTTTATAAATTAGTTGTGGACAAGTCCTAATAATGTAATTTTAAAGAAACATCATTTGAAGTATTATGTTTCATTGCTTCTGTTGAATTTCCAGAAAATGTTGAGGCTCCTTAATGATGGGAGATGACATGAATATTTTCTTTCTAACAAACATGTGACTTTTTAGAATAAATGAGCCCCATTAAAAAAATATAGTCTAAAATTAAATAAAAACTAATTGTCACACAGTATCCTCTTTGAGAAGATTCATAGAAAATACTGAAAAAATATTAAAATTTCTTATGAAATTGAAATGATGACTTCACAAAAATAGTATCAACACTTTCCAGGAATAAATGAACTGTACTTATAGTTAGTACACTTTTAGCCTCTGATAGACATATAAATATCTTGACAGTGTTTTATATATGATTTTTTTCTAAATAAAAATTATGCAAAATAATACACAATTTCTAAAAGCTTCATTTCTTTAAAACACTTAGCTATCTCTTAAGATCATTTTATGAATTAATATAAATTATATGCTCATACACATGAATAACCACCAAAAAAAGAGCACACAGATGTTTGAATTGAAGTACACATCTGTTGGCAAGTGAAAAAATTTTTATTTATGCTAAATTGCATCTGCCCTTATTTTTCTTATTTTTCTCTGTATGGTAAATACTATAACTAAAAATGGCATTTTACCAATTAAATTAATTATACAGGAGAGTAAATTCTCTACTTTCATAGTTTCAAATGTTACATTTGTTCCACATTTTTGTTTTATAAAGCAAATCTCTGATGGAGTGTATTTTGTGAAGCACAAGTGGGATTTACCTATAAAGTCATTTATAATGATTAATTAATTGTATTCTATTAACAGTTATTAGAAGAATTGTGTTGAGATATAATATGTCATCAACTGACTAATTTTATTGTTATTAGGATGCTAGATAGTAATTAGAATCACTTTCTAATTACATATCTGCATATTTTATATTGATATAAATAGCTGTATTATTTTCTTGACAGTACAAAAAATAAAAACAGAGTCATGATTTATTGCCAACTATGGCAACTGGGGAAAAATCAATTAAATAAAAGTGAATTAGCAAAACATAAATAATAGTGAAAACATTTAAAGGAGTATAGTAACTTAAAATTACATGAGCACTATAAATATAATTACACAGCATATTATCTGCTTTTGAAACTATTTGAGAACATAATTAGAAAAATCCAAAAAATGTATTAAATTAGACTAATGGAAATATAAATTTATAGCAAATAATCAAAATAAGTTGAAATTTTGTGAAAAAATAGTGCATATTAAAATTGTCCATGTTATTTTTCATGTTAGAAAAATAACTTTCATGAATAGTGTTTCTTTTTATCTTAGAATATATATTTGTCAGTATTTTATGTAGAATCCCAATTCTTCTCAGCTTCTCACTATATGTATCACCAGCAGTTTCTTGTTCATTCAGACAAGAGAGAGTCTAGTACTGTCAATGAAGTAAGTAAATCTAAATGCAAGTATTAGAACTAACTTACTTTTGAATAATTTATGCATAAATCATCTGATTCTACACTTTTATATGAAACTAGCTTAATTTTTTTGATGTAAAAACTTAGGTAGTATCAAGATTGAAATCACTTTACACTATTCAGATTCAATACATGTACAAAACAATTGTTTCTCTTTCATGAAAATTTCTCATTTTCAATAAATATATTCTTGCATGTCAAATTTAGAGTGAATGATATACTTTAACTTTAGGTGTTTTTATAAACTTTCATTTAATTTTTTCAAAAAGCAATATTATGCTTTACAAAAGATATTTTAAGTCAAAAATAAATGATTAAATATGTTATGGTGGAGAGGAGGAAAATGGTGGAATAGAGAGTTCATTTCCCTGGTGGCGCTGTGGCATGAAATCAAGAAAAGCAGACCTATGGTTTTTCTGTAAGATGGGTGAATGAACAAGAATTAGGGGAGACTTTACTGGAATTTATTACTGAATACTCAAACCAGACTGGGGAGCAGGAGATCAAATATATAAAATAAGGGGAAAAAAATCCCCAGTTCCACAGCTGTGTCAGTGGCTAGAGGACAAGCTGGAATGGTTGCTCCATGAAGGTGGTAAAGCAATAAGAGAATTAGAGGAACCCCCATTCTCAGAGGGACTTATGCACTTTGGGGTACAGAGAGTTTAGAGATCAGGTACTGCCCAAATAAACAGTGAACTGTGCTGCACAATATCCTTGTAGAGGAAAGAAGTCAACATCTCTCCCAGTGGCATGCAGAGGACAGCAAAAGGAACCATTTTTCAGCTGCATTGTGGGGACAGCAGCTGGTGGAGCTGATTTCTGGCAAACCCATTTCTGGATCAAAAAACAAGTCAGGCAAATACACAGTGCATGACAGAGAGGGTGCCGAAATGACCAGGAGAAAATCAAGCATGGAGAGAGGTTTACAAAAGGGAATCTGGTCATGGAAACCAACATGGTCTCCATTTCCCTTTCCAATCTGGCTGCTTGTAGGACCAGCTGGGAGATAAGCACCCAAATGGGAATTCTAAAGGGCAGGAGTGGGAGAGATTGAGTTTGGAGACTGAATCAGGGACCAGACCACGAATCATGGGGTACATGTAGTGGGCTGAGAACAGGTTCCTAAACCACATGAGTGGAACACAAATGAGATTCCTGGGATGTAGTCTTCCACCGTGGACCTGCAAATGCTGGGCCCTAGAGTGGAATTGACTTAAAATCTCCAGACCAGTTGGCATTCAGCAAAGAGACTGGAGCATTCTTAAGCCTAAACCCTACTTCCAGGAGTTCTGCATCTAGGATTAGCTCTCTCACCATAGAAAACCTGTTGTGGCATTTTCTATAAAGCCCTCTCCTTTTTCATGAAAGATATGGTGTTGAAAGAGTTAACTTTGATTTCTACTTGCTGCTGTTTAATTCTTTATTCACATATATGGCCACCAGGTATCCCTATTTCAATTATTTAGATCCAGACTAACTCTGTACATTTATCTTTTCTTGAAAAGAGTAACACAAACCTTTTTCTATAAGTACTTAATTTCTAGTTAATAAGCTTTAAGAGTCTTTTTGTGATTAAAAATAAGTTTCTCTTACTTTTAAAGTAGATATAAATTCCTTAGAGTAAAAAGTCTCCCATGAGCTAACATGCAGCCTTGCCCTGCTTCTAGATTTTATAAACAACTGCTATAAAAAAAAAAAAAAAAAAAAACAATAGTGCTGTGGATTCCCAGACAAAGAAGGTTGACTTTTATCAGACAGCCTAAATAGTATGCAGAGAAAACAGTTTCAGTCATGTACAGGGCCTTGAAAAGGTGCAAGTGACCTCAAAACCTTGAACTATATAAAATAAGAAATTTAATATGTCTAAAAATTAAGTCATGTCTGTAATGTAATCACCAAAGAAAGTGTAATCAATCTGTGCTGCCAAATATTGTGCTTAAAACCTAAAAGATAGTGAAAAGTAAAGAGAGAAGATTCCACAGCCTGACTCGCGTGTCGGTGTGTTATTTTCCCCATCGCTGCTTCTCTGCCTTCGTACTTTGCTGAGCGCTTGCATTGTACCCCCTGACTGGGGCTGGCCCCCAGCAAAAACCCACCTTGAGAGTGGAACAAACATATTCCAGACAACCCCACCTAACTGCTGAGAAGGGAAGCTGAGAAACTTTTGAACTCCAATAGAAACAATTGTTCAATTTTTCATCAAAATTATTTTTTCTTTTCCATTTTTTCTCTCACATTTCTAACACTTTGAAATCAATTATTTTTCATGGGTTAGTTTAATAAGGACTAGGATATCTGAATAGTATATTTCAGTTTTATTTTGTATTCTTTTATTTTTATTTTTACATTTTTCCTTTATATATATATTTTTTATCTCTTATCTGTTTCCCTTCATTCTCTTTCTCTCATTTCTCCTGCTAACAGTCAACCTCTATTATTCCTTCTTTCACTCTTTCTATAATTATTTATTTCTACATCTTTCCTTTTTCCTCATGAACATCACATCCTATACCACTTCTGTTCTCTCTTTGGTCACCATTACAAATTCTAAACTTTCTGCAATCTTACTGTTTTATTGTAGGAAATAATGAAGCACATCATTTCTGTTTATTGCAACTAAACTGTAGATGTTTTAATAGAAGATATTTGTTCTAAGTCTGTATGTTGTTTGCATTTTTTGCTGTTATTTTTTGCCTTTCCTTTAAAGGCAAGGTACTGGAAACTTTCAGGGGCACTATAAGTCGACAAGGTAGCAACTGTACCACCTCGGATCCACATTGCTAGATGGATAGACACACATACAACATGAAAAAACAAACGAGGGAATAAATTGACACAAACAAATCAAGATGTTCTAATAATAGGATCCACTGACACCACAGTGGAAGAAATGTCAGAGAAGGAGTTTAGAATGTACATAGTTGAACTGATCCATGAGGTAAAGGATGATGTAAGAAGTAAAATCAGATATAAAATTCAGGAGGTGAAAGATCACTTCAATAAAGAGATAGAGTTTCTGGAAAGAAATCAAGCAGAAAGCCTCAAAATGAGTGAATCATAAAACCAAATTAAAATTTCAGTGGAAGCATGGTGAACAGATTAAACCACTTGGAAGACAGAGTTTCAGGCAATGAAGACAAAATATATAATCTTGAATCAAAAATTGATCTTAAAGAGAAAATATTAAAAGACCATGAACACAACTTCCAAGAAATATGGGATAACATGAAAAAAACAAATTTAAGATATATAGGGATAGATGAATGCATGGAGATACAAAACAAAGGAATGCACAGTCTTTTCAATGAAATAAATCAGAAAATTTAGCAAACCTAAAGAATGAAATGGAAAATCAAATATAGGAGGCTTACAGTACCCCAAATATAAAAAAATTACAACAGACCCACACCAAGGCACATTATTATGATAATGCCTAACATAAGGAAAAAGGATAGGATTTTAAAGCCTGCCAGAGAAAAATGTAAAATTATGTTTAGATGGAAACAGATTTGGATGAGAGCTGATTTCTCAACCCAGCCCTTCAAAACCAGAAGGAATTGGAATAATATAAACCAAGCTCTGAAAGAATATGGATGCCAACCAACAATACTATGCCCAGCAAAATTAAGCTTCAAATTAATGATGAAAAAAAAAAAAAAAAAAACCCTTCCATGGTAAACAAAAGTTAAAAGAATTTACAAATAAAAAGCCTACGCTACAGAACATTCTCAGCAGAATATTCCATGAAGATAAAATGAAAAACTAAAATGTGAAAACCAGAAAAGAGAGGAACTACACTAAAAAGACAGTCAATCAAAGGAGAAACTAATTCAAATTATAAACCATAAATAAATGAAAATGACTGGGAATACAAATCATATCTCAATAATAACCTTGAATGTAAATGGCCTAAACTCATCAATCAAAAGACGTAGACTGGAAGATTGGATCAAAAAACAAGCCACAACAATATACTATCTCAAAGAGACTCACATCACAGGGAAAGGCATCAACAGACAGTGAAAGGATTGGAAAAATCATATTACTCATGTGACATGATTGCATACATAAGCATGGGTTTCTATTCTAATATCAGATACAGTTGAGTTCAAGCCAAAGTTAATCAGAAGGAACAAGGAAGGATATTTCATAATACTTAAAGGAATTATACATCAATAAAATATGACAATCATAAATACTCATGCCCAAACAATGGAACATCTACATATATCTAACAAACCCTTCTCAATTTCAAGAATCAAATAGACCAGAACACAATAATACTGAGTGACTTCAACATACCTCTCTCACTACTGGATAGATTCTCCGAACAAAAACTAAACCAAGAAGCTAGAGAACTCAATAATACAGTGAATAAATTAGACTTAACCGACATATATAGAATATTTCATCCATTAAAGATCAAATACACTTTCTTCTCAACAATACGTGGATCCTTCTCTAAAATAGACCATATGTTATGCCACAAAGCAACTCTTAGCAAACACACACACGAAAATAGAGATGATACTTGAATTCTATCATGTCATAATGGAATGAAATTAGAAAGCAATAATAAAATTTAAAAATAAAAGCTTCTCTAACCCCTGGAGACTACATAAATATTGAATTACAAATGCATAGCAGAATAAATCAGGAAGAAAATAAAAGAATATTTTAAAGAAAATGAGAATAGTAACACAACATGTCAAAATCTCTGGGACACTATGAAGGCACTGCTAAGAGAAAAGTTCATTGTATTGAGCTCATTTGTTTAAAGAATAGAAAATGACGATTAAATAATCTAACATTTCATCTCAAAGACATGAAGAACAAATCAACATGAATAGCAGTAGAAGACAGGAAATAATCAAAATCAGAGCTGAAATCAATGAAATTAAAACAAGCAAAAAAAAAACCTATTCAAAAATTGACAAAATAAAAATTTGTTTTTTTGAAAAATAAATATAATTGATAAACCCTTAGCCACGCTAATAAAGAGGAAGGGAAAACTCAAATTACTAAAATTCTAAATGAAGGCAATATCACCACAAACATTATTGAAATACAGGTGATAATCAGAAACTCTTTGGAAAAATTATACTCTAATGAAATAGAAAATATTTAAAATATTGACAAATTTCTAGAGACATATGAATACCCAAATTGAATCAGGAGGACATACACCATTTAAACAGATCAATTTCAAGCAAAGAAAAAGAAGATACCATCACAAGCCTATCATCTAAGAAAAACCCAAGACCAGACAGATTCTCAGCCAAGTTCTACAAGACCTTCAAAGAAGTGTTAATACCAATACTCCTCAAATTATTTCATGAAATAGAAAAGAAGGGAACCTTTATGAAGCTAGAATCACCTTGATACCAAAACCAAACAAAGACACATCAAGGAAAGAAAACTTCAAACCAATATCCCTGATGAACATAGATGCAAAAATTTTCAATAAAATTCTGGCAAATGGCATACACACACATTAAAGAGATAGTGCAAAACAATCATGTGGGGATCATCCCAGAGATGCAAGTTTGCTTCAACATATGGAAATCAGTAAATATAATTCATCACATTAATAGACTAAAGACAAGAATCGTGTGATTATCTCAATAGATGCAGAAGAAGCATTTGAAAACATAAATTACACCTTCATGTTCAAAACATGAGAAAAACTAGTGAAAGTAAGAACAGATCTCAACGTTATAAAAGCTATTAATGATAAACCCAAGTCTAACATCATTCTAAATGGAGAAAAATTGAAAGCAGTCCCTCTAAAAACTTGAAAAAGACAATTTTGCCCTCTTTCACTACTTTTATTCAACATCATATTTAAAACTCTTGCCAGAGCAATTAGAAGAAAGAAATTAAAGCAATATGACTAGGAAATGAAGAACCCAAACTATCACTATTTGCCTACAATATGACACTAAATTTAAAAGACCCATCAAATCCCACCAGAAAGTTTCTAGATCACATAAATAAATTAAGGAAGGTATCTGGAAATAAAGTTAACACCCATAAATCAATTGGGTTTCTATATATCAGTGATGAATCTGCTTAAAGAGAAACTAGGAAAACTACCCCATTCACAATAGCCTAAAATAATAATAAAATAAAATATTTGAGAATCAATCTAACAAAAGAGGTGAAATACCTCTATAATGGAAACTACAGAACACTAAAGAAAGAAATTTAAGAAGACCTTAGAATATGGAAAGATCTCCCATGTCCTTGGATAAGCAGAAGCAACATTGTGAAAATGTCCACACTACCAAAAGCACTAAACAGATTTAATGCAATTTCTACTAAAATACCAATGACATTCTTCATAAATATAGAAAAATCAGTCATGAAGTTTATTTGGAAAAATGAAAGACCCAGAATAGCCAAAGCAATCCTTAGCAAGGTAGTGAAGCATGTGGCATCACTATACTAGACCTTAAATTACACAATTGAGCTATAGTAAAACAAACAACATGGTATTGCACTAAAACAGAAATGAAGACCAATGGTACAGAATAGAAGACACAGAAACAAGCACACATAAATATAGCTATCTCATACTAGACAAATGCACCAAAAACATACATTGGAGAAAAGAAAACTTCAACAAATACTTCTGGGGAAACTGGAAATCCATATGTAGCAAAATGAAATTAAACCCCTATTTCTCACCCTGCCCAAAACTCAACTCAAAGTGAATCAATGACTTAGGCATTATAACAGAGTCCCTGTGCCTAATAGAAGAAAAAGTAGGCACAAATCTTCACCATGTCAGCTTATAAACTGATTTCCTTAACAAGACACCTAAGGCATGAGAAGTAAAATCAAGTATCAATAAATGTTATGGAGTAAAATTAAAAAGCTTCCTCACAGCATAGGAAGCAATAAAAAACACAAGAGAGCCTAGTGAATGGGAGAAAATCTTTCCCACCTGCACCTCAGAGCATTATTCTCCAGGATATATAAAGAACTCAAAAAACTCAACACCAAAACAAACCAACAAACGAGTAACCAATTAATCAATAGGTTAAAGACGGAACAAACACTTCACATAAGAAATACAATTGGTAGCATTCAAGTCTTCAATCAATCATGCATTTAGGATAATGATGTCCATCTTGAATGCTAAGAATATACTTTGTATACAAACTGTTTTGTGTAAAAAGATGCTCTATATGTGCAGTATGAATTGTAATACATACTACTACTATAAAGAAAAAAAATATTTAAAAATAAATAAAAAATAAATAAATAAATACAATTGGTCAAAAAATATATGAAAAAGTGTTCAACCACTCTAGCAATTAGAGAAACTCCAATTAAAACTACACTGAGATTTCATCTTACTTCAGTCAGAATGGCAATTATTAAGAATACAAGTAACAATAAATGTTGGTGAGGAGGTGGGGAAAAAGGTACACTCATGCATTGCTGGTGGGACTGCAATTTGGTGCAACCACTCTGGAAAGCAGTATGCAGATTATTCAGAAAATTTGCAATGGAACCATTATTTGACCCAATTATCCCACTTCTGGACTTATAACTAAAGACTCAAAAAATCAGCTTACTATAGTGATGAAGCCACATCAATGTTCATAGCACATCAATCACAATAGCTAAGCTATGGAACCAACCTAGGTGCCCGTCAATAGATAAATGGATTAAAAAATATGATACATTTATGAAATGGAATATTACTCTGCCATAAAGAAGAATGAAATTATGGCATGTGCTGGTAAATGGATTAAAGAGGAGAATATAATGCTAAGTGAAATAATCCAATCCTAAAATCAAAGCTGAAAGTTTTCTCTGATACATAGTTGCTGACTCCTAATGGGGGCAGAGTTAGGGAATAATAGCAGTACTTTGGTTTAGACAAAGAGGAATGAAGGGAAGGGAGGGGCAATGGGAATAGGAAAGACAATAGAATGAATTTGACATTACTATCTGTGTGCAGATATGATTACAGGAACAATGTAATCTACATCGTGTATAAACAGAATAAAAAGTTTTATTCCATATATGTATAATATGTCAAAATACATTCTACTATCATGTATAACTAATAAGAACAAATTTTAAAAAAGTAAGTGTGATGTGATGGATATGTTCATTAGCCTGATTGTAATAATCACTTTACAAAGTACACATATATCAAAATATCACATTGTTTGCCTTTAGTATATAAAATATCAATTATATAATTCAATAAAAATTTTAAAAAGAATAAAGGTATATATTATGGTAGGTGAAGTAAGACAATGCCAAAAAATCTTTATATCATGTACCACCATAAGACTGGGATTCTAATTAGAATAAGATGCACTCCATGCTTGTATAAATAAGTTAAGTTATACTCTACTATGGTATATAACTAAAAAGAACCTAAATAATTTTTAAAAAAATGTATTTTATAAAATGTGTACATTATTCTCAATATGGATTTATTTTCATATCAAAGATTATATTGGAAATATAAAAGAAGTATAATAAAATATGTTGTGATGGTTTTATATTTAATGTCAGTTGTGATTTAAGAAAATAAGATTCTATTACTAAAGTTTTCTTTTCTCTTAAGCTAGGTAAGAGTGTCTCTTATTTAAAGAGTAGAATGTTTAAGTATTTTGTTAATAAATAAAAAAATCTAAATTAGTAAAATTTTTATGTAGATTTTTATTATGTGTCAGTTTTGTCAATCAGATGTGATATATTTTCAACTTGTCTTAAACATGCTAACATAATAATATGTAGAGTTTTTAGTAAAGAACAGATTTATGTTGTTCATATATAAATACATACATCTCAAATGTTTGAAACTGCATTTCTATGATAGTTACCTGATAAAACAGAACAATTTTGTTTATATACTATTAACATTGTACTATTAACATTTTGTACTGAAAAACTCAAAATATAAGTTACTTCTAAATTTATGTTATGCTGTCTTTCAAAATAATAGATAGAAACTATTTCCGGGTTGTAATAAGTACTGAAATGCAATTCCAATGACACAAGAAAATCATTTAATATTTGATGAACATATTTTCTCTCATTTTATTGAACACAATAGTTTTGTTGTGTTTATTGGTGGTTATTTTCATTTCTAAGATATGTCTCATAGATTACATATAAAAAAGAAAAATCACAGGAACATATTAATTTATGCTGAAATTCTATCTATTTACGTTTGACAAAATCCAATACACATTTTTGAAAGAATAGTGTCAACTGGGAATAAAAACAAAACTTCCTAAAGGGCATATAATCCTCACAAAAATCACACAGGTAACATCATGTTCAATAGTGAGAAATTAGAAGTTTCCTCAACAAGATGAGAAAAAAGGCAAAGATGTCCCCTCTGCATATTTCATTCAACATTGTACTAGAAATCCTAGTTAATGCAATAGAAGAAAGAAAAAGTATATTGATTGGTAAGAAAGAAAGAAATGTATCTTTGTTTGCAGATTTCATTAAGGTCTGTATAAAAAATCCAAATGAATAAGCAAAAATTTCTGAAACTAACAAGTGATTTTAGGAACTTGCAGTATAAAATTTTATATATAAGAATTCTTCATTTTTTTTATGCAGCAGCAATTAACAGGTGGAATTAAGATGCAGAAACAATACATTTAAATTAGAACTCATAAATAAAATTATTATGTGTATGCATTTAACAGTGTATAAGATTTATATGAGAATAACTATAAACTTGAATAGAAGACTGGAATTAAATGGAGAGATATTCCATGTGCATGGATAGGAAGACTTAATATTATCAAAATGTTAGTTCTTTCCATTTAATATATAAATTTAATGAACAATCTAATAAAATTTTAGTAAGTTATTTTGTTCATGTTGAGAAACTGATTCAAAAGTTTATATGGATAGGAAGAGGTTCAGAATAAACTATAGTAATCATAGTAAAAAATAAACTATAGTAATCAAAGTATTGTGACAATGGCAAAAAATATATACCATGAAACAGATGAGTAGAGCAAAAATAATCCTAGAAGTGAACGCATGGGAATTACCCATACATAACTGATCTTTTACAGAGAAGCAAAGGCAATACAATGGAACAAAGAAAATATCTTTTTATAATTGGTGCTAAAAATACTTAACATCCACATGCAAAAAAAACAAAAATGAGTTTGGGCACAGACCGAATACCCTTCACACAAATAACTTAAAGTAGATCATAGATACAAATCTAAAACCTAGAACAATAAAATTTCTAGAATAAAACATAGGAAGCCACATGTGGTAATATATACCTGTTCAAGAGATTGAGACATGAAGATCTGAATCAGAGGCTAATGTGGACAAAACTGTGAGACCCCCATATTGAAAAATAAATGAATAAAATAAAGGCAAAATAAATAAAAGAACATAGGAGAAAATTAAAAGATCTTGACATGGTTATGACTTTTTATATATAACATCAATGACAAAATGAAGGAATAAAATTATTGATACAATAAAATTCACTAAAATAAAATTGCTCTGCTCTGTTGAAACAAAGGTCCTGAGAATAAGAAGATAATCCACAGACTGGGAGAAAATATTTTTTTCTTTTTCTTTTAAATGTATTTATTTTGTTTTAATTTTAATTTGTTATATATGACAGCAGAATGCAATATAATTTATATTATACATATAGAACACAATTTTTCATGTATCTGGTTGTACACAAAGTAGAGTCATATCATTCATGTCTTCTTCATACATGTACTTAGGGTAGTGATGACATTGCATTCCACCATCTTTCCTACTCCCATTCCCCTTCCCTTCCTCTCCCTCCCTTTTTCCCCTTTGCTCTATTTAGAGTTCATCTAATCCTCCCATGCCCCTCCCACTGCAGCACATTATGAATCAACATCCTTAAATCAGAGAAAACATTGGGCATTTTTGGGGGGGGATTAGGCTAACTTCACTTAGTATTATATTTGGACTGGGAGAAAATATTTTTTTTAAAACACACCTTAAAAAGCAGTATTATCCTAAATATACACAGAACTCTTAAAACTAACAATAAGAAAAAATATATATGTAAATATAAATATAAAAATAAATATATAATTATGTGAATATAAAATACAAATACATATTTATATAGGTATTAAAATATATATAAATAAAAATAGGTAAATATATAAAATATATAAAATAAAAAATATATTAAAATATTATTTTATTTTATATTAATTACATAATTAAATATAAATGTATTTAATGTATTCATATAGAAACATATTATATATAAATAAAATATTTTATATAAAATATAAACATACACACAGACACACACACACTCACACACATGTATATATGACCTAAACAAACACCTCACAAGAGATGTCAAGTAAGCCTATATGAAATATGTTTCACGTTATATGTTATCATCATGGAAATGCATTTAAAAATAATGAGAGATACCACTCTATGTTTATAGTGGCCAAAATCCAGAATACTGACAACACTAAATTCCAATAAGAATGTGGAACACCAGAAACTTATATTCATTGCTCATGTGAATGTAAAATGGTACGGCCAGTTTGCAAGACATTTTGGCAGACTGAACATTCTTTACCATATGATCCAGCAATTGTAATTCTAGTATTTATTTAGAGGACTTAAAAACTTTTATTCACACAAAACCTGCATATGGCTGTTTACAGTAGCTTTATTCATCGTTTGTAAAACCTTGAAATTAAAAAAAAAATGTCCTTCAAGAAGAGAATGTGTAAACTGTGATATCACTGGAAAATAGAATATTATTTAATGATAAATGAAATTAGCTAGGAACTATGAAAAGATGTGGAGGAAACTTAAATGTTTATGTCTAACTGAGGTGAGCCAATCTGAAAAGGTTTCATATTGTACGATTTTATTCTGTAAAGGCAAAACTATAGACACAATAGAAAGATCAGTGGTTTCCAGGGGGGTGAAGAAAACAAAATGAGATGGAGAATTTTTGTGACTGTGAAACTACGTTGAATGGTACTGTAATGGCAAATTAATGTTAGACCATACCTGTCCAACACCAAGAATGAACGCTAATATAAACTATGGACTTTGGGTGATAACGATTAGCCACTGTGTGTTCCCCAGTGGTAAATGAACCACATTTTTAGGGTTTTAACAATGAGGAAAACTTTGAATGTATGGAAGTAGAAAGTATATGGAAACTCTCTAGACCTCTGCTTACTTTTGCTGTGAACCTGAAATTGTTCTAAACAGCAAAGTTTATTAAAATAAAATATACTCAGAGAAAATTAAAAAAATGACTTGTTCTATTTCATCTCTCCATAATTCAGCAAGCATTATTTACATAATTGGACCTTATTTCTATTTGCAGACACTCACATTTACATATGTATATGTCCCTTTTTATAACATTTTCTATTCTGTGGCATTTTATCCTCTATTTTAAAATCTATATTTGACGATGATAGCTTATATTTTGACATTTAATATATTCAATAAATATTTGCTTCAATCCCAGGATTATTTTGTATGTGTATTGTAAGAAGAGAGATGATATATGGATGATACTTTGTGTCATGGAAGATGGTGTGTTTTGCCACCTGTGGAATCACTGTCTCTCTTACCTCTAGATATTTAATGAGTCAATTAATTACTGATGGAGTTAAAGAGCAATAGGAAGTAAGAATAAGATCAGAAAAAGATTAGTAAAATTAGACACAATTGCTAATTTGAAATGAATTTTTTAATATTTATTTATTTGATTTAGTTGTACACAATGTGTTTATTTGCATGTGGTGCTGAGGATCAAACCTGGGCCGCGCATGTGCTAGGCGAGCGCTCTACCGATGAGCCACCATCCCAGCCCCTGAAATGATGTTTATAGTAGAATCAAGAGCATAGAATTTAATGGGAGATTATTATAAAGAAATCATTGGGTTAACAATTTAGAAGACACCCTTTTGATGCTTTCATTAGTGCATTGTAGCTATAAATAATAATGTGATTCATTTTTGCATATTCATACATATATGTAATAAAATTTTCTCCATTCCAATGCCCAGTATTCCTGGTTTCCTCCTTCTCCCTGATCCCCTTCCTTTACTCTAAAGATTTTTCCTCTATTCGTTTTTTATTTCTTTAGTTGGTGCTTTACAGATATACATAAAGGTGAATTCACTGTGGTATATTCACATATGTATAAAACATAATTTGGTCAATTTCACTCCACACTCCCTTTTGCTATCCTCCTCCTTCCCAATTAATCTTCTTCTTCTACTATACTGATCTTTCTTCTCTGTTCATGGGATCCCCACCACCTTTTTAAAAATTTCCTAAATGCCAGGCGCGGTGGCGCAAGCCTGTAATCCCAGCACTAGGGAGGCTGAGACAGGAGGATCTTGAGTTCAAAGCCAGCCTCAGCAATGGCGAGGCACTTAGCAACTCAGTGAGACCCTGTCTCTAATAAAGTACACAAAAAGGGCTGGGGATGTGGCCCAGTGGTCGAGTGCCCCTGAGTTCAATCCCCGGTACAAAAAAAAAAAATTCCTAATTTCTCTCTAGCTTCCACATGTGATAGAAAATGATTGAACTCTGAATTACTGAGTCTAGCTTATTTTACTTAGCCTGATGTATTTCAGTTCCATCCATTCACCAATAAATGTCATAAATCCCTCATTCCTTTTTATGACTGAGTAGAATACATATTATCTTGTCTTTGTTCATTTATTTGAGAGTACCTGGTACAGGTACTTGACAATAGAAGAATTATTTTAATAATGAAGATGAAGAAATTTTTTGTAAATGAGTAGACAACACATATGTATCTACCACAGGAAGGCAGCCATGGCTTATGGTAAGTAGTAAAACAATAAAAAATTGTTGAATAAAGAAGAAGTGAAATAATAATAAATTATTTGTTTAGCATTACTGATGTAAACATATTGAATTTAAAAACATAATTTTCTTTTCTTTTTTTATGTAGAATCCTTACCCCAGATGTTTAAGAGACTATCTGTATACTCTACCATAAATATTTATTTATATATTCCAAATATAAAATATAAAACATTGAGAATATACTCTGCCAACAATATAATCTGTGATTATAAAATAATATTTATAAATATCGTGTGTAAATATAAAATATAAACCACTTCCATATTAAATGGGATATTATCTATAAAGCAATTTGTTAAAGCACTGTTTTTCTGTAATTCAGAGTCATAGCTATGCTGAAAGCATATTTAACTATTTTTCTAACTAAAGTAAAAATTATAGACAAAATGAATTCCTTAACCCACTACCAACTCTGAGATTCCATTTAAATATCACTCAATAAACTAAATTAAAAATCAAGCCATTTTCATAATCTCCAGTTATTTTAGTTTTCCTGAGGCATTGTAATTACCAATAAAACCAACATCTCTGATTGTTTTAAATACAAATTAGAATGATATGCTTGAATATGATTATTAAATTGTACTTCAAAATGCATTTGTAGTAGGTTAAATTAAATGATTTAAACAATACCGGGGGAATTTTCTTTTAAACAAATAAAAGATCAGACTATATCACAGGTAGCTCAGAAACAAGAAAGAATTTAATTATCACCAGTGCTACTACTATTGGCTACCAAAGACCTTACTTCACTCCTTCAGCTGTCACAAGACACAAGTGTCATATCAATTGGCACAAAAGCTAAATTGATTTTCTTAAGTTTCCGTCATCTCCTAAAATGAAGCTTCAATATAGAATGATTGATTTTATGATATTAATTTATCGTAATGGCATTAAAGTTAAATAAGCAGCCAGCATTAAAAAGGATAATTTCTAATTGTTTCCTATTAACTTCATCTCTCATTTTTCTCTATGATTGCTCAATGGGAGACTGATGAGAAACTGAAAGGATTCTTTTCTCTAAAGAGACAATAGAACATAACAATATAATACTGAAATATAAAAGCTGGAAAGGGATTTTTTCGTAGCAGAAAATGGAGACAAACAGTAGGGTTTGAAAGTTTAATTTTAGGTGCTATGAATGAACCATATGTTCTCATCACCAGCATCTGTTAGTTATGGTGATCAGGTTAAGTATTTTTTCAATAAATGAAAATATTTTGAATTGCTGCCTTTTTTTAAGTAGGTGGAGGCCATGCAGTAAACTAAATAGAATGTGTTTTGTTTTGCTTTGAAGATTATGGTGAGGGATTCATAGAAATTGCCTGAAACTTCTAGCTCATGTTCTTTCTTTTAAACAAGAATGTATATGAATTTTGCTTTTCTTAAAATTTTCTTACCATTCTAAGGCAAGGTCATTTAATATATATGCCTTGAGAAAGACAGAAATTCAGATACCATGTAATCTCCCTCATCTGTGTAATCTAAAAATCTGACCTCAGAGAAATTGAAAATAGATTGTGGTTAACAGATGCTTGAGAGTATAGGGGAGAAAGAGGGATGGGGAAAAGTTGGTCAATGAATATGTAGTCACAGTTAAATACAAACAAGAATTTCTATTGTGCTATTGCACAGTAGGGTGGCTATAGATAATAATAATGTACTGTATGTCAAAAAGCTAAAAGAAAAGATTTTGTAATTTTTGTTTGAGAAAATACATGTGTTTAAACTGATTTAAACATTATACAGTTTATATAGTATATATGTACATGTATATAAACTTCATGTTGCCCCATTAATATGTATAATTTTTGTCTTTATGTAAGTTAAAAATAACTTTAACTTAAAAACACAAGGAAAAACTAAAATAAATCATATTATCTACTGACATTATCCAAATCCCTATACAAAAATAACTCATGAATTGTTTATATATGTATATGTATGCTGATTGAAAAATGCCATGAACTGATAAGAAAGACATGTGAGAAATTAGCACTGGAAAAGACATTTAACATTACTAGCCATCAAGGAAACTGTACATGAAAACATAATATGATATCACAAGATAGCTAAAATAAAAAATAGTCATAACACCAAATAATAGTGAGGGTACAGAAAATCTGAAAATCCGATCACACATATATTTGTGGTGAGCATATAAAATGGTACAGCCAATCTGGAGAATGGATTGTCAGTTTCTTGTCAAAGTGAACTGTGACTACCATATGATACCGAAATCACACTCCTAGATATTTTTCCCCATGAAACCAATGCTCATAAAAGAACCTCTACACAAATGTTCATTAGAGCTTTATTGCAATAGTCAAAAGTACTAATAATACAAATAAACACCTATACATGCTACAGATTGAATGTGTGCTGTAAACTTCATGTATTAGAAAATTAGCCTCCACTAAAACAGTGTTAAGTGGTATGACCTTAAGAGATGACTAGGTCATGAAGGCTCTGCCTGTGCAAGAGAACTAATGCCATTATTGCGAGAATGAGTTCAGTATAAAAGAATCACTTTGGATCCCTTCGCTCTCTCCCATGATATTTTCCACCATAGGGTTATATAGTGTGAAAGCCTTTGCCACATGAAGGCCACTGAACTTCCCAGTCTGCATAATTCTAGGAAATAAACCTCTGTTCTACACACACACACATACACACATACATACACACACACAATATAAAATATATAAATATATATCTAAAATACCTTCTTTCATTATGACGTTCAAGGCTCAAAATAATAGATGCTTTTCAGGCATTATTTATCAATGTGATTGAGTAATATGGTATTTTGAGATTTCACATGACCATTAAAACTCCAGGGCCTTAGTGCATGGATTTATGATGGCATGGCTAAAGATATGTATTAATTTTTCTGGGACTGTAGTTTTACATAAATCATGAAGTGAGTTCAAAGATTCTTTGTTGATTGTGGATCTGATAAATAGGTGGATGCCCTCAAATTAGAAACCTCCTAAACACTTAAAAATGTTATTGACTGGTAGTGTATTAGCTTGCTAAGTACACTTTAGCATATGTGAAGTCTTCTTAGACAGCCTAGGAGCTGGCTCTGTGTCACAACAGCAAGGGTGCTGGTTGAAAAGTTCTCATTTTATGTATAGTATGAAAGATGAACTATGCTTTCTTGCTTATGGGAAGTATTTTACTATTCTTCAATACTAACTGTGTAGAACCAAATACAATTTGGATTGGATAGTTTATGCCTTCGATGTCTTATTTTGGGGAAATATGTGATTTTAAAAATTTCCACGTTCAAGAACCATGCAATATTCATGGCAAAAATATCCATTTTAACCCATGCTTATAAGAAAAAGAAAGCAAAAGAGAATTTGCATGTTGTTTTACAGAGTGCTTCTTTCTAAAACTAAATATTTTATTCAGATTATGATTTGGAATGAATAGGAGAGTAAAGAAAATCAATATAATACTATATCATGATTATTTTAATAAAACTTTGCGAGGTAGAGTCCAGAATAAACTCTAGACCTTTCTAACCTTTATGGTGCACCTGATGAAAAAACCCTACTTCTCATAAACTGGCTTATCTTCTTTTCTCCATGTTATCACCAAAGTAACTAATCTCTATTAGATAGATTCCATAGGGATGGGTTCTATTGTAAATACAGAACCACCCACTTCAAAGTCTTCTTATTATGGCCTATAAATATTATAGATAGATATAGATATAGATAAATAGATAGATAGATTCAAACCATCAATGTTAAATTCTACATTAATTTTCCTTTAAATGAGGATACTCAAAAATACTAAAATAGCAGAGAAATGTATGAGATAATAATTTAGCACATATTTGCAAGACCATGGCATAGGACTTATAGGATAGTGGGGAACACAATGATTCAAAAACTAAATATCACTCAAGCTTAAATTGCAAATTAAGACAAACTTATTAATGAGGGGCACTTCATATTATGGAATGAATGAACCAGTTCTTGTTAAGATGTCAGGAAAGAATTCCCATGGAAATGAATGTTGAGCTGAGAATTGATAATTAGGAAGCCCTGGCTGGGTGAAGGGTTGAACATGCACACAGGCTGAGTGGTGGAGGAACATGCTGGAAACAACATCAGTGGCCAGTATAGTTGCTGTTACAGAAGGAGCTACAGGAAGCTGCAGCATAATCCACATCATATTGTCTTGACCACATCCATCTTGGGCCAGTAAGGAGGACTTTAATGACAGGAAATTCTTCAGTATTTCAACTGGGAAGCTGGAGTGGGTCATAATCTATTGTTATGCAATCTTGGTGAACTCTGATTTCTCAGCCTGGTAAGGCTGTCCTCTTCTGTTCACACTGTATCCCTAGAGCCATCCTGAAAAAACTTGGCTGAATCTCACCTTGCATGCTACCTTTCATTCAAATGTGGAATATCCACCAATTTTTTGTCTGCATTTAGAGACACTCCTGTGTCTTCTATTTGTCTTTAAATTTTATGTATATGTATACAGAGTCAAATTATGTATAGATATTAACATTTTAAAAATGCTTTATTAGCTGGGTGCAGTGTCACATGCCTGTAAACCCAGCAGCTCGGGAGGTTGAGGCAGGAGGATCGTGAGTTCAAAGCCAGCCTTAGCAAAAGCGAGGCACTAAGCAACTCAGTGAGACCCTGTCTCTAAATAAAATACAAAATAGGGCTGGGATTTGGCTCAGTGGTCAAGTACTCCTGAGTTCAATCCCTGGTACCACCACAAAAATGTGTTCTTAGTACTTTATAGTTATATATGATATTGGGATTTATTTTGGTATCATCTTACATGTATAGAATGTAATTTGTAAAATTTCAGTCTCCACTTCTTCCTGTGTTCCTCTCCCTGCCCCTGTTCCCCTTCCTCTGCTCTACTGGTATTCTTGCTATTTATTTATTAACTTTTTTATTGATGCTTTACAGATAGACATAAAAGTTGGAATCACTATTGTATTTTATATATGTATATAGTATAATTTGGTCATTCTCTTGATCCACACTTTTCCCATTTCTCCTCCCTCCCACTTAATCCTCTAACTCTATGCCATTGATCTTCCCTCTATTTTTCATGGGACCTGTTTACCACCTTCATTATTCTGCTCTAGCTTCTGCCTATGAGAGAACACATTTGACCCTTGAATTTCTGAGTCTGGCATATTTCACTTAGCCTGATGTTCTCCAGTTCCATTCCTTTATCAGAAAATGCCATCATTTCATTCTTCTTTATGGCTGAGTGAAACTACATTGAACTCCATTTTGTGTGTGTGTGTGTGTGTGTGTATCTATTCATCTGTTGATGAGCCCCTGGCTGGTTCCTTAACTTCTTTAATCTAAATTGTGCTATTTAAAACACTGATGTGCCTGTATCAATAGTGTGCTGATTTTAGTGCTTTTGGATAAATACCAAGGAGTGGGATAACTTGGTCATGTGGTGGTTTTATTCTCAGTCTTATGAGGAATTTCCATTGTGTTTACCAAAGTGGATGTCATAATTTGCAGTCTCACCAACAATATATGAGTGTACTTGTTCTCCCACATACTCACCAGCACTTATTTTACTAGTTTTCTTGATGATTGCCATTCTAACTGGAGTAAAATGAAATCCCAATGTAGTTTTGATTTGCATTTCTTTGATTATTGAGGATAGTCAACATTTTTTTCACATATTTGTTGGTCATTTATATTTATTCTTTTGAGAGATAACTTTTGCCCATTTATTGATTGGTTTATTTGTGTTTGGGGTGTTAAGTTTTGTGAGTTCTTTATACATCCTAAATATTAATCCCCTGTCAGAGTAGTAGCTAGGAAAGAACTCACCTCTCTTCATGTTCTTATTTTCTTTGTTATTATGCAGAAACTTAATTTGATGCCATACCACTTATTGATTCTTAGCTTTATTTCTTGATCTTTAGGGCTTTTGTTAAGTTGGTGCCTGTACCAATATGTGGGAGTAGTGATCCTATGTTTTCTTCTAGTAGTTGCAAATTTCTAATTCTTAAGTCTTTGATATACTTTGAGTTGATTTTGTGCAGTGTGAGAAACAGGGATCTAGTTTCATTCTTCTATATACAGATATATAGTTTGCCCAGAACCCTTTGTTAAAAAGACTATCTTTTCTCCAAAATATGTTTTTGGCACTTTTGTCAAGATGACTGTAACTATATGAGTTTGTTTCTTTGTTTTCTATTCCATTGACCTTCACGTTTGTTTTGATGTCAATACCATGCTGTATTAGATATAAACTTTTTAAAAAAATATATTCTGTTTTTTTTTTTTTTCCAAGTCCCTGTGACAAACTCCAAATTCAAGTCTGAGAAAACATAGTAAGTACTAACAATACAAGGTTTCTGATTTTTAAACAGTGTGGTAAAATATCCTCATACTGTTTGAATCATATAAAATCAACTGTTACCTGTAATATTTCTTAGGTAGAGCACACTAATTTCTGAGACAAATGGAAAAGATAAAAATTGGAGATGAACCTATAACAACTCTTCAATTTATTTTAAAAATACACTTTGCCAAACTGCAATTCACTGTTTTGATGTTGCAAGTTTCTTTCTATCAGGATTTTTCTTTTTATCCTTATTTAGTGAAATATAGATGTATTTAGTGAAACATGATTTTTCAAATGCATGAGTGGCTGAATGATTTCCCTTTTCTAGCTTCTGAGGGTAGCATTTGTTTCTGGATATTACATGCTTTCTGTATATTACCGAGATATAAATGTTTGGTTTATATTTAAAGTGTTAACATACTCCAGAAGAAATGTGGAGCAAACCTATACAGACCACCAAACTGAAAAATCATATTAACTTGTGTTCCAGATTTCTGATCCTTATTTTATACACACTAAGCATATCCATGTCAATGCAGTTTAAATTTTCAGGAAAATTTCCTTGCAACTCTATTTTATTCAGAGACCTTAAACAGTCCTAGAGTGTTTATATTTTCATCAATAATGATCTATTGCTGTAGCATATTATTGAATTTTCTGAGATATGAAAGATTTGCTCTATTACTATCATCTTGCTTTTTAATGAAAGAGTTATATTAGTTATCTTTGCTATATAATATCACAAATTTGGTGGCTTAAAACAAGATCCAGGTGCTTTGCAGCAGAAGCTTTGATATCTATTGACTGAATCCTCTGTTCAGAGTCTTCAAGAGCTTTATTCAATTTGTTACCAGGGCTATGATCCCGACTGAGGCTCAGGGTCTTCTTTCAAGTTCACTGGTTATTGGAAATTCCCTGAGGTGGTTTATGAACCCTCCTAGTGTTCCTAGAGACCACCCGTCATTCCCTGCCACATAGTCCTCTCCACCACATGGTAGTTTGCTATTATAAGGCCAAGAGGAGTGTCTGTTGCTACTTCCCGTCTTCTAATGTTGTCCTTCTTGTACAGGCCCCACTAATAGGTGAAACCCATTAAGGATCATCTCCCTATTGAAGAAGTTGGTATCTCAGCCAACTTCTGAGATTACCTTAATTACTTTTTCAAAATCCATTTATCTATACCACATAATACAAGCTAATCAAACCTAGACATGCCAATATATTCATAGGTCCTGTTTATAATCAATAGGGTGGGGTAGGGATACAGAAGGCTTTCTTGCCAAGGGACAGAAATCTTGTGGAAACTTTAGAATCCTACCTGCCATGTGACTTTAAAGGACATATCTGAAACATAACAATTATGATAACTGTTTCAAGAAGTATACAAACAAAATTGTTTACTTCATGAAGGACTACACTGTATTCTTCTACAATGTAGTTGTCAGTTAGACATTGAATATTTTTCATGTGAACATATTATGTATACTTTTCAACTGCTCATGTACATTTCAGGTTTAGGGAGGAAAACAAGATTAAGTCAAATACTGCTGTGTCACATGTTTTAACCTAGGGACAACTTTGAGAGGATTTTTAATCTTCTTTGAAAGAAAGAAGGTAATCATCAAGTGAAATTAGAATTAAATGCAATTAGAAGAGATATGACTTATAGTGTTTCTAAATTCTCTTACATTAAGGAAATATCTTATAGTTGGAAGAAGAATACTGAATTAAGTTTTTTGATGCATGAAGCACTCTTATTAGTCTCACCTTGTTTAACCATTATGTAGGGAACAATATCCATTCTGCTTTTCATCCAAACTAAATAACCAGTAAATAATATGGTTCAGAGTTTTCTGATTTATCTTTGCCATTACCTAATTAAATTTTCATTGCATGAGTGTTCCTGGGTCTGTTTTATAGCACTTTAGAATATGGTTATATCTGTTATAGGATTATGTCTTAGAAGTGCTTATTTTACTTAAAATGTTTACATGAAAACTATAGTGAACTTCAAAAATTAAAAAATCATTCTTAAAATTTTAGAAAGATTTATGCTAATCAATTCTGTCATCATTGTTTTCTGAAAATAAAGATGTCTTGGTAGGTGGAAGATAAAGGAAAATTATGATATAAAAATTCTAATAGTATTTGCTCCTTTATAAGAGTGCATCTTGCTAAACAGCTTCTCTTTAAATAAATCAAGTATTTTGGATTATCACTATAATTTTAAGTTATTTAATGTTAAATTTATTCAATATCTTTTGCAATTAGCTAGATGGAATTTTTTCTTCCAATATTTAACATGCATATGGTTCATACTGCTGTGTGAAACTTAAATCCTTCAGTTTTGCTTTACATGATTAACATTTCACCCAGCTTAATCTGTATATTTGATTTTAAACTTCTAGGATGGTGTGTGATGCATGTTTTGAATTAAAAAAAAAGAAGAAGAAGAAGAAAGGAAAGAAAAGAAAATAAAAAACAGCCTTTGCTCTAAGAAGATAGTTTGTTATGGTTTTAGCACCAGAACTGATCCATCTGTTCTCAATTTCTTGCATTTTACAATTCACTAGTATATATGTATGTAATTTGGTTCATTCACATTTTGGCTTCTGGAACAAACTTTGGTTATCTACCAAGCACAGTAAGTAATGCTATCAGTTTATTCATCTGTTTCTTCATGTGGAAAATTGAGGAGACTGATGAATGTAACTATAAATTCATTAAAATTTTCTAAAGCTATGTATAGAATAAAAAGGAACAAATAAGCATAAGATCAACCTAGAGTTGCTTTATTTTGGCAGTAATGACTGTATAGATGCTACATAAGCATTTGCATTATTAGATTAAAATTTCAATGTAGCTCAAAAATCTGTTTATCCTCTCAGTAATTCTTTACCTCTTAATTTTTCAAATACAACACACTATTGGATTGTCAAATATGCTATGCAAATTTTAAGCAAAAATAATCCTAATCTTACCCCATTATTGAGTCAAATGTCTCTGTACACTTCTTTTGTTAACTTTTTAGTAAGTTACCAAGTTACAGAATAATATAATAGATTCAACCTTTTCATTCACTTTTATCAGCAAGAATTATGCTATAAATATAATCACATAATAAATAGAATGATGTTCTCTAGCACCATCTAGCTTACTTTTTGAGCAATTCACAGCAATAAAATTTATCACTTTATAACAATTGGATAATAATAATTTTAGATAGGATAACTATGAAGATAGGTCAAATTGACATAAAGTATTAATGTTGCTTTAAAAAATTATTATATGAACACTGTTGCTTTCTCATATCATTAAGGATTTGTCTTTTAGTGCTGTCACCATGTCTTAAGAAATTATTTTCTTTGTGCTAATTGCCAGAAATACTTCATTTAAAACAGGAGGAATATTCCATTTCATTTCCCTTCAAGTGCTAGTAATCTTTTATCAATAAATACTAAGTCCACTCTATAAAAAATTCATTAATGCTCACCATCTTTATATAATGAAATGCAAGTCATTGACACTGCCCTGAATGAAAGAAGTCATAAAGAAAATAAGAAATCCAAATTTATTATGTTAACCTGAATTTTGCTAAACATAGCTAATCATAGAAAAATAATATCAAATGTTTTTGCTAAGAAATTGTGGGATCAATTTCTGTTAGTGACATACTAGGTCTTTCTGATATTTTCTAGTAGTTTACATTTTTTTAACTGCCATTAATTTTTATCTGTTTTGTATGTGGTTGCCATTTTCATTTTACTCTATAATACCTTCATGGTACTAATTAATCTATCTTTGTTTATGGTACAGCAAATCTATTTAAGAACAAGCATAGCACTCCAATAGATGCAAGATATACACTAATGCAGTGTGTTAGATAAGAACACGTTATAGGACTGGGATGTGGCTCAACGGTAGAGCACTCGCCTAGCACATGCATGGCTCTGAGTTTGATCCTCAGCACCATATGAAAATAAATAAATAAAATAAAGGTATTGTGTCCAACTACAACTAAAAAATAAATATTAAAAACAATAGAACACATGATAAGTGTTAAGGAATGAAAACAATAGGGAATTTTTTTAAATGAACTAAGGTTTTAAGAGCTAATAATACAAATATTACAATATCTTGATAGACAGTTGACCCTTCATATTCTGGATTCTGAAGCCTTGGGATTCAAGCAAAGAGCTAAAATACTCAAAACATAATTGTGTCTATAACAAATATATTCAGATTTTTTTCTGTTAATTATTTATTAGATAATATAGTATTAACAATGATTTATCTAGTGTTTAAAATGTATTAAGTATCATACATATTTAGGGATAATTTAAAGTAAATAGGAGTTTGTATATAAGCTATATGTAATTATAATGCCATTTTAAATAAGGGACTGTATCATCCTAAGATTTTTTTTTAAATATTTATTTATTTACTATAGTTGTACACAATGCAATGCATTTATGTTTACGTGGTGCTGAGGATCGAACCCGGGCCGCACACGTGCGAGGCGAGCGCTCTGCCTCTGAGCCACAACCCCAGCCCGATCATCCTAAGATTTTTGTTCCTGTTGGGATCCTGGAACCAATCTTCCATGAACATGAAGAGAAAACTGTAAACATATAATTTGCACAACTTATTTTAGGTAAATTCAATAAAATATGCCTAAGATTAATTCACTATTATTAGCAGTTGTATAACAATGTATAAAAATATTTTTTAAAAAATAATGTTTCAATCTTCTTCTTCCTTCCTTCCTTCCTTCCTTCCTTCCTTCCTTCCTTCCTTCCTTTCCTCTTATTTCTGCTTTCCTTTGTTCTTTCCTTCTTACCCTCTTTCCTTCTTCCTTCTTTTTCTTTTTCTTTTTCTTTCTTTCTTTTTTTTTTAATTTCCAAAATTCCAGTGAAAGATGGTAGTGACTGTTATTAAGTTGGTAGTAATACATATGTGAAAACATGAGTGAATTCATATATGTTTAGAGTCATACCAATGTATTTTCTAATGAAATAAATTTGAGTGTGTGTGGCTGGAAAAAGTGAAGGATCATGGATAACAAAATTATCTTAGGTTTGACATTTGATACTAGTGTTTTCTTGAGTAATTGGGTGTGGGTATTGCCTTTTACAAAATTGAGAGACTGATGGAGGTGCAATAAAGTGACAGCAGTAAAGGTTTCTGTTTCGGCTTTTCCAGTTTTGAGATGTTTGTCTTATTGTGGTATTTAGTAAATAATTATTGATATGACTCTAGTATCTGCATTAGTCATCAGGATAGGAAATATAGCTTTTGCAAACATATAAATAATAATGGAATCTATTTCCTGGAAAACTATCTATAACCTTTCTAAAAATATTTTCAAATGCTGGTTTTACTTCATATAAGAAAGAGAATATCTTAATTTTTATTTGGTTTCCATTTAAAAATAGCATATTGATTATAGGGAACAAAGCAAAGAAGGAAAAAACAATGTTACTAACATAAATGGGCACAATAATTTAAAGTTTAGTGGATTTATTTACAGATTTTCTGTGCAGAAATAATTTAGAAAGGTGATAATATTTAATGTATAACATCATTGCAAAAAAAAAATCATCAACATTTTCTGTTATGATTATTTAATTAGGAGGTTAATTTTCCTTAACTTTTGCTCTATGAAAAAGCACATCCTTACCCCAGTCATTATATCAAAAAATCTTTTTTCCCATGTCACTGTCTTTACAATAATTCAGAATCTACAGCTCAACAGTTAATATAATCAGAAGTCAAATGTGGTTATAATGGATAAAATGTAGCTAGGTGTAGAATAGAGGAAAAGAAGCATACAGTGCAAAATATCCAATTTGCTGCCCCCACCTAAATGTTTGGCATTTTGTCTCCCAGCCTGTTTTGCAAGATGCAGCTATTCTTCTGTACTTAATTTAATTTACAACATTTTGCTGATAACCAGGTTTCCATATCTCCACACACTGTCATCTTAGCGTCTGCCTTTTTCATTCCTCGATCATTGCCTATAAGATTAAAAAGTCTTTATTCTGGAGCAAAGCCTTGTTTTTCACCCCATGTTCTGCCAACATAGAAACAGCTCCAGAGTCTTAGCTCATATTTATGCAGAATGCCAAATCCTGTTCCCTTAATTGTCTCAGCTGGGGAGCCAAGAGTGCATAAAACAGCTGGTGGCGAGTGAGTATATAGCAAATACATAGGGCAAACTCTCCTACAAAATGCAATGCTGTACTAAGAATCTTTTCAGTTAGGGGTTCTTTCCTCTGGAAGAAACCAACACAATTGGTTCTGTTAAAACTCATTTACTATACACAACCACCTTCCAGATGGTAGCCTCTGACACCAGAAAGTGCCTGAGGCAGAGTTGTGGTTGTAAAGATGTATACATGTGAAAGGGATAGGGGAAGGAATATATATATATATATATATATTTATATCTATATATAAAATATATATATATATCTTTTTAATAAGCAACTGAAAAAGCATTTAGGAAATAGAGACTTTGTAATATACTAATACTCTTCAGACTCAGTAGCAATGATGCTGTGCTTTGCAATTAACATAAAAACTGAGATGCTATTTTGTTCATTTGTACATATGCTAAAGATGCATTTTAGATCTCCATTGTTTTTCTATGAATGTGCAACATGCTTTTTAAGGCAAAATGCTATAAAATTTTGCATATTTCATTCATAATGTAATCTTTCGTTTTGAGAAAGATTCTATTTCTAAAGCCACTTAGATAACTTTAAAGATTAATGCTAGCAGAAGGTTATTTTTTTTTGGATTGTATATTATTATCTTTGTCCTGATATTGTGCACTTGAAGAATAAAACAAATCTGAGCATATGCACAGATAAATGGAAAAAGAAATTGTGTTGTGTGTGTGTGTGTATGCACGCACACGTGTATAATTGAATATTTCCTAGCTATCAAAACATCATGCTATACATCTTAAATACATACAATAAACAAAACATAAGATCACATTTACTATGCATTTGTTTCTGCCCTTACATTTTAACCACAATGTCTTATTGGTGTAAAAATTAGATTCAAACTTGGATGAGTCATATAGGATAGAAAAGGGGAGTGAGTTAAAATGAATACTTTAGAGTTGCATTCTACATTGCTAAAGTGTAGACCAATAATAATCACATTTAATTGAAACTTTTTTTAATTGGATGATGTTTCACAACTGACACTGTAAATTAAAGAGGTGTCACAAAGAAAGTAAGTTTCAAATTAAAAATTCATATGTAAAACTTTTAAAAAATTTAAAATTATGACATTGGGGAATCTTAAGTTGTGAGAAATGGTCTTATGGTAGATAATAACATTAAAAAATACTTTGACTTTTGGTTCTGCTATATTAGATTGTTGATATCAGAACTTCAAAGTTTTTGACAGGCAATAAAAGAAAATAAATTGTTATTTGACAATTAGCTATTTGTAGGACAACATAATTTATTCATTCATTTAAGTGTATTGATGGTTTGCTACATATCAGACACTGTTAAAATTGTGAGGCAAGATTTTTAGGCTATCAAGCAAACAGATAAAAATAAATAAGGCATGAATTTGCATCCCATGTTATATAAATAAAAAGGTGATTAAATGGCTGAAAATTAAAAATTAAAAAAACAAAAATGTTACCTAACTTAACTTACACATAATGTACATAACAGGAAAACAAAACACCAAATTTTACAAAGAATTCTTTAACAGATTCACTTTCAGGAAAGAGGAAAAACTTATCAATATGGTACAATACCAACAGAAATAACTACGACCAAGTTCCTCCAATTCTCGGTGGCAAAGTCATTTGATTTTGAATTGGATGAACAGCATACATCCATCAATTTGCTTTTATTCAGAGACATTTCTGAGGAGGATTTTGCTGGGTTGTTGTTCTGGAAATTAGTTTTCAGATTGCATGTGCCAGAATGGCATTCTCAGAATTTATTTTAAAGAGAATGCCTTTGAGATGTTAAAGAAATGCACAATATATACAAACAGAAAGTTATTTTCAAATCAAATAATAAAAGGTTTCCTCATGTATATTTTATATTATTACTTAATAGTAAAATAATTTATATTTTCACCGTATGTCTTTATTATATCAGTCAATACTTTTCTATTTCTCAAGTGACATCAGCCCATTTCATATACTACACATTGGGGAAATAATAGAGAAAAGTGAAAAAGGAGTATTACAAGTTTGTGACAGTGTCTAGATAAAAGGACCATAACTAGACTGTTACATGTATTTTTAGAAGGAATAAGAGAATTTTAAAAATATTTAATCATTTCTAGGCTGAAAAATATGTGCATTAATAGATAATTAAGGCTGGCATAATATTTTGTCACAGATTAAAAAAAGCATATGTGACAAAGTATATAAATATAAATATATAGTAACAACATTATATTTATAAGAAACTATAATGTGTTAAAATTGTACATTTTATATGTATATAAATTAATATTCACATATAAATGCATATATATTATATGTATGTAAATTAATATTTGCATAATATCTGTGCTTTTTAAAATATAAACACATTTAACTCACTCATCACTTACAATAATTAAGTAATCAAAAATTGAGTTTAGGACAACCTAAGTGGAGCCAGTGCCTAAAATAACTAAAAACTTCTGATATTATATAGGCTTTGTTTATTGATCCTACACATTATTATATTTACTTTTATTTTTGTTTTTATTTATTTTAAAGCATCTCTTTAATATACATGGATAAATTGGCATATTCAATGTGTCTGATATATTAATAAAATATAAGGCTGAAAGCAAAAATAAAAGCACAAATGCAGTGATTAACTCTTTGTGGACCTTTCACAATTTAATATTAGCTTCCACATTTGAAATAACAAAGAATCCTCAAAAGTTTTAAACATAAATTATGATAAATATATTTGTTTAAATTCAGCAGCATTGCACAAAATCTGAAAGTAATTTCCCTATGCAAGCAAATTTTTGTCTAATATTGATTAACAGATTTAAGGATAAACTCAGAGATGCATTTGTCACACTTTGGACTTTTATAAAAGGACAAAATAAGATTGCAACTTTAAAATATTTATTTTTGCAGGGCGCAGTGGCGCACGCCTGTAATCCCAGCACTTTGGGAGGCTGAGGCAGGAGGATCGCGAGTTCAAAGCCAGCCTCAGCAATGGCGAGGCACTTAGCAACTCAGTGAGACCCTGTCTCTAAATAAAATACAAAAAAGGGCTGGGGATGTGACCCAGTGGTCGAGTGCCCCTGAGTTCAATCCCTGGTACCACAAAAAAAAAAAAAAAAAAAAAAAAAAAATTATTTTTATACATTGAGGTACTACTGATTAACAGCCTTTTATTAACACAAAATTGGAAACACAAAGTTGGACAAAACCTTCATGCTACACATTGCTACACATTGCTACACATTGTAATTTCTTATAAATATAATGATGTTACTATATATTTATATTCATATACTTTGTCACATATGGTTTTTTTAATCTGTGACAAAATATTATGCCAGACTTAATTATCTATTAATGCACATATTTTTCAGGCTAGAAATGATTAAATATTTTTAAAATATCTTATATTTTAAGTTTTTGCTCTTTTCTGAAAGTGAATCTCTTAAACCATTTGGACACAAGGTTGCAGTGGAACATCTTGAGGCACTGAGCAATGTGTAGCACGAAGGTATAAAAAATAGACAAATGTGCATCTAATGATGCTCATTTGGTCTATTTGAAGACAACACAAGTTGGGTTTTATTGTTTTGTAAGGAAACTGCTTAAAATCAACTAAGAACAGCACCTTGTACAAACTCACAGCACAGGAACTTGTAGATAAGTGATAGAAAATCACATTAACTAAAAGCACAGGGGGCAGGACAGTGGGAGGATATGAAGCATGAAGGAAGAACTGTTGCCATTATTAGGCTGTGGTTCATGAAAATGAGAAAGAAAAAGATGAGACGGTCTTCTGACAGTATCTATGGCCTTTACCTTTCCTCTTCCAGCACAGAATGAACCCAAAAGAAAGACACTGATGAAAATGAATACGACAGTCTCACATTTCTGCTTTCCTCTGAGCTCCTGCTTGATCTCAGGTGTCATACTGGCCTAAACCATTTGGACGCAAGGGTGCAGTGGAACATCTTGAGGCACTGAGCATTGTGTAGCATGAAGGTATAATGATTCTAGACAGGCAAGCAAATATCGAACAACCTCTGCCAATTTTAAACTCAGCATATATATCTTCTCTTTGTTCAGGTGAAAATAATGTTTTCTACATGGATTCTCATAATTATATAATTGTAGGTAATGTTAATTTTATCATACTTCTCCCTGAAACCAAAAATATTAACACCTAGGTATTCTTCATATAAGGTAGTCTGACAAGATTGGTAAGATTAAATATTTTATTAACATAAAGCATACTACATGGCCTATTTTAAAAAATTTCTTCATAAGGCCAAATTGTGCAATGATATTCACACTTTTGTTCCATGTTTCCTTTAACTTCTGCCAGCATCTCATCTAGACAAGATCTTTAGTAAAGGAACTCCAATCTTCACTCCCCTATAATCTGAGTCCTGGGGGCACTTATCTTCACTGAGTTGCTTGAGTGCCCCATTGAGATTACTAGAGAGGAAGAATTAAAAAGCATCCCAGTGAGTCACTTTGGTAGACAGGAATCTACATTTTTCCTGTTTTCAGGCAGCAAGCCAATTCTTGGTGTAGTTAATACAGAAGCTTTCTTCTGTACTGTGGCTTCAGTGGATAAGGACCCCCAAATATCCCAATGACAATCTCTGCTTGTAATTAATCAGTCATGTGATTGGCTACTCTCTAAGAACTATTCATCTCATGGGTACTAGAATCTCAAATTGTAGGACCAAAAGCAAAATTTATGAGTATTATGATCCATTTTAATCTCCATTTCTTGGTTTTCATTCATACTGTCTATGGCACAGATACCATCATAAAGACAACTTGGGTTTAAGGAATATACCCTAAGAAAGGAGATAGCCATTCAGTTGTATATGCACTTTTATCCAGATATTTCCCAATATTTGTTGCTTTTGGATGATGGAAAATAGAAAACTGATGAATTTTGTGGGAATGACTATTTTCTCTGGCAGAGCACTTATATTTGGTAAAGTTATATTTTTAAAACACAGATCTGATTAAAACCTTCCTGATTTTAAACAGCCAGGAATTCTCATTCCCTCTAAAATAAAGCCTAAACTTTTTAATATGAAATATGGGTTTAAGATAAAACTTTAATCTTTCTTTTTTTTTTCTTTTTTATCTGTAAGCAACTTTCAGATTCTCAAATTGTAGCTAGACCACTTGTCATTTACCTTTATTTTTTCAGACCTTTGTAGCTCTAAATTTCTGAAAATGCCTTAACTCACATTTCCATATATCCAAAGCTTTTCCAAATTCCATTCAAAAACTGACTCTTCTAAATATGCTAGGCTCTGAGGGCAACTTTAGAAGTTCTTCTCATATTGTGCCTTGTTTTAATCTGATGATATCTTGTTAAAAGCAGTAATAATACATTTACTGTACCTCTATATAACTATGTGGCTCACTTATGGGTTGAAATGAGAGATCATATTTATCTGTTTTTGAACAATTATAGTGAGCCTAATAGGTTTTCAATAGTTATATGTTGAATTCAAATTTGTATCAATTCAAATAAGAGCATAATAAATCCTAATGTTAATAAACCACACTTTATTATTAAATGTCATAATTTGTTTTTTCATATTTTTTTCAGGGACCTATGTCATAACCAGAGCACTTGAGTGGTCCCATTTGCATTCCTGATGTGTAATAATGCATATTTGATCATTCTCTGCTATCAACTTTTGCAGAAGTGGCTGCTCCAAATAGAGAGGCAAAACATCTTCAAAGTCTCCTGCTGACTTAGTGAACACTGTAAATGCTTTCGAATAGGTTAGTGGGTAATTAGAACTTATTTGTTATCAATTATGATTAAATCAGCAAACATTTATTAAAATGTGGATAAACCTACACTTTAATAGGATAATAGCATCTTACTGTAAGTGTTTAGTAATATTAGGACTTTCAGTGTTTTAAAGTATGTGTAACCAGTTGGTTCTATGATAAATCTTCCTAATCAGTAAAGCATAAGATGATCATGAAAATTTTTCATTTTTACAAATAATCATTTTAATACATCCACTTGTTCAAAAAGTTCATTGTGCATTTTTCTCTAATTTTGTTATATTGTAAAAATATTTACCCAATAGTTAACATTGCCATGAAGGTTGAAAGTTATGGTCTCTAAATACATAGTGTAAATTCCCAATTGTTTCTGGTAGGTAATAATTTGTTGGGAAATAAAGCAAAATTAGCTGGCTGTTAATGTTTTTATTAGCAATAAATGAGACTATAAAATCCACAAATTTAGGATAAACCAAAAGCTTCTTAGTTCAAATAATATTTTAGTGTGAAAATTTTATTACATTTTGAACTCAGTGTTCTTTATAATCATAACATGACAGTTTAGTATGGAGATATGGTGGCTCAAAGACTTACTGTGAATTTTCAACACTAAATAAGAAAAATTATTAGTATCTGTAAATGTGTTGGAAATTAGGAAATTTGGTTCTCTCTTCATAAATGTGTGTGTTTGCTCTTCATTTGCTTATTCATCAATCCTTCAATTTTTTATTCACTCAAGAAACAACACATTCTGACTACTCCGCAGCATTCAATCAACACTTGAACACAATAATAAATAATACAAACAGAAATATTGCCCATCACAATGCTCAATGGTAATGGAGAATCAAAATAAATGATTACAGATATATACTAGTCTCCTAGATGGAAAAATGGATAAACAGATTCCTTAATGTAAAGAAAAACTAAGGATAAAATTGAGTATAACCGAAATACCTAATTGAGATTTGAGTGTCATATTAGGTTAACATGCAAATTGAAAGACCAAAGGAGATGGTCCAATATAGAACAGCAGAAAGGCATTCCAAGTAAAGGGAAGATGTCTGCTTTGGAGTGATGAATATTTCATTGTGTTCAAGGAACTTTTAAAAATTCCACAATAAGTAGAATTAGGATATGAAGAAAAAACTGGAAGCAAAAGAAATTATTAATGTTACTATGTTGTCAATCTAATTGACTAAATATGGTAAGAAAAGAATTTCAGTATTAACATTACTGATTCCTTTGTTTATATTCCATGTAAAGACTTGTATACTGTGAGGCTGGAGTTATGGCTCGGTGGTAAAATGCTTACCTACGACAGTTGAGGCCCTGGGTTGGATCCTCAGCACCACATAAAAACGAATCAACAACAAATAAATAAAGGTTAAATTAAAAAAAAAAAAAGACATAATCTGCCTACATGTATCATGGCTAAAATTAAAACTTAGGAGTATTTGAAATATTAATGAGTTACATAGCATCAATAGATTTTAAAATAAACCCTCAGAGAAAAATAAAATTACATGTGTTTTCTTATAAAATGAAATTGATCTATAGCATTAATTAAACTTAGAAATTGTTTATATTTAATCAGTCTTCACAGAGTACACAATATTGTATAAAATTATTAAAAGGAAAATGTGTGGGTTGATTCCAGTTATATAAGGATGGTGTAAAAATCTGTTAACTTTTGAGGACCATATTTATTAAAAAAAAAAATTATTACTAGTATTAAAGGGCTTTAGCAGGAAAACTTCTGAAATTCTTCAATGTATAAAAAGTAGATTTATAAGATAAAATATTGCAGTTTGAGGTAGAGCTCAGTGGTAGAACACTTGCCTATTTGTACAAGCCCCTTGGTTCAGTTCCTAGAATTGTTAGCAATGCTTGTGCATACACACACACACACACACACACACACACACACACATACACACACACAAAGATAAAATCTTGAATGATACTAGGAACAAGAGAAAAGAAAAGAAATATTCTTTTATCCATAAAAATTCAAAGTTTTGGTTCAAATGCATTACTATTTACTACTAATTACTTGAATCAAAGCAAAATTAATCCCTATTTCATCAGTAGTTAAAAACACCTGTTTAGCTTTTACAAATTCAAAGATAGAGATATACAGGATTCTGTTTCCTACCTACTCCATTATTGCAGGATTCCCTAGAAAAGCTCCAGACTTACAAAAGCAGCTGCTTGTATTTAGCGATAATCCTCTGTACTATTAGTTTTGTCTTTTGGGATAGGAAATTGATTACCTGACCTTAACATAGGGAAGACTTTGTGTGTGCCTTACTTTCTGTCTCAGTGAGTAAATCAGTTATGTAAACACTGAAAAATAATTAAGAGTACAGTGATGTTTTAGTTTGATCAGGAAAACTGATAGAAGATAAAAAATATTTTCTTTATTTTTATCTTCCCTAGAAAGTAATAATTTAAATTTCTGCTCTTTTATGCATTTCATAGTGAGTTGTGATTTTTTTTTAAACAAACACATTTATAAGCTTTTTAGCAGAGAGAGCTGATAGGGGAAAGGGTAGCACTGAGTAGATTTGCATAACATGATGCTCATATTTCTATTCAATAGAAAAAACCCTTCTCATCTTGGAAACTTGCAGATTGTGACACTTTACATTCATAACATGAATAAAGCAGAGCAATTACAAACAAAGAGCTGAGGATTTTCTCTTCATCATACTTGATTAAAGTTTTTCACCAATCTGTTAGTAATGAAGAATTAAAAATTAGTGTCTATGTCCCTGTAAGTAACAAATACTTCATAATGTCTGTAATTTTGCTTTAATTATTTGCAAAACAAAGTTAATATTGTTCTCAAATAGTCAATATTCAATCATAATCCATAACTCTTTTGTTTCTTATCCTTATAATAATTTATTAGTGTCTTATAAAGTGTTATGGAATAATATATCAGGCTCTTCTGAGAAAAATGCATCATTCCAGAAAAGATAGGTATCTCTTTCCTCTAAGTGTCCAGAGTCAACCTGGACTTCATTTCCTGAATGACTTCATTTCCTGAATAATTAAAAAAAAAAAAAAATGAAAGTACAGAGGTGAAGACTTCATGGAAGTAAGATTACGATTGTAAATTCTCAGGAGTACATGTTGAAAAGAGACCTGGGGACTGGTTTCTGAAACTGGTAACAACACATACCATAACAATGCACATATACAATACCATTGTTTCAAAGTTGTGTTGGTCAGCTTTGAACCGCTTTGACAAAAATTTCTGACAAGAACAATTTAGAGGATGAAAAGTTTATTTTGAGCTCATGGTTTCAGAGGTCTCAGTCCACTGTTGGCCAATGCTATTGTTGTGGGCATCAGATGAGGCAGGACATCAGGGACTGACTGCAGGCATTCAAACCCTTCTATACATTTCTTGGCCTCCCAGGCCTTCCTTTGAAATATCATGGGAGCCTCTATGACCCCTTAACTCCAGCATTCCTACATAACAAACACCACATATATGGTGCCAATGTCTTCTGCCAGCTCAAGTGGTATCTGATTCTCCTTGAATCAAGACTGCAGTAGCCTGTGAGTACTTGGACAGCTATGCACAGTGAACCAAATCCTGGGGAAACAACTTCCTAGCAGCCTTGTGCAAGTGCTCTGCCCCATGGTCTCTTCTCAAAGGAGTTTTCATTTGTACACCTATGAACCCACAGTAGGTGTGGTATTCCTGATTCCTGAGATGTCTTCAAGGCATCTTTCCTAGTGTCTCTTTACAAAGTACTTCCTTTTCATTAGTTGTAGTAATCTTCAACAGCCATAACTTCCTTGGACCCAAATTTACATGTGCTTCTTCTCTTGCCAAACTGAAAGTTTTTTAATTCAGTCTGCTCTGATTTCTGCCCCTGATTTTCTTCATAAATGTGGCTAAAAGCTGTCAGCTATATCCATGGCAGTGCCTGAATGTTCTTCAGACTTGAAATTTTCTCCATAAGATTAATTATTCCGTCACCTTACAGTACAGCCTCAGAGAAAAATCAGAGGATATGGGCAAAATGTAAACATTTTTTCCCCCACAGAATGTAACATGAATGGCCTCTAGTCCAATTTCCATGAAATCTCATGAGCACAGTCTTTACTGTCCATATTTCTCTCAGCATTCCAGAATCATCAATTAAGCTCTGTTTACAACATTCTAAGGATTCTCATGTCAGCTCCTCCAAACTTTTCTAAACTTCTCC